>HG992032.1:6250000-7500000 GCA_905220475.3 Ennomos fuscantarius
TTAAGTTTAATAGATATAGAGTTTTTTTTTCTTTAGGTAACTGCACGTACAAATATAGGTAGTAGTGTATGTAACACATATACTTTATAATTTAAGCCATAGGTACAAGGTACAGGTTTCAAAATCAAACCGCTATCAAATGTTTCTTTTTGTTTCTAAGTACCTTGCTTTATTAGAACAATGTAAATAGCACCTAGTATATAATGGCTTTCAAATAACAAACAGATAGACAAGGTAAGATTGTCTAGTTGTTTGTTACGCAAAACGTCAAAATGTCTGAATTGATTTCCATTAAATTTTGAACACAGATTGCTTTTCTTAACTGACATAAACTCCAAGTAGGTTTACTTTTTATTTTGAATAATATAGGTACATGCCAGAAAATCTAGCAAATTTCTAGTGAAACTGCGGGGTACCTCAACAAATGAATATTTGGACACAACCCAATCTAGTCCCAAAGTAAACAAAGCTTATAATATGGGAAGCAGAACTTGGTTCTTCATTTTTTTTCTTTAACAGTAGCAACGCAACTTGCAACACAAAATTTTCTAAATTAAATTGTATTTTTGCCTTTGTTCTTGGTTGTTTTATTATTTTCAATCAAACTGCATCATTTCATACAAGACTGACGTGACCAGTTCTGCATGGAACATAACTGCTGAGTTTTCTTGTTTTGCAGGGCCTGCTGAACGTAGCATCCCGGCGAAGGCTTCGCAGGAACAACATTACTCTTCCAGCAAGCGCCGCCCAGCCTCCGACCTTCTCTCCCATTGGTTACACACTCTCCGCCCAGCGCACACCTACAATTATATTTATAATGCACACACTGAAATAATTTACATTTGAGCTGAATTTGTTGCCATTGAGGGTAATTGAAAATTTGTTGTATTGACCCCCGGGAGCGTTACGAATGGCAATTGGTTTAAGTGATTAGTTTTCAGTTATTTTTCTATGAATTTTATGGTTATTTTGTGGGAAATCATTTAATTATATGTCTTACTGATAATCACATAACCTGTATAAATTAATCGTTTTAGTGTTATCAAAGAAACTGGCTGAAGTCTAAATTGACTGAAACTCTGGCTATCAGTTCAACTTTTATAGCAACAATAAAGAAAATGAAAAAAAAAAACAACTATTATTTATTTTTTAAAAGCACTCTAATGTTAAGGGGTAAAAATATTTGAGAAATAATAGTTTGAATGATGTATGTACAAATAATGTATGATTCGCTTCTACAAATCACAAAAAAATGGCTGTGGGCATAAATATCGAATTCAAAACAGCTTATCAAATACCTAACCAACAAACAGAAACAACAACAGATTTTAGATTGTTTACTCTGAAGTACATTATGTAATTAAAACAAATTTCTAGATCAACATAGTAAAATGTTTAAGTTCTATCTCGGCCATATCTATGAAATGTATAGGTAACTATCTTGGTGATGACTCTTTATTTAATCTATGATTGAAGCTTTAATTAAAGTATAGTTCAATATCTGCGACAGAAAGGCGTCTGAGGGCGACAGAAATGGTAAGAAAACCTGTAATCAAGAATTAGAGATCATAATGAGCCAGTTTGTGTAGGTACTCCACAAAATTTTTTACTACTTCGATAATACCAACTGATTGTTATAAAATAGACATTTACAAAGTTTAATCCCAGGTTATACCTTACAAATTTACTTATTTACAATGTTCAAAGCATTATATAAACCTGACCGGTCCAAACATACGCAGTATAATGCTAATAAACAAACTGCTGTTTAATTGGTCCGCCCGTACATTTTAATTGGTCGTAAATCCACCGACGCTTCTTAATGGCTGCTCTGTACTTAAACCAAACTTTTCCACTTTAGCACCATGTCACATTAATTATCAAAATATTTCCACGTAACTCAAAAGAAGTTAGCGTGAGCTTTTAACGCGGCATGGTACTGAGATGTGAAGAGGATCTGTGTGTAGCATGAAACTAATAAATCTCGAATTAAATTAAGATTTTTCCATCGTCTGATATATTGCAGATATATTGGTTATCTAGTGAGTTTGTCTTTGATTGCCTTAATGGAAATATCTGGTAAGTATTCAGTTAGTTAACGAGTCTGATAGGATGCTGGAGAATGTGATGATTGTATCAATTTGAAGGAAACACTATTTTAGCTACTTATTTATTTCTTGTTATTATTACAGACAAAGCTATTTACCTATAGATAAAACTCGCTTTATAGAGAACTTTTTTAAAGATCACATGACCTTGAGTTGCAAAGTTAGGATTAGGTCATAATATGAGATGATTTGTATGATTTTCAACCGATTTAAAAAAAAGAGGAGGTTCTCAACTTTAGTTTACTTTTTTAAATGTTTGTTACTTCAGGACGTTTGACTGGGTAAACCAATTTTGATGATTTCAAAGCTGGTGCTTCTCGCGTGGTCCCATTTCAACTTTTACAAGATCTGATAGATGGTTTTTGAGTTATCCTTAATAATGTGTATTTCGACTTCTACATTGATGATATTCTCATTTTTGTGATAAACAAATGCAGTGGTATTAAAGTCTGTTGGACTCTTTAAACGGATTTTTTTTTTAATATCTCAAACAATCATGAGAAAGATGAAAATTAAAAATACTGAACATGAGTATCTTTTAAAAGGGCCTAAGGCATAATCTCTTGGCTCCACATCGTAGAAGACAGACCTAATACAAGGTATTCATTCCATTGCGTTGGGCTCAGTCCATTTCGCTTCATTCCATACCTATTAAAAAATTACACATTACATAGTCTCACTGTGAAATCCTACCCCAATTACCCATTCAAACATTGCTATAAATAATCTATATATTGTATATAAAACAAAGTCGTGTTAGATACATTACACTACCTATAACTGAAGAGCGGCTGAACGAATTTTTATGTGTTTTGTGTGTTTTTTTGTTCCTTCGTGTATTGAGCCAGTGTCAAGTAATTGATAATTTATCAAGTTAATGATATTTCACGCAAATATGTGTCAAGTCACAGTCGAATTCATCAAGTCAAGTCAGAGTCAAGTCATAGTCTAGTCAAAGTCATACTCCTAGTACAGTGGCTACAACTTTACTTGAAGCTTCTATGGAGTTTTGGAAACAACGCGAAAAGAAACGTTTCACCATCATTATCCCATTTTTCCACACTTACGCCTGTAATCCAGCATTTAACGAATGGAATGCCACAAATTTTAACTAACACTGAAAATAACACAAGTTTTGGAAAATAATACAATGCGGTGACGCAATCTTTTTCGCGTTTCCGCCAAAACTTCTTTTGTGTTTTTGGATTTATCTTTGTCCGCAATAAGTAATAAAATTGATGACGATTAAAAAAATCCTGTAGGTACATGCATATTCATTGACTGTTAGGCGAAACGAAGAACACGACAGCTAGTAAAGTATAAATACAAATTATGAATCTAATCTTAAAGAACAACTGTGTAGTTTCTGCGTTATTAAAATGTACTCGGGTTCAAAACAAATGAAATCCTTACTACAAGCTATAAAATACCTAATTTAATATTTATTTTCATCGCTATACGTTTGAATTTTGGCTCTGGTTTATTTTGATTATACTAAGTGGCTTCTGTTTCAAACAGATAGTCGTGTTATTCACTCATCGAGTACGGAAAAACACCCACCGCCGACATTTTTATATAATGTTTTGTGAGAATACGCAACCCCGATACACTCATAGTGTTTTGGTGTGGACTGATGTTGCAGAATGAGCATAGATCAGGGATTTTATTAACAAAATTTATGGTTTGTGTAACTATTTTACTTACGAGCGAAGAAATTATGTCTGGGTCATACATAAATATTATGAAACAAATTTTAATACTTTATTCAAACGACCACCTAAAAGCTTCCCTAACATTTAAATAATTATTTTATATTTACATCAGGCTAAGTAACAAAAATCTTAAATATGTATCACTCAAAGGTGACTGACTGACTGACTGACATAGTAGGTAATCTATCAACGCACAGCCCAAACCACTGGACGGATCGGGCTGAAATTTGACATGCAGGCAGATGTTATGACGTAGGCATCCGCTAAGAAAGGATTTTTCGAAATTCCACCCTTGAGAGGGTGAAATGGGTGGTTGAATTATTTTCCCATAGGCCACGCCGCGGGCGAAGCTGCGGGCAGAAGCTCGTGTATAATATAGTGCTATGCTAAAGATAACGTTTCAACACACATCTGTAATATATATGATAAAGTAGCCATAGACCGGCACTTCACTACGATTCGTTTATGAACTAGTTCTTTTGAAGTGAGTGAATCTGTTGATTCACTCACTTCAAAAAAACTAGTTCATAAACAAAGCAAGATGTGTCCGATCAACAGATGGGACACATCTTGCCGATAGAGCTAACTAGCAAGACAAGCAGTAGTAAATATATCATATTATCGGCTGATTTTTACCTTCAAAATGTGGAATGAGTTCCCGCTAGTGGTTTGAGCGTGGTGTTGGTGTGAGCAACAAATTAGTGACACCTCCTGTTCATAGGCTATGTGATCGCTTCCTATCAAGTGGGTCATGATTATTTGAAATTTTTAACGTAAACAGTATTAAGGGTGTTGTATTCTCAGGTTCAAAACTTCTTACTTAGAGAATAACTTACCGTTTACATTTATCCTGCAATTAATAAATCGGTCATAAAACTTAAGGGGAAATAGATCTCCACTCACTGTCATAAATATAAATGGAGTGCCCATGAAATTCACAAGGTAAGACTGATCTAAGGTGAGTTGCGGATAAAGATATGTAGAGATAAAAATGCTTCTCAGTTATAGTTCCTGTAAAAGAACCACTATAGTTCTTTTAAAGGAACTACCTATAACCGAGAACTAACGATAGCTTTTGGAGCTATCACTGGTTCCCGGTATTCACATTAGCTCATCTATAGACATCGAAAAGATACCAACTAATCTTTTGTTTTTTGAAAAATTATTATTATGTAGGTATATTATCTATATAGTAGTATTCATTAATATTTATATTTTATTAAATTTGTAAAATATGTATTTTTATACCTTAATAGTTGTATCGTTGTTATAGTTTTATTTTAATTTATTTGATGATCAAAATGAATGTTCAAAATTATGCTCATTTCCTCATATGCACGCTTAATCAAATTGTTTCTCTGCACGCCTTGGTTGACTGGTAGAAAATGCTGTTAGCATTAAGTCCTCCTTTGTACTTTTTATGTGCATAAAGTATTAAATAAATAAATAAAAACTAACAAAGTACTTACTTATATGAGTGGTATCCGCATTACACGCACCCTTTGTAGGTAAAAAATAAAACAAAAACAATACAGATATAATACCCTGATAGAAGCTAGAGACACCTACAGATTGTAATCTATGTCCATCCGAAAATAAACATGTGAATATATTCACGCAAACCCCATAAAGGGGTAGCTGGCAACGATTTAATCAACCGATAAAAGTTCTCGGCATCCTCCGCTAGATGGCGGCATCAGATAAGAACTGGATCCTTTATGTAAATAAATGACTATCTGAAAACGTTTTTTATTTGTTTTTGTTTTGGAATGTGACAATGTCAGGTATGTTCACAGTGTTTAGTGTCTATAAAAGTGTTATTGATGACTTTACCTTGATCTGCGCTAAAGTTTGACAGTTCTTAAGTTCATACTTATCCCTCTATGACTTACCTATAATGATGTACTTCAATGCGATTGGGTACATCCTAGAGAGATAAGGGCGAACTTAAGAACTATCGCTCTTTAGCTCAGACATTAAAGTGTTAATAATATAATTTAAGAAGTAGTAATAATATAATTTAAGGTACTAGTTAATTTATGGTTCTATAGACTCTACTTTTTTCTCTATAATCCATCTTTAATTATAAAACTTAGTTCAATATTATTAATGCTTAAGCTTAAACTAAGTTAAATATCCTGTCACCTTCTACCTGACGTGAAAGCCACAAGTAAAAAAGAGATAGGGTATGTTAAACATTGATGAAAATTAAATAATCTTAATAATAGCGGATTAAAATAGAGTCTTAATATAGAGTCTTGTGTTACAAATATAATAATAGGTCTCTACCCATGAAATTGTCGTTCTGCAGTACCTACTGGAAAATTTTGATTCAAAATATTATTTGTTTATTGGTATTTTCATTGGTAAAGGCATAAGCAAGGTATTTTAACAATAAATTGTATAAAATGGCCGCTGGGGCGAAAGACGAAAAAAAATGTATACATATTTTAAAAACCTATTTATTTATATTTAAAGCATTATTATTTTATTTATTTATAAGGGTAACCTATTGTTTTTCAGTGATAACAACATTGAAGATCAAAATGTCATTAATAAAGCCTACCTTCAAACCTACCACGGTCAACTCAAACTTTGTCTTGGACTTGGATTGAGTTAGTTATTAGTTTTATTTCTAAAACCCACATATAGTAAAACGTAGCATTTACCAAATTCTTATGATTGAAATCTTATATAATCATCTTAGAACTTTATAAATATCCTTAAATTTACCAACTAAAGTTAGTGAATCCAAAGACTTATAAGATTGTTCTATATCTGGGTATTGTAGGACCATGGTCCTCGTAGTTCCTGCATCCCTTATACATGGAATAGTAGTTCTGGTCCAGGATCTATGTATGTTATCGTTTGACGTTATTATTATTGAAGTTATACTTCTTTACGCACGCTTGACAATGGGAGTAAACTGATGAATGCGTAATGAACGGATGTTGGAAGATGTTGGTTCACGTAGATCTCCATTGTCAACAGAAAGTTAAAACTAACTTAACATTTGTATTATTATGTTGGTATGTCCTGTAAAATGACAATTTACAATGGTCAAGATGGAAACATTAACATTAAACATTAAAACAAAGTAATACCGGCCGATAAATGGTGCTAAACTAAAGAAGTTTTACTTCAGTCGTGTGGTTTAAAGCATTTTTTGATAATACCATTATTATAAATGAAACCTAGGTATTTCCAATAAATGGGTTTTAGCAGTTACTTAAATACCTTACCATATACTAATACATAAAAATAAAATTTAGATACATGTATCTTAAAAAAATACTCATATTATGAGTTTTCGACTCAAACGATCACATTTAAATGTGCGTGTAGAAAGCCTAGGTTTAGGTGTCCTATCGTACAACCAGGTATTTATATTTCTTCTTTATTGAAAATGTGATGGGCGAGGCAAATATTTTATATCACTTCTTGCAATGAAAATTGAAATTATTCTTATAATTAAAAACAAATATTTAAGGACAATATCTAAACGGGTACCTTACCTTTTACTTCCATGAGGTTAGCAAGCAAAATTGTTATTCATCTGAAACAATAGAAGAACAATCTTTGAATTTTACAGTCAGGTAAAAAATGGTCGTTACTTTTTACCCTATTTAACCATTTAGAGGCGAACTTAAAAGCTGATGGATACTAAAATACAAATTGCGTTGCAATAAAACAAACCCTTCTATAAAGTAATTTAGTTGAACCGTTATGCATGTTTAGAGAAAATATTTATAATGTTTTAGTTTAGTACGTTTTTGAGCTCGGTTGGGTATTGAGACTTGCTTATATTTGTGAGGCAATGACGATAAATACCGATTTAATAATCATATTAATTACAGCATTAAGTAAATAATTCTACGATAAAATTATTGAAATATGTGTTTTTGAGTGTGGTGTCTATTTCAATTATTACTTTTTAGTTCTTTGTTTATTGGATCAGCTTATAAGACAATATAAACAAGATTTTATTGGGACATTGTAACATAAAATATAATAATTATTTGTGCACGTTATTGTGTACGTGACTATAAAATTATACAAACAAAAAGTGACTTTATGTTTCAGAATTTGTCTTTATCATGAAAAATTTTAGAGAAGGAAATCTTACGGAACATATAACAAATTTGTTCAACTCTTTTATTATAGAAACGGTAAGTTTATCCTAATTTATAAATATTAAACAAAAATTTTATTTATTAGGAGATATTCTAGATGTCTATGTTCTTGAGCAAAAAATCAACACATTTATTACAGCACCATCTGTTGGCAATCTTTTAATTTACAATCAGTGGTCCTCTTAGCCTGCACATGTAGGCAGCTAGTATAATCTGCTTGCATCGCCATCTGTGAGCTCGCACATGCATTAAATGCGCAATCAGCTTGTTGCATTTACGCTAACCATTTAGTTAGGGTGTGTTCACACAGATGTAGTAAAAATAAACCTTGGATATATTTCGGATTTATTTTAATTTTGTAATCAATAAGCATGTTCGAAGTACCAAATGAAATTATAAATGATAGTTTCTCAAGACCTTATTAATTTTCTGAGTTTTTAGTCTTGACTTTTTGTATATAGGCTTGCGTTTGGCATGGTGCCTCCAACATACTATTCTGTACCTCTATTCCTCGGAAATAAGGTTCTTATTGGTTTATCACATACATTGCAATAATCTTGTTGGAAAACTGAAAGATGTTAAACTACTTAGATAATTCTATATGAGTTTTGCTGCTCGCTAATAGGTAGAACCCTCTTGTAATATTTTTGGATATGGTTCGAATAACAAATAGAAAATACTTGAGCATTATCGTCCAGTTATATTTTTTTTTTGGTTGCGTTGATTAAATAAATACCTACATATAATTTATAGCAAGTTATCTACCATTATGGTAATTATATCTAATAATCGAACACTCTAGAAGTCTCGAATACAACAATATTGACTCTACGACCATTCAATTCTAGTGTACTTTTATTTTCGTAATAATAGGGTTGTAAATGCAAAATCACGTTTCATTCCTGGGACATCTCACCAATTTACTCGAATTAAGTTAAGTAATTGATTGACTTAGGAGTCAGGCGTGACTTCGAGGATGTTCATCTTAAATACAGAATAAAACAAGAATACGCAGTGTTATGAATTAAGTTAGGCCAATTTAAGTAGTAGTAGATCTATTTTGTACTCACTATTTTCAATATTCAACTATTTTGAATTCAATAATAAGAAAATGACAATGCACTGAAAACAAAAATTTAGGATATGTATTAAAGAAAAACAACCCATCTCATGCATGCATCAACATGCATAATTATTCTTAACTTCCTTAAGTTTAAGTTAAGATAATGGAAAAGCTTAGATTCAATTTTGCGTTCCTGAGTATGAGGAGTCTTGACAGATAGTGATCCTATAAGAGTAAGTAGGTACCAATCGCTAATTTTAAATATAAAAAAAAAACACTAAAAAATTTCGTCATAATAATATTTGTGCATCTGACTTAGTCAGTAGTATGTTACAACTAATATAGGAAATAAATTAAAATACACAAGCCTATCAGCCAGAAAACAGATAGACTTGCGACAGATCATCTGAATTATTATGATTAGTTGCAAATGCAAATCCGGATCACCAATAATGTAGTTAATGAGAAAGTAAACAAGAAGTCCCGCAGTTCCAGAGCACAGAGCTGATAAAAGTAGATACTACAATAAGAGGTCCAAACCAAATTGATGCTTTGTTTGCATGCAATAAAACACTTTATACGACGTGTTGAATAATCGTTTATCGTTTGAGTGATCATAAATTTGTATATTTTTAAAGTGCGCTCTTTCAAGTCAATAAAAGTTTAACGATTGTAAGGGTGCTATAAAAGTGTTTTAGTTTGTAGTTTTCTAGTGAGGCCGTATTCGGAAGGATTCAGTAAAGTCACTTCATTCAAATAATTCCTTTGTATTGGTATCCTAATTATCAGCCTGCCTAAGGCCACTGCAGCCTTAATTGAAGGGGAGAAAACAAAAAGGGTTTAACTGATCTTTTTCACAAATTGACTTATGGGTATCATTGGATTCAGCGTGAAATTATCTACAATAAATAATACAAAATACCGATATGAAGCTTAAACCTCGAGATTTTCAGTATAAAAACAGTTTATCTGACACAGGAATACAGTTCGCTTAGCATAAAAACATTATTATATTTATTATATTATATTTTTACAGTAATTGTACGAATTAGTACTATGTTTTGTATTTTATATTAATACATTTTAAAGCGCCTGAAACTTACAAAAACCTTTTCTATTACTTAATACGCACTCTGCATTAAAATGAGACCGTTTAAGTTTAAAGTCGAATTTTCTCGAAACTATCAATTTGACAGTTAAATCCTTTTTATTCTCACCCCTTGAATTATCAGCCTGTTTGAGGCTACTGCAGCCTTAATTATGATTGTATGCACTGAGCCCAGTCTTCTTAGGTCCGAATTACAGAACGATGCGCAGTCATCGATCGGTGCTCAAGCAGAGATTACATTCATAATGTGATCGATTAGTGACGGACCTTAGTCTCCTCTCTTACCTGTTGACACCGTGTAAATATAAGATATTTAATTGTAATTCTTCTAAGGCTTCTTTCTACCAACAAACATCTGCCCCTATTGTCCTATTGTAGGTGTTTCAGCAAATCTGGCTCATAGTAGGTTACGTCAGTTATCTTAGTTCTCTGTAGGATGTGTAAATCACCTCATATTTGATTCGATCCTTCAAAAACCCGCTTAAGCTGCATGCTTCTGGTACACTTGTTATGTCTATTAATATATATAACAAGCTTCCAGAAGCAATGAAAAAGGAATCAAGTAATGTAATCTTTATAAAACAATCAAAGCACTTTCTAATAAATAAAAGCTATTATACCATAAATGAATATTTAAATGATAAAATTTAAGCATAGTATATAAAAATAGTAATTCATTTAATTTTAGTATAAAAAAGTAACTGCTCCTCTTTCTAATCTTATAAAATTTAATTTTGTCTTCCTCTCTTCTAATTTTGCGTGCCCGACAGGGTCCACGATGAACTGTTATTTTAAAAAACTACCTACACCTGTACAACATTGTGGAATGCAAATAAAAATTGAAATTGAAATTGAAACTCTAAGTATATTAACATTTTTATCATATATTTGTTTTAGAGAAGCACCTCATGTTAGTAAAGCCTTTTTCGTATAGTATTTAAATTCAAATAATTTATGTTCTATGTCCTTTTGATACCTGCCTTTTGTATGTCACTTTAATATAAAACTTTACAGCATATACCAGGTTGTTTTATATTTTATCTTTTATTCTCTAATATTACATATTATATTATTCTCGCCACTTCCACATTCTCTCACGAGAAACGTAACCCTAATAATGGTTATGGGCCCAGAACGGAAGGCGAAAAATATAATATTGTAGTGAGTGTCATTGCTGAAAAATAATTTTCTATATAAAGATTGTGCTGAAGGAAACATTGAGAGCTGAGGTAATAGTTAAAATGGCTACAACAAGAATGATTGAAGTTTTAACCAGAGAAAATTACGAGAGCTGGCGAGTACAAGCAGAGGCTTTACTGATCAAGAATGATGCGTTTGGGTATGTGGATGGTAGTAAACAAAAACCAATGGAGGAAAGAGCAGCGCAGGCGTGGATTGTTGGAGATTCCAAGGCAAGAGCTGACTTAATCCTGAGTATGTCTCCTGGTGAGTTACGGCATGTAAGAGGGTGCAAAACGTCTAGAGAGGTATGGTTAAAGCTAGAATCCATATATGCATCAAAAGGACCAGCGAAAAAGGCTACTTTGTTGAAAAGGTTGACGATGATGAGATTCACCGAGCCTGGCGACTTTTATGAACATATTTCAACATTTTTTGATATAAAGGATAAACTGAGTGCAATGGATGTGGAGATTCATGATGACCTATTTTCGATAATGTTGCTCTATAGTCTTCCTACAGAGTTTGACAATTTCCGATGTGCAATAGAGTCTCGAGACGAAATTCCGAATCCTGAAACTCTAAAGATCAAAAACGTTGAAGAATACTGTTCGAGGCACAATTCTGAAGAAAAAGCAATGATCGCAAAAGAGAATTTGAGAAAAAAGAAGTTTAACAAACAACGGGAAACATTCAAGTTTAAATGTTTCAAATGCCATAAAGTTGGACATAAAGCATCAGAATGCACGGAAAACAAAGAAAAAGATTCTGCAAAGTACGTTGTCGATAGTGATACATGTAAAACACCTTTTGATACCAGTTTTGATTCTTTTAATTATGTTACAGATCAATGTAATGGTGTGTACAACGGGAACGGAAACTGGATCTTAGATAGCGAGTGTACATCACATCTATGTAAGGACGTAAACAAGTTTGTGGAGGGTTTGTTACCGTCATGGAGTCAATTAAATTTAGCTTCCAACTTGACCACAAAAGTTGAAGGTGAAGGTATGGTCACGCTGTCTGCATGTAAAGGTGAATCCAAAACAAATGTTCAATTGCCAGACACATTGTACGTTCCCGATCTGCGATGTAACCTAATTTCAGTGGCAAGGATTACAGATAAAGGTTATACTGTAATGTTTACTAAGGATGAGGCCATAGTGAAAAATTGCCATGGGGAAATTGTCGTAGTTGCGGATCGTAAGAGTAATTTATATTACGTTAGGGAACAGAATGAATCTGCATCAGTAGTATCAGAGGATAATGTGTGGTTGTGGCATGAACGAATGGGACACTTGAATGCAAGGGATTTATTGAGAGTTTTGACCAAAGCTGGTATAAAAACTCAGAGGATAAATGAGCGTGAGCTGTATGATTGTGACGTGTGTGCGAGAGCGACGACTTTAAGAAAGAACTATCCAAAGAGTTTGAACTAAAAGACTTTGGACAGGCCGAATATATTCTAGGTATTGACATTGTCAGAGACAAAGGTGTCATTACGTTGTCACAAACGAAATATATTTGGAAATTATTACAAGATTTTGGAATGGAAAAATGTAAAGAATCTGTTGCAATTAAGACTTTGGACAGGCCGAATATATTTTAGGTATTGACATTGTCAGAGACAAAGGTGTCATTACGTTGTCACAAACGAAATATATTTGGAAATTATTACAAGATTTTGGAATGGAAAAATGTAAAGAATCTGTTGCAATTCCATTGTGTCCGAATGAAAAATTAATATACTCTAAAAGTGAAATTAATGTGCCTGTTGTGAATGATACACATGGATACAGGGAGCTCATAGGAAGCTTGATGTACTTGGCAACAGGAAGTAGACCAGATATAATGAATTGTGTGGTAAAGTTAGCACAATTCAATGAAAATCCGAATGAAATGAGTTGGAATTTCGCAAAGCGTGTGTTGCGATATTTGAAAAGAACACAGAATTACGGTCTTTCGTTTAAAAAGACTGGTGAGTCAATGGTAGGATACTCAGATTCGGACTGGGGAAGTTGTGAACTAGATCGACGTTCATATTCCGGGTATGCTTTCATTTTAGGTGGTGCGTGCGTTTCGTGGAAATCACATGTGTTTCTACTTCGTCTTGTGAGTCAGAATACGTGAGCCTATCACAATGTATGAAAGAAGCGGTTTATCTGAATAGTCTGCTTACTGAAATTGGGTTACTCAGGTATGCTAGAATTACTTTATATGCAGACAATCAGGGTGCTATTGCGCTAGCTAAGGATCCAGTTCTCCATTCTCGTTGTAAGCACATAGATATAAGATACCATTTTATTAGAGATGTGTTAAAGAATAATAAGGACATTTCTTTACGATACATTTCTACAAATGATATGACGGCTGATATATTAACGAAAGCCTTGCCTAGATGTAAACATTATAAATGCATGATAGGATTAGGGCTTCAAGATAATATATGTATAACTTAAGGGGGTATGTTGACTAGGCCTTGAGAGCATAAATTAAGGGGGCGTGTTAGTAAAGCCTTTTTCGTATAGTATTTAAATTCAAATAATTTATGTTCTATGTCCTTTTGATACCTGCCTTTTGTATGTCACTTTAATATAAAACTTTACAGCATATACCAGGTTGTTTTATATTTTATCTTTTATTCTCTAATATTACATATTATATTATTCTCGCCACTTCCACATTCTCTCACGAGAAACGTAACCCTAATACCTCATTGGTATTGTATAATATTTTTAAAAGCAGCTAAATCTTGAAACAAATGCTATCGATCACGAAAGGTAATCTACTTTTGTGTTTTTGTCATTTATGGCAATATTGTGCCGTAACTATAAAGCGGAGAGAGTAACCAAAAAAAAATAATTTTTTTCTATCCAAGCGTAACATTTTTGTAACAGACACGTTGTAACGTCTCCTAATATGAACGATATTCCAATACGTTTGATATTTGTACCGAATTGCTTTGCGCTGCGAACTAGGAAAGGTTCTTAATTTTTTAAGATAATCCGTTTTATAATTTACATTTGATTCTGCTGTTTTTTATTTTTTAAGCTTTTCAAATATCTGCCATTGTAGTGTATTTTTTTCTGGCTGTGGTTTATTTATGATTTTAAAGAAAGCTTAAACTTATGGAGGTATATACATAAATAATTAGAACACTTGAACCTAAAGTATTATTCTACCCATTTCCGATTTTTTTCTTTAACTTTGCAGTTTATCAGATTCCCCAAATCCCTAATTTGGTTTGGGGTCTAACCTAACCTAACTTGTTATAATGGCAATGAAGTTTCAGTATAGTTTCTCGGTAGAATTGCCATTTGTTCCTATAATATGTTTTTTTTTTTATTAATACATGCTTTATAATACTCAAATTACTGCTGCTGTAATTAATTAAAATACAATGATGTTTCACATAGATAATATGGTTTAAAGAAATATAGAGCTTACGACATTTTGGTAGTTTTTCTTCCAAAAATGTTTACTTAGGCGAACTCGTATCAGAGCCATCCAGTGAGCATTTTTTGTAGCTTTTAGTCTAAAAATTGCCTAATACATGACGTTTCATCTCTCTCGTCATGGCTTCGTTGGTAGGATTTCTGGACAAGAATTCACTACAGGTATTGTTCAATAGAGAACTTTTTGAATGAGTATATATACCAACCAATCTTCAAAAAGCGAAGTGATGTTATTACTAGACAAAAAAGATCTAAGTTCGCGAACCTGCTGTACTTGTGCTGTACTCCTTGCCGTAAAGACATTTATAAGAAAAACGTATATAACATGTGTATAATATTTTTAAATAATTTTTTTAATAAATAAAATCTTTAGAAGGAAATATATTTAAAAAAAAAATTGAGTGACTGGCTTTTAGGCAAATGTTTTTATAGTGTCAAGGAATATGTAACATGTAATAACAAATGTTAATGTAAAACAAAATATTTTTTAAACATTTGCACGCTTGCTTGCAGGCTGAATGCACGAATCCACTGCTTACTGTGTGACCTTGTACCCAAATTAACAGTGTATTCTTGCAAATAAACGAATGATGATTTAATTTTATTTGATTAATTTCCTGCGTTCCTAATAGGAAACAGTAATAGAATTAAGTTAGTAGTAGGTACGTAGCAGATAGCGAGTTATTTTAGGGATTATTTCTCTCCATCAAGTTTAAAATAGTTTCCTAGATAAAACAAGAGTAAACACCGAGTGGTTATTCCATTATGCACTGTTTATTAGTAATGGGGTAAATGTAGCTGAAACCTATGCGTAGATCGAAAATTCTGTGTAGTCCAACCTACACAGAATTTTCTTGCATCTTACCAAAATGTCAAAGGTTAAAGTGGATTTATTACCTATTGGGGAAAATCAGAGAAACGAAGTAGGTATACATAAAATAACCGGATATCGTTTCAGAAGTAATAAGTACATATTTAAGTAGGTAAATTCCGTTTATATGTAATCCGAGCCAAAGGAGATAATAAGGTTGATTTTATACATCGAGATTACATAAACAACCCATTACACTTTTACTGCCTTGAGTGAGTTATGGCAGAAGGTGGGGTGAGTAGCAACTGAGGAGTTCGAATACGTACCAACTCACAATTCAGTGCGGGCCCATAAATAGACAAACGCCAAGAGGTTATTCCTAACATTCCTAAAAGTAATCTATCTCGAGGCCTCACCGCAATATCGGTTTCTGAACGATTAACAGAGGGCGTGCGTGCCCTTCGGTTTTATGACGCTCTTTTACGACATCGTAAACTCGGTCGTATAATGGCTATAATCTTTTCCTGCTAGTCTCCGCCCTGTGTCGATAGATGGCGCTAAACCAAAAAACAGAAAATCACTGTCACAGAACCGAAGTCGAAGTTTTATTGTGAGTTCCGCTAATGTGGTGTGAAATTAATAGGTAATAATGCTTTTATGGGTGCTTGTGCGCTTTATAGGAGCATAAACCATAAGTCAGGTGGATGTAGTACGGTGTATTTGTTTTAAGTTGACCGCAGGTGGTTAAGGTATTGTTTGACGGCATTTATAACGTTATGGTAGACATAAAAATAACGAGATCAATGTTTAAATTATGACGTACTTTTACAGCCTACTTCTAAGTTTGTGAGATGCTTTCACGAGCAACAGGATGATGCTTTTGAAGCGTTTAATATGAGCTATTTAGCAGCTCTACATTTGCAATGTCATACGCAAAGTGGTGGAACCACTAACTAATTAAATAGAAAAATAAATAAATATGTAGCTGTAAAATTACACATATTCGCCTCTTATTTCAAATACATATGGATCAGTTTGACATGACACCTCTAGAGTAGAGATTTTTTTTTTGATATAATCAATCATGATACTAGATAAAAGTTATACGAAGTATTAGGTAGGCAGTTTTTATATATAATATTTTTGGTACTAATAAGTATAAAATTAAATGCAAGTACTTCCAAAAAGGCAATATTCCCGGGTAATATACAGTCTTTCAAAGTTACGTAAATCCTAAGAGCCGTATGTAATAAAACATTACAATATATTTAAACAGGCAATTAAACCCAGTAATTTGCAATTTCTAACCCCGTCTAGACTAAAACTATTTCTATATTACCCTCAATTACGGGACAACTATCTTACTCTAACTTACTAGTTTTATTTGAGAGCGCAAAGGACGGGAGATGAAGAGGGTACGCAGAAATCCCGTCGATTTTCCATACAATTGAATAAGTTGCGTTATGGTGTGAGGACGTCAAAGGTTTTTATCAGTAATGCTCTGGATGTCTGAAATGGATTAAGATACTGTCCTTTATACTAGTTTATAAAATAAGTATAACTACAGTAGGATTTATGATAGGTTATTTCTTTAGCAGCTGTAGAACTTTGAACATAATTATATTGAACCAAGATTATTACGTAATACAACCGCGGGGCGTTCCGTACACTAATCTTTCAATTTTTGTTACTTTTTTTGAGTACTTAGGAATCTTATGTACTCAAAAAAAAGTAACACATTGTTTTTATTTATTACTATCTATTATTTGTTTCGTTTTCACGTAAAAAAAGTATTCTACATCTACACTAATTATAATAAAATATCTACACCAATTTAAATAAAACTTTGTAAATTTTTATACTTTTGACGGTTGCTATAAAAAATCAAGAGTTCGTATTGGAACATGTTTAATGAGAAGGTAGTTAATTTTGCATGGTGGTAAATTATTTTGGTCTTTTTTTGGCTAATTATTTTTGGTAGATTTATTTGCTGTTATGAGCGTATGTCGCTTAGCACCAGGTGGCCGACTAGCTCGTCAATCTATTCGTTTACATAAAAAAAAGTTTAGACATATATATATTTAATAAAAAAATATATGAAATCAGTTAAATGAAGATCTTTTTAACCCCATTAGATCAAATACAGTTTATATACGTAAATATTAACAGATTCATTCACATGAAACGTTCCGTTTTCCATTTTCGATACAAAATGCGGATAAGTTTAACGCGCTCAGTTTCTTTTCGCGGTGGACTGTTACCATTGGTACAGAAATGAAATCGATAAAAACGCACCTTAAGTTCGTGCCCTCGTGAATTCGCCTGATGTTTTGTTCAGAATGGCGTGTTGTAGATAGATGGATAAAACTTTACAGAACTGGTTTTCACGAAACCTTACAGAGGTTTGTTGTAATATCTTGGGTGGGCGTGAATTGGTGGCCTTATCGCTTAATCGATCTCTAACAGACGACTTTTGCATAGAGGATCTGACGAAGCAATAAATAGGTATTCTCAGTGCTAATAAACAATCAGCTTTTTTCAATTAGTCAAATATGATTTGGTTCATCACATATAAATGCTTGGAATGGAATTAAATTTTATAGAGTAGTATGCTTACTTACTAACTTAAAAAAAGTAACAAAAAAAAACCCCAAATTAAAAACTTTCTACATTTTTGAAAGTCAGTTAAAACAATTAAATCAAAAAATATTTTTATGTTGTGTTAATAAACTGCATTAATACAACGGAACACGAAAGAAATACCAAGGGAGCATAAAACCAACACAACGTTTTACGTTACACCCTTTAACTCTGTTTACCAACATAGTAAACCAAATGGGATGTTTCACACCTTACGAAATTACGCATAAAATTTTATTAAAATTAAAAACGGAAAGCACTTGATAACACGAAAATACAGTATGTAAAGCCCTCGGGAGTCGAAACGTGGCGGAATTTTCAGTAATGGCGTCTGAAACGCCCAGGGCCATTCACGGCCCGTATTTGCATTATCGCGGTATTAACTAACCGTAGCGTAAATATAACCGTAGAATAAATAACGCTACGTAAATATTCAAGAACACGGCTTTTGTTCTGTAGGTGAGTGTGAACGGTTAACTTGTATGGTGTGCTACGGTTTTTCGTCGCTGCTACGGAGTGCGTAGCGCGTGTTTATCGGCTACGCCGCGAGTGAAATACAAAACTCGTTTTGTGTTTCTTTTCCTTTGATATAATTTACAATTCGATAACGACGTTCTAAATTCGATTCTAATTCATTATTGTAATTGTTAATATGATTTGCCGTTAACGTTTAATTTAGGTTAATGCAAATTTTAGTAATCTTCCTAGCGACGTCCTTATAAGCCTTATAGCGAACGTTCAGCACCTTGTTTAGATAAAGGAATAATATTCAAATTAGGGAGGTTCACTATCGTTATAGCGAGATACCAGCGCCTATAGCCGGAGCTAAGTACGTTGGCACGATAGTTAATTTCCTTAAATTTCATTAGCAACTCTTCCAATTTGCATTCAAAATGTGCGCTCACGTACCTAACCACCTACACAAATATATAAACAAGTACCTTCCATAGTTAAGCAAAGAACCGTCCGAATACGCCGTTATTTTAATACCCTTATCAAAAAACAAGGCACATTACAAAATGGCCGCCGTTTTCATGAGTTTTGCGCGGGAAAACGCTCGTGAGCCAGCCTGGAAAATTATAACAAAAGGCATCCACCGCTATCTTTCTAATTATAGTAAATCACCTTGCTACAGGCGAGATAAGACTGTGTGAACCAGACGTAAAAAGTTGTAAGAGCCAGTTGTGTAGAATTCCGTTACGACCTTTAGATATTGGCTCGGCAAATATTTCGCGCGCTTAGATGTGAAACGGCATAAGTATAGAAAGTGGTAAATGCGAGTTGAGCCATTTGTATGTGGAGAGGAATTGGTTTTGTTTCGGGAAGCGAGAACGACTTAACTTGTTACGAGACTGTGGGCTTATACGATCTTTTGTTACGGGAAAGGAAGCTCGTTCGATGAACGGTCCCTAGCGTTGTACAATTGCATTGAGAAGTATCACGTACTGGTATTGTGTTTCGTATCAGTAACTTAGAGTTTGGATGTAAAAATGTATGGCGGACAGTTTGTTCGATTTCCTCTTGGATTCTTGTAGGTATCCCGATAGACTTTGTATTTGGTTTAAATTCGTAAATAGATACGGTGCTTATTGAAATTATATTATTGTCAGATGAGACGACCGTTAGACAAAGGTTATTCAAAAAATCTGAGTCTATAAAAAATAATATACAAAGATGGGCATAAAATTGCTTGTAAAAATGCTAAAAACAGCCTGTTTGCAAAATAAATCCTTTGTTGACTTGAACTTTGACTTCAGTTTAGTAAGAAAAACAATGAATTTTAAATAGAAAATAGATTGCTAGTGTATTTAGCTTTTTTGCATACAGGATCTAAAAATACCTGCATATACTTTTTTTTATCTACTATTACACCACAATACAGTACATATACTGTAGCGATTCATTTCAGGTCAACTGTCTTCATTTCGCTCTAAGAAGTGACAGTTAGTCCCCTGGTTGAAACGATGGGGAGAAGTTGAATGCAGGAGGCGTTTAAAGTAACGGCATATTGGGAGGCCTATGTTCAGGACGCATATTTCCAACGGTGTTCAGCTTTCAGGCCAAAACGACTGAATATATAGGGTGCTGGCAGTTGGCACATATACGTACGTACCTTATGGAATATTTTATATCCCGGAAAAAAATTGTATATATTTCCGTCTCGAATCGGTAAGCACGACGATCAAGTAGCAAAAACAACATAAGCCTAATCATAACCATAAATTTAGATTTCAAACAGTGACAAGCAACGTATTCACTTTACTATACTATTATAGACAAGGAAGACTAAAATAACATCTATTTAACCAAAACATCATCATCAAAGCGTGTAAAGGGACAAACAGAAATGCTCTACCTAGAGCCACAACTTGCGGAGAGCAGTTAAATGTACAAATGGCACCTATATTGCGCCCGCGGCTCTACCAACTATCCGCTACGCAATACTATCCAATTACATTGCTAGGAATTTATGTGGGTAGTTGTGTACTCTACATGCCCTAAGGTGTTGGCTATAATGAATATACTTACACTTAATAATGAAAACTAAATGATCTCTACATTTTTATGTTTGTGTGGTTCGTAATTTTAGTTTTAGATTAATCTTAGTTATTGTGCTGCCAAGTAGTAAACACTACTAAAGTGCAAACACTGCTATGTTCTGGTTCAAAGACATTTGTAGCTAGTGAAATTACTGGACAAATGAGAGACAAATGAATCTATGATTGAGCTCACAGTCACACACATAGACCGTCGCAGTCTAGAAATCTTAGGTACTTTATTATTATTACTAGACTTCAAGTTCAAAATATCTTATTACTAGACTGTGTGATGTCTCAAGATAACATGCGCAGTGCCATCTATTATTTTAACTGGTAATAATCCCTTCTGAACTGTGGGTTGTGGGTTCGATTCCCACCCAGGACCCAAACAATTGTGTGATGAACGTAGTTGTTTGTTCTGTGTCTGGGTGTTATATTGTATTCTATGTATGCATTTACAAACAAAAAATATCTAAGTATTGTATCAGTTATCTGGTTCCCATAATACAAGCTTTGCTTAGTTTGGAGCTACATAGCGTTGTGTGAGATGTCCACACATATTATTGTATTATTATTATTATATTATGGGTAGCTGTGACGCTTAATGTCAAGCGAACGACTAGCTGATCATGTCATTCGTATACTTAAAAATCTTTTATATTGGCACTTGTAAATGTTGTAAACCATTAAAATATACCTAATAATATAATCTATGATTTATTTATTTATTTATACTTTAGCACAAAATAATGTACAAGGAGGACTAAATGCTATGAAGCATTATCTACCAGTCAAGTCAAGTGCAAGAAAAGAAATGGTAAATATTATAATATATAGTAATAATAGTGGTTACGGTGCAGTAAAATTGATATTAGAATAAAATACGTCTATTTATATAATAAAAATATATATATATATTACGTATAATATACTTAATTATATAAAAAATAATATTATATACCTACTTACATAATTATAATGAATACAATTACTTATATATATATAACGAACTATACTTAATTATATAACGTCGAGATTGAAGAGTTCATATTATGATAGCTGTGAGAATCAACAACGGTTATTATTAATAATGATTAGTTGGAGCTTTATTCGGCATAATTATAATAATAATTATTAAACCTATATAAATATAATAATTAAACCTATGTCATTCCAGGAACTCAAATATTTTGCTGATAAACAATAACAATTAAAACGCTCCAACAAACTAAACTATTTTAATTGACAAATAGCTTTTTAAAAATTGGTAAACTCTCCAAAACTAATGAGAATTTAAGTCTGATGGAGAATGAATTCAGCTATCACAACCCTTGGCGAGATAACTTTACTATATAAATGAAATTTTACCTGAAAATAAACTCACTTTATTAATAATAATTATTTCTACAGCAATATACATAAAATCACTTTATAACGGTGCTTTATACTGTTTGTTTAGGAACATCTGCTTACGTAGCTACGGTGGCTGTATTATCAGCAATTCTCCAAATGGGGCTCTTGTTTTACGCCCATCGAGTCAAATCTATTCCGCACTGTATAAAACTGCTACTGTCCTCAAATTATTACGATCCCAATAGGAAAAGGACAATTCGGCCGTTTCTTTCAATATTCCTGTATCTCCTCCCGGGAAATGTAATCGACCGAAGACAGTAATATTACATTTTGTTATATAATAACGATTTTCCTTTCCAGTGGCAATTCATCGCTATAGGACGTAAAGTAAGAAACGGTGGCTTTGAAATGAATATACGTAATAATAATAATAATACAGTTATTGTTATACCAACTCTCAACCTATAACTCCGATTGTGGTTACCAAAACTGCTTAGACATTGAAGATATTGAATTAAATACCATCCATTGCTTGCTGGTTGTCGGTTGATGTTGTTAATCGTGGTTTCGTAGCTTCGATGTATGATGAAATTCAGTTTATGGTTTTTGGGTGATGTGGTCGTTGTAAAGGTAGGTTTGTGCGCTTCGACCTGCCTTCTATCTGCAAAATCAATGTGGCTATTAGCAAGTTTTCGCGCAGTCGCATAACGGGGTTGAAACGCTACCGGTCAGAAGTAACTGAAGGCGGCGGCGTTTGTGTTCTCGCTATGCAGATATCTGCGACTTTGCAATAAACAAAATATTCTACTTACTTCTCTTTTAAATTACTTTGTCAAATATTATTGTTAATTTTATGATTCTAATTAGAAACGCGTGGAATGCGATACTCAATTTCAAATTAGTAAGGTTAGGTTTCTATTTCCTGGCTTTTTTTTAATGTAGAGTTGTTTGCGACGATAAAAATGCTAATATTTGTGCTACGTTGGCAGTTTTCTCGTTTGTCCTCGAATGCGGGCGTTACTTCTCTACGAACTTGGTACATGATTGCTAAAGTTTCTTTTTGTCATATTTAGGGAGTGTTTGTACGGGAACTTATGTTTTACCCAATTGAGTTACGCTCCCAAAATGTTTTGTTAGTAAACTATGCTAACAGGAGAATGTCTTCCATCTTGTTTTATGTTTCTTACAACTCAAGAGAATGTAGCTCTTTGGGATTTCAATAAGAATTGATAATGTAATTAAAACAAGTACGTCAATTATTTGCAAAGAATCAAAATTCTGCTAAAATAAATTTGAGACGAGAATGTTCCTGATTTATCATCATAAAAATCATCACTTCAAAGTAATGTTGCGTCATAAGTCACGTGTATAAAATCTATTTTTATGTATATAAACTCTATTTTATAGTTAAAACTACGTTTTAATATATCAATAAACTATAATTTGCCTGTAAAGTTTTTTTTTATGTTAAAGGGAGCAAACAAGCATACGGCCCCCTGATGGGAAGTGGTCACCATAGCCTATGGACATCTGTAACACTGGAGGTGTCACCTTGCTCACCCTGTAAATGTAATGTACAAAAACTTTTATTTCTTAACTGAAAATAATTCACTGACTGACTGACTGGCTGACTTATATATCAACACATTGCCTAAACCGCTGGTCCTAGAAACTTGAAATTTGGAGGGTGTGTTTTTGGTTAAAGTGTTGGTATCCACAAAGATAGGGTTTTTCGGAATTACACCCCTAAGAGGGTGAAATGAGTGGCTGAATTATCTTTGAAAAACTTTCTCCTTCGTTTCCTATAGGACACGTGGGCGAAGCCGCGCGCAGAAGTTTACATATATATAACTCAAAGGTGACTGACTGACTGACTGACTAATATAGTGATCTATCAACGCACATCCCAGACCACTGAACGGATCGGGCTGAAATTTGGAATGCAGTTAGATGTTATGACGTAGGCATCCTCTAAGAAAGGATTTTTTGAAATTCCACCCTTAAGAGGGTGAAATGGGTGGTTCAATTATTTTTCCATAGGCCACGCCGCGGGTGAAGCTGCGGGCAGAAGCGAGTAATATATATATACCGACGTCCATTAAGTGCATGCTCAAGATTTTTATCGTATCTGTTTATGTATTATTAATACCATATCAGTAATTAAAATACACTTCATTAACAGCCGTGTTGATTTAATAGTCTTTAGTAGATTATTAAAATGCAAGTTTTAAAATATAAAAAATATATTTTTAACATAATTTAAACATTTAATAGATCTAATCTAAAAATGAATATATCAGTCAAGTAAATTTTTATATTATCCAGCCTTGACACGCCACTATAAAGTGTAAAAAAATAACCTACTAAATTATAAAAACTGATCAGTTTGACTTTATAATTTTTTATTTAAATACTTAATTAGTTTTTACTTTTAGATGCTTACTTTTACTACTTGCATAATTAACTAAAGTCATTTAATCCCACTAATAGATTTTTATGACAAAAAACTAAAGAATTATAAATAGAGATTCTCTTCCCGAGAATAAAGTACCTTTGTTCCGAAAAAACACTATTAACAAATATATTTTTATTCCAATAGTTCATTATGGATCATTATTTCTTACCAGGAAAATTGTTGACGGAAAGTAGAGCAACTAATATTTTCATTGTTACTGTTATTACCTTATTATTTATAGTCAAATATTCCCTCTAACATCACGATAAATATATCTTTATCACATCCATACAGTTTTATTACAAAGGAATGGATTCAAGTTAAGTTCTGAAGAGCTTTCAGTAAAGTAACATCAAATATAAGCAAAGTAATTTTTACCTTACATTCGCGTAGATTAGTGAGGAGGGATGGAGGCCAATAAACGCTCTTTGAATCGATACTGCAGGGGCGTTTCAACCTATCCACCACGTGTTAACTGTATCTATAGGTTAGTTTAGGTTACTACGGAAGAGCATGAAATCTAGTCATTTGAACTATAATATGGTATAATACACTTTTTTATTGTATCTTGTTGTTAATAAAACGTTTATAGCCATGACTGTATTCATCGTGAAAGATGTTTTCTACATAAAATAACTATTATGTAGGCGCCCGTATCGTTACACACACATTTACAATTTTTTCTTCTAAAACTCGCAATTATCCAAAATAAAGATATCTTATGGTTGTACCCGGTAATATGACCCTAAAACAAAAAGTAAACTTTACAATAATAGTTTTTGCCTTACCACATAGTTTATTTTCGTTCATTTATTTCCTTTAGCTCGTACGTTCATTCTCTAAACGTTGTTTTCTATTGCAAATAGTACTTAGAAATCGTAAAACTTAAAGACTTTTGGCATTTTACAAATGTTGTGAAGCTTCTTCATGAAGGATAATAAGCGAGTACAATACGGTAAGTGTTGGTAGTAGAATTTTCGTGTCTTACTTATGACAAAAAAAAAACTGCAATGTAATGAAACTGTAGTGAGACATAAGTACTCAATTTTTTCTTATTTTATATTACTATATATAATAAATCTTTATGCATTTTTTCCTTCAATTTAAACCTATAAAATGTTTAGATAGTAAAATCAATGATGATGACGATGTCCCGACATATAGATAATGAGATTATCTGGTAAATTAAATAAGTAAACAGTATTTTTCTAGCTTAGGTAACTTTTGCAAGTAGCACTATAAAACACATAGCTAATTTGCTTTGTTATGAATTTTTTGTATTTAATAAAGCACATATATAATCAGCCAATGTATTCCCATCTGTTAGGACAAAGGCATTTGCTCACAAGGAAAGCCAGAGTGCCCGGAAGTAATATAATAGGCCATAATCATGGACATATGATACGTCATAATCCACCAATTTGTAAATAGGTTATACAACATAACAACATTTTCGAATTTTATGTTTTCTTAGCGGTTTCTTCACGATTTTTCTCCTTGATTGATCACATCATAACCTGAAATTCAATGATACAGCGGGACTAGAATATGATAGGTCAGATTGAACGTCACACGGGTACCGTTGAACCACACTATCTCAATAAACTTAAAATATTAGAAAATCTTAAATTAAACTTAAGAACACCCAAAAATAAACTATTCAAATATAAATAATGATAAAATCACTGTTCCGTTAAACAAAACTGTATTCTTCAAAACAAGTCCAAAATCATGTTGATTGTCAAATGAAGTAACGTTTTGAATCTGTAATTTACAAATTAATAATTCATGATCAAATATTAGTTGTAAAGTTTCTTGGTGCCTTTGTTATTTTTATGTCACTTAAATCGTTTATATTTTAATTGTTTTGAAGTAAAAAGTGAGTATTTTTGAAGAATTCTTTATGTCTGAGGTAAAGACATGAATTATAATCCAAAATTTGAATGGATAATTCTGAAATCGAATAAATGTAAGACATGCATAATAATTTTCTAAGTACTACTTCTAGGGTTATTATACTACTAGGTTTAGTCTATTTATTACTTTATTTCAAAAATACTTTCTGTATATCTATTGTTTGTAGTTCAGACTGCTGATATATATATATAAACTAACATAGGTGCCCACCTACTGATAGAGATATTAAATGCCTTGCCCTTAATTGTTTTACATAAGAGTATGGTACTTATATTTAATGGAATACTTGATCTTTGCCACATCCTTGAGGTTCAAGAAAGTCCTTCAATTTTTCTTTAAGTTATATCCGATAGAACCTCCTACACAATGAAACAAAACAATTTTCCAATGGAATAAAAGCAAAAAGAGAATAAAATAAAAGGATGGAGTTTTCTATCGCATCCGGAATAGTTTGCAAGCGGATCGCAGTCGCCATGTTCAATTCAGACTGGGTTCTATTACGTATCGGTAATTTGGGAAACAAAATAGTAGGTACTTGTACATATTTTTAGGTACATTATTATTGCCCTTACCTATTACTGAAAAAGGTCCAATGAGGTTTGATGGTTTGATTCCGTATCAGGCGTACCTTGTAACATAACCTGAAAGTAAATTTTTTTTTATGTTAAAGGATGACGTGACGAGCTAACCGTTCGCCTGATGTTAAGCGACACGGCTGCCCATATCACTTGCAGTGTCACTCGGAACTCTAGTGTATAGAGTTTCGCGTGACACTGCAGTGCGCACGTCATCCTGAGACATCAGCACAATCTAGTAATAAGATTACAAGACTATGTGATCAGGTCATAAAGTCTCATTTGCCCAGTAATTTAGTACATTAAAATTGAGTTATTATGACCATACTGACTAAAATTTCTTATTAATTGACTAACACTAGAAATTTCACGAATGTATCAAAAGTTGTTTCAAAAACTGAATTAAAACAAAAATAATTTTTAAATTAGGTTCCAAAGTAAATGTTAATTTTCATGCAAATAAGGTGTTTAATATTACTAATTTAGTGCTTAAGAAAGCTAAGTCACAAATATACGGTTTAATTTAATTTAATATGTGAAACTAATGTACTTTATTGAATGAAGATTTGTGTTTTACTTCCAAATTGTGCTTTAAATACTGACAGATCAGACAGATAAATAACAATGTGTTCTAGTCTGCGTCAAAAATAGAATTTAGCCAATTGTGAAATGGTAGGTAGGTACTAATAATTAAGAAACATCAAATTTGCATATATTTTTTGTCCTAGCTCAAAAGACGACACATAATATTGTAAAATTTAAGTTTTGGGATAAGTCGATTTCTAATCAATTGTAAATAGGTAACTAGATGTGACATCAACCTATTTGCATTGAATTAGGATGCAAGATCACACTACAATACAACCTTTTTACTATAAATAAGTCACGTTTTCCACAGATAAGCGATTTTTTTTTTTACATTTTGCTTTTGAGTTTTGCCAATCTGACGATGTTACGAAAAGCTCATGTTAAAATAAATATTAAATAGATTTAATCAGGAATAAAATATACGGGCAGTCCTTGGGGATTTCCAGTAGAAGTAAAAACTAAATAACTTGTGACATATAGCTCATGGGAAGCATGCGGTGATAATGACCTAGTTTCACGCATTTTGATCATCCAAAAACTACACATATGTACAGAGTATACATTATAGCTCATGACAAGTGTTCAGTGACGATGACGTGAGTTCCATAATTTTTGTTCTCCAAAAAAGTACAAACGCGTCTAAAGAAGTTTTTACTTAAAAAATGTTAATACGTAACAGTAACTCTAAAAACTTGCTATAGCAATAGAGACAGCATCCGAAATAAGTGACACGTATTAAGTGATTTCGATGCAGGGCGGGAGCGTTAGACCATGAAATTGGCCCAGTCTATGCTCCAGGACGCATCGCGGCGCTTAATGGCAGACGGCTAGATGAGATTCCAGCTATTTTCATAAATAAGATCGCTTTAAATTACACCTCTATAGGTATTTATTATCCACGGTGGTAGGTACAAGTTGAACGTTTTTTTAACGCGGTTAAACTGGCCCCATGAACTTTTCAAGAATTCAAGAAGTCTGTGAATAACGGGCAGAAATATTTCCTGCTTAGGTAATATTTGCATTGTAAAGTTATTTTATATATTCGTAATTGTCTGATATTACAAAGGTTCACAATAACACTAGTAGGTATACATACTACATATAAATTAGAAAATCTAATTTAAGAACTGAACATATCTGTTACGTAGGTACCTAAGTATTTTTAAGTCGGATTTCAAACATCAATACAGTATATAGGTATACATGGTTTTGATATAGGTTTACGAACTATTGCAAACAAAAAAATAATAAGAATGTAAGCTAACTGGTAAGTATAATAATAATAATATTTCTATATCTTGCCAAAGCTTTATATCAAATAATAATAATATTTGAAATTGTGACAAAATTATCATTAAATCGGTCAACCTCAAATAAGATTAATAAGATAACATAACTCTCATGGTAGTCAAAATAAGAGCAACTGAATTTGTTTTGGCTATAACAAGCCATTTTAGCGACTTTTAACAGCCATTAGAATTTGCTATGATCGTTCCCTAGATATTAGGCGCCATAAAGGTAATGCCGAAGATAGTAAAAAAAACTATCAACAAAAACTATAAAGCCAAAGTATTAGGCGAAAGGTCGGGGCAAAAAATTGGTTAGAGTATAGAACGGGAATCGCTTGAGCTACTCTATCGTTCCTCCTTGCTTTTTGTTTGCAAGAAGGAGTGGATTGCTAAGCGATTTTCGGTTCAGTGTAGTACGGTCCCACCTATTGTGAATTCCGTAGGTCTGAAATTTATTTGACAGCACCAGTGTCTGTGGAGAATAGAAAATGGCAATGGCTGAATACATTATGGACATAACTCATGGTTTGTTTTTGGCGGGGACCCGACAAGCGTTATTGGTATTTAGAGGCATTTAATTATTAGGGGCGAAGACTTTTTTGTGATATTGAAATATGTGACAGGTAAATGTTATATGAACGACTTGCCGACAGCGAATTCATTAGTTACGGTGGGAATTAATATCGTTTTATGTATACGGTGAGACGCCTGCTGGAAGATAAGAGAATATTTCTAAGTGGCTCTTGAGTTCAAAATGTTTAGGCAACAAATATAAGAGCAAACTAACAAGCTCGTGTGAAAGATGAGATAAAGATAATAAAATACCATATATTGATAATTAGCTAAATAAATCCTGACCTTGTCATAGGATTTTCTTTTATCTTTTTCTGGATCTCAAGTAGGTAGGTAATCAGATAACGCAAAATTGTTGAAAGCAGATAGGTTACCTACTCTACTATAAATTGGAATATTACAGATCATGTATTAGTAATATAGCATAATTTTTTTGTCAAAAAGTTCTGCTTATTTTTTACCAAAGAAAGGCAGCCACGCAAAAAGTTCTTTATGCACTTACGTTACGATTGTTAAAATAGAAGACGACAGACAAAAGCTCTTTTTATATCAGACTTGGTTGCGTTTGATCACATTTTACCTAATGCTAAATGGCAATAAGGCTCAAGTTACCAGGCTTAACTAAGACTAGAAACAGGCGGATCTCTCCCGTCCCGTCCCGTCTATTCTATTAGGTTGTAAGTTTTTTTTTATGTTAGTGAATGATGTGACGAGCTAGTCGTTCGCCTAGTGTTAAGCGCCACGGCCGCCCATAACAGAACAGTGTCACTCGGAACAATAACACAGAGTTTCGCGCAACACTGCACTGCGCACATCATTCTGAGACATCAGCACAGTCTAGTAATAAGATTACTCAACTGTGAGATCAGATTATAAAGTCTCAATTGCCCAGTAATTTCACTAGCTACAATGCCCTTCAAACCGGAACAAAGTAGTGCTTGCACACTACTGCTTGGCGGCAGAATAACTGGCGAAGCGGTGGTACCTACCTAGACGAACTTTGCAACAAAGTCCTACCACCTAGTAAAGTAGTAGTAAACTAACAAGTACAATTTTTAACCTAACATCTAGTAGAATCATTGATAAGTTCTCTGCAATAAATTCAATCAGTCAATCAATAAATAAAGTTTAATTATTTAATTCGAAAAATATTACTAAACTATATCTTTTAGACAGCTGAGGTAGATACTGATTAAATAAATAAAGTAGGGAATAAAAGTGATTTAAATTTCAACAAACTAATTTTATTTTTACGGGAATGTGAATCATGAACGATACTCCTACTTCTAAAATCGCTATTTTGGTGGCTTTTTTAATAACTGTGGATTCACTTATTTAGGAATTGTTATTACCTACATATTATATGAACTTTGGTGCAGAGATCTATGTTATACTATCATTTTATGATCATGCAAGCTTATTTGTGATGAAAATATTTTACAGTTGGTTAAACAAAATTATTTCAATGATAACTACGAAGTTCGTTTTTTGTGCAATAAAGCCTCTTCACTTTTCAACTAATTTCCTTGTTATTAGACAATCTGAACAATGCAGACAGTTATATTTGGGGTATCTAATCAGCATGATTTTTATGCTAAATTACTCCTGTTTCAGTAATTGTAATAGAAAATAGGTTTTGTTGTAGGTAAAAATCAAAATAGCTGTACATTTTATTAACTCTTTATTCTCTTGAATTTTTGAAATTAATATTACAATATTGAATGCGGGCTTCATATACAATCACCCAACTATTTGCTTAAATACCACGACACAGTCACATTTGATCGCATTTACTTGAGAACAATTCACCACTGTAAACAAACCTTAAAACCTTTTGGAATAACATAGTCAGCAAGCTCAAGCTACGACGGTCAGTAGAGTTGCGAAATACTGAAATCGCAAATTCACAACCTTGTTTTTTAATACGCCAACCACCATTACTTGATACTTTCATTGCATTCAATTCCAGCGAAAGATTTCTACTTTAACGTATCTCTTTACAGTGGTCAAAGCCTCGTCCATACGATCACGTCAATACATAAATACATAACGTAAACAAAAAATAAACAAAAAAATAATGCGCCACATAAAACTTTCACAACTATTTACAGTTACTTAACATTAATACGACCTATAATTACTATATTTAAAAATATAGATATAGGTACATAGCTACAGTTAAAGATAAAAATTGATCGATTACTTTAATATATTAAAACATAAAGAGCAGAAGTCTTGTTACTTTAAAAGTAGATGAATATGAACAAAACGTTAATGTAACAATAAGTAAACTTAAATATAATTTTAAAACGGAATTTGCATTTAGTTTGAACATAAACAATACATTTACTTATAATAATATTATACACGAGATGTAAGCTTTACGTCGTCAAATAAAATTTGATGTTATATATCTTGCTAACAAAGTTAGTAAGCAACTCAACTGAAGTAAAAAGTAAACAGAGAAAAGCAAAATTGTTTCCATGCAGGTAAATTTTAAAACAAATTTATTACTTATATTATTAATACAATCTTAATTCCAAAAAACTTGAAACAACTGAACGCTGCAAATTGAAAAACAAAACAAATGACGGTAATATTTGACAACACAACGCTACTTATATTTTAATTAACATTATTGATATTTCATGCTCAGTTAAAAACAATACCTACCGTCTTCGAAACACTAGCAATATGGCAAGACAGCAATATGGATGGAGGACGTATATAATCTATTTAGCGAATTGCTCATTGTTTCATGTGATTTACAATACTTTATGACGCAGAAACGATAAAGAAACCTGACATAAATCAATGGACGTACATACACATTACTATTTTACAGCATTTATCTATTGTTTTAGAAACTTAATATTACAGTGGTCTAAAGACACAGTACTAAGCTAATACAGCAAGTCATTTTTACAACGTAAGGGACATTCCAGTTTCATAGTTTCACGTTGTTTTCTAAATGTGCATAAAACTACACATTGAAAACCTAGTTGAGATTTAAGTCGGTAACTTGAAACTGAAATATGACTTATGTAGTTGAATGACAGTTGCGTTTTACTTGCTTTGCTTAGCTTTTCGATTTGCACTTTCCCATTCTATGACAAAACAACCAAACAGAAAAACAATAAAAATGCAAGATTAACAATTTAATTTCGTATACACACAACGTGTTCAAAACTCAACTCTAGCCAAATGCAATTCAGTGTGTACGTCCCTTTTTGTGAAAACATCCATCTCTCTATTCCATTTTCCAATAAAGAAATGGCTTTCTTCTAAAAACGAACTTTCAAATGAAGAACGAACTTTCCTAATTTGAACGAACTTTCTGAGACCGAACTTTTCATTAATGAACGAGCTTCCCACTTCAGAACGAACATCTACAAACAACACTAAATTATTAAAGCGGGTTTTTAATTCAAATACTAACATCAGATTTACGCTTAACGTTTATTACATGGGTCTACGATTATAACTATGCGTTTTATAATTTATAAAGCCTACTTATATACGAAGTTACTTAAGTACATTTTGTTCGATTTTCAATTCTCGATTACTTTTTTAATTTAAAGATAAGATGAGATAAGGATTTACTCTAACGACAACCTTATATTACGTTATCTTAAATGAGAAATATGGCTTTTGGAAAATTACGAATGAAGGAAATATTGCACGTACCAGGTAAATGATAATTTCAATACAATGGCAGGAAAATGTAGGAAAATCTGATTAGATTTGTGAATCATTTATATGTCGTTTAATTCAACGACTTTAATTACTTTGCAACATTCATGTGATCGTGTTGTACTTATTTGTTACTAAATACGAAGGATTTTAGGCTGCTGTACATGACGTTGTTTTGGAAATACTACAACTACTCATTTACTTTTTCTACTTAGAAGATTTTAATTATTGCTTCAAAGACATATTTTTGAATTAATTGAGTTATAAATCTATTGACTTATCCATTCCTAATGATATCACGACGGTAAATATGTTTTTTTAAACAGCTACAAATTTATACATTGAATAACACAATGGACAGATTTCAAGAGGTGATTCACAAAAATCAAGCGAAGATTCCAATTTATTATTAATTTTATAGAATTTACTTTTTAATTCTACCCTGACATTAATTTACGTATAATGGTGACTATCAACACTAATTTTTAATTAAGTTTTTGTTCTGATTACGTATTGGGTTTGGAAAATAATTTGGTCGCGCTTGGTAGAAAGCTTGAAAGTGTGATCTATATACATACTTTGGCACAATACGGAATTGAAAGCGAATAATGAAATTCAAAATTATAAGCTGTTACTAGTAAAAAAGCTTGTAAGCTTTTGCACGAAATTACTGACCGTTATATTTTAATATGCACATGGCTTCGTTAAAATAGCAGGAAACATAATGCCGTCGTTGTCTCGACTTCGAAAAAACAGCAATTTAACCCTTTTTTTTATTGAAAAAGGAACATTATTCTTTCCTATATTAAAAAGTTGCGTGATTTTTCGACTGTGAACTGTTTTATGCGGTAATTATCTAATTCTTAGCAATACTTCATACAAAGTTGAACCTATAAACCTATGTAATATAATACACTTATTCTACTCAACTTTTAATATTACGTGTAAAATTTATATTTAGTCACATTATTGTTAATTAATTATATGTATCATCGTTACGTATATAATTTTGAACATGAGATGACTCGAGATTCGTGGACACACCTTTTGCAGGCCCACGCCATTTTTGTTCATTTTGTTCCATTCTATTTCGACATCTATGGACATGGTATTTCATCTTAGAAATATCAAAAAATACCTTCTACATTTATATATGAATTACTTTCGAAGAGAGAAATATAAACATTATTTACGACGACCATCTATTCGCGATTGTACTCTCATACGTATTTTGTTTTAATTACTCATTAAGTTCTTAATACATTAGCTATGTTTTAGGGTTACTTTAATGTTGCACGATATTGATAACGTAAATTTGTCCAAAAATAATAAATTTAACTCAAAATATCAATTGACTGAATTAAAATCTACTGAACTGAATCACAATCTAAACAAAAATCATTAAAAAAAACAATTTGTAGTCAACTGATAAATACAACCAATTTTACAATCATAAAAAATATGACCTCAAAACATAACCAGTCCACTTTGAAGCGAACAAATAATAAAATATACATCAAAATGTACATAATATAATATCTATTAATTAAAAAATAATATAACATAATGGATTAGAGTAAGTGGTAGCAATAAATACTATGAGATTCACAGATTTAAAATCTTAACTAACAACACCGAAGTTCACTCGGGTTCCTATTTAAACCTTACAGCGATACTAACTTTTGTAAATTTTAGTAAAAATATTATTGCAATACAAGGGTGTGGTTATGGCAACAAAATATAAATGCTTAAAGCACATCACCAACTTGTCCAACCAGCGAACGACACGGAGGCAAGTCCTTCGCACTAAAGGAACATTACAAAAACAAAAGTCACTGAACGCCTCGACACGAGACCGCACTCAAACCAGCCGCAAACATAAAACTAGTGGATACGAATCGACTAACGCCGCCGCAGGTCCGTCGGGGACGCAACACTTCCATTCACACTATATGATACAGAATCAGTCATGATTGCCTATCCGGTGCGAGCACCTTACGTGGGGACCTTGTTCACTTTTATAAGGTCGTTGGAGCCTTTGTCGATGGGCATCTTCATCGGATCGTGGTGGTGGGTCACGTGGTGCCCGTGGTGCTGGCTCTCCAGTTTGGCCTGCTTCTCTTGCTGCTGCTGCTTCATCCTGTCCTGCTCTTCTCTTTCTCTGCGGGCCTGCTCGTTGATTTCCTTGACGGCACGGAGTTCTTTCTTTAACTTCATGCGTCGGTTTTGGAACCAGATTTTGATTTGTCTCTCTGTGAGGCAGAGCGCGTGAGCGATCTCTATCCTGCGCCGACGAGTCAGGTAGTGATTGAAGTGGAACTCCTTTTCGAGCTCGAGTGTCTGGAACCTCGTGTAGGTCTGCCGTCCTCGCCTCCGTGGACATCCGTTCGGACCTGGAAACAAACATAAAATAATTTTAATTACAAAATACGACACATAAACTTCTATTTATATGCGATTATTCGCGATAAATTAAAATTTACAGTTACATTAACGTTTTGTGATCGATTTATTGCATCATATATCACTATCCAGTGGCACGGATTCGCGAGATACTCCGAGTAAAATCCATTAAATTTCACTTTTATACCATTTTAGATTTTAATGGGTCATTAATATTTTATTGCGGTATTAAAATAATTCTCGAGTTATCCGCTACTGCGGCGGTTGGCCAATGTGGAGTAATTGCCGTATGTAACAAGAAGAGAAATTGCGTCTTCAAAGCGGTTGGATAAGATTGTTTGTACAACAAAATAAGTTAAAACAATATAATCAAAGCAAAAAAGTAACGGAAAGGGTTAGAAGCAAACGGCCCGCGAACAATAGTGTCCTTTCTAAAAAGAAATCACTACAAAAAAGTCAGGGATGCGTAAAAGAAGGGTTGCGCAACTTTCTAATGCTTTGTAAGGTGTCCTTTTATTTAGTCACCGTGGAGACGCTTTCTGAGAATTCGTGAAAGTTGTAAACCCTTTCAAGGCTCATACGTGGATATTTTAAAAATGTTACCGGTTCATTTAGCCCAGATTACTCAGCGCGAATGCATCGAGCATTCTCATTCACATTATAAGCTTCGTATACATAGACGGGTAAATGTAGAGTCCACACAGCGATCGGGTCTCAGGCATCTCAGGACTGGTTTTCGAGTCAGCCAATAAATAAGGTAAGATAAATAGCCTTCCCATCGCGTATAAAATTGATAGCGGACCAACAGAGTGTTGGAATGCCCGGCCGTGTAGGCTGAACTTTACCTGATCACGTTAAAAAGGTATAGATATGGCTAATGGATTATTCTAATTGATGTTGTAGACACTTTTTTAAATTTTAAAGAGTACATTTTGATGACACTTTGTAAATGTCTAGAGAAAGTCAGCAGAACGTTTATTCAATTTTCGTGTTTTATAAAGATTTTTATTTGATTTTATTGCCTTCGTGTAATTTGTTGTAATACAAAACCGTTAAAAATGTAGCGTTTTAATTCCAAGATGCTTAAATAACTGGAACTGCTGATAATTTGGTAATAAACGCTAAAAAGTGGATTAAATAGGTACATTCCACCAAAGTCAATTAAAGGTTCCTGCAGCGATAAAAAGTCAATTTTGTTGTCTTAATTAAAACACATTTAATACAAGTCAATCGGTGAATTAAAATGTTAATTCCATACTGAATAGTGGTCGCAACTGGCACACTCACTATTCAAATGTGGGCGATACCTATCTGTATTTGGGTATCAATAGTTAAAACGCACATTGATTTGATTCCTATAAAGAATAGCTGTCAGTTTACACAAAGAGCGGCCCTTTATAGTACTTAATAATTACATTATTTCATTGTTAATAAAGAATGGAACTGATTAAGTTTTTTGGTGTTCTTATATGATTCATTTTCTGCCACCAAAATGTCTATATAGGATAGGAATAAAGTGCACGTGATCGTTGGGCCTTATTAGACGTTATTGTAGATATTTAATTACAAATATATTTTATTTATCAGGCGTTAGAATTTTTAAAGCTGGTATACAGAGTTAGTAGCTTAATAAATTAATAATAAGACGTCGAAATAGATCTACGTATTTTTATACATATGTGTGTTACTGTTAAAGCTTATTTATCACGAATTTAATATGTATAAAAGTTGTAACTTTGAAATGTTTAATTTTAAGTGTTACAAAGTAAGTAAAACAGCAAATCGTAAATCAAATAACTCGACCAAGAGTCCGATGCCACGTTTACACGAGCGATAAATTACCAAAACTGCGCTTTTACTGCCGCAATAACATTTATGGACGCTCTTATTTCAACAAAAAAAACTTTGAAACTGTTTAAAATCTCGTAAAAAGAGAAAGGAATAATTACACAAGTGAGGTTAGAGCAGATGAGCAGATAAACCCGGGGACATAGGAGGGAGACAGGGATATCCATTCTAATTTTAAAAAGCAAGATGGAACCCGAAACACAATACACGCATCTCAATAATGTCATAAAGGAGAGATGCCGTAAGCGATGTTTGATGGCGCGTCAAATTGTACCTTCCGGTTTATGGGGTAGAGTCTAAATCCGTGTGAGATTAGAGGTCGAAAGCGCCCCTTTTTTGTCAAGGCTGGTGTATGTCGGCAGGTTAGCCACCCTTCACGTCGCCATGACAACGCGCGTTAAGGCACCTCCCGTCAGCTGGCTACCATTCTCCCATTATTCCCGGCAGTATTGTCACGAAGAGCTACACTGTCACCTTTGTACCTGTAGGGCTCATCTTTTTTAATGGTAACTGCTTTACCTTTCCCATGGCGAGATAAAGATCAGATTTGTTGCTCAGGATGTAAAGTACATCACGTTTGCATTGTTTTATTGTAATTGACCGATCCGATAAAGGTTTGTTTATTTCGGTTAAATGAAGTTATTTTTTCGGATCGTAAGACTAAACGTATACCATATACAGGCTGTGAGGTTACTACATTATTTATTTAGTTTTTAAGTATTTGTGCACAGAAAAAATCGAAAATTCTTGTTCTGAAATTGGGTGTTGTGGGACCATGATCCTCGTAGTTCTTGGAGATACCGGGAATTGTAGTTAGGGTCCAAGATTACGTATGTGTTGGGCCTTTCTTTGTTTATTATTTATTTAAAAAGATATTTATTATTAATATATAAGCAGCCCTTAGTTTCACCTGCGTTATACAATTTGGCACTTTATTTGACCATCTTAGGGGTTAAACTTACCCAGTATAACTTTATATAAAAGAAGATATTTTAAAAATTACAATTCTCTAGGTTTATAAATTTGGGCTGTATGTTGTCTATCAGTGAGCCAGACATTCAGAAAAAAAGCCTAAGATTTTTAATTATATATATAGATATGAAAATTCAACAAACTAAATGATCGATAACAATTTTAACAAGGTATGCGAGCAAATAGCATATTAAATAGCAGATACACATGTGACACCCAATCACAGGAACTTGCTTTAATATTTCCACCAATCGCAATCAGTTTACGCTATCATATCAAGCCCTGAAGGAATAATTGGATTAAATTTAGAAAAAGAAGAAAACGGATTAAAGATGATAAAGATACTGTCCTGAACAATATATCTTCAAGTAAGGGCACTGCTTTAATTAGAGTCATACATTGTGCGTCGACACCGGCCAGCTATAAACACACCGCTACAAGATCTGCCTCTTACCCCGAGTCGCTTTTTTCCCCGAAATAAATCTCACGGCATTCCGTCTCTTATTTATTATTTTATTTAGGTAACCCGCCTTTGTATAAACCAGTTCCATATATTTGATTAATGCTTGACCGCTCTACTGCAGTATTAAAGGTCTGATTGTGAATTATAACAGAATTTTTGTCCACTAAGAAGGTTATTTATGTTAGGAATAAGCCTGCGGACGAGATTTGTTGCCGAGATCCAGTTAATGCTGGGAAATATGGTAGGACGTTGTTAGAGGGTTCACTGCGGAGTTATGTAGGTACAGAGTACATGGATACATTTTTTCAATTTATATATTAACTAACTTTTCTGTGATGTAATATTGTATGTGTTTGAAGGTAATTTATTTGCTTCTGCTAGACGATCAAAATATCACATAATGTGATTGTAACCGACAGAATCACAAATTTATATGGATTTCACAGTTTCAATACGCAGTTTGTGAGCATAGTTACTATGGAAATACTCAAATTAGGAATGAAATTTCATAGATTGCAATGCAATCAAAGCTCCGTTAGCACCCTTCTGAGTTCTGATTGCGCTGACCACACTGAGAATGGTTTTGTTGAAAAAATGCAATATCAAAGTGTCGTCGTAATCGTTTAGTCTATACCATATTTAATCAATTTGTATCTTCATCCGGTATCAAGTTATAAGGTATAAAGTTTGAACGTGAGTAAATAAATTTAAATAGTTTTAAACCACATTAAGACTTAATTGTAGCGTCTGAACATTAATTTGTCGTACCTTACAAGGTAGAGTACGTCCTTCCTTCTTGAATAGGTACCCAGGAAGAGGTCATTATCGTAACCGTTATCACCACTTCGCATACCAAACAGCCGGTTATTGAGTCCAACCAAAAAATGAGGAATTGAAATAATAACTTCTTTAAATTACAAACGTACAAGTAAAACTCTAGAAGACGTTTAGATTTATGTTTCTCCGAATAAGTTGTAATGTGTCTTCAGACAGGCTAATTCAGTTTCTCACCGATAAAAGCGGCTTTAAGAGTTAATCAATAGCACTAAGTATAATGTATAGCTTAAATCAATTGAAGGGGTGAGAACAAAAAAGGTTTAACTGATTTTTTTCACAAAATGACTTATGGGTATGGTTGGATTCAGCGTGCAATTATCTTCAATAATACATTCTCAAAATACCGAAATGAGGCTTCAATCTCGAGATTTTGAGTCTAAAAACGGTTTATCTGTCACAGGAATACAGTTCGGTTAGCATATAAACATTATTATATTATATTTTTACAGTAATTATATGAATTAGTACTATATTTAGTATTTAAAATAGAATCGAAACATTTTCAAGCAACTGAAACTTAGATAAACCTTTTCTATTACCTTATAAGCACTCTACATAAAAATGACGCCGTTGACGTTTAAAGTCAATTTTCTCGAAACTGTCAATTTGTCAGTTAAATCCTTTTTATTCTCAACCCTTCAATTGTGTGAAAAGTTCTTAAAGACGGTACCCCGCGTGTCACCAACATCGCGTTTTATTGGATCGTAATTCGCCATTTCTCGTAAATAATCGGGAATGCTCGGGAAACGCCATCTTAAAATAGTACGCGTTCGAATTTCGAAATGTTGATTGTCATTGTTGTCCTTGCGGTTCGGAACTGGTCACTATTGTGATTGTTTATTTCCTGCGCAAGAGTTTCGAAGACATGTCACGATCGTATCATAAAGTATTTTATGACATGTCAACACGGTGAATGTCATGAAATTACAATGAATACGTTTCTCTTCTAAGTGTGAACGAATCGTATAGTAGTTAAAATTTGAGACCCGTATTAATGGTTACGGTTATTGACTTTTTTTTTGGCTCCACACTTTTGTGTATTTAGCCAGTGTCAAGGAATTGATAATTTATCAAGTAAATGATATTTCACGTAAATAATGTGTCAGGTCACAGTCAAAGTCATTAAGTCAGAGTCACGTCACAGTCTAGTCAAGTCATACTCCTAGTAAAGTGGTGGCAACTTTACCAGAAGCTTCTATGGAGTTTTGGAAATAACACGAAAAGAAACGTTTCACCATCATTATGCCACTTTCCCACACTCATGTAATCTAGCACTTAACGAATAAAATGCCACCAATTTTATGCACTAACACTGAAAATAACACAAGTTTTGGAAAATAATATAATGCGGTAACGTGATCTTTTTCGTTTTCCCGCCAAAAAACCGTTATTGACTTTTTTAGTAAAATAGCTATCTAAAACGCTATTTTATACAGAAAAAATACTAGATACGCAAGAGCGAGCAAGCGGAAAATCTCTATTACGCATATTAAACTTGCTTTGTTTCGGTTTTTGTTAAATAGCAACGTTTATTATTCAATGTCATGGAGCCCCGTCGTTTTACAGCAATTAATTTTAATATTTTAATTGTTTAACCGCAGTGAAACTATGAGGTTAACTACTGCGATAAATCATTTAATCAATCAGGATTAGTTTTACTACCAAATTTTAGTATTAGATCTCGAGATTTATCGCTTGGTTACACGATACGAGTGACTGGCGCCAGTGGCTTGAATAATTTCAATTCAGCTCTTGATTTGCATGGCTTGCACACGCGTTGAAAATACTACCAAGTAGATACCTACTGCTTTACGTATTTCTGGTTGAATAAATTTGTTATTACGACAGGCCCTGTATTAATTATATTTGAATTTACTACAACTTTGTAAATGTTTTCATGATTTGAGTCACAGTAATTAACAAGATACTTATTAGGTAAATGGTAGAAATAGAAACTGAATATTCGTGTTTGAGCTTTTATGGTATTTTGACATTTTGCATGCATTGGTCAAACTACTTACTACTACGTCTTAGAAACAAATAGTTATTTGTGCACTTGCAATAATTTTAGACCTCATTTCATTTATTTTTGAAATAGTAACCACATGAATTATTCGTCAACTTTAAAAATAGAATTTTACGAAAATTCGACCACATTTGACTCGTTAATTGTTAGCTTGAACATATTTTTTTTTTTTTATGTTAAGGAATGACCTGACGAGCTAGCCGTTCGCCTGATGTTAAACGACACGGCTGCCCATACCAGCTGCAGTGTCACTCGGAACTCTAAAGTATACAGGTTCGCGTGACACTGCATTGCGCACGTCATCCTGAGACATCAGCACAATCTAGTAATACGATTACTAAACTGTGAGATTAGATCATAGTCTCATTTGCCCAGTAATTTCACTAGCTACAGTGCCCTTCAAACCGGAACACAGCAGTGCTTGCACACTACTGCTGGGCGGCAGAATAACTGGCAAAGCGGTGGTACCTACCTAGACGAACTTTGCAGAAAAGTCCTACCATCTAGTGAAATTTAACTTTGTAAGGAAAAACAGTACTTTTACTCCTTGAAACCAAGTTAAAATCAATATAGTTGCGTAGTCGGCGTTGAAATGACATCGCTTTTAGTGTAGGGTTGTCTCTAAAACAATTCTTTCTATTTTATGAAGAGTGTTGGTATATAGAATAAGTTTATATAATTTTAAGACATTTACCTAGTTAGAGAGAAATATGTTTTATATAACCTTTAGGTTGCAATTGGTAGGGTGGGGTATCTATCGAGTTACAGGGCTATCACAAAAAAAGTATGAAAATTTATTTTATACAAATTTTAATTTACATCAGTAGTAATTATCTATATACAGAAGAATTCTTCATATTGCACCTCGTAGTTTGATTTGTCTTCTATTTTTATTTTAAAAATGTTAACGGCCATTCATGAAGTGTGATGCTATTTATTGCAGACATTTCCATATTGAAATAGTATTAATTTCCTATGCTGAATGATTTATAATAAACCAATAAGTGCCTGTTGGTTTTCCTTAGATATTATATCTAAAGCATGGGTAGTTTGGTCATTTTATCAGATAAATATTTTTTACTTAGTTTTTAAATAGGATTCGTTTTCTCAGACTTCAATAAAATAATTGACAGCCTCTGTGGTGTGGTGGTTGAGCAGGTCGGCTGATAACCCGGGGGCGGTGGGTTCGATTTCCGCGATACGACAAGTATTTGTGCACAGAAAAAAAGCGCAAATACATGTTCTAAGTCTGGGTGTTTTGGGACCATGGTCCTCGTAGTTCCTGGGTCCGAGATACAGGGAATCCTAGTTAGGGTCCAGGATCTATGTATGTGATCGTTGGGCGTTATTATTATTAACTTCTGATTTATGATAAACACAAGAAGGTTCCTATTGATATTCCCAAGATATTATACCTAAGTAGGTATGTGTTAAAATTTGTAAATTTTTATGGATTATTTTTTCTCAAGGATAAGTTTTGCTTCCTCAATCAAATTTAAATAATTTTTGATTCATGATAAAGTCAAGTAAGTATAGCTATTGGTTTTTTGAGATATATTTATGTAAGTAGGTATCTTATTTATGAAAATCGTATTTTTAGTAAATTCATTGTTTTACCATCCCTATAGCTGAGAGTAAAGTGATGTGTTCAAGAGAAACGATCTCTGATATGGCAATAGCTTAGATGACGTCACAATTTATTCATAAAACGAAATACTGTGTTCGGACACGCAGAAAAACAAGCAACTAAAAACTGATTAAATCATTGAAGAATGATAATTTTTTGCCCCAACAGGGAAAACAAAGCAGGTGGCAAATGACGTCTGGAAATAATGCAAAAAAGGTTACCTATCAGCTGTTTGTAACAGAACGGTGGCTTTTGATTGAGCTGATAACAACTTGTATTGTAAATATAAACTAACTTCTTTAGGTGACACAATTGCAGCGCTTAGAATAATTTAAACATAATAATAATAGCACCTACATAGATCCTGGACCTTATCTAAAATTCCCTGTGTATAGGGACCCAAGAGCTACGAGCACCATAGTCCCAAAACACCCAAACGCAGAACAAGTATTTGCGCTTTTTTTTGTGCGCTAATACTTGTCCTGCCGCAGGAATCGAACCCGCCACCTCCGGATTGTGATGAGCAGCCGACCTGCTCAACCACCACACCACAAAGGCTAACAAAGGGAAACATAATATGATCAATCTTGTGCGCCTATACCTACAGTAACAGCTCAGCTTAGGGGACATGTGCAGCGGCAGAAGCAGATAACCTCAAACGGAGAAAATATGAATCCCTAGATGACGGTTACACATTTGTCCTGTTTGGGTTTGAAACAATAGGTTCCCTGTGGCCCGCAGCCACTTTTTGCCCGGGAGTTGTCTAGACGCCTGGTTGAGCTGACGCGCGACCAAAAAGCTGGCATATACCTCGGCCAACGAATCAGCCTAGCTTTCAATGAGGAAATGTCGCCAGCTTTTGGGCTACGCTCCTTGCAGGTGATCTAAATTCTCTTTTTACTTACATTATTATTTTTTTTGTTTTTGGCTCCACACTTTTGTTTATTTAGCCAGTGTCAAGTAATTGATAATATCTCAATTCTTGACACATATACATATATATGTGTCAAGTCAAGTCAAGTCATAGTCTAGTCTAGTCAAGTCATATATAAAGTGGTGGCAACTTTACCAGAAGCTTCTATGTAGTTTTGGAAACAAGACGAAAAGAAACGTTTCACCAATATTATACCACTTTCCACATTTATGCTTGTAATCCAGCACTTAAAGAATAAAACGTAACCAATTTTATGCACTAACACTGAAAATAACACAAGTTATGGAAAATGATACAATGCGGTGACGCAATCTTTTTCGTTTTACCGCCAAAACTCCTATTATTTTGTTTTTTATTTATTTATGTTACAAAATGAAATATGCAGTTTGATCCAGTTACGAAATTTATGCTTATTTTTTGCTGAAGTTACACATGGTGTTTCAAAATGAAGTGACCTTTTAAGTTATTACCATTATATATTACTAATACTGTTATTACCTATAATTTACCTACAATTAAATACGAAGTATTATGTACGTTGTAAATTATCCATGGTCGTTAATATTACTAAGTACTAAATGCACCCAACTAAAGGTATCGAATACCTAAGCGTTTTACTGTAACTGATCACGTACCGGTCAAGCAAGTGCATAGCCATTTGCATATTTACAAAGGTTATGCCGCAAATAATACGTTGTATTCATTTGAAACAATGTAAGTTTAATCTGCTGACAGTACCATTTATATCTTGCGTAGGTGAGTATATAATCAATTCTGCATCAATATTAGAAAAAAACACAATTTGCATTTTTGTCCCTATTAATGTCTGAAGAAGCGAAGTGAATTAGGTTAATTCAAAAACATATCCCATTGAAGTAATCTTTGAGAGCCGCCCAACGGATGTACCTGCATCTTACCCGTTTTTTCGCGGCGGCTTTCAGTTCTATAGTATAAAAAATATTTTATATGAACTTAGGTAATATAAGCGACCGGCCCGATAGCTCAGTTGGTAGTGACCCGGTCTTCTGAAATGCGGGTTGTGGGTTCGATTCCCACCCAGGACAAACATTTGTGTGATGAACATCGATGTTTGTTCTGTGTCTGTTGCGAGTATAGTGTATTCTATGTATGTATTTACAAACAAAAGGTATCTAAGTATTGTATCAGTTATCTGGTTCCCATAGTACAAGCTTTGCTTAGTTTGGGGCTAGATGGTGTTGTGTGAGATGTCCACACATATTATTATTATTATTATTAACTACTGTAAAAAATTTCGTTCAAATCGGTACAGCTGTTTTTCAAGACACACAAACCAACATTTGACTTTTAAAGAGATTTAATAGAGATCTAAAAATGTAAGTTTAATATATATTTTCCATAATAAATTTTATCCAATAAAGTACACATAGCTTAGTTAAGTTAATTAAGGAACTGCTTAAACACATTAATAAACAAATAGAATAACTGTATCGTAAATTTAATAGATAATTATATAAATTGTCAAGATACTTTATTACTCATAAAAAGAGATACATACAATGTCCTCAATTGATAAACAGGATGAACAACGAAGATTCTAAAGATTAAAATAAACTTACATTTCTTCATTGGAAGTTATTTTTCATCTAAAACTTCTAGCACAAACTGAAATTGCAGTTCATTTTGTATTATACACACACATACACTCAAGACTTCCCTGACGTGAGGGTTGTCGCAACAGCAATAATATTTGCAGGAAATTAACAAGTAGTAGATATGACCTTTAAAGTAGTTATAGGAAAATAATTATGTAGTCTCATGTATTGTCACGTTACCTATTGCTGTAAATCATTTTACCTGTGAATTTTTTTTTTTTGCGAGAGTAATTCGCGGTTTCACCCGAAACTAGCCCACTCACCATTGAAAACTCAGAATATATTTTTTTAATCAGCATTTCCTCAGACACCTGGGTCCGTGCTTTTTGTTAGATTATAAATTAAAAAAAAAAAAAAAGAACATATGTATCAGTCTCACTCAAAACTCAAAATATTCAGAATAAAAAGGTTCAGCCGTTTTAGGGTGAAAACCGGATAAACAATAACATATACACAACGTTTTACTTATTTTTGGATCAGTATTTTGCAAAGCATAATTTAAATTTCTCTGTACTCAATTTTGCTTAAACCAACAATGTACATAAAAGGCTATTAAACTACTATTAAAAATTATCAAGTAATTATTATTTTCATAAAATAGCTTAAAATGAATGTAATCATTGAAAAAATAAGTAATAAAAACGGTTAATAAATCATGGAGTAGTACGCTTTTAAAGTTTCGTCGCCAGTCCCTTTCTCGAAAAACAGATATCGTGTGCAGCTTTTTCACAGCTATGAAAGTATAGTTTGTGACGTCACATGGCAAAAAGATCGTATATAGATCTACCATAGAGGTAGACCATACCGTACCATAGTAGGTACCGCAGCTTAATAATGAGGTACTATGGAGAACTGGTAACTGACGTCACTGCGAGCTTGCGCTGTCTCATTCTATTAAAATTAAAATGCCGGTGTTGTTTTTTGAGATATTTAATTTTTATTTTGTGTGTTTTGAGGTATATTATTTATTTATATAATCTATACATATAAAATTCAATGTCATGACTGAATGACTGAATGAATTATATATCAACGCACAGCCTAAACCGCTGATCCTAGAGACTTGAAATTTGGAGGGTGTATTCTTTGTAAAAAGTAAAGTGTAGGTATCCACTACGAAAGGGTTTTTTGAAATTCCGAACCTAAGAGAGTGAAATGGGTGGTTGAATTATTTTCCTATAAGCCACGCGGGTGAAGCAGCTGGCAGAAGCTAGTAAAAATATATCAGTCATTCATTATATTAATTTATTCATTAATTTAAGTTTTTCAATACATACGATTTTTAGATACGACACGGTCTAATAGGTTTTATTTTTCGTATGTATGTGAATAGTGCGAACCCTAATAGTAAACCGCGCAGTTATGCATGTGTGTGTGCGGTAATGGTTCGCACAGCTGCATTGCGGGCTTGCGGGACACAGTGAGGGACGCACAACTAACAGCCACAGACAACCTGATTTAAAGCACGGCCGAAGTTCAACGCCCTCTCCCGATATGATTCCATCCCGCAGTGATAGTGTTTTGTTTGGATGTTTGTTGGTTTAGATTATTGATTGTATAACTAGGAAAAGTTATATGAAAGAAAGATGATTATGATGGTCAATGAATGAGATTTAAAGTTTATTTGATAATTTATTTTCATAAAAACGTTTCAAGAGAAATTACAATTTTTTTTTTGTTATTGGAAATAGACGGCGAGTTTATGTTTACGCGGCGGCTTTATTGAAATCGGGATGATTTTTATTTGCATTGAACGAAGCAAAAAAATCAGTTCCCAATACGCAAAAGAATTAGAAAAATCATCAAAATTTAGTGTGGAAGAGTGAACTCTACATAAACATAAAACTCTATGCGTAAGTAAAATTCAATACATATATAGAAACTCAACCACGTTAGGCGTTATTATTATTATTATTACTGTTAAATTGGACCAAAAGTAGCTGCTTGATCGAGAATTAAATATCATATTTATCTAACATCCAATTGAAGGGGTGAGAATAAAAAGGATTTAACTGATTTTTTTGACCAAATGACTTATGGGTATCGTTGGATTCAGCGTGAAATTATCTTCAATAATACATTCTCAAAATACCGAAATGAGGCTTAAATCTCGAGATTTTGAGTCTAAAAATGGTTTATCTGTCACAGGAATACAGTACGCTTAGCATAAAAACATTACTTTATTTCTTTTATTATATTATATTTTTACAGTAATTGTATGAATTAGTACTATATTTAGTAATTTTAAATAAAACATTTTCAAGCAACTGAAACTTACACAAACCTTTTCTATTACCTTATAAGCATTCTACATAAAAATGACGCCGTTGACGTTTAAAGTCAATTTTCTCGAAACTGTCAATTTGTCAGTTAAATCCTTTTTATTCTTAACCCTTCAATTATCTTTCCCTGAAAAATTCTTCGCCCAAGTTTCCATGGACCACCCAAGATGATCTTAACAAAAATACATAGTACCAGGCTTAAAGATACCTTTGACCATAGTTGTGTCTTATTAATTTGCATTATATTCATTAACGTTAATATCATGGCATAAATTTGGTGACAGGTGTTTGATAAAGACATTGACGGGTCGCGCAAAAATTTCATTTTTTCTGTTTTATCTTTTTCTATTTAAGAGTGGAAGGCAGGTGCTGTCAATTCAACTTATTTTCTTAAGATCAAAGTTCGTTTCAGCAGTAATAAGAAGATTTATGAGATAGGTGAAAATTCTAAATACCTACTTCAAATAAGGCAATTTTGACTGAGTTCGCTTAACAAAATAAAATATTTAATGAAATAAAACTTCTTTACGCACGCTTGACTTGGGGAGTAAGCTGGTGAATTCGCAACGATGCGAACGGAAGTTGAAAGTTGTTGGTTCACGTAGATCTCCATTATTAATATAACAAAGTTAGAAATGTGTATTATTATGTTGGTATGTCCGGTAAAATGACAATTTACAATGAGATGACAACATTAACATTAAACCAAGCAAAAACAAAGTTATACCAGCCGATACATGGAGCTAAAGAAGTTTTACTTCAGTTGTGTCGTCTAAAGGACACTTTTTTATAATTATGATATAGGTAGATTTAGAATTTAGAATAATATTTACTTCAGCAGACAATAGCAACGATAACAATACCATCCTTACTTAGTAGGTAGATATGTGAATTAATCAAAATCATAGTTTATTATATATAATATTAGTTATAATTTTAGTCGACAGTAGATATTATTATTCGAGACCTGGGCTCCACACCAGGACTCCCTGTATTGTGGAGGCCAGTTTTTATATATGAGTGACAAACAAACAGACATTTCACTTGATGTTAAACAGTAACCGTCACCTATGAAAAACTGCAACGCTATAGGTAACATTTCACTTATTATATTTAAATAAAATTAAGGCACGATAACGTTAATAAATACATAAATAAATAGCCTATTCATTTACAATTAATAGCTGTCATTTTAAAAGCTATAATGCATTAAAATTGGCTCATAACTAAAATAACCATGTAGTCTAACTTACCTACAATAAATGAACATTATATACAATTATAAATGCATAATAAATAGTGGTCATTATAACATTGTGCCAAAGATTATATTATAAATGAACATCGTTGTGAACATTGACAACTTATTTATCGAAATGGATGACTTTATACGAGATAAAATAGGTCAAATGATATCTTAAATTACATAATAATGTCCAATTTAATTAGCCTGAATGTTTTAATTATATCTCATTACAAATGGTAAGTTTTTTTTTGTTGGAAGTAACTGGTTTAATCTTAATAATGTTTTTTTTAACGTTAAATCAATGTTGGTGACGACCAGGCTTATGCGTTTCCCGAAAATTATACTATCGTGCGAAATAAAAAGGAGCGGCAGAGTTAACGAATATATATTAAAAAATTATAAATTTTTACATCGAACTAAACAGACATTTTCTCACGTCAACGACACAACGTTCTTAAAAAACTAAAATGAAAAGGCAACCAAAAGAGGCCTTAACCTTTTTTCTCCGCGTCGCTTACACTCCCCTTTTAATAATAATAAAGGCCTTAGAACAGGTATTTATCTGTGATCGGAGGGCGAGTTGACTGGACTGCAGTTGCGACCCGTTCTCGCCCCCGGTACGGCGGACGAGGTGCTCACGGGGGGTTATAGTGGGTTCGAGTCCCAAATACCCACTGCCACCACCCCCGTGGTGGCAAGAAAGAGCGAGGGCATTTTCCCCTCAAAAAAAAAGAAAAAGTAATTATCTGTCGTCGTCATCATCATCATCATCATCATCAGCCTGTATCAGTCCACTGCTGGACATAGGCCTCTCCTAAAGAACGCCACTGGTCCCGGTCTTCAGCCCTTCTCATCCAGCTGCTGCCTGTAGCTTTTCGTGGGTCATCGCTCCACCTAACCGATAGGCGTCCCACACTACGCTTTCCAAGTTGTGCACTCAAGGAGTGCTCCACTTTTGCCACCACTCTCCACTTACACCAACGTTTATCCATCCTTCTACAGATGTGACCAGCCCACTGCCACTTCAGCCTATTAATCCTTTATTATTCTTTTTTATCTATCTATATAGTCTAATAAACTAAATTAAAATTGATATGGAGAACTTTAAATCGGCCAATAGTACTTACCTAAAATATGTAGGTACCTTTTGCTTAAAATTTTAATCTAATGATAAATATATTGATATTTTTAATTAGTAATAATGTGAAATGAGAACGATATAGTGCAGTAGATATTACTGAACTTCTTTAACAAACGCCAGTTCTACTTTATTATATAGCAGTTACAGTTATTAGCGTCATTTATTTTATTAATTTTTAAATTTTAATATCTCTAAATAAAATTTTAAATTTCAATCACAATATTAAACTTACTTGCCTACTTAACTAATGCCGTTTTATGGGTCTAGTTTAGTTTTGTATTAACGATGATTGAAATAAAACTTAAAATTAAATACCAAACAAAAAAACGAATGCCGAATAAAGTTATGTATTTAATATCTTATGGCGTGCACAGATTTCTTTGTTATGATCATCACACATTTTAAGCATTCTTTTTTACATCATCACCATAATTAAAAGTTATAATATATTATTATTATGTTTTACAAAAAACATTCTAAATGAAAAATATAACTCTTTATCACATTAAAAGGCACGTCCCATGACGGAATTTCGAAATGTTAGGGATAATGTAAGGAAATATTATAACTAAATAATATGTTATGTATTTGAATTATGACTTCGTTTCGTGCAGGTGTGAATTTCTTATATGCCTAAAAAATATAAATATTGTTCTTATTAAAAGGTGTTTTTTATAAGCCAAGATTAAGTTATTAGATACTTTGTATATATAATGTATGAGATTTTATCTTTATCTTAAATATTTATAGCACAACTTCGATAAAAGTATTTCAAATGTGCAAAAAAATACGTGTCACACTGCACAGTGAAACTTTATATTTTGGAGATCCGAGTGCCACTGTTCTGTTATGGGCGGCCGTGTCGCTTAACATCAGGTGAACGACTAGCTCGTCACATCATTAACAAACATAAAAAATCCTAATTTGTGTGTATTGTAGTTTTCACTCATTTCACCAGCGTTAATTTAAATAATGTTGTATTGAAATACGAAAAGTAATATTTTATAGTTACCTATTGTTTTTACATTTATTTGGTTCGTAATAAAAATATACACTGTATGCTAAACTACTTTCTCAGACAGTAGTTCTATCGCAAGCACATAGATCTTTATCAGCACAATAAAGACTTAGACGTTAAAAACGTTTATTTATGCTTATAAAAATACAAAGAGTTTTTTTTTTAATTATGTAGATAGACTCATCTCAATAAATATTGCATTAAAAAACAAGAATAATAACGGTAAAATGATGTAGAAAAGGCAATAAATTTGTGTATTATAAAAATACTGGAAAACAGTTCGGTAGAATGAAAATCTAGGCTAGGATAGTATATATTTATTTATTTATTATTTTTAAAAGTTTATTAAAGTTTGGTATTATCGTGCATATTTATCAGAAATGACACCCCAGTAGCTTTTACCAACAGCATTAAAATTGGCAAAAATCAAAAAAATAAATATGTTATTTAATCAGATGTATTTAAAAATAAAAAAGTGTCTGCTTTTTAATATTTAAAATAAAAATATATTTTGTATAATAATAATATAATAAATGACATAATAAACGTTACATAAATTTACACTATACAGTAAATTAATCACCAAATTACTAGCAAATTTTTACATTTAAATTGTATTTGCCAAAATAATCGCCAAAACAAAAGACTGTTAACAATTAAATTTATGAACGTCAAATGATGTTTCATTTGAATAGTCCGAAATATACAAAGCCGGAGTGCAAGTGCAAGTTATAATTATATTGCAACAACGCTCGGATCCCGGACCGTAATTATACAAAGTCAAAGCAGGATATGCAACTACCCGCAAATTCTAAAAGTCCGAAATACAGCTAGAGTAGTAGCCATTTGAAACTCTATCCCACACAGTTAAGAAATTATTTCAAAAGGTATAAGCTTGCGTATTTTCAAGCAGGATTTCCCCTATAGCGATGTTTGAAATATAAACGTTGCAGACGTGAACAAAATAAGTAGTCCACCCATCGTAGAAACTACATAGTTGGTTTCGTACTGACGTTTTAATTATGATTTTTGTTTGTAAAATAAATGGGTTACATTATAATAAAAACCAATAATAGAACTAATTGATCTATAGTAGGTAAGATATGGTAAGCGAATATATAGCTATATAACCTTTATACTGTTGGAAATAAGTAATATGATTTTTGGAGATGTACCCAATAGATGTAAATAAAAATTGACTAGACCAAATACTCGCTATTTACCGTGCAAAAAAAACTTATTTGTACAGGTAAAATTTTCGCCATTTTGTTCCTAACAGTGTAAGTAATGTCCTGACTAAAAATAGACGATCGAGTATACTAACACATAAGTTACTCAACAGATAAGTTGGTGGAACTGTTCGAGTCTTGAGCGGCGAGTAAACGCTACTTGGGGGCAAGTGTTTGACTAAGCGGTATGAGTACGTACGTACATGCTGATTTCATCTGCACTCTGTTAATTGTATCTAAAAAAATATCCACTATTTTCCCTTACACGCAATAACATAAATAACGAATGATAACTATTAAGTAGATGTACATATTCCAGTTACAGACTGAAAGAAATCATTATATCACAATATAATTGACTTACAAAAGTACTTTCCTATCGCTTTAAAGCATCAATGATCAAAGAGGTACATGCTATTTGAACAAACAACAAACATTGTAATAAAGCACCTCTTTCAGGCCGCTCAAAGTCCCGGAAACAATCGGCTTACGCTTTAGTTTTTTCGTCGTCAATATTTATATAAGAACCCACGTGTTAATTCTATAACAGGATGTTTGAAAGATCAAATTGCCCCTGTAAGTACGTGCTTCATTTCCTATTAGTTATTATTTGTAAGTATCCCTGTTAGAGATAAGCCGACCGCCTTAAGAGCTACGTACGAGTAATTTTGTTAATATATTAGTGCCAAGTGATCGTATATTCTCGTCACGAGTAGAGAGGACTGTTTTATTTTTGAAAATGACTCCATCAGTCACAGATAACGTTCTTGGAGCGTCAGAAAAAAGCTGTAATGGTGGGTGTTAGATGTCACGTAGCATTTTAAAGTAGTTAAATAGTAAGATCGGGAGTGATCCAGACCGGGGATTGCCCGCACAATTTGCTGCTCAATGGTAATAGATTTATTGACAGGAAATGTTTCATTAGACAGAAAATTCATTCTTTTAATCGCTATTCGGCAGTGAATATGATTTATCACGCTAGACTAGTTTTGCAACAGTATAGATCTGCCATAGGTGTCTTATTAAAATTCATTTGATTTCATAATATTATAAAATGATTCAGTTTTGAATTGACGCCTTATTTTATGTTATTTTTTAATTAAAATGGGCTATAATGTTTTATTTTAATATGTCATTTAAATACAAAAGTATGTGATATATAGATGTAACCTGATTTTTAATTTTATAATTGCCGAAAAACAAATGATGGCACATAATAAACGATATTGCCAGTTAAATACCAAAGCTGTTTTTAAATCTCAACGAAGCTATGAATCACGAATACGCAAGATACGATACGTGGCAGTTATTTCTGAACGTGTGTCAGACACTGCTAGAGGGAACAATCACCTTATTGTTCACGATATAGAGTGTAAATTGCAATGATCAAGAACGGACTAGGTATATCGGTCGCACAATAAAGGAGCTTTTAAAAACATCGAGGTATCTTAGCGGCTATACAGACGGTCAAGTTACTTTATGTTTTGAAAGCGCATAGACCTATCACGATTACAGTTCCAACGAAGTGTCGACTTCAGGTTACGTTTAATACCGTCATTTGAATCTTTAGCTCGGATGTTTGGTCCGAAACGCCCGTTCATTAGCATTTTATGACTGATACGACCGATAAAAGTGTAATAAGAGGCATTCAACGGGTCATACGATGTGATAGACGTCGGTCGGCCTGAGCGTACACTAGAGGAAGTTACCACGTTATTGGCCCATACTCATTCAGACCAACGCATTCTGATTCACTGAATGAACATTACTGTACATTTCAGATGTTCGGATGTCGGCTTTGTTTGTTTTATATGCTTGAGAGCCAATATTAGCGTCTAATATCTAAGTCAACGGTTAATACTCATTTTAAGTCGTTTTGGACTACATTTGGCGTACCGATATTATAAACACTTGCACATCTCACTCAGTGCGATACAATCCAGTCATACGAAGAATAAATTATTTCATTTATGTGGATAAACGTGAAATTCAAATTGCTACAAAATCATTCGCTCCACTCGGGTGCATGTTGCGTCGTAATTGCTTCATCGCCGCTTCTGGAGAACACTTATGTGAAACATTTAGTGCTCTCTATAAGGTCTTTGTTTCCGTTTATATTACTCACAAGCGGTGGAAACTTAGTCACTTTTTTATTACAAATTAAATAGAAAAACCTAAGAAACATGTCTGATTTAGATTCAGATTTCAAAGTCAAGGCTTAAGGACAGGTGACGAGACCGTGCCCCATCTGCCGTCCCGACCAATTGACCACGCTTCGATCCCTTCGACCCTCCTAGACATAAAGTCGCAGACCAGAAGCACGGAAGATCGTAAAGTTTTTTAGAACTCTCTTGACAAAACGCGAATAATAAAAGTAATTGGGACCCATTCATATTAATAGACATTTACGAGGTCTCCACCATAAAACAGAGATTGTCATCGCGCCTTACGCAATAACTGTGCCTATAGACTATCTCGTCGTGTTGTATTAATTTGTTTCTGTTTGCTGAATGAGTTTTATCGCCAATAAATCATTAGCACCGGACGTGTTTCTATGAACATGAAGTTTTCTTTAAATTGGCACGCTGAAGACACGTTTTGAGCTTGAAATAGAAAACGCACTTAGACGTCGATTGGGATATTATGTTAACGACTTTGGATTACAGCTGGTGGGTATGAAGTCATAACGCGCTATCATTTGTTGGGAATGATAGCACGTATATTAGATATTAAGTCGTATACATCTGCGAGCGTTTTCCTGATCGCAGATAAATAGAGAGGACATTAGGCCGGAGAGCCGGCAGCTGCCGCCTCTCCGTCCCCCACCTCCTTTGGGATTCTCGCAATTTTCCTACCCTCACTTTAATTCGAATCCCGAAAGGTTCCTCCCAGTATTTATTATAGTATAACTTTATTAACGTTCCGTTCGTTTCGTCTCGTTTATTGCGAATAAGATTTGTGCTCGGGACTTGTTCGGTGAGCGTTGAACTGATAGTTTTTACGTGTTATTTTACGTCTGAAAGCTAATAAAATATGCACCTGTCTAATAAATATCTTTGCAAACGTGTTGCGATAACAGGGTTCCGCTCTCCCACCGTTGTAAATTACGTCTGTGGGAGTATAACTTGATAATTTAAATTTTGAAATTGAGAAATTGTAGCGTCTTATAAGCTTGAGCTGAATCGTTGAACGTTGAAACATAATTTATGTGCAAGCACAGCAGGCTATCGCAGGTTTATTTATCATTCATGTTTGTCGTGAATTTACAGCTTCTGCGTGCATGAACGAGTAAAGCTGGACACCAATTAACAACTATGTATACTGTATCGAAAAGCCTCTTCACAGCGAATATTCATTAGCGAGCATTCAGAATGAAACAAGCGAGTTTGATAATATTATTTTCACTTTAATTTTCAATTGTCAAGACAAGCATTCGTTTGTAAACACAACTTAGCAGGTGATGTTTGCAGGAAACTTTAAAAGCTGAAGTATTTAAATACAAAATTAAACAAGAATACCTAATAGGATTTACACTATATATTCATGTTTCATTTTGTATTTAAGATGAACTTCCACGAGGTCACGTCTGAGTAAATCCATTATCTGAAGTATTTAATAAAACAATCAATTCCAAAGTATTGGCAGCTATGGATGAATGTTAGGATAATAACAACGCTCGTGCAACGATCACATCTATAGATCCTGGACCCTAGGATTTCCTGTGTCTAGCCCAGGAACTAAGAGGACTATTATGGGTGTGACCCACAACACCCAGACTCAGAACAAGTATTTGCGCTTTCTTTTCTGTGCACATATATTTGTCCTGCCGTGAGAATCAAACCCGCCACCTTCGGGTTATGTGCCGACCTGCGCAACACCTACACCACAGAGGATGTCAAAAAATGTAGCATAGGTTTGATTCTTCAACAAGTTTTAAAATTTTTGAAAAGTAAGAATTGTATGTGATTTTGATTTGTATCATCGATCGATACATTCTCAGTTTAGAAAATTCGTGAGCTAACATTACACAGGTCCGATGAACGTACTTACTACACGAATGCTCGCAGTATTCAGTCGTACTTAATGTTCCCATCAGTGAGCGCACCTTAATGGCATCGCGGTGCCGTTTCGAAGCATTGCCAAAATAATTTGTTTTACAAATAGCGGATCGCGAAAGCGTGTCTAATAGGTAATCTAATTAGGGAACGAGTACCTCCTAATATTTTATTCAACCCATCTCTACGTTGTTTATATCAGCTATATTTTAAGTTGCGAACGCAATATTGTAACGTAATTTAAAACGAATTATTTTACCCCTGCAGGGGTCTGAATTTGAATACTGAATGCTCGCGCCCTATCGAATAGCTACACCTTTGAAAACAAAGGGCGGGCTGTTGTAATATTTTATAATTTTGTCCCTCCCCAGCGGTAGTGGGATACGCGATATTTTTTAAGAATAGACACCCTAATGTACCGTAATGTTGTTGCTGGAGAGGTTTTGCAAAAAATGGCGGCTTTTATCTCAGGAAAAATTGGCTTTTCGTCTGATAGTGTTTAGGAAAGAGTGCAAAGAAGTTAGCGTTACACTAAAAGGGATTCTACTTATTCTACACTTAGCTTATAGATAGGTAGGTACCTAGTCTATAAAATGAGGGTAGGTGTCTGGAAAACTTAACACAGCTATCCAAGTAGCGCTTTTAGAAATCAGTTGAGTTAATTAGAAATCTAAATCTTACTTTGTAGATTAATAAAGCTTTCATCTAGCTAGGTTATGTTGCAATAAAATTAGAAATTTACTGTTAATTATGCAAAAAGTCATTGATGCATATTTTAAGCTCTATATTAATACACCACTAAACTTACAGAGTAAAAAACGTACAAAATAGCGTAAAAATATAGTCGGGCGTATCGCTCGGAGGGATCTCTTCCAGGTATCTGGCATTGAGATATGTAAAATACACTCGTTTAGGTGTTCTTTAATATTTTCCTTTGGAATAATTGCTATTTTAGCCCCAGATCAAATAAAAGGATACCATAAGTTTAATGTTATATAAGTGTTTATAAGTGTGAGGCTCCCTTGAACTGGTCTAAAATTTGTTCTTAGTTACATATATATGATACAAGATGTATGAGTTTCTTAAATTTTGAACAAAATACTATTAAGAAAACCTTTAAGCACTATTTTATAATCATTTTAACGTATAGAATACGACATTACTACCTTCGTGGAATAGTTATATTTAAAAAAAATCTGACAGAAAGGTTGTCTGGAAGAAATCGCTTTTTGGCGATAAGACCGCCTATTGTGACCTACTCATTAGTTACCTTGGTGTCAATAAAGAGTTTATCTATCTATCTATCTGATATGACTATGAAATTAAAGAAGTGGTTTGGTATTCTAGAGTGGCAACTTGCAGGCCAGCATGCAAAATTGGAATCTTAGTACAAATACTTTGATATAACTACATCCTGTATAATATTCAGAAGAGGGATAGAATTCAAATTACCAAAACGGAGATCACAAAAACAGATTGCCAAAACCGCATTACCCACTGGTCCACCCCACGTGGAAACTGGACAAAAATGGCGGCTTAACCGGACAGGGCGGGGCGAAGGGGCGCAAGTGCACTGTAGGGGTTGCAAACATGCAAATTTAATTTGTTACCAACGCAGGCGGTCGCCGCTCGTTAGCCTCCACTGTAAACTCATTAATTCAACCATATAATTTATTGTCCTACAATATTGATACCGGACCACTGTGCACGCACAGTCCGGGTGCATAAATTGTTTTAATTGAAAGTTAATGCGGGCAAGATGTGTGCAGTTGAGATATGCGTAGCGATAAATATATTAATATAAGTGATTTTGATATAGATAAGTTGCCTGCAGATGTAAATGATAAAATTATTTGTGGACAAAAGGTCAGAGAATAAAAAAAAAATTCTCGTCTATTTGCCATAAATAATTATGTAATTATGTTAATTTAGGCATTCAACTTATTACACACTTACATAAACTCTTAACGAAACTTTTTGGAATTTCAGTGAGTAAAAATTCAGATCAGAATATCAAATGTTTTTGAAGATGTTTTATCTCGTACATTTTAAATTCCGTTGGAAAATCTTTTAGTTTAACACTGATTTTGTATGTTCTGATTTTATATTGTTTTGTTCTACTTAGCTATACCTAGAGCCTATGGTGATGGACTTTCACGTAGTTCCTAACTTCGTACCACTTATGAGACAAATTAAAAATGAATGCTACATCTGTAGTGAACATGACCTAATATGCAAATTACACTCTCCAATTAAGGACTACTTACATAAGCAAGTAAAGGTTCCTAGACCCCACATCACCCCACACAACCCCACACAGTATTAACTGTTACCCAAACTGTGCGACCAAACATCAAGGCGGCCTCTTTAATTTGTTGCAAACTCCGCCGACCGCGATGTTCATAGGTGCTTCATAATAGTCAGTTTAGGGCGTTTTAATTACAAACGCCCTATTCCAAGGGTATAACGCGCCTTTTGGCCGCCGCCTGCGCTTGTAAACTAGGATAGGACCACATTTGAAACTTAAAATGGGACAGTTTCATATAGCGACTATCACCGCGTTAAACTATTACTGCAGTTATCCACTTAGCTATATTAATAACGGTTAAAATAACGCAAAGACGCGTTAAAACGTGCTTTAAAATCGTTATTGTTACGGTTTATGTTGCTTGCGATGTGCGATAAGTCCACTGGGTAACTTAAACTTAAATACAAATTAAATAAAGCTGTTAACTTAATTATTATATCGCGTTGTTTATGTTTGAAACAATATAATTACGTCCAAATTAAGCAGATATGAGTAATTTTGGTATAAATGAAGTATGTGTTAAAACAATTGACCAAAGTTTTTAATATCAACAGCACATGACTGGTTAGGTGCGGAACTGGTACTATAATTCGAAAGAATATTTTTGCTTGGTAGTACAGGATTTTTCTGTAAGACTTTGTCTAGGTAACACCTACACTACATTGTCATGTATTCTGCTAACAAGTGTTTTTTTTTAACGGGCTAATGATGTTGGTCTGTCCGACCTTTACAGCGTCACCGGGCGGGAAGGCAAGCGTAAGCGCTTGCATTCCCGCCCGGTTAAGGCGCCCAGCATGGTAACAAGTGTAACACTTCTCGTATAGGCAAGTGGTAAGTCCTAGCGTAAAAAATTTTATGCTGACGTCTTAACAGGCACCAATTCAAGTTGTAAAAACCACTTTTTGCAGCGGTCACCCATCCAAGTAGCGACCGCAGTGAACATTGCTTAACTTTACCGATCGATTGAACGGCTAGTCGGGATTCACTACTAGCGCTACTGTATTCTGGTTAAAAGGTGCTGTAGCTACGAATATTATTGAAATTACTGGGCAAATGAGAATTTATGACATGATACACGGTACAGAAAAATTATTACTATACTGTGCTGATGTCTCAGCATGATCTGTGCATTGCTGACTCACGCATAAATTTATGACTTAGAGTTCTTAGTGGCACTGTAACTTTTATGGATAGTCGTGACGCTTAATATCAGGCGGAAGACAAGCTCGACAACTTCATTTTGTGTAGGCACATAGAAATATTACTTTTTACATAATTTCTTTGATATCATAAGTCAAGTTGTAGACTGTTGGAGAAGGTCGCTGCCAATTCACAGACGAGTAGGTTCTGATGTGTATAATTTTTTTATGCTACCTACATAAGGTTGAAAAATATCGCTTTGAATCTGAATTTTCGGGAGATCCTAATGCATTCAAGATTGTCGGTTGTTGGACTTAAATACCTTCATAATGAAATTAACGATGTGTTAAGTAAAATGATTTGCTTATCTTTATAACGCTAACGTCACATCATTAAGAAATTATTTACAACCGAACCTTTCGGCTATTTTTCAAAAAAGTGCTTATGTAGTCCCGTCACGCTTTTGCTCTCGTTCTTTCTAAGTGTCATATAAATTGAGACGGCCTATTTAATAAGGCAGAAAATATCTAAGCGCAATTAAGGGAGTCTTTATAAGTCAAGAATGCTTAATATTCCCCCTTATTCCCCTCCCTTGTTATAATGTCGGGGTGATTAAATCGCGCCTCTCACGCATTCTAACAGCGAATTCGTTGAACGACCTCAATTTGCGACGCCGCAATTATAATTAAAAATTAATCCAAGATACGAGTGAGTTTCATTAAAAATATTCAGGGATAATTTTCAGTGATATCGAATAGGAACGTTATTGTTAAATTCATGTTCCCGTTAGAACATAAACGCAATACAAGTACCTATGAGTAATGTTTAAGCAGTTGGTAATGATGCCGATTTGCGTAAGCTTTGGGTTTGAATCCTGTTTGGGTTTGAATTTTGAACTTTCAGCGAAAGAAAAACGGTTGAAAATGCTTCGCAAAACTCGTTACAGTCATTACCCCTTTTTGTAGCTACAACCGTAAGGTTGTAGCTTAGCTTTTATAAAGTAGAAATTAAAAATTAAACCTGTTATATGAAAGTAGATATTATTTAAACCTGTTTTAAATGACATAACACCCCAAGTGAACACTACAACGACGGGTGAACTGTTATATTCATAAAGGTACGCGTAGAAATGCCCAACATACAGTTATGTTAATGTCGGTTCTCCCTCACCGGCCCGAAAAGATAGGATTGCAAATTTGCCTCGGACAATTTATGATGGCTATACTTTCCCCCAGAGGGCGTGGGGGTGAAATAGACCTATTGGCATTTGGGTGAGCAGGATGAGCTAGCTACGCCGAGACCGCTCGTTGTCGGTCAAAATGACCCTAAACATTTTATTTCGTAGCTTTGCTATTCGCGTAACGTGGTGGAATTGCGTCGACTAATCTTGAGCCCCCATTTGAGGGGTGTTTTCGCGCGTTTTTCGTATAAATATCGTTGGAGATTACACACGTACGGTGGGGATTTGAGCGTGATGCCAGATACGACAGTCGGTAGGATTTTGCTGCCTGTTGTTGTTTGTGTTTCGCTAATTGTCCGAGTCACTGGATATTGTGAACGTGGAATTTATCTACGACGAGCTTTTGCCCGCAGCTTCGCCCGCGTCGTGGCCTATGGGAAAATAATTCAACCACCCATTTCACCCTCTGAAGGGTAGAATTTCGAAAAACCTTTCTTAGCGGATGCCTACGTCGTAACATCTACCTGCATGCCAAATTTCAGCCCGATCCGTCCAGTGGTTTGGGCTATGCGTTGATAGATCACTATGTCAGTCAGTCAGTCACCTTTGAGTTATATATATTTAGATAAACCTAAGGCTTACATTACAAATATATATATACATATCAGTCAGTCAGTCAGTTAGTCACCTTTGAGTTATATATCTACGACGATATGCTCGATCATTCTCAACATAATTTTTGACTATCAGTAATAATTAATACATATTCATTTGATCATAAGGCTCTTTTTGAAGTAAAATTTCTTTACGCACGCTTCACTTGGAATGTAAGCTGGTGAATGCGAGGCGAACGGAAGTTGAAGTTAGTTTATGTAGATCCATTGCCAACATGACAAAGTAAAAAATTTGTACAACATTAAACAAAGTTATACCAGCCGATAGACGGAGCTAAACTAAAGAAGTTTTACTTCAGTGGTGTGGTCTACAAAAGCACACTGATTGTTTTTATCCATCTACGGATTTGTCGGTCGTGCAACGTTACAAGTACGTAGAGTACGTAGGTACTAAGATTGCAATCAGTCATTAAAACAAATGAATATGCTAAAAAAAATGAATATCGATGCCATACCTTTGTATGGCAGCGATATTCATTTTTTTTGGCATGAAGTATCAGAATTATTAATTACAAGATAATATTATGTACCTTCATCAACTTTCGACTTTCACGACTACAGTAATCTCTTAGCGGCTTACAATTTAAGCGGAAGCTACGTAGGGTGCATGAAATTATGCGTTCGCCGGTCGAATCCCAATTTATAGCTAATCGATTACCAACAGAGAGCTTTGTTTAATTGAAGTGCCGTAGATTGGATTAACAGACCGTAGGCAAGCCCCTATCGCTTCCGTAAGTAATGAAATCAACGTAAACATAAAAGTAAATTCGCTTGCGATCCGAGAGATAACCCGAGAGAATGCGCGCGTGGTCATTCATGCCATACATTTTTCATTTTTATGAATTTATAGTAACTATCAAGAAATGTCTAAGGAAGAAAGGGAACCTACGAGCACAGATGCACGGTGACTACAATAAGCTATTTATCTGTATTCCCATGTCGATATCTTCCCGAATGTAAATATGACACCCCATAAACTGAATGTTTTATCGGCTGCCACTGCCATTCCAATTTATTCTGGTCATTTTTGTCTACGAGGGTGACCAATTTTTAGGGGAGAATTTATATGTTCTATGTCTTTTTTGGTGCTAATGCCACCTCGATATGTTGGTGTGACCAGTTCTTTAAAAAGAAAATAACAACTTTATGGGTTTTATTTTGTATTACTCGGTATTTATGAACTACGAGTCTTTCCCGCATTACTTTATTCTATAGCGGCACTATTAAGCTACTACAATATGTTAAATCTATGGTATTTGGTTCCATAAATATTTGTCGTAAATTCAATTACTTATATGATTTAAAAATCGATATGCGTTTATAATGTCTATATAAATCGATATCAGGACCTGCGGTTCGTTTGATTTTGGTTGCTCGCTCCGACTCTTATTACTAAAGCAAATAGCACGTAAGTCCAATAAATAAGTATCGAATTTACAATTTATCAAGCAGACATGGATCGATATCGTTTAGCAGTCGCCTTCCCGCATTGTAATCCGTTGTTTAGGACGAACTAACAAAATATTCCGATCTCGTACAGAAGTAACGCCCTATGCCGCCGGCCCCCGCTATTTATACCTCTGTTATTGGCACTTCTTCAATGTCAGTCGCACCCTGTGCCTGTCTACCCCTAAGCCCCTGATGCCCCTCCAGATCCCTCCGACATACATTACACAACACCACTTGAATGCTAACAGAATTATACAAAATTATACCAATTTGGTTGTCAAATTATGACAAACCATCGACACTGTAAAATCCAGATACTGTCTTTAGATTTTTTAACTGTAATATTAATTATTGATCGAATTTAACATTTTTCATCATGACGCATTTTTAGTAGGTAAAGAAAATTTACTCGATTCACTATATAATACAATACAATAATACTTTATTGAATACCAAATGCATAACAACGCACCCAAAAAAAAACTTACAAAAAAATGGTAGAACTAAGGGCGTCCTTATCACATTAAGCGATTTATTCCAGGCTACCTTAGGATGGACAGGAATTAAACGACCTAAATTGATTGATTTAGTTAATTTATTAAACAGGGCTAACTCCCTAATTTCGAACTTTAGTTTTTTTTTGTGTTGGCGAACCTTTTCAAAGTCATCTTTGTCATTTAAGAACACATGACATTTCTACGTCGCATCCCAATGCATCGGATGCTATTAATCGCTATCTAGATTTGGAAATATTTTTGCAATAAAAAACCTTAAAGATTAGCAGTAGCAACTGTACCTAATCTAATTGATTTTGCTTTATTGTTTAAAGTTACAAGCCGCAAATTCCTGCGGCAAATTTTACCCTTGCCGACGTGTATAGGGTTGAATGATTCCCTAGCACATTTTTCCACTACAAAGTCAAGTCTATCTGCCGACTCATTGAAAGCATGTCGTCCGTAACTAGATACATATCGTAATGTAAACAAGGAATTTATCGCGATTCACCATCCGGTCGGTACTAAGAAGCATGTAAAATAACCGGTATGTGATTGAAAAATATAGTTATTTGTATTTAATTACATGAAAGAGCTGGGCTTGCGCTTGTGGATTTTGAAGTAAAACGGTTTATTTTATTGATTATCAAACGGTATGTATTTTAAGATTACAGATGTAAGCATTACTACATTACTACCTACTACTTATGTCGAACGATTGAGCTGTTACACGCGTATCATGTTTGACTGTTCTTGATGAAAATACGTTAAACATACAGTGCGAGCACTGAAAAAAACATGAACCTTATTGTAACACCATAAGATAGCCAATCGAAAAATAGTTTTTTTAAACACTGTTCGAAGGTGCGCTTTTACGTAAATTGTTTGGTTATTCTCTTAAGTAGGTAGTTACATAATAGAAGGCATTTTAAACATTTTTTGTGAATATGTTTTTCCTTTATTCTTTTGTAATACCTAAACAGTTATTCACGAGGAAATAGTGTTTAGTTCAATATTCAATGTGTTTGTTACTAGTGTAGGTATACAATTTAAACTTTTTGATAGCAGATTATTTCATACTGATAACATTTCGCATAATGCCCATCAGGCATTTTTTATGTTCGCATGATGAGCAAGTCGTTTGACTGATGTCAAGCGACATGGCCGCCCATATCAGTTGCAGTATTTTTCGGAACTTTAAAGTATAAAAAGAGTTCTGCGTGATACTGCCCTACGCACGTTATCATGAGACATCAGCACAGTCTACTAAAATGATTAGGTACTAAGCTTAAGAGACCGTGAGATCATGTCATAAAGTTTCATTTACCTAGTAATTTTACTAGCTATAGTGCCCTTGAAACCGGAATACAGTAGTATTTGGGAGTAGAACAACTGGCAAAGCAGTGGTACCTACCTATCTAGACAAACATTGCATAATAGTTCGATCATAGTCTTACCTATCAATTTGTATATTTAGTTTTATATATATATATATATACGTATATATATATATATATATATATAATATAACTTAAATAATATATATATATATTTATATATATTATTTAAGTTATGGCTTACATTTGTGACTTAGTATAATCTAATTTTATAGGTGTCCTATAGTAAATCTTTATATTGCCTCTTGTGTCAAATATGAGTACAGTACAATAATTTTGTCTGTGAGATTATTATGCTTCATTATAACTAAGAATCCTATGAATTTACGGCGTCAGTAAGATAGGTTATATAATTATTTAAATGGCATATTATTTGAACCTGTAAATAAACTAAATAAATGGTAACCTGTAAATAAATGGATAAACCATGAAACCTTAATATTTTGAGTTTTATAAATAAATATATGTTTAAAAATGTAACTGTAGAATAGTCATTGATTTAGTTCTCAGAAAATTATATACATAATCTCACGAAGAATTAGTTTTTCTCTTACAAATAAGGTTCCTTGAGCCATATCCCGACGTCCCTTATAGTACGAATTCACGTAGCCAAACAAACTAAATAAAAAAACAGTACGATTTTAATACAATTAAGGTAGTAAATTTATAAATAATAACCAGTACATGCGAGTAACAAGTCGTGGGTGGTAACTGTAGTAATTAACAATTCTAGATTGCATTTTTTTTCAGGCTTCATTTCCATAAACTGCTTGCAAACCGAGCAGGTACAAATTAAATCCGTAATGCATGCGTACAGCGTGACTGTACTGCAGTACAGGAACGCCATCGCAAATGCCTTAAGCCTAGATAAAGTAATTAATTGTTTTAATTATGAATACGAGTTGAATGCACCATAAAAAATACACGGCATGGTCGGCTGACCTCAAAAGGCGCGTCAAAAATCTACGACTCATACAATTAAGCTTCTATACAATAAAATCACGATTTCATTTCTTATTAGCGACGATTAAATTACTTTAAATGTCACAGTAATTGGCCTCCGCGCGCCAATCTCTTTAGTACCCTTTGGAAGGGCGAATCAACTTTATGTCAAAGAAAAATCAATAGCTCAGTTTGTATGTGTGTGTGAATGTAAATTTCTGGCTCACACGAAACGTGGTTAATTATGGCATCGTTTGTTACTTGTAACGACCAAGTGGACTAGTTTGATAGTGTGAAAATATCATAAAAACATTGTTTTGTTGTGTTTTATCTACGTTCCTTTATTTCGGCTGGGCTCGGTGGTCTTTGCGATACAATCTTGAATGCGTAGTAGGTCGCAACTCGTGAGGTAGCATACCACGCTACTCTCTTGTAATATCAAGTAGCTTAGTATCTATCATGAAAAAAAAATTCTATAGTACCCACAGATTTTTTGTAAAACCTATTATTACTAGGTGGTAGGACTTTTCTGCAAAGTTCGTCGCGGTAGGTACCACTATTCTTCCACCAAGCAGTACCCAACTAAGTCACCTTTCAAACACAAAATAAATGAATACAAAATTAGTTAATCCGTTTGGGAGCTACGATTAAAAATTATAACACATTTTTTTTATTACAGCTACCTATATGTGTGGTCTGCAGTTAAAAAAATCATTGAATAATGTTATTGTTCTATGAAAACTGTAAGACACAAACGCTTCGTAGCGCTACGCTACGAAGCTAGTAGAACTAAAGTTATTTGATATCATGTAAAATAGTAATAATAATACAAATAAGTAATAATAAATATCTATTCATATCAAAAACTTCTACAATAATAAATATTAACAAGTCAAGTCCGTTCAAGCCGTGTTTTTATGCATAAATAGTTTTAAGATACATATTTGGAATACCTCGTTATGATAATTATGAAGTCATTAACTAATTAATTAATTCATTCAGTTTTTCATAAATGAAAAGTTTTCCTGCGGAACCTATATTTTTTTCTGGTTAACTTGTAGGTATCTATAAAATATAATCAATCCATGTGCATTAATGATTGAAATCGATTCATCCGTTTTGACAAATAAACATACAAATAAACAGCTAAGACTTATTTTTTACATTAGTATAAATTTTGCATATTAATAATAATTACATATTATTTGTGAACATTTCATACAACGCTATCTAGATAGCTAGCCCTAGACTAAGGAAAGCTTGTACTATGGGAACCAGATAACTGACAGAATATAATATAACACTCAGACACAGAACAAACATCGATATTCATCACACAAATGCTTATCCTTGTGGGAATCGAGCCCACAACCTACAGTTCAGAAGGTAAACTTACTACCAACTGAGCTGTCGGGCCAGTCAGTTTTATATGCATTATATTACTAACTCTTTATTAATTTAAAGAACAAACATTTTCATTAAATACTATGAAAAGGCATTTCAATTCAACACTACACAACTTTAGCCAGTAATAATATATTAGTAGGAAGAGGAAACATTCCTAGATATATTATATCTTACAAACAAACAATATAATTATCTACACAGACCTATCTGAATAACGCTGAACCCTTATCGAGTCTTAAGGAAGGTCTTGTATCCTCCCTTTAAGTCCTCCGTGAGAAAAACAACCAAAACATTAAAAGTTTTAACGCTATCCCAATAAGGTTGAAATTTGTAAAGCAGATGCCAAGACTTTACATCAAGATTGTTATCAGAGATTTACACGACGCTTTTGACCGCGATTGTATCTCTCAGATTAATGCGTCGAGTCTCGCAGAGGTTAACTGATTGTAGGCAATGTTACCATTTACCTGGTGTTGCGTTTTCTACCAGTTCTTCATTTATTTTTCTATTTACATAATGCAAAATTAATAAAGTCTTTTCATAAAATAATTATGAAAACAATTACAAAAATTAACCATTTAATTTAATTTTTTTTATGAACGAAATTATTGGTTGAATTGGAAATACTTAGCTAGCATGCTACCTCTTCGATCGTATCGTCACTTTCCATCAGGTGAGAGAGTGGTGAAAAACCAGACAAGACTGCAGTAAAAAAAAAAATCTCAACTTTTATGGTCACTTAAAAAAAAATCAAAAATATATAGTTTAATATTGAGTGTTTTTTGTGTGTCGCATAAGCCCATTTATGAATATATTTAAGTAACTAAATAGTTAACCTTTTTGACACATTAAGTTGAATATCTATACCTCATACATTTACTCAATTAAACTTCAAAAGAGCATAGTTATATACATCATTCAAACAGGTTTAAACAAATATCGATTTTAAAATAAGGTGATGCCTCATCGGTTATTCCTCTTTGAATTCCGATTGTGTATAAATTATCGATTACCCATTGAGCATCGTCAAATGTTATTTTTATGTATTGATCGATTTGAAAAGTGTTATGTACGTATTAAATAGCCGTAAGTCAGTATTAGCCTCTTTTGAATACTATTATGTAATGTTGATTTGTACCGTGTTGTACCGGTTATAGATGAATGTCAGTAAATCACCTTCGAGCGTGTCGGCGGGTTTCCTCGTACGTGTATAATGCTCAACTCTGGTCAGCGAGCCAATTTGTTTTTATTGAGACTACCCTCAAGTTATGCAAACTGTTCGGAAACGCTGAGCCCGCTGTAAACAAACTTAAAAGCGTCCACTCTCACTGGCTACGCACGCAAAACCTAACTGTTTCTATAGAGGGATCTAGATACGCTGGTGTTTGTGGCCATACCTACCTTTAATCTCGAAGCAAATGTTTTCACAAGAGCCCGAGTTTCGCCTCTGAGGCCGCGGTCAGACGTGTGTAAACAATACTGTATGTTAATAGAGATATAAATTGTACTCATTCCATTTAATCCCTTTGAAATCGATCGTCACCTTACGTAAATCGCTTATCGTACGAAACAGAGCCACTTGGTTCTACTTCTCGCAATTTGAGGTTACGAGAATACGTGATAGTTTGTTATGAGTAAACATCTCAAATAAGACTCTAGCTTAACAAAGTAACTAATATAGCGCCAAATATGAGATGTAAATTATCTAGATGGTGCAAGCATTAGTCTGTAGCTAAATTTCGTGGCAGACGAATAAAATAAATTCTTACAGCTCTGGCAGACTACTCAGTATCAATATTAGCATAACGTCGCCGGCATAAGCCAAGCGGAGTTAAGGTAGGTGTTTACCAATGGACACGAATCGAGTCGTATAGTTTTGCGACGCAATACAAAAACTATAAATGAAAAAAAAAAAAAAAAAAAATTCGCTTTCGCAATTGGGCCATTAGAATAGCTCATTAATATAAGAGTTATTCTTTTATTTAGCTCAAAATGTTTAACTGAAATGCAAATAACTAGCATTACAGTAAAATACGTAATTAACAAAAAAACAACTGTTAAATTATTGTAATGAATCAATTTAATTTCATCACATTTTATTCAAATCCTCTTTTATGTTTCTCATTTTAAAGAACGTAGGTATTGTATTTGCTAAACGAAGTAATAAAATAATCTTCAGTGCGTATACATCTACAACTTCGATTCAAAGCGATACGCGTGTCGCGTGTGGAACTCCCTTAGTCGCGAGCTTTCCAAAGTTCGTCGGACTTTTGAACAATGCCTTCGTGCGCATTCTCGGAGCTATTGAGTCACGTCGCAGCGAGAGTTGTATACCTATGCAGTAGCTAATAATGTAGGCTATTGTTGTAACTATTTATAGCGTTATGTCGCTGTCACAGTTTAGTTATTGATTTTGCGATTCGATTATTATGTAACTTGAAGCATGTTTTTTTTCCTTGTAGCCAACAATTTAATTAGCAATAACAACGCAAATGAATATTGTGAAAAAGTATTATACGAATAAAATCTTAGTGGTTGATTCTTGACTCAGTGATCAAATTTGGGCGTATTGTAATGATTTTTGTATCATGTGTTGCCTTTCTATCAAAAAAATATTTACGTGAATGTATAATATAAATAATTTAGAATTAAAATAAAATGAAAATAATCAATAATGTCCAACAATTGCTCACTCCAACTGCATTTACAATTCAATCACAGGAATCGAGTCCATAAAACATGCAAAGCTGATGCCATACATATTAATCGATACGACATTCAATTATCGTATCCAATAAATACCTACTGATGAATGGACAATTGGAATTACCATAACGATATGTAAAACAAATCGTGTGTATGATAAAAGTGTGCTCTATGGTATAGAATGAGTGTTCTAGGATTTATAAGTATGAATTGAGCTCAATAGAAACAAAAGACAGTCGTTAATCACTATGAGAATCTGACAAAATAAAAGACTATCAAAAGGATAAATAATGTTTGACTGTAGACATAGTAGTCAAGTATCTTTACAGATATACAGGCATGACTTTGTGGAAGTTCATTTTAAATACAGAAAAAAAAAACAAAAGAAACTGTGTGATTCTGTGTGGTTTTTAGTGATTCTGTGTGGACTTGAATGATTCTGTGTAATACCTTGTGGTATTTACCCGTTATATATACCAAAGCAATTTTTTTAATTAAAGCATTTTATATCTTTGAATTTGTAAATTGCTAAAACTATATAGATACTTATAATAAACGGTCCTACAATAGTTGTAGATTCTTGAGTCATCTCCACAGAGTTTTGTAACTTCACTTGTTAATGTTAGCATTAAAGGTAAAATACATAACTCCCGTTTCAGACAAACTATAAAGAGTGTTTCCTCAGGCAAGACAGGGACAAATATTTGCAGTCCTAACAATTACAAATAAGCACTTTTAGAAGCGAAGAAAATAAAGTAAATTAGTCATATTCTTTATCACAAAATGTCAGCTTAGACTCCGTTTGTAGCTGCATAATCTATTACCTATTCAACAGCATTGCTTGCACGAAGATTTCTGCAAAATGCGCAATTTCAAGTGAAATCACGTTGATCGATAGTCGAGTCGTAAAATTTTCAGTTTTATGACAACAGGATACTTGTTACTTTATGTGTCATTCAGTTTTCTCATTGCCAATAGTTGGGGCTTATTATAGTTATTTTTTTAAGCAAATATTTGGAAGGAAGATGAGAGTAGAGGGCGTTGAAACTTTTGACTACACAGGTAACTAAGTACAATGCGAGAAACTAGGCATGCTCGCTGAAAAGTCTTGTTTGCTGTAGCTGTCGGTGTCGGGTCACTCCCTTTCCTCAAATATGGTCGAAGGTGGCGATGGCTGATAGTCGAGTCGTACACGTGAATGGGCGCTGTTTGTGGAAACTAGCCAGAACATTCCACACATCTTGTTCGAAAACTGAAAACCCAGCTTTAACTTATATACTTATATACTGCGTATAATTTTGAAGTATTATAATTTATAGTCTTAAAAGTTTGTAAATTGTAAACTAAAAAAAAAATATCAAAAAAGTTTGCGGTCTTAATATTTGCAGTGACTAAAAGTACGGGGGTTTAGTTGGCAGCAATCCCCCGCGAGATCCATGAAGATTCTTCCTATGATCGGGAGGAAAAAAAAATGTTTTGGTACTACAAATACAGTTGAGTTGTAGTGAAGCTCCCCGTTTCATCAACTCTAGCTGCTTTATCGAAAGATTTCATTATCAGAAACAAAAAGTACTTAGGTATAGTTGATTCGTGGTAAAGTTTGTGTACAATGAAATAGTTAAAGTTGGAAATCAGACGTCATGTAATAAATAAGATAATTATCATGTTAATGTTATTATTCTGAAAATGGAAATCAAAGTCTTTGTGAAAGAGTTAAACGCGTTCTATTCACTAAACTGCACTTTACAAACATACAGATAAAAAGTTTTTATTACAGTAACATATTAACCGATGCAGTATCGTACTTTGCTCTTGTCCTCTCTCAAGCCCAAATTCTTAGAAACAATCTTTAATTCAAACCTGACCTACGTGGTTAGCTTGCATGGCGGCCATTAGTTGCACATATTACCAAGAACTTGTTTAAAAGTCATATGACTGGTTAAGAATTTTCCGTCTTGAGAAATGACAAATGTTATAGTACTCGTAGGTACCTATGGATATGTAGGTAATCATAGGTAGGCACAAGTACAAGATGTACATGCAGTGCATAGATACTCTACTTAGTACTGTAATGAAGTGAGGTTTTTAAAATACAGTGATTTTCAATGCTTAAATATTGCAAGGCGCTTTAGAATTCGAGTATCTTTCTTCCTCTATCCGTGAACTGGAACGGGTCGCATGAGCTAAAGTCCACATATCTCTTTTTTGGAAAAAACGTCATTGGACAACGCAATAAAAGATTTATGACGTAGCCCGCGAGATCGTTCATTGGTCAAACGCTTTCTCGAGAGGAGAAATATGTTGATTTCTATAGCTTGTGCTACCCGTGCGGCACCTAGTAATGGGAACGTTGATGATAATCTAGACATGAAATTCAAAGTCGTGACTGACCGACTGACTTATATATTAACGCACAGCCCAAACCACTGGCCCTAGAGACTTAAAAATTTTTAGAGTGTGTTCTTTGTAAAGTGTAAGTAGTAAGTAGTGTAAGTGTTTTCTAAATTCTACCCTTAAGAGGGTGAAATGGATGATTGAATTGTCTATGAAAAAAATGTCTTCTTCGTTTCCAATAGGCCACGCGGGTGAAGCCGCAGGCAGAAACTTGTAATGATATGTAGTTAATGATAAGCAAGTCATAATGCATTCTGGCATGTATACACAAATTTGCCAACGTTGGTCAAAAAGCTGCCAATTTGAAGTGGAACTGAGCCATTCGCGCTAGTCACATATCGGGCTGATGACCTGTGGGCAGACTCATCAACCCACGCAACAACAGATGACGTGGAAATTAAGGCAGGCCCAAAGGATGTGGCAGGATGAACTGGACTCTTATTGCAAAGACTAACTAGTAATAGCACTAACCCGTAATTAGAAAGGGAGGGAGACTAGAAAAGCCTATGGTCCAGTAGTGGAAAAGCTAACCTAATTAATATTTGTACACATTTTAGATAGCATACCTGGCAAATATAATGTGTTGTAAGCTGAACGTTAGTACAACACATCGGTGTACCTATATAAACAGATGATTATGAATACAATGCAACTTTATAATTAAGTGGATACAATTAAGTTACATAATCATTTGTTTTGTATTGCATCAATATTAATACAATTGTTTCTCTAGTACAAATGTATACAAGGTGGCATTTAATTCACTCTTTTCTTTAAATGTATGTACTCAGACCATGCTATAGAATATTCGTACAAGGTCCAATTAAAAAAAATAGATTTTGTTTCAGTATTTAGTGCCTCTTTAAATAACTGCATGATAGCCAAAATGTCTATTTAACGGTACACACAGCGCGGGCACCAGCTTAGTGCTTTGTAAATGTTTCGTAGGCAATAAAACACCTGCTTTGTTCAATGTGACAAGGCTTTTCTTTAGAATTTAAATTTGATAATACCTAGGTTTAAGTTTTATTTCATAAGTACTTTTTTATTTAGTTATATGGGAGCAATCTATGGCATGAACTGAATACATATTTTAAAGAAAAAGAACGAATTAAATTCCACCTTGTATATATTTTTTTTTATGTTAAGGAGTGACGTGACGAGCTAACCGTTCACATGATGTTAAGCAATACGGCTGCCCATATTAGTTGCAGTGTCACTCGGGAGTCTAAAGTATAGAGTTTGCATGACACTGCACTGCGCACATCATCCTGAGGTATCAGCACAATCTAGTAATAAGATTACTAGACTGTAGACTGACATAAAGTCTCATTTGCCCAGTAATTTCACTAGCTACAGTGCCCTTCAAAGCGGATCACCCTGCTTGCGCACTACCGCTTGGCGGCAGAATAACTGCGCCATATTCATCAATGAATACCCAGATTTTACCTTGAATTTAGGCTCTCCACCAGAATTTCTATTCCACCCAGGAACATACAATCATGACTTTTACAAAATATGTAAATAAATGAATAACATATTATGTTATTCATTTATAAATAAATTCATTTATAAGTAAATAAATGAATAACATATTATGTTATTCATTTATTTATGATACACAACGTTGTATACCTCCTTTGCAAAATTCATACATGTATGTTTATGCCATATATCATAAGATGCTGTGCAAAATTCGAGCATATTGCTCCATTGATTTGGATTTTTAATCAATTCTTCTTATATTGAACCGACAGCACCGTGAGCATATAATAATAACGCCCAACGATCACATCCTGGATCCTAGCTAGGATTCCCTGTATTTAGAGACCCAGGAACTACGAGGAACATAGTCACACAACACCCAGACTTAGAACATGTATTTGTGCTTTTTTTTAGTGCACAAATACTTGTCCTGCCGCGGGAATCGAACCCGCTGCCTCCTGGTTATGAGCTGCTCAACTACCACACCACAGAGGCTGTCATAAAGCTGTAGAGGCATAACTGTTCTATTACTATAAAACAACTATGGAACCCTAATACATGAGTTATAAAACATCTGCCAATCCATTATTCGAAATACTAGTAAATACGTGTTTTATTATAGTGGATATAGGAACATCAAAAGACGTTATTCATAAAGGGCTATAAAATAGATCATAAGAGTTTTTTAGGACTTAACCAACGAGGAAGATGTAAAATAAAATCTAATATGAATAGATCACTGGAGTATATGCTCAAGTGATTTATTATGTGAATTCATTAGGCTTATTATGATTATATTTAAACGCAATCGTAATATTGGCAGATGAATTGACGGTACCTGGGTCAAATTGAACAATAATTTTGTTCTTATCAAACTCAGGTAGATGATTCAATTTAAAAAGTTACATAAATTTGGTCCAAATTAGTTTCTGTCATGATTTATTTTTATTATCAGCTAGCTACGCTCCATGGTTTGCCCGTGTTGTTAAAGATTATCTATCCCACAGAAACTCAAAATTTACCCGAATAAATATTATCCTGTATGTTACTCCAGTACATAAAGTAACATTGCTAAAGATGTTTTAACGATAAATATAGTAACAAACATACATACTTATAAGTAGGTATACATACACACAAACACACAAACATTAGCATTTAAAATATGTATATTATATATTAGCGGTTGGTCTAATCTGGACACACTGGCACTGTGCGGCAATATAGAGTTGCCAACTAAGTATATTTTGTAGAGAATCGTATCACAGATAATAATAAGATTGTATACTGCCCAAAATCGTACGCAATGAAATTACAATCGTCATCAAAATGAATCTTGTGATAGTTACTTTACGAAGTTTGATGTGTTTCATTTCCCTTCAAATTCCATTACGTATAGAAAGTTGAAATGTTTAAACAGTAACATTAGTGTGAAATACACATATTTAGCAACAAAAATAAGAAACCTAGTTCTACATAGGCACCTATGGAATTTATATATATTATATATAGGTATAACGTAAGACGTAATTAAAAAGCGGATCCGCATTAAAAACCTTGAATCGTTATAGGTAGATAAGATTACATTCAATTGTCTTGATCGCCCTTCCCAATGAACACGCATGCATGTACGTACGTACATTCATATCAATATACGTAAGCACACGTGTATGTAACAAGCTGTGATAATAAGTTTTCGCCTCTAACGCAAAGGGTTAGAGCTCAATAATTAGCGCTAACTACTTTTTCATGTGTGTGTGGAGCCTTATCCTTTGACTAACGATGGCACTGACATTATTCATCGAATGAACTTGAAATAAAAATAAGTTGAACTTGAATGTTGTTTATTGATGCGTTGGAAAGATGCCCAAGATAAAGACAAATGAGGTCCGACACAAAGTAAATTTGAATCTCAAGTCTTAAATAAAGATACTGTTCCCCCAATTCAAGCAAGAATCGTTTATGAAATGCACGGAGTTCAAATTATGTGCCAAGTTCTGACTTTTAAAGTTATATATATATTAACAAAAAGTTACTCTATCGTCTACGGAATAAGACGTGTTCTTTTATTTACTTTTATCTTCTTGAAACTAAAAATACACAGCTTGAACACGATAAACTATGTAAGGACACGATATCTACTTTGCATGTTCTGAATTAACCTATTCGACGACGCGACGCGAAGATGTTGGTACTATAGGTATTCTTGGCGTGTTACTTTACGAAACGTTGGTCACATAGATCATTATGGAAATTCAACTTCCGGCTACAAGATAAAACCTTTAATAAACATCCATAAACGACTATGAGGCTGTTTTAAAATGCGTTAAGTCACATAAATCGTACCTCCCACAAGATAGAATGAAATTAAATTCACAGTTCCAAGTCTTCGTTTCAAAATAAATCATAGAAAAACAACTCACAAAAAAGAATTAACTGTGGATCGTAAATCAACAGTTTGTTTCCTTAACTCTTTACTTTTTTAATGACTAAGGATTGTATGTCCGTCGTCAAGTCGCTCCCCAGATGTGTTACCAGCTGTTCCAATGAGTGTCACGTTCACGAATCTTGACAATGTGTTTGTACTACGGGACTACGTCACGCCACGGACTTAGCTCGTTAAATTTTTATTGCCTCAAGGTCGCCACTTTATGGTCATTTCACAGCAGTTATTGTTCGCGCACAAACTTTTTAACAACTAGTGTCATTCTATAACGGTTACGATTGACAGTGATTAAACCTTAATTGTTATGATGCTGTAAATCATTTTATAAACTCAAACAGTGTTATGCTTATCCTATTGATCGCTCTTAGTATTGATGTGCTTCTGCGTTTACCAGTCACGACGCGTTTATATAAGTTTAATGCGAAATGGATTTATGCGTAGTATCGTTTTTGATATTTTATGCGAATCTTTGAGCGTGCTTCGTATATCATGTGAGGGCAACGTTACATATAGGTTGGTTGATAGTTAAGGTATTACGGAGTAATCGATTTTTCAATTCGACCCTACCAATTTTGTGCGTATGATAACAAATTATGTTTTGACTGCGCTTTGGCGATATCGATTTTCGTACAACAGTTCCATTGGGGCCGTAATAAAGCAATTTGCGGACGTGCCAACAAAACAATGGACGCTGTTCTAAGCTTGTTTTAAAAGCTTTCGACACCGTGATTTAAAACCCTTTGACTTTTACCTTATTTGTAAACATCTCGAGTGCACAAAGGATTGCTGTTTTTGCTAAAAAGAAGAATTTGCGCAACCCTATTGCCGTGAACCCTTTTGTTTAGAATTTGAGTGCAAACAAAACGTGGGGAAATTTGAGTATCTCTTTAGAATTAATTTAGTCTTTAGTAGGTACCTATAGGTGCATTTAATGTGGAATAAGTTTCAGAAAGATAGTTGAGTTAAAGGACAAAAATCTCGTAATCAGTTTCCTGGTTTGTAGCAACGAGACACAAATTCTATTCTAGTGCCAATGAAAAAAAAAAATTTTCATGTTGTTGGTAAATTGACTAATTTTCAAAATGTCACAAAGGCTGTTTATGTTTTAAAAGTTATCTGAAACTAAATTAATAGGGTAACAAACTTTCATTCTTCCTGCTTATATATTTCCTATGGTTTGACGTTTCCAATACCAAATATACAATATTAAAATACCAAATATACCCAAAAATTCAGACAAAATTAGAAAGTAGCACATGGTCAATGATTTTTTAACAATAAAAACCCCTTTATGGCAGAAGTTTGCACCTTACAGGTACGTTTTACAATTGTGATAGTGACCTACAAAAATCCATTGTTCACGGAGAAAGTTTCTATTGCAAATTTTTTGAAACCCTTTTCTGCACTTTTTGTTGTTAAAAGACAATAATACTTACCATTATTGTGAAGGTTATTTTCGCAATTGTGCAAAAAACAACAAACAGCTTCACAGTTGCAAAAAAGTTTTTTGAAGACGTTTTTTATGGCATGATTGGATATACGATGCAATAAATGACAGGTAGCATTTAAAGTTTCTTATCTAGGATTTATTTTAATTTGTACCTGAAAATACACGATTAAGTAAACAATTTTCACATAATAACACAACTTGAAATTATTAGATATTTGAACGAAACCATTTTCCGACTAAAGTTGATTAAAATAAAAATTGTTTACCAAATTAAATTTTGCCTGAAAAAGCTATGTTAAATCAGAAATTGCAAATAAAGGGTTAAGGTTTTATTAGATTCAAATGTCGGTAAACTTGCGACTGTTGAACGAGGCATACATGCGACTTTTTGTCACAAAGAATTCTCAAACTTTAACCCGCGTTTTTTACCGCACTTCTTTTACGGGGTCTTACAGCGCGCCTTAATGAAGTTTGTGAAGTCTGAAAACGTTTGTAATATTGCCTGCCTGCGTAATTACGGTTAACACAAAGGACATTGAAAATCTAGCCAGTTTTTGGCATGTTGACAAGTAATGCATTTTCAAGTAGAAATAATTTCTAGCTCCACATTAAACTATGAAAGTTTATTTATTGCATCTCTGTGATGATTTCATTATGTTAAAATAATGAAATAATAATATAAATATAAGTAAATAAGCAACATTAAAGTCATAGATTATACCAATTCAAACTCATTTTTGTCAATAATTAAAAGCGTTTATACTGTTTTTTATCACTTTACTAATGTTATTTACCAAGCAATAAGTACATTATAAAATGTATCTTATTGATAGTAGAACAGAATCACAATTTATAATAACGAATAGAACCAAAAATAATACGCATAATTGTAGTTTGTGCAAAAAGCATATGTCTGCAGAATGCTTGCCTATTAATATTATATTCCCACTTGGTTACTTAGGTATAGCGTGATTGTCGATAGTTCAGTCGCAAGTGTACCAAGACCAAAACCCAAACCAAATATACTTAAAACTAAAAGAAAATAAATTTGAAACGATAAATACCATTGAACTCACCGCAGACCACGCGGTCGAAGGGGCTCATCCAATCTGGAAATGGAAAATCTATTATCAATCGTATTGAAGTTCTTTGTTTCGGCCAAGTTGCATGCGTAAATAAAGTTTAAGCTTCTAAAATATAGAATCAAGTTGTACCATGCTAAAATATAAGAATGCATTATTATAAAAGACATTTTATGTAAGTACACAACCCTATGGAATCGTTTAGAAACGCATTTTTTTCTGCATTTTGTTATTTAAGTAATTTACTACACACATGACTATTGTATAATTTATTCCACTCATAATTATTTATGCGAGAAATACAAGATTAATTCGTTCAATTTTGTAGTTTGATAATGTATATGACTTTAAAAGGAATAAATGCTGAAGATGCATCTAACTACGTAACATACACCATTAAAGAAAAAAAATTGAAACTACTAAAACCTATTTATTTTCTCTCATAACAATACGTTATACATAGTTTGACCTCTGTGGTGTGGTGGTAGAGCAGGTTGGCTTTTAACCTGGAAGCGGCGGGTTTGATTCCGAGGAGGATAAGTATTTGGAGTTTGGACACAGAAAAATCATGGTTCTTGTACTTCCTCCAGGATCTATGTATGTGATCGTTAGGCGTTGTTATTATTTAATGATTATTATTAGTTTAGGTGTGAGAAAATCATTCGCCTTGGGTGAAATTACTAAATGCAGCGATTAATATTATAATTTATATATTTAAGTTATACCTACTGAACTTACTTAATATCAATGAAAAATACATATATTACAAACCCATTATTTCTCATAATGATGACATAAAATTGATAAAAATAGAGATTAAAATCAAGATAGCTTAAAAAATTGTATAAATATGTTTAAATGGCCTCTACCTTTTACTAATAACAAAATAAATGAATTAAATTTTGAATAATATATTAGTTTGCAGAGATCACTTGTGAAAATAATAAAATAATGCCTTCATAAAGGATCTTTTACACTAAACATAAAAACGACTATACAATTATCGATTAACAAACATTCACGGTATAAAATAACTTCAACTTTGCTTTTATAACCGACTTCGAAAAAAGAGGAGGTCCTCAATTCGGTTGTTTCTTTTTTACAATGCTTTGATTGTTTTGAGGTATCTCGTAATGATTGAGTTCTTGGATAGGTACACAGAGGATCGTAGAGTTCAGGAGTTATTCACCACTAAGTGCGATTCAAATAAAGACCCAAGCTTAATCGCTACCTACAATAAATAATACAATAGGTATAATTTGGAATATAGTGTTTGACTTTGGTCTTCAGTGACAGACCCAGGATCTATATCACAGACCCAGAAACTACATAAAGGACACGTGGACATCTCACACAGCGCCATCTAGTCTCAAACTAAGCAAAGCTTGTATATGGGAACCAAATAACTGATACTACAATACTTAGATAATTTTTGTTTGTATATACATTACATAGAATACAATATAACACCCAGACACGGAACAAACACCGATGTTCATCACACAAGTATATAGGTGTGTATCTAATAGGTGTTATAGAACTAATTCAATTAATTGGTCTAATTTATCAATAAAATATCTATATAGATGAATAAAAGTGTTCTCAATAAAAAAATCAATCAAAAATCTCTACAAATTCAAAGCTTACACAAGAGCATGTGAAGTCTAAACAATAGGTAGAACAATTGCCACTTACTTAGTTTTTATCGTGAATCTAAAGTCACGTTTACGACTAGAACATTTTTAATTGCGTTTATTAATCAATTAAACACAATTCTTTAGCTTTTATAGCTGCAAGTGAAGCAACGTTGTTGATAGGTTGTGTCGAATTGTTGTTTTATGGATTTTTAATTTAGACTTCTGTTTTTTTTTTTTAATATTCATCAGTATCTAAAAAGAAACTAAAAACTTGGCGCCGCAACTTTTTACTAGTGTAAATTATTCTTTGATATATAAACAGTTAAGAAATGTAAAAATTATACACACATTGGTATTTTTGAAAAGGAATAACGAATGAGTCATTATGCCATAATATATTTACATTTTACATTTTAAAGTAATTATAAACGTATCTATTTAGTAAAATCTTGATATTATTGAGTCGTATCATTAATTGCTAATGCTAAATGTATAGGTACAGTCTGCCACAAAATTTGCTGAACAATATAGTTAATGTTATATACTTTAGATTTAGATTAGTTATAAACTTTAGATTAGTAAGTACTTACCTAACTTAGGTTTCTAAGTATATATACTATTCTTGGAACTTAGGTATATATACCTAAACTTTATGAAATATAATATAGGTAGTTGTAGATGTCTCTATATATAGTTATATACTAACGTAGATTATGTACATAACTACCTATTAACATTAACTATATATTCATTTATTCAACATTCTAACTCGTGCTAAATAGGTATATAAAAAGCGTGTTTTGCTATTCCAGTTAAAAAAAATCTTTAATAACATTCCAGCGATCGGAAACGTTTAAACCGTTTCAATTAACGGCACTCATTAATTAAAAGAAAAAAGTCAAGTATTCGCGAAACCACAATAAGTCGTTCAAGCGAGCGCACATAATAATGAGTAAAAAAAAACAAATGTTTAACGTTCAGAAAGCGACTGTACTCCGAAAAGGAAAGGTTAAGATTGTCGTATCAGGGCCATATTTCACTGCCGTAAGATAAAGATGTTACTCTTTTTAATCTTATTTTTTTGGGTTAGTATAACTTTGAACAATATTTAATGTACCAACACGTAAAATTAATTTAAGAAGTTTGCAAACGTGAGCTTTAAATACTTACAAAAAACGTAGATAGCTCACTATTAAGACAAAGAGTAATATATAATTAGCGTTCAGAAAGCGACTATACTCCGAAAAGAAAAGGTTAAGATTGTCGTGTCAGAGCCATATGATAATCATGTTACTCTTTTTAATCTTATTTTTTTGGGTTAGTATAACTTTGATCAATATTTAATGAACCAACACGTAAAATTAATTTAAAAATGTTTTGCACATGTAAGCCTTAAAAACATGTATCTACGTTAAAAAAATATGTAGGTACCTCACAGGACAAAGAGTAAAAAATAACTATAAATAACATCAGATGCGAAAAGTGTTTGCTATCATATGATAGTTGCCTAGTTGTAACAACACAATAATATCAACGACTGTTTAATTAATAACGTGCTACAAATAGTAATCAATAGCTTAAAGGGCATTTGACGGCATGTGGGTTCCGATTGCAGACGGCGCGTTGTGATTGGCCGCGCGCGCGGCCATATTGGATGCGCGCATGCGCTTGCCTCGCAGCGCACATGTGACTGGCTCTCCGTTTTCGCCGGTGCACAATACAAGTATGAAATGCTATTTATTGCTCTAATATCTATTAGATTTATGGTATGAATATATTACTTCGAGTGTATAAGGTTTAATTATTAATAACAATAAATAAATACTAATTAACCTCGATCACATGATTCTTGACCTTAACTAGAATTCCCTCTGTATATCCCAGGAAATACACCAACCAAATTGTCCCACGACGGACACAGAAAAAGTATATGCGCTTTTCTTTTCTTGCGCACACATTTTATATTTGTTCTGTCGCGGGAATTGAATCCACCGCTTTCGGGTTATGAGCCAACTCAAGCACCACACCACAAAGGCTGCCACTAAATTCTACCTAATTATACTATCTACTTGGTTTTTTTAATGATGTGCTCTAAATATACTTAAATTATATTATAAAAAAGTAAATGGATTGTTATCATTGGTACACATACCAAAAGCACTTTAATAAATATAATCTATTTCTTAAAATATGTGAATTAATCAACTACGGAATAAATATACGAGTTGCAACACGAATTTTGAAATTTCATAAAATTATATGCAACACATTAATTAAATTTGCAGAAAAAAACATGTATGTAAATACAAATTTGGCAACAGCCGGCAAATAATAACAAATAGTTGAATAGCAACTGCAACTTCATTCAAACCGACACTATAGTAGTGTTGGAGTAATACGCCGTTTTTCTGTCAAACTGCTGTAGAATGTTGCGCATAACGACGAATAACTGTCGGCTTACCGACTCTCTGCCATTTTATTTTTGTGCGCGCGCGCAGTTTCACCTAGCGCGTTATTTTCGTACCAACGAGACGGATTCTCTCCTCGATTACACCAGACATTTTTATAAGCCAACATTGCCGACAAATCAAGAAAATAGTCCAATTCTAAACAACAAACAACATGATTATAGCCCATTTTGAATAAGTTTTTGTGAGCTATGACTGAACATTTTGGTTTTGATATCTCGAATTTTTCACTCTGTGTCATTTTTATTCATTGTTGGCAGATGTACCATCAAGGTTAGTTTTTTTTTGACAATAGTAAACAGTTGAAATCCATATAATGACTTAAACACTTTAAAATAAAAACACTCGTACTCATATGAATTGTTTCACATTTTTAATAGACAAAAAAGTTAAATAATTGAAAAAATATATAGGCACCAATTATTTTTATTTGTAATTTAAGGAGCTATGTTATATATTAAACTGTTTTAAGGTTTTATTTAATTATATAAAAAAATATTTGCACCAGTCAATTAATAGTTTTTGTTATGTCTTCTAAATGTTAACAAATGTACATGTTTTATTATTGATTTTTCATTTTTGTTGAAAGCAACAAATTTTCCATTTACTCTGCTATCAAAATATAGCTTAATTACACACGAGTAATGGGTTAGGTATAGTAATATGTAGTGATTTTTATCTTAATGGCCATGATTGATTTTATAATGCCTAGATACCTTTTATTATAATAAAAATTTAAATCTTAATTAGATGAGGTACCTATTATAATATTAAACTAGTTTTTATTCAGTTTGACACGGTTAACAACAAGCGCTATCTAGAGAGAAAATACATTTAAAAAGCACTTATAAAATCGATAGCCACATTTAAAGAAGGATGTTCTTTCCATTTTCTTTGAGACATGGAAAGTCCCCTGTCCTATTTGACGACACACAGTAGGTATATATGTTTATGCTACAATTTATACCTACACTCAAAAAGCAATTGAATGTAGGTTGCAGAAGTTGGAAAAAATAATTGAGATTATGTTACGGGCTATCGTATCGTTAACATCAGGCTAACGACTAGATTGTCGTATCTTTCATTAACTTAAAAAAAAATAATACTTCTACCTATCATATCTCTCATATTATTTTATTAACAGGAACCAGTAGTACAACCTATAGCCATTGTAAAAAAAATTTTTGTTTCATTTTTTAATGTAATAAAATGTAATATTTTTACTATTGTTATCATTTTTAGGTTCGTTGTTAGCTTATAGAGAGTAAGTTTTGTTGTAATTATTATAGACCGTACCAAGCTCGTTGCGTTTTCACGCAAAATATATACCTGCGTTGATTTCTAATCTTAAAGTTATTAAGAGCTTTTGATTTCCTTCTCATAAACATATACGAAATGTTTTACGAAAATTGTTTTTTTAAATAACAATTTTTTTTAATCGGTTCACTATTGGTGAAAATATCGATGAACATACACAAAAAAGATATATATAGATGAACATAGAACCTCTTCCTTTTTGAAAGTTGGTTAAAAAGTTACAGTTTATTGCATTAATAAACAGCACTTATTTATTTTTGAGTCGCCATTGTCCTTTAATGCCGATACATTTTCTATCACTAATAATGCCACCTACCACCGCAAAATTGCAGGGCAATAAAACTGTAAATAAAAAAATCATTGATCTATTGTATGCTAAATATACAGGCAGTTTAGCTCACTAATGGTTTGCCTTTTTTGTCTACTAAATAGACCCCACAGAAAAAATTGTGCGTAGAATACACTTGTTCTATCGTATGTAACTGCTCTGAAGCGCGAAGTCTTTGGCTATGGTTATGTACTTATAAATATAAGAAGTTCAATATAATAATAAATTATTATTATTATAGTGCCCAACGATCACATACATAGATCCTGGACCCTAAATAGGATTCTCTGTGCTCCAAAATTTGTGTATGTTCATAGATCTAAGATTTCTATTTTAGATCTAAGAATTACAATAGTTTTATTTTAGGTATGTAGGTAGCTAACCCGCTAGGTATTATTAAGTACTTAGGTACATTACCTATTATGTTTCAATAATTTTACCTAACTACCTGAACGTAGTTTCACAGTTTTCCCTACTGTAAGGTTAATTAGTATTATACCTTATGCGTTTCACAATTATAGCTGTCACTTACCTACCATATTTTTATCCGTTTCACAATAATGACTGTTACCTAACTCATTTGATCAGTTTTATAAAAGTATTAATTAAAGTAAATACTCGAAACAAGTTAATTAATCATGTAATTGTTTTCCATTTAGGTATAGTTCAGTAACTGAATCCCGATAATTATACAACTTACCTACAGTTAAATTTGATTAAATTGTTTCATGTTTTTTTAAATAGGCAAATTGCCTTAACTGTTTTTGTTTATTTACTTATTGTTTATATTTTTCATGTAACTATTTAAAGTACCTGCCTGTATTTTTATGTATTAAGTATAATAATTACCTATAGTAAAATATTGTATATTTTAATTATCTAGTTTTAAATATATGTAATAAAATAGTAATAAGCTCAATAAATGTTTTATAAATATATTATTTTTATTTATAAATGCAATGTGATTGTTTCTATATTAGGTATTTATAGATACTTATTTACATAAGTATACCGGTATTATTGGTAGATAAATATCTAAATTATGGAAAATTGACCAAAAAATAATTTGTGGTAGTTATCAACATTAATAATAATAAAAACGCCCAACGATCACATACATATATCCTGGACTTTAACTAGGATTCCCTGTATCTAGGGACCCAGGAACTACAAGGGCCATAGTCCCACAGCACAGATAATTAAATACCTAAGATTATAACTTGCATTAGGACCTGCAATTATTTCCGCGTTTACATTAATGATGGGGGTAATGGATTACTTTTAGTATTATGTATCTATATAATATCAGAATTTAAGCTATATTCAAGTAGTTTTCAGTTAGAATTAAAATTTTAAATTGCATAGGTAGTGTGTTGAAGTTAAAAAGAAAATCTAAAAAGCTTTTGGTAGTAGGTACTTCCGTCGGCGGCGGCGGCGGCGTCGGTATTTGTATTCAAAATGGCCGCCGGAACGAAAGTAATAAACGGAACTATGCAATACAGATCATCGAATTATTTTTATTCAGTTAATTATTGCCCAATTATATAGTTTAATGGTTTTATTCCGCAAAATTATACTAATAACGATTATTACCCAATAAAAAACCTATACAAAATTTTATGATGTACGTAAATGGGTTATTATAATGATTCATTGTCAATAAAAACAATAACACACATTTTATTGCATTTATATAGCTGTTGGAACGTTTTATTATTAGTTTAGTAATCGATGAACGGCAGATTATTTAATTAGCAATAAATATAGGTGATAATCAATTCTAGTTAGAATACCAGATCGGCCTGGATTTCGTGGCGCCATCACTGTGAACTAACTTTATTATTAAACAATTATTTAGGCGCTACTTAATTATCTACGTAATTACCTACTTACTGCAAAAGCATAATTTCTATTTTTGATTTACGTCTACTGAAGTTACTAAAAATAGCACACGAACGTAAAGCCTATGAATAACAAAAAAGCTATAAATGTCCACGCCAAAGTTTTTTAAACTCTGTCACGTTTCTACCTACTGCCCAAAAACAAGGTCACAGCAAAGTAATACAATGATGGTCGTAAAATATTTCTAATGTCTAACTAAAAAGCTTCTACTTTAAAACGGAATGTATTCTAATTTGACTTTTTCATTTCAGGAAATAACAATATAGCAAACCAACATGCAGACATAAAGGAAAACATTTACCAGTGATGGACATCCAGGGATACCGCGGTATGTCTGGGAGGGGTTGAGCTGAAGGCTGTGAGCAGGCTGCGCCCATGGCGTCCACCGAAGCCGCTGATGCTGCCGACGCTGCCGAGGCCGCGGCTTGGTGGTAAAACTGAGCTGCTGCCGCCATGCTTGCCGAAGCAGCAGACACCGCAGCGCCGCCGTTGTGCTGTCCCAGCGCGTAATTAACCATCGGATCCCCGCTCACCGCTGTAGGGTATCGGCAGCTCTTGTCATCCGCCGCGGACAGGCCTCCGCCCGAGAAGGGCACTGTCCCTCCGAACTGCTGGTGATGCGACACGTACGGGTACATCCTCGCCGGCGCGCCTGGAGACGCCGATGACGAGGACGAAGACCGTTGCGGGCTGCCGGCGCCCGGCGAGCCTGCCCCCAACGCTGCCGCCCCCAGCCCGCCTGACAGCGAGCTCGACAACGACGTCGACAGCGACGACGACAGCGATGACGACAGCGACGCCTCTATAGGCGACGCCCCAGCACCCGCGAACAAATTCTGGTGGTGGAACTGCTGATGGTACTTCGGGAGCATGCTATCGATGATGAACTTGGAACTCATCGCTCGGCGGCGACGCGGCGCGCGACGATCGCCTCGCGGGAGATGCGTTTATCGCCGGCGATTCGGATCGATTCTCGCGCGTGCACCTCTACTATGGCCGCGGATCGTTTATGACCCGCGTATGAGGCTCTACGACTCCGAATTCCCCGTCGTGGCGAGCGTTACCGCTGCCGCGCGCCGCGCTCGAGACGGCAAAACCCGCCACGTGCGTGCGAGCGGGACGCAGTGATAAAGAGGGGCGACCCGCCGGAACCCTCTCCGTCTCATTAATTCCTACCTGCGTGGCTTATATTAGAAAGAGATAAAAGCTATTCGCTAACGACCATTCCGACGGCCATTGTTCGTAATGGCGCTTGGTTCCGCGCTCCCCCGCGCCAACATCGTCTACGCCAATAGTGATCCGGTGCAGAACATTCACCGCCAATCACAAACCATTCCGGCATTTCTAGCTGTCAAATTGAATGGTGTTATACAATATCGCGGCATTCAAATAATTGTAGTTAGCTTTTAATGTCTGTCACTAATAAAACTAATTATTATAATAATTCGTAGAAACGTGGTTTTTAGCTTGTTTTGCTGTAGATATTGGTACTAATATGAGATTCTGAAGTATCTTATTTTATATTTATCACGATGATTATTTTATAAAAAATTACAAACACATTATGGTTATTTTACATTAGCTAACAGAAGTATTTCCTATCAATGTCAAAGAGTTCCACTTTATAAGCGATATTTAAATAAAAAAATATTTGACAGATTATAATAAAGCTTGAGTCAGAACTTTAAACATTTTGAATCATTAAATAAAATAAGTAAAAATATATATCTATTTTAATTGTTATTAAGTATTCTTTTGGTAATTTATTTAAGAATCTAATAAGAAATTAATCAGAACATATTGCTTGGAACGTTGTAGTTAGCTTCACATTGGATATTGAAAGCAATAAGAATACCTATAGAATTACCATTCGGTCAGGCGAATTTTTTTGCCAATTATTATTTTTATGAAAAAATTTCGTAAGTTATCTGGAATACTAGATTTTTCATAAATTATCTTTAATTACTGGCCCGATAGCTCAGTTGCTAGTAACCCTGCCTTCTGAACTATGGGTTGTGGGTTCGATTCCCACCCAGGACAAACATTTGTGTGAGTAACATAGGTGTTTGTTCTGTGTCTGGGTGTTATATGGTATTCTATGTATGTATTTACAAACAAAAAGTATCTAAGTATTGTATCAGTTATCTGGTTCCCATAGTACAAGCTTTGCTTAGTTTGGGGCTAGATGGCGTTGTGTGAGATGTCCACGCATATTATTATTATTATTATTATTATTATTATTATTTCCGATGCTCTAAAAGCCTTTTGTTAAATAAAAATAAACATTATATTTTTTTAGATACTAAAACATATATAATTTTACCTAACTATATAATCTAAATAAAATTATTTCAATATAATTTCAAAGAATTAATTGTTTATTTTAAAAGAATAGCACTAAACTACGTTACGCCGACCACGTGGACCGACGAGTATCCTTTATCTCTCTCCAACCGCTCTACCTATCTCTCACGCACGTTTCATTCATACTCACCAGTCGTAACCACACGGCGAACACGTGCAATAACAATCTTTACGACTATTAAAATAAAACCTTTTATTGCCTGCGAAGTTTATTTATTTATTACACTTTTGATTGTTACGCGCGTTTAGTGCATGGTTTTTATAGGCTTAAGTTGCCTTTTCAGCTTTATCAGGTCTGCGGTACGACGGTGTGGCAGTAGAACATTGCATAAGTATAGGTTTTGATGTTGTTATTGTGATGTTTCTGCTATAAACGTATGGAATCCACGATATGGACAGTTTAAGCCGTTTATACTCCGATAAACACGTGTTTTTGTAATATTCTTATTAATTTTGTCGGGGTTAACTACCGATTGATTTGACGATTGAAGGTGAATGTTAATGAGGTCATTTAACTTAACATTTAATTACGAATTAAGCCATTATACGTTTTGTTAGATAAGATTGACTAAACTGTAACAAAAAAATGCTCTACTGTAATTAAAGGAAATGCTAAACTTACTCACAAGTTTAATACGACCTCATACAAAATATTAAAATATATTTAATATCAAAGTGATTAAAAATACATATTATTATTACTATTATTACTACCTACAAGGCACATCTAAACAAAAAATATATATCGAGTTTCATTACTGCTATTTTTTACAGCAGTTTATTTATTTATCCGGAAAATGTTGCGATCTATTAATTACATAGTTACCTATATTTACTTTTAACGTTGTCAAATTTAACATTGATTTTATTTAAAAATATTTAGTTTAACAGTACATCAATAGAATGCAAATATAGCTTCATAGGTAGAGTCAAGATAGTCAAGGTAGAGTCAAGAGAGTCAAGGTAGAGTCAAGAGAGTCAAGGTAGAGTCAAGAGAGTAAAAGTAGAGTTTGTTTCTTCTTAACAAATCAATAGGTACAGAGAAGGGGAGTCGCGATCATATGTCTCAATTAGATAAATAATCTTATAAGAAATTAAATACATGAGTCTTATAAGAGCGATCTTAAAAATGGGGAATAGAAATGAAATAAAGTTTTCGATTCAGCCCCAAGAGTGGCGCCACCCCTGAACGTACCCTGGTGACGCTGCAAAGGTCGGTAGAGACAAACAGCATTTGCCTATTTAAAAATACCTCTGACCATACCGTATCTTTATATAGAATGGTGGGTGTGTGGTAAAACTATTCCGTATTTCATGTTATGAAAACTTAATCAAAATCTAAGTTGTTAAGAAATATTTATAAAAAATTTCACAACACAATTATAAATCTAATAGGTATATTTATATCCGTGCTGGTAAGTAGACATTATAATGTTTCTAAAACCAGTTTATTAAATTTAATGCAAGCATATTGCAAAAAAAAACGAAGGTGACCTAGTATTCACAAATTCCACTAACCAATTTTTCTAATTAATCCTAATTCATTGAGAAAATTGGTTAAAGATTACTTATGACCAGCAGAAGTGAGTTCTAAATAATGGCAAACTTAAAAATATAAATTAACCTAAAAAAGCATAAAATTTATATATAAACTTTACAACTTATCAGCATAAATTCAGCACAACATAGACATTATTCGAACAGTAAGTACTCTTTTCAAAAATGACAAACTCTTGCGCACCCAGTTTACGAGCGATGCAAATCGTTATGCACCCACAAAGTATCAAGAAGGCGGAGTCCACTCTGTCGTAAAAGTGGTGCTTCTCTTTGGAAAATTTACAGCTATCACTTGCAAGATTTAACAACCAGTTTATAGATACAAAGCTTTTAAATTCGTTATAAAGTAGCTTTGTCTCAATGAAATGGTCATCATTGTGACAAATGTGATGCTCCGAGTGATATATTGGGCCATTGCGGTTTGGTTATTGGGCCATTTTGCTTTTGATGGCCACCATCGTGTGTGATTTGGTTCGTAAAACGTTTTTTGTGTGCAGATATGATGGTGTAAATGTTAGTAGCGTGTGCTCGAAACCCAAGCATATGTCTGGTGTGAGGCGAAGCTTTACAGAATTTGTATGTGAGTAATGCCAAGGTTAAAGTTTTCCGATCTCATTTTCAACATAACCTGTCTCTTATACAAAGTACATTATTTTAAAGGAGATTTTAGCAAGACGGATAAGTAAATGTATCAAATGTAATTTTTTAGGATAATATCAGAGTAATAATGGGTCACATTACAAGAAAATTGAAATCATAATTTTCTTAGAAGATAAAGATTTCACGCGCCTATGTTGTTCAGAATCCCAATTTTGTTAAGTAATTGAAATACTACTTTTGGTTTTCACTACTGAATAAAAGGACGTTTTCGTCCCCAGGAGAATAAGGCTAAGTTGAGAGGTCTATTCCTTTTGACCTCATTGTCTGACGCATCAATCGGAGCCAAAAAGCAAAAGTATTCAACAGTAGTCTCAAAAGTTTCAACGAGAACAGATTTTTACTGACTCTGAAAATATTTTTTTTAGAATGGTTTTGAGAGTATTTGGAGAGAGATTAGATAAAAAAATATTAATTGCATAAACGTAGAAAAACCTATAATTACCTAATTTCATTTCGTGAATGTAGTCCAAAGCTGCTTTTAAATTACCTATTACCATAAGAGACAATAATATCAACTTCTACTAGACGCTACCTACACTACCTACCTATAAAGTGTTTGTACATGAACTTTCAAAATATTATTTATTTCAGTCTTATATTTAATTACATAAATAAATATAAGATAATGGTAATAGTACCATAAGAGACGGTCAGTTAGTATATTTGCAGTAAGTTTACTTATAATGTTTTAATACATTCTCTATAAGACTCAAAAGCCCTAACATATATGTATACCTTTCACAAGTTAAACTTTCTCTACAGCCAATAAGATGTCAAAGAGAAAAATTTATGTCAAAATTGAACTGTTAGGAATACGTTTAAAGCTTGTAGAAGTACGGTAAGAATTTCGATATATTTTATTTGATTTTAGTAAATCAATTAGCACCCATTTAATTAAGTACTTTTTCCAATAACCAAGAAAAACTTATGCAAAGCTAATTTGGTCCAGTAACCAATGACATAAATAAGTTTTAAAGTGGTTATTTCTTATCAGAAATAAACTGTTACACTTTTTTCAATGTAAATAGTTGGAATTTTCAGAGAAGAATTTTTGTTCGTACTCAAATAGCAGTATCATTAACTACCTACGGCGTAAAGGTTGGCGGGCTAATAGGACCGTCGACATTCTTAAACAATGATCTCACTTGTTATAAATGTATCTGGTTACATAATTTTACCCCCATTAATCTTTATTTGTTTTGTGAACATCATGAGAATTTATATCAACATTGATATGATGATTTATGTGTCATTGATAAAGTGCTGTTTTCTGTATTCTTTAAACTAACTAATTCAACAATATCAACTTCTACTAGACGCTACCTACACTACCTACCTATAAAGTGTTTGTACATGAACTTTCGAAATATTAATTTTTTTTTTATTTATTATATTTAATTACATAAATAAAATATATCACGACATGCTGTGAATGTCTTAATATTATTTTATGTGGGTAATAAATTAACACCCACTTATGATAAGAAATAAATAAGCGATGTATGTGTCACTTTTTTTTTTGTTTTGGTATGGCTCCACACTTTTGTGTATTTAGCCAGTGTCAAGTAATTGATAATTTTTCGAGTTAAGTAATATATATGTATGTTAAGTCAAGTCACAGTCCAAGTCAACAAATCAAGTCATAGTCTAGCCTAGTCAAGTCATACTCCTAGTAAAATGGTGGCCACTTTACCAGAAGCTTCTATAGAGTTTTGGAAACAACACGAAAAGATATGTTTCACCATCACTATACCACTTTCCCACACTCATGCCTGTAATCCAGCACTTAACGAATAAAATGCCACCAATTTTATGCACTAACACTGAAAATAACACAAGTTTTGGATAATACTACAATGCGGTGACACGACCTTCTTCGTTTTCCCGCCAAAACTCCCACAGTGTCACTTAATTTTAGTATTTTTTAATTATATACGAATATCCAGATTAAAATGAAAACATTACAGTCGGCGACGCGCCTCTTTGGAATATTTTTAAAATAAATTTATGCTTAAATTATGACTGAAGAAATGTCAATGATTTTGTTCTCTGAAAAATATACACCACCTCACGATATAAAAATTGTTTCTTTTCTCCTTTGTTTGATTAAATGAGCCATATCCCGACGTCGCTTATAATTACTTTAATATGTTCACTTTCATCACTTTTTCACGAAACACCAATACGAAAGTTGCCTCCTCATTTGCTAATAGGAAAGCTTCATACCTTTCCCCGTCACCTCGTCAAATAATGGACATGATAATATGAGACCTCCCAAGCACAAAGCGGTCCAAGGGAAACAGAGTTCAAGTAAGACTGGCCATGCAGAGGACGTGACTCCAAGACTTACCCGGATTGAGCTATCGTCACCTGAAAAGGAAACAAACTTTTTTTAATATTTCGGCTATAAGTTGATGTCAAATGACATTTTGATGGAAGCTTAAGCTTAAATTTCCCATAAAAAATGTAAATAAGACCAATTTAGTAGATAAAGTATTAATAGTTATGACGAATTGACCCTGAGGGCAACTGGGTGATTCCACTGATAACTACAAAAATATTCCAAAATTTGCAAACTTGAAGTTGTATACTCATTTAAAAATAAAATTATAATATTAATAACTATCCACTTAACATTGTAAGTTAAATCAATCAAAAAGCACAACAAATATTGTTTAAGTATTAAGTTTTAGCGTCCTTAGTAATAAATGTCAAATTTCTTATTTAGTACTTTGTTAAACGTGGGTAGATAATTTATATGCCAATGAGTATTTTAAATTTCCGTACATAAACATCAATACATATAAAATTCAAATTATTTCCTAGAACATACCATTACACTCTTGCCTTGAAAACTGCCACAGCTCAATCTATACATATAAAATTCAAAGTCCTGACAGAATGACTTATGCATCAACGCACAGCCTAAGCCGCTAGTCCGAGAGACTTGAAATTTGAAAGGTGTGTTCTTTGTAAAGTGTAGGTATTAACTAAGAAAGGGGTTTTCGAAATTCCGAACATAAGAGGGTGAAATGGGTGGTTGAATTATTTTCCAGTAGGCCACGCGGGTGAAGCCACGGGCAGAAGCTAAAGCTGGGGATAAAGTAGATTTCAATATTAAACAATAGTATATACCTGTTACATTACAGATAATATAGTATTAAAATTTTTATTTTTCATTTTTTTTTTCTGTGCTATTGATGTACCTACTCAAAAATGATACCAACCAACTAAAGGTTCTTAAGTAGCAATATTTATTAAGCAATTTCAGGCGTATCGTACCCACCCGCGAGTAGGAAATTTTAATTTCGCGTCTGGAGGGCGGCGGGGTACGGAAATTTGTGTGGCATAATAAGTGAGATTGTTGCGAAATTTGCTACAAGAAAAAGAACGAGGGCTCGCATCGCACTGACGATAGGACTAGTATGGATATACCTTGAAATATGACGAAATAGTTGCCAGTTTTTAAATATTGAAGCAAGTGGTAATTCGTAATTTTGGCAAAGGTTTATTACCTACACAATGATGGGAAATGCAAGTAAGAGAGGAGAGAGAATTGAGTCTAGACTTTTTTTATTGGATAGGTTTACGTTTGACACATACTAAGCTAATGACAGCTCAAAAACCTTGAATGGAATCGCATAAAGCTCAACCTGGTGACCTTTTAGTCTAGTATACAAATTGTAAGGTAAGTTTTTTGGTTATTTTTTTTATTGCGTACGTTATAAAAAATACATAAAAATAGTAAATATGTAAACAATGTTATATTAAATTAATTTTATCTTAAATGAAAGTGAACTATTTCAATGTTAACATTTATATAATTTTACAAATAACAATGCTTTAATTTTATTAAATCGGAATAACGTTATATAATTATAATAATATTTAATTAAACAGTTCAAACTTACATTAGATTTCATTTATTCCTATTAGTACTTACAGCGTAAATAGCCGTTTTTGACAGGTAAAGATAAGCGACGTTTGTTAAAGTTTTTACTTGTATGGGTGACCGCAAAAAGTGGTATGTACAATATCCGAGTGCTACGGTGCAAAGGGCACGTTAAGCCGTTCATCCCGGCTACCATCGTCAAACCACAAGCCTTTAAGCCAAGTAAAAATCCTTCAGACGGCTTAAAAATTTAGACGCCTGAGCTGATGATCAGTTGCCTACATAAATAGGCAGGAAGGATTTAATCTAAAACAAAACATTAGTATGGAAATATAATATGCAGTCACAACAAATACAATAACAAATAAAATAACTAGTAAATAGTAACTTAACAACAAAAATAAATATTTATAATCATATCATAGCCCTTAAAATAGAAATAAATGATGCACATATACGTGTAATTATGTGCAAATACATGAAAATGGGCTAAATAATAAAAAAACGGTACTTTATTGTGAATATGTTAGCGTTAGACTACATCACACCTGATGTTAAGCAGATGAAGCCAAAGGTAGGACACGCTTATCTAGAAGATACCTATGTACTCTGCTCTTGTGTACATAAAAAATGGTAAATAAAACAGTAAAAAATTCAGGCATATCCATACCCAGCTAGCATCTGTCGGTGGGCGCACGTGTAAGTGGCAGCTTCAATATTTATGTGCAATTTTTCCAGCTTCACCCCGCACGCCTTCTTCACCCCCGCCCCTTGCTAAAGCATGCAGCTCGATCTTACCCCAGCGAAGCATACTGAAGTACACTGAAATTGCGTAACAATGGGGATCGTTTATAATAATTTTATTAATAAGAACAACCCTGTTACAAAATTACGAGATCTTTCTGGCTACTCTACTTCTGCGATGGAACTGAATTAGCTGGTATTGAGACTTATGTAGAAGATTATCATTCAAAAGCCGTATGATTTTCTAGTGAAGTACAAACCAAGTTATAATAATAATAAAAACGCCCAATAATCAAATACATAGATCTTAAACCCTAACTAGGATTCTCTGTGACCCAGGAACTAAGAGGACATGGTCCCACAACACCCAGACTTAAAACAAGTATTTGCGCTTTTTTCTGTTCACAAATACTTGTCCTGCCGCGGGAATCAAACCCGCCGCCTCCGGGTCATGAGCCGACCTGTGAACCACCACACCACAAAGGCTGTCAGTATAATAGGCATCTCTATTGAAATGTATAATAAAATATTGAATAAAAAAATGCAAGTATTAAGTGTGAGTATGTATATTTAAAAGCAAACTTTTAGTATATAATATCGAAGATTAAGAAGTATTAAGGAAAATATTAATAAAAAAAGGAACACATCAAATCAGCATTGCAATTCACCAGGGCAATGCTGCCAGCATTTTGGGTACGCTACTTACCGGAAGTGGGCTGGACCATTTAAACTGTCATCAGGTCTTTGCGGCTAGTATATAGTACAATTTTCTTATGATAGGTGTGTAGCTAGTAAGTAGTATTTAGTAGTAGTTATATTATTGTAGTAATTAGGTAGTTCAAGAAACAAACGCACTTTGCCCGTTAGAAGAAGTTAAATGTTCAAAATATCGTATACGCACTCTGAATAAAAATAACAACCAATTTCGCTAAACTAACTTAATATGCTAAAGCTCCTCAGATCGTCTTTTGTTATCGCCAACAAAACATCCTTCTAACAGCCCGTACCATTCGCAACCGCAATATTATTCAAATAAAAACAATTTCAATTTGTTTCCAAATTGAAACAGAGAGCAGGCGGCATGTTATTACGTTTGGGCGGAGGTTAGCGGCGGTAGAGCGTGTAAAGTGCCTATAGAGATGCCTCTATAGGCCTCTACAGCCTACCCTCTTGCCCTCCCATTGCCTATAATACCAGCATCGGCTTCCCTCAAAAAGCTTCAAAGTTACATACAGATTGACGTCAGTTTGACATTCAATGAAGGTAACTGGTAGAATTTAAAACTGGAAGTACCATTTAAACTTCATTTAATTTAAATCTATCTTACAATTTCAGTATCCAGTGCATATATATTTCTATCTATATTAATTAAAAGCTTTGTCCTGAATTAGCGACTGACTGACTTGACTGATAGACAACGCACAGCTCAATCCGCTGGACGCAAAGACATCATTTGGAGGATGGCGTCTTTTATAGTGCATCGATGCACTTGAAATAGTTCTTGAATAATCATTAAGGAGGTCAAGAGTCACAAATATGTATTCGAGAATATGGCGAGTCATCTTTCAATGTGCACTTGGTATGTTAGAGATTGTAAGTATGTAGAACCGTGGACAAAACCTTAGCCTGTCTTTAGTTAGTTCTCTAATATATTCAAATAAATTGTTTCTTTAAAAGGGTCAACTTATTTATAACACTGGTGAAAATAGTTGGAGAGTGTGCGCATGCCCTTCATCAACTCATTCCTTCATCTCCTTTCCATCATAGAACTACAAGACTTGGTGATTCGTCACACCTTTACGTTGTTAGTGTACCCCAAGTCCGCACTAAGCGTTTTGCTGACTCAATTATAGTCCGAACGGCCAAGGAATGGAATGCTCTCCCAAAAACAGTGTTTCCTTCAAGGTATAACCTAGGTCTTTTTAAGTCAAGAGTGAATGGGCATCTCATGGGCAAGCGGGCTCCACCTTAGACAACTTCGTCACTTACCATCAGGTGAGTTGTTGACAAACGCATGCCCATATTATCATAAAAAAAAAAAAAAGCAAAAAAAATTAGTTAATTTTAAATCCTAAGATCAGAAGGAATGGACATATAGGCACATCCAGAACGAGTAAGGTAGTAGAGAATAAAATTTACTGTTCCCTGACACAAGTATTTCTCACTATCGAAACCACAACGACGTAGGAGAATTCCCGAAGACATCGGTCTCCTCTATTGAATCGAACGCCTGAACGATTAGCTACTAAGCCATTACCGTTCGCGACAGTGTCTTGTTAGTTTAAGAGGGTACCCACCTGTGACTTACTCATTTCAATTTCAACCTACTATTTACTAACTATAAAAGTCAAGTATGCGTATTATTATTTCCAATTTTATAAACAAGATACTAAAAGACTAAAAGTGTTTAAAGTGACCAAACAATTAACATTTGCATGCTTGTTAAATTTTTGCTTAGTTATACTGTGTAATGAAATCAAAATTTAGAGAAGAATGAGTCAGCAGTTTGTTAATCTACATTGCTTATCATTTTTTTGAACGGGCTAATGCTGTTAGCCTCTATCGACCTTTACACCGCTACCGGGTAGAAGGGCGGGCGCTTAAGGCACCCAGCCTGGCAACTAGCTCAAATGGGAGGCAACTAGCTCAAGGGCCACCTGGGGTGCCAGCCTCGGCTTGGGCCGTTGCCGGGGTAAGAGGATCGAAACTACGTCCACTGGAAGAGCAGACATTATTGAAATTCGCGACCGTTCTAGCTTACCTACGGGGTATACGTCAACCTTGCCGGCTGGGTCGGTGTCTGATTGTGTTACACTGGTATCCTATACCAGTGCCGAAAGCAGTATATCTGAGCCATAAAGGCTAAAATGGTATTCCCTATACTGCTGTACTGCAGATTGTCTTAGCGCTCATTGCAGTAGGTAACTAAGCTTGGCCTTTTTTAACCATTCTGATCTTCAGCCACAATCCACGAATACATAGTTATACCAGTAGTATTTTTGTCCTAAAGTTTTACCATTAACGTGATGCAAAATTTGTATCATTTATTTTATATTGAAGTATGGAAAAGAGAAGTAACGTTAATTTAGCAACTTCTGTAACACTTTTATTATATCAATTCATTATATTTTCTTACACCTCAGTTCAATGCCTGCCCAAGAGCTTATTGGTTCTGTCAAAGGAATGTATAATATTCATTGCTAAAGTATATTTTAAATTCATTTTACAAACTAGGTAGTCAGTTTCTAATCTCACGAAAGAGTTCAAAAGCGATCTAACTTACGCAAAAAGGAACTTACTAGCACTGTGCTTACAGTCTGATTTTATTTGTACTAGGAGCGTTATACGTCTATTTTATCAATTATGAGCAAGTTTGGCGTAGGTACATTGAGTTTGCTGGTTAAATTAAAAATACACGTGGTTATAACTCGTACATAATACATTGTGTACATTGTGAAACTTAGTTTTACCAACAATTATACGCAATATATTATACGCAAATCTCGCGATTGTTTTTTGTTTCAGGGGTGCAGCGCAACCACCGCGGTGGTATATCTCTTCCATAAAACAAAAATTAAATAATTTGTTTTAGTAATATGACTTTATGTTAAAATGGCTAAAACAATTTTGGTAGTATATTGCTCACAGATTGCTGGGAAAAAGAGCCTCGCGCAAGGAAACGTGGAGATTGCGGAGAAAACAATTCGTTTTAATCTCTCATCTAAATCACAATCGCGAGATAGTTGGACACTTATAGGACACTAATTTAATGATGTGTGCAAGGGGTTACTTTTATAGTTTGTGAGCGATCAGAAATATAGAGTACCCGAGTGAGTGGTCGTAAAATAGTTCCACCGATATTATTTACTGCTTTACTTAAGTTGACGCAACCAAAATTCTACTGTTCCACTGTTTGTATAGGTATTTTCAGTATTGTTAAATCAATGATTCAAGACATACTTAGACTTAGGTATGAACCTTTCATCATCATCATCAGCTGAAAGACATTTGCTGAACATAGGCCATTTAGTTCTAACGTCATTGGACAAATGAGACAAATTTTTCAATTTTGTTCTGTCGATATAGTAAGTTAACTTTATATATAGTTAAAAAGATATAGTTTATAGATTATAGGTTAAAACTTGCTTCAAATCAATAACAAATCAAAAACTTCGGCTATAATTTAAAAACAATATTGTAAGGTGAGCATAAATACATAATTATGTAATTGTATATTTTAACATAATATTGAAGAGTGACGTACTATTATCTACTATATATTGTCGTCTTGAATATTTTTATTTAAGTAGCGACATCTCTACAAAATCCTTGGAACTAGTTGCTTGCCTGTAGGTAAGTTATACGTAAGTTGTCTTCTCGTAGATATATATTTCTTAAATTTCCATAACTTTACAACACCTATACACTTTATAACTATTTTCTTTAAAATACTACATGAATTAACTTTACCATTATAAAAACAACCACAAATATTATAAAATAGCGTTCTCAGACACGCGTGGTACCTGCTAGCGCCATCTGTGTAAGGGTGTATAAACTTTTAACAGAAAGGGTTGAGGACTGCAGTTTATAAGATGCATGCTGCGCCCTCGGTTAAAATTTGCAAAAAGGTTGCAACACCTTAAAAATACTACGCAACTCAAATATTTTGTACGACAATAGAAGGTTCCACATTGTAGCTATAAATGTACTTAAGCTAATGTTAAATACACTTGAGTAAACTATTATTTCAGATAAATAACCTATTATTATGACGTCATTATTTACATCGTACAAAAAAGACTGTTCAATATTTCCATAATTTAAATTATGAACAAAACACTCGCACGGATACCATAAATAATTACTCAGTTTCTAACCTTCCAAAAGCTATTCAATAAATATTAATTCTATGACGGGTGCTTATAATTTCGAAGCACGAAATAATGGAGAAACTAAAATAAATTATGAAGAATGCGTGAAACGGTGAATAAAAAATTCGTTGACACGTTTATGAAATACTAGCCGGCATAGCAGGTAAAAGAAAACGACTCTTTAAAAATTATGGCGTAAAGTTCTTTAAATGTAGTTTTGGTACACTTTTTCAGATCTTAAGCTTATTGAGCATTCGATAGGTAATAGAACTAACTTCTCTGTAAAGTTCGTCTAGTAACCACCGCTTTGCCAATTATTCGGCCGCTAAGAAGTAGTGCGTAAACACTAGTTAAATTACTGGGCAAACGAGACTTTATGATCTAATCTCATAGTCAAGTAATTTTATTACTAGACTGTGTTGATGTCTTAGGTTGACCTGCGCAGTGCAGTGTTACTTGTAACTTTAAAGTGTCACATGAAACTCTATACTTTAGACTTCCGAGTGACACTGCAACTGGTGTGGGCAGCCACGTCACTTAAAATCAGGCAAATGACTAGCTCATGCGTCATAGCGTCATGTCATTCAATATAAATATCATACTCGTTCCGTTTATGATTATTAATATTACAAAAAACACAAAACTGAATTGCATCCTTATTAATCGATTAAACATACGCTCTATAAACAAAAGTCGAACAAAGAGATTCGACACATCGAAAACGAGAATATAACACTATAAGTCGTATATCGTCTGAATAATGGATCATTCACACGTCCGCCCTGATATACTACTCCACGCCATCCCGCTTTAAGACTACTAAAAGACACCTACCGCAGCCACACAATTTTTGGACCATACACAATTTTTTTCACACGCAGTCATTTAGAATTTTTATCACGTAAATTTTCCGCTTGAAAGGGAAATCCCTATTGTCATTCTGTACGCACAAGTCGTTTCCTCACGAACACGTGTTTGTATATATTTATATATTCTATGTGTATATGGATTGTATTTATTTCAGTCACGCAATTTCGGCTCCGGTGCCTGGATTCCGAATTTTCATAGTTCGTTGTTTTGTTTGGATGCTTTGGGAAACCAATAGTGACTCAATTGTATTGAATTTATTTGACAATGGCACGTTACAAGTTGCACCGTTTATGGTGCTGATTTATTTTTAATGGTGCTGCGTAGGACGTTAACGCTCATAATGACTATTCACCTTTTAGAATTCAGCTTGAGGTAGGTATACTACGTTGTCTATTTTTATGTACGATTGTAAACCTTATTGACTATATGTTCTGTTTTGTTAAATTACACAGTATTTTTGTTTTGTACTAGAAACTGTTTCCATGGCATCGGTTTTATCTATAGCTTATAATTATTAGTTTACGTCTCGCACGCCGACGTTCCGCCGATTAATGGAAATATAAAGGTACTCATAATTGCTTGACACTTAGTTAGCAGCATTTTGCTATTTAGACTTTACAAAAACAAGTTTAATGATTAAAATACTGATTATGATCTTCTGTTGGTTACACTGATGCTCGGTGCTATCAGGTAATATATCTCCACTTTGTATGTACTACCGTAGGTAATTTGCCTGAAACTTGAGACCCAAAAAGAAGTGAGTGCATCTTTCCGCTTTAACTTTGTGTCAAGGCGACAAGGTTTAATATTGGTTGAAAACTGTTTCTCCATTCTCTTATACTTTGGAGAGAAGCACATTCAAAGTAATTAAATAGAAATGTTATAGCTGTCAATGGAGAAATAGCTTTACAATTTGCATATAAAATGACAACTAATTAAACGTGTTCTGTCCTTAAAAGTTTAAATGAGTAATTCCTTTTTATAATTTGAAACGAGAAGTGCATCTGAGGAGGTGTATATCAATATTATTTTATAATATATCGCCTTATATAATAAAAAAAAATTACTACACACTTGATTATCTAAAAGAAAAGAGCATTGGTGGACTGCATCACGTGACCTGCACAGAATAATATTTTGTATGCGCTTTTGACTCTGTGCAGGGGTGATGACGTAATTGCCTTGTAAAGGCATTTTTAGGTACTTATCACTCTAATATTATAATGGCGAAAGTTTGTATGTGTGTATGTTTGTTACTCCTTCACGTTCAAACGGCTGAATGGATTTGGATGAAAGTCGGTACCAAAATAGCTCATACACTGGATTAGCATATAGGTTACATTTTATCCAGGAAAAGTGAAATTTTCCCGTGGGATGAGCAAATAATTAAAATACTTTTCATCCGCGGGTGAAACCGCGGAGCGCAACTAGTCCTAAAATATATCCCTATTCTTGGAAGAAACAAATGACTAATATGGCAAATTGAGACTTTAAAATGGCTGAAGGTTTATCAACCATCAGACAGATAGTGCGGTACAAGATTCAATTTACGCCCTGCACATTCATATTACCTAATATACTTTTTTCTAAACTATCAACATCAAAGTTCGTCTAGGTAGGCATCACCGCTTTACCAGTTATTCTGCCGTCAAGCAAAACTGTTCTTGGCGGCAATGTTATGATTAGACTGCTGATGTCTCAGGATGACATGCGCAGTGCAGTGTCACCCAAAACTTTACAATAGAGTTCCGAGTGACACTGCAACTATTATCGTTTAGCTCGTCGTGTTAATAGTCATTAACATAAAAAAGCACATACATAAATTGCCTAAGTACCATTTCATGTTTTCGATATTTATCACCCCAAGAAAAATTATGCTTATAGGTATTATGGCTATAATATTACTACACTAAACTTACTTGGAGTCTTCTTTAAGGAAAATAGATATAAATGTGCTAGACCACAACTTCTCTTACCACCATAGGTAAGGAAATGATAAAACTTATGTACCTATATATATTGAGAGAAGAAATCGAGAAATCAAAGTCATTTTCTTCCCATTGAAAAAAAAAACATTCTATCTTCTTTACTAGACCACCAATTTTATATTAGCCAACGGGAACGATATCTGCATAAATTATGAATATCGCTTAAGGGTATATTTGCGTTGACCATTGTAAACAATGCTACAGAATTTAATTTAAAGACTCGGCATACTCTGCTGTATAGGGAGATTAACCACGAAGTCTATGGGTCTGGCTTATGCTATAGTACTCAAACATACTCACGTACGGTATGTATGCGGACATTTGCTGCACTACGTATACACACATAGACGCTTTTATTGATGGCAATAGAAAAATATATATGACGGCGGCGACGTCGAGTTATAAACTCTATGCGCAGCGGGCAGTACCGTAATTTACCCTGTGGCAGCATTTAAATTTATTACAGTGGCAACACCGGCAACTGTCATCGCTGCCCCGGCCTCGCTATCTGGCTATATAAAGGGATCGATTGGTGCGCTACGGATCATTCTTGCTCCGGACACGGCCCGGTGCGCATGCCGAAGGCCTATAGTTCTACAGTTTGCAATCCATGCAAAATCCGTTTTGCCTACATATACATTGACTGACTCGTGGGATCTTTCTATTTATATTCATTAGTAAGTATTGTTTTACGTATAGCTACTATTTTTTATGATTAGATCTTACTTTGCGTATACATATGTAGGGTGCACTAGGGGGTGGGGTGGACGTATTCTTCTCGGTTCTCTTATCCCGGCAACCGTCCAAGCCGAGGCTTGCGCCCCAGGACGGTGCAAGGGTAAATTTTTATACTTTTAAATGAAAGATATTTTTTATACCTAGGAATTTTTATCGTGAAACGGAATTTTCTGTCTTTTGCACTGTTTTGCTAAACTTTGAACATTATTAAGCTTATTATAAAACTTATAACTACAAAAAACCGCATTACTATTGCATTTATTAAAAAAAATCACTCGAGCACTTATCATAATTTGATGTTGTGTTGATGTTGATATTAGCCAAAATAGTTGCAACATCAAATACGTTAGAGGTTATAAAGGGATATTTTATTGAGTTTTATACATATTTGTTTATAACCTTTATTTATTTTAGTAGGCACCTACTTAAAAAGGAAATGTCTTAATTTAGCTTTTTTCATACGAGCGTGATTTGAAGCTTAAATTTGACGAACTGAACCAATATCTTTATTTACAAAATAAATTACAACCTAGAAAGACGTTCAGTACGCGAATTACACCATTACAAAATAAAATTCATTATATCACGTTTTTCAGCACTTTCTATTGCTTCAAGTGTACTCAAGAAGCTAAAATAACATTAATCGATTTTTAAGCAACAGTAACAGTATTTTAATAATGTATACACATTATTTTATTTTATAATAATGTCTTAGTTGACTCATAGCAGTATACTCTGTAATAGCAATAGCCGTCGCAATACGTAATAAGGTCGTATGTTGTCACCCCACCCTGCAGACAGGGGTTGCAGACTGGGGTGGCGCATTGTATTGCAAATACCGTCTGCCTCCAAAGATGGTGCTACTGTTCGTTGCGCAGCAGCTAGTTCATCTTTTGATGCATAGATGGTGTTGTATACAATAGGTATCGCTTGCAAAAATGCAATGATTCTACCAGCTAAATATTTCAATATAGAAAAACTAAAGGCCGATAAGCGTTGAATACCTAAGTATATCCTTAGTCCATAGTTTAAAAAAATTGTGGATTATGATTATTTTTGACTTTGTAATAATAATAAAATATAGAGCTTTTATATCTACAATTACAATTATGCATCTAATTGTATATTACTACGTATTATGAGTGCTAAATGATATTACTGAGAAATTAACAGCCACTGTAGATGCCGCAAAAATCTACACCACGTAATAATATAATAATAATAATAAGAACGAAAGAAAGTGTTATTAGTTTTAAGAGGCGCCTTCAGCCTACAAAAAAATTTATATTCTTAGAATAAATTTGAAACTTAGACACTAACGCTAAGAAGTCTTACAAAATAAAATGTAATTTATAAAGGAATTTCAAAATCAATCAATCAATAAGAACGTCCAACAATCACATACATAGATCCTGGACTCCAACAAGAATTCCCTGTGTCTAGGGACCCAAGCACTACATGGATTATGTCCCACAACACCCAGACACAGAAAAAGTATTTGCACCATTTGTTTTGTGCGTTATAACTTGTACTACCGCGGGAATCAAACCCGCCACCTTCTGGTTATGAACCAGCCTGCTCAACTACCATACCACAGAGGCTGTTAATTGTTATGTAGGTATTACCTTCAAAAGATGAGGATATTGAGCTCAGAACATTGTCTAGAGATTACCAGTACAGGCGATGGAAGCACGAATGCCATCGTCTGTTTCCAGAGATATATATATATATCTCTGCATGCACCAGCATGGGTATTGTTAGCAACGCACTCATGAAGGCTTAATTTTTTTTTCTTTTGGTTTTGGCTCTACACTTTTGTGTATTTAGCCAGTGTCAAGTAATTGATAATATGTCAAGTTAATTAATATCATATATTGTGTCAAGTCAAGTCATAGTCTAGTCTAGTCATACTCCTAGTAAAGTGGTGGCAAGTTTACCAGAAGCTTCTATGTAGTTTTGGAAACAACACGAAAAGAAACGTTTCACCATCATTATACCACTTTCCCACACTCATGTTTGTAATCCAGCACTTAACGAATAAAATGCCACCAGTTTTATGAACTAACACTGAAAATAACACAAGTTTTGGAAAACGGTGACGCAATCTTTTTCGTTTTCCCGCCAAAACTGTCCTTAATATATTTATGATCTATCCCATTTTAAGTTATTCAGAAAAAATAGGTGTTAAATAAGTAAAAGTGAGCAGACGATTTTATTTGACGTGCCAATTTTCTTACTTTACTTCTGTACATATTTTTAACTTTAAATTCTATTTAAATATATTTTAGAGTTCAATTTATACCTATATTTTTTATTTCATCGCATCCGTGATTTTGATCTTTAACAGATATGACAATTAATAAAATTGTGAATTGGTATGTATATCATATTATATTAAAAATGCTACGACATCATCATGTATTACTTATCATCAAGTGCATAAGTTTTCACTAAAAATAATTAAAATCATTGTTTATCATAATTTTATAGGTGGTAGGACTTTACTGCAAATTTCATTTAGGTAGGCACTACCGTTTTGCCAGTTGTTCTGTCGCCAAGCTGCAGTGTACTAGCACTACTGTGTTCCGGTTTGAAAGGCACTGTAGCTAGGAAAATTACTCGGCAATTGAGACTTTATGATCGGATCTCATAGTCTAAATCTTGTTACCAGACTGTGCTGATGTCTCAGGATGATATACGCAGTGCAGTGTCACGCGAAACTTTATATTTTGGAGTTCCGAGTGACACTGTTCTGTTATGGGCAGCCATGTCACTTAACATCAGGTGAACGACAAAAATGTTATGACGTCAAAAATAGTCATTTTCTAATATCCATCACACAATTACCGACAAATGGTCTGAGAAATCTAATGCAATATCGTTCAGGTACTTACCTCCGCATCAACAAAAGGTTTCACAACAAGTTCCGTTGCCCAATTTGTTGACACCTTTCTTAACTGTTTCTTTAAAAGGATTATTACTGGCACCATTCTATAGTGAACTGTTTATTGCGTAAAGGGTTGACAATGGAGGCATTGTTGGTCCAACTTTAGCTGTTTGTTTGGCAGCCTAGTGGTCAGTAACTCAATATAAAGAAATGATCAGATGAGTTCGTTTAAACTATGAGAAGGTAATTTTTTTATTATTATGTTTTGGCTCCACACCTCCGTGTATTTAGCCAGTGTCAAGTAATCGATAATTTATCAAGTTAATGATATTTCACGCAAATATGTGTCAAGTCACAGTCGAAGTCATCAAGTCAAGTCATAGTCTAGTCAAAGTCATACTCCTAGTAAAGTGGTGGCAACTTTACTTGAGTTTTGGAAACAACACGAAAAGAAACGTTTCACCATCATTATACCACTTTCCCACACTCACTGTAAACCAGCACTTAGCGAATATAATGCCACCAATTTTATGCACTAACACTGAAAATAACACAAGTTTTGGAAAATAATACAATGCGGTGACGCAATCTTTTTCGCGTTCCCGCCAAAACTCCCAAGGTAAATTTTAAGCTTGATAAATAATATTCGTATTGGTTTTTATATTAGATAGAATTGCACTTGACCAATGCCTCTGATAGTAAATAACGACGCGATCGATGATTGTATTGTTCAGGAAATAGAGATGCTGGTAAGTTGTTCCGTTCCTTTGCGGTCCGCGCAATAAATGTTGAAGTGAACGCTTTGTATGGATTGAAGGAATACCCACCGTAAATATATGTAGATAGATGTCGTGTTTCCGTGCGTAAAATGTTTGTATGTAATATTATTACAATAATATGAACAAAATACAGGTGATAAAGATACACTATATAATTAAAGAGAACGTACTTAAGATATCATGTATCACAACAGTGATATAAGAAAAATTAACCTGTGTCGTTTAAGGTATGTGAAATTGCAGGTGCGTTATGTCTTACATGCATCGTCACTTACTATTATGAGATAGCTAGCGGTCAACAAACAGAAATCTCTTTGTGTGCAACACTTTTTTTTGCAACATAATTATGGTACTAGTACAAAGCGATTTTGATACTTGACCATGAACTTAATAAAACTCGGCATGGAAGCAAGTATGATGTAGAAGTACTCGTATTAGTAGTAAAAAAAAGTTTGTTTATAAAAATTAGCATACAAATACATAGCAACAAATTTCATGAAACAAACATGTTAAACAATTATCATGGATGAAAAAAATTTCAACCATGATAATTTTGTGTGATATGCTAATTTTTATAAACAAACTTTGTTTTAAAAATACTATTTAGTTTTTTACTTTTTATGGTTTGCCATAAAAAGTAAAAAACTATATAGATTTTTATAAATATTTAATTTATGTTTAATCTGACCTAAATTACCAATATTTTTGCGACAGTATAGTTAAGTCATATCGTAAATGTCAACTTATCTTTGTTTATAAACATACACCTAAATTAAGTTTATCGTGTGTTTTGATAATAAATAGTATTATGCGATTTTATTATCAATAAGGTTTATCGTATGTTGAATAGCGATTTAAGTGTAAATTAAAAGCACTATTACGCCTTATCGTACCGTTTCTGTAATTACATTACTGTTTTATTCAATGAAGTTTATTATATAAGTGATACTGATATAATAACATTAACTTGCAAAAAAATATTATTATTGGCTAAATGGCTAGTGTGCTGATTATTTCGTTGAAATTAATCGTTCACCTGATTCTAAGCGACACGGCTGTCTCTTTGGTTTGCATCCTCTGGGTAGCACTCTTGCCAGCAAGAGTCTATTCAGAAAAAAAATTCTAACGTGTTGTTTGTTGCAAATGGCCAGAATCCAATAACACCTTTCCACCTTTTTTAATATCGGAAATTCTGGTTCCCATCACGGTATAAATTCTATAAGTACTACTATTAACTACTCTCTTAGTGATCTATATATTGTTATTTCTTTTTTAAATTAGGATCGAAACTTCTATAGTTGCCTTGCAATCATAGTTCCGTGATCACTCCCTACTTCCTATGAATAATTTGTTTATATAAATAATTTGATGTTAGTTAGTTTTTATTACTACTCAATTATAATATTGTTACTAAAACAAAATTTCGGAAGCTTAGCAAACGTAACACAGGGTAACCTAGTACGGTTGCTAAAGTGCTTAGATATCTTATGTTTGTAACTTACCTACCTATGTTTAAACAGTTACCAACTGTTTTTTTTTAAATATGTTTTCCTTTTAAAAATGTGATATTTAGTGGAAAACTATACCTAATATAAGCCACTAGCATAAGATTGCTATTTACTTATTGGAAAATAAAAAAATTACTAAATAACTAAAAAAAAATTTACTAAATTTCATTAATTTGAAAGAATTTATTTAAAATACATCATAATAATTGTTCGTTTGTAATAGAGTAGGTTAGTTTTGACCGACTGACTGATTGGCAATAATCGACACAGAGATAGGCCGTTGAATCTAGGAACCTGAAATTTAATTGGCATCTTTCTTTTTTGCAGAAATGTTTACCCACTAAGAAATATTTTTTATATGCAACACTTACAGAGGCAAATGTGAATGTCAAATAAATAATAATAGGCGCCTAACAATCACATACGTAGATCTTGGACCCTAACTAGGATTCCCTGTATAGGGACCCAAAAACTACAAGGACGATAGTCCCACAACACCCAGACACAGAACCAGTATATAGGCTTTTTTATATGCACAAATACTTGTCCTGTCGCGAGAATCGAACCCGCCGCCTCCGGGCTATAAGCGGACCTGCTCAACCGCTACACTACAGAGGCTGTCCAAATAATATACATAAATGATATATAAATATAGATAGATACATAAATGGTCTGTAATGAGATATAATGCTTTTTATAAAATTACTGCGTTGTACTTTTTAATAATATGCTGTAATTTTGGAAAAATTGTGTAGTCATAGTGCATGTTATAAGTATCAACATCGTGCAGTTGAACTACGCTCAAACCGTCGACTCTATGAACAATGCAAGAAAATTGCACAACAAAAACCTTAAAACCATCACCATCTTTCAACCCTTTGAGGTGCAATAAATGCTTTCATTTATGTACTCTGCATAAATCTGAACTCTTTTGCTAAAACATTAAAGCTCATTTTTAAAAACTTTATCCGTAAGAGTTTTTTGAACGTAATCGTAAAAGTAATTACACCACAATGGGTTAAGGTAAAAGCAATCATCACAGGTATTGAGGATAAAATAGGGAATGTCTCTCAGTTTGCGTTTAGTTGCAAAAGTGTACAGTTATTTTGAAAAAGTTTGGTTGCAGTGCTGTTAAAATTAATATTTCCAGTTTTTTATGTACCGTGAGTGATTTTTTTGTAGTATTGTATAGTGTTTAATCAATATAAAAATGTTTATCATTACATACTGCTCTACTGACACCACAAATAGTTGATGAACAAACAAATTTTGCGACTAACACGAATATGTAGAGAAAATCCAAAGACTAAAATTGCGATGAATTTGAAAACTTTTGCTATCGGTGCTAAGGAAATCGTGAAACTTTTTGAAGTCAAATGTTATGGAAAAATTAGGTACCTATTGAAAAGTTGTATAAATATTTAAAGGTTCACTAAAATCCGACGACCAATATTTTTAACAATTGGTAAGGACTGCTTGGTGCTTATGTATGACCTCGTGTATTCGGTAGCGCTTTTATTTTGGTCGTGTTGACTTATCTCTTTGTCTCACATAACTACATAATAGGGTCAATTTAATGACTTTTGTTGGCAGATCTAAACCTATAAAATCTGTTTTTTGTTTTCTTAAAATACACTCGCGTGCAGCTAAATTGACTCACACCAACTAAATGTAAAAAATATTAAATTTAGACAAAAATAGTTTAAGTAAGTAATCTAAATAAAATTATACATTATTTGAAAAAATAATGTTTAAGCTTTAAAATGATGCCGTTATTTTGAAAATCTACCCAGTAGCTTTTAAAATGTCCTAACATGTATGGAAGTATAGAAAATGCACTGTGTGCGGTAGGAGCGAGTTGCGAGTTTCAACCCTCTATAAAAATATAGGCATACAAACAGGCATCATACAGGTAGATGGCAATTTCAAGGACGGCTATATTTTTACTAAGTACTGTCAATTAAAGCCTTCAAAATCGGGCCTAACTACAATTATATAGGTACACATATGCATTTTTTACTTACTATTATAATGATACTTTACACAAATAATATTAACACAGATTAGAAAATAGTTACCCGACTTGCCTTTTTAATATTTATTATATTATACTGCATCCAGTATTATTATTAATCAGTATTAAATATACTATCGTCTTTTTATAAAACATTGAAATTCTATTGACTTGAAAATGATTGAATATTTGATACTATGTATAGGTAGTTTTTCAATTAATAAAATACCGTTGTCGGTAAGTAATTACAATTATACAACCATGGCTTTACCTCGTCAATTCACCAATTATAATTCTGTACGCGGCGCCAAGTCTCAAGTCGTGACTTAAAAGAATTAAAAGCCGGTAATCAACGTTATAGCCCACAAATCGGTCCTCAGATTTCATAGCGCATCAGTGATTTGTACCACTCTTCTCACCTCCAATCATATCGCTTTCGGACCAATAAAAACGCTCTCTGAGGTTGCACCGCCGTTAACTGTCCCATAAAACTTTTTACGATCCATACGTACACACATTAAACAGATATGTATGGCGATAAATCATCATTAGTATATGTTATAAACAAAACGGCAAGGGTTTGTCTTGAGTAAATAAGGTTACGACAGTTTATGACCTTAGAATTGCCTCGCGCGAAATTAATAGTAAATGTAAATCAATTTCGCTTTGTCCATGATTTAAGTTTCCTCGATGTTCTAAATTATATTGAAACATTGTTGTTATCGTTGATAATACAATAAATTATTGTGTGATGCATGTTGAAGTAAGCGCGTTTTAATTAACTTATAGAAAGACAGTCCAGTTACGTTATGAAGCGATAAGGGGACAATAAACTGTCTAAAAATAAATGCTACGGTCATTCACAGGAACAGCGGGTCAAGAGAAAACATATGTGAAATTTATCATCTTTTTATATTTAGTCTTAGGTCTTTGAAATAAAGTTGGTAGTTGAGTGTAGAGTTTAGCAATGCAGTGCGGAGGACACGAGTTTTGATGTCTAACGCTTGCCGATATATTTCAGTTACAAAGATAAATTTGCTAAAAGCTGACTTGATATTTTTCAAATTATTAAAACATTTCTTAAGGGCCTATATGGTTTAAAGGCGCCGTCGACGCTCGTGAACAGTAAAACAAGTATAAATAAAATTTGGTAAAGATGCACTTGAACAATGTATTATAAATATAGATGGATAAAACTCTTTATTGAAACACACATTTCAGGAACAATATACAAACACAAACTTGAAAATTGAGTGTCACAATGGTGGTCTTATCGCTTAAAGCGATCGATATTATTATTATAATATTAATATATTATATTATATCAATATTATACGCATGCTGTTGACGTACAATGTCAAAAATGCACATCGACCGTGCGTTCAAACACGTTAAGTGCATAAACTGGGAATCACTTGTGTTAAAAATACGTTCTTTGTCCCTGTTAGGATCAACACATTTTTTGCTTAAGGGCGTATAAACCCATCCCATGTAGCCCCACCTATAATGCACGTATGGTAGGCCGCCATTACTGAGAACGAACAGTTAACAATCCGATCCGTAAAAGTAAACTAACAAGCTTGTAACTGGATATCTAAATATATATAACTCAAAGGTGACTGACTGACATAGTGATCTATCAACGCACAGCCCAAACAACTGGACTGATCGGGCTGAAATTTGGCATGGTAGATGTTATGACGTAAGCAACCGCTAAGAAAGGCTTTTTCAAAATTCCACACTTAAGAGGGTGAAATTATTTTCCCATAGGTCACGCCGCGGGCGAAGCTGCGGGCAGAAGCTCGTTACTAATAAAAACGAATACTGCAAGGTTTACTGCAAAGTGTGTCTAAGTAGGTGCCAGCTTTGTCAGTTATTCTGCCGCTGAGCAGTAGTGCGCAAGCACTACTGTGTTTCGGTTTAAAGGGCACTGTAGCTTGTGAAATTACTGGAAAAATGAGACTATGACCTGACCTCACAGTATTAATCTTATTACTAGACTGTGCTGCAGACGTCTCAGTTCGACGTGCACAGTGCAGTATCTCGCGAAACTCTATAATTTAGAGTTCCGAGTGACACTGCAACTGGTATGGGCTGGCATGTTGCTTAGCACATGTAAAGTGCAAGCATGTCGCTTAGTACGTCATTTCATAACATAAACAAAAAATCAAATTTATTTTGACCAAATTTTATTGATTGGTTTATAACCTATACCCGACGAAAAACAAAAGAGTGGCAGATAAACCATATTCAAGGCATAGTATATAAGAACTGAATATAGTGGAAACGTACTGTTAAATTAGGTGGGTATAGCACTACCTAATAAAAGGAAAGTTAGGTTCGTAGGTAGCAAATTTTCTCGTTACTAGTTTCCCCATTCACTACGTCGATGTTGGAAACCAATTTAAAGTTTGCGTCCGACTGGTTAAAAAGCAAAAGTTCCTTTGAACTTTACCCGTATAGCCGCCGGCGAGCCCTTTTTTACTTATTTTATAACGCCAGCCCTTTACGAGCGGTCCGCCATGATGCGAAACCCAGCGAAACGCGGTACAGTCGGCAATAATATTTTACTACGAGAAAGTTTTTGAGCTAACTTGCGAAATTCTTGCGATTTTATGATATAGCGTTTAGCGAGTCTCGACATAAAAATGATGAGCATTCGAGTTTACCTACGTTAATATTTCATGAAACCTATATTCTTGGTGACATTTGGTCTTTTGAACTAGTAGATATAGGTTTGATTGTTACCGTTGCGGCATAGTTTGCATTTATGTCACAGAGATTTGCAATTTTATTATTGCTATGGCTAATGAAATGGGTTATATTAAGCATGTGAAAGCAATATAAGTTCCACGTATTCAGTTATTCAAATAACAACCTACAAAAATACGATATTACTAAAACAGTTAAATACCTCAGTTTATGAGATAATAACAATTGACAAGGTTGAATTCAGTTCCATGAATTTCTATAGGTAATGTGACAGAAAAGTACATTTGATGAATACGTAAAATAAACATTTTTATCAACTATTTTGTAAACTAGACTCTGAATTAAGTATGGTATGATAAAAATGCGCAGGATGAGTGCGTTTAAATGTAGCTTGTAGTATGACTGAAAAAAAAAACAAATGACAATCTCTATTTCAAGTAGGTACGTATTTACAAAGTAGTAAGTAGGTGATTAAAAGTAATCTATCAGTATCTGGTTACTTTGCTGAGTTTGGTGCAGATGGCACTGTGTGAAAAGTCCACAAATTTTGATTTTTACGTAAACTACCCAAACAGCCATAATTATAAGGTTAACTTTACCTCTGCTTTTTATAAATTTAAAAATATTTAGGTAATAATGAAAATACGATGATGGATCTTAATGTAGATATTTACCTAAATATTTGTTACAACCTTTTGTTTTACTCTGATTCAAATGGTGTAATTTTATTTTAACAGGGATTCATAATGAACCTACTTAAGTTCCTTACTTAATGATACTACCAGTGTACACTATTGAAGCAATAAAATATGTGCATCTGATGAAACCGATAGCTTATTGTAATTATTATTTAAAGTGGAGACTTTTGTGACTACTTGTACTAAGAGTGTACGCAAGCCTCAGATGGTCGGTAGCCTACATAATTATAGAAGTTTGTGTATACCTGCAATACATTTATTATACACATACATTACAATTATAATTATTAAACATACAGTAATTAAATAGTATTATTTACATATGGAATTTTATTACGAAGTATCTGAGCAATGCGTAGGTAAACATTGCTTAATCAACCTTATATAAGCGTCTATTAAAAGGTCCGTCTTGATATTTGAAAATGTTATTTCTGTCGCTTTTTTATCTGCACGTATGATAGAGACAATAGTAATTTTAGCGTTTCGGGTGAAAATCACCCTGGACTCTAATTAAGATTCCCTGTTTCTCGGGACCCAGGGACTACGATGCCCATGGTGCCACAACACCATGGTTGGGTCTGAGTCTCAGAATAAGTTTTCGCAATAATGCTTTAGAGTAAACTAACAGATATATTCGATCAGTTGATTTAATTGCCACAATCGCGAAATACGGCTACGCTTTTTCAACAAACTAATGGTACTTTTAAATCAAATCCAATCTAACAGCCATTTAACTAACAATTTTATTGCCATGTAAACTAATTCGATCACAAAACTGTTCACCTCTAGGTATGATCAAGGTAAATAAGTACAAAAAATGCTTTACATGAAATACAATGAGCTTCACGGCTGATTAAGTATGAGAATGATTGTACTGATTTCCATAATACAAGGAATCGCAGTTGGATCAGAACAATTGTGTGGGCCTGGTTACCCCAATTTATTTATTCATAAGCAACGGTTCATATGGGAGTGGATACACGTGCAAGAAACGACGACAACGGGTCAAAAATCCGTGTGTATGAAATGTCTACAATGCTTTTCATTATAATAAAATAGTAATAATAACGCCCTATGATTATAGGTGATCATAGGTGACCAGGTTCTATGACAAACCGACAGACCTTAACTACAATCCTCTGTATCTAGAGACCCAAGAACTACAAGGACCATGGTCCCACAACACGCAGACACGAAACGTATTTGCGCATATTTCTCTGTTCGAAAATACTTCTCCTGTCGCGGGAATCGAACCCGTCCCCTTCGGGCTCAGAGCCAATACAAAGGTACTCTTATGAGACTGATAAGATAAAATGAATGAGGTATTAAATTATTTAAAAAAAAAAATATTTTTACGAGATCTTTTTTCAAACAGGTTATCGTTTGATTTGATTTCACTGTAACATATATAGCTGAAGATAGCGCTCCACAATAACTATTTCAGGAACTACTTTTGAGTGCAGGGATTTCAATCTAAGCTCAGAAAATCATAATTGAGCACCATCTATACATATAAAATTCAAAATCCTGACTGACTCACTTATATATATCAGCGCAAAGTCTAAATCCAGAGACTTGAGATTTGGAGGGTGTATTCTGTGTAAAGTGTAAGTATCCACTAAGAAAGGATTTTTTGAAATTTCACCCCTAAGAGGGTGAAATGGGTTGATTATCTTTGAAAGTTATCTATGAAAAAAATCTTCTTAGTTTCCTATAGGCCACGCGGACGAAGCCGCGGGCAGAAACTAGTTTTTCATATAATTGCAGACGTGTTAAGTGACCACAATAAAATTATGACTACAATGGAGTATATTGATACGAAGGAACAATATACCTATATGTACGAAATTGAGAACTGTTTCTTTGCATACTGAAAAAAATTAAATCTCTTGTACCATTGCACCCATTTTGTAATTTCTATTGTTGCCATTACCTTATTTTGCAGGTTTAAGTGGGTAATAATATATTTCTTTTATTATAACTAAACAATAAATGAATGTAGTTATAATCATTAATCAATAACAATAAAGCATCTATATAGTTAAGCTTTAGTATTTTCTTTTCTTAATTATACAGTTAAAACAACACCATTCAGTAATGTTAAATAGGTTTGAAACAACACGAGTGACTATAGCTACTGCGCAAACATGCATTTAAATGTAAAAGGGGGTGGTACAACAAATCGTTTACAAAATATTCAAGGCACGCGAACTTCATTACATTAACCAACGGTAATTAAGGATGATTAGAAAAGTTTTAAGACTACCGGCCACCATTCGCAAACGGTCCACGGGCCATAGTTACCGTGTAATGTTAATCAGTTAACTTTAAACAAAGATTAAGACGATGCCGGCCCCAAATTAATGAGTTTCAAACTTTCTCGGTGACATTTGGAATAGAAATTGGACATAAAATTGAGTTCAATGCTTAGATATTTATAGAGTGGGAATGCGTGCCGTCGTACACAAAAAAGAGATTTTCCGTTGATCCCGTGCTCACTCGTTTGTTTGGGTTAAAATTTTGTTTATTTGCATTTATAACGCTCTTATTTTGTTTCTGCCTAGTTTATGTTGAAATCGTTGAATCATTTATTTGTTTGTTATAAATATAACTTCAAACGATCACATACTAACACAGTTCTGATTTCTTAGTTTGCTTGTGACGTAAGTCGATCATGACACCGTAGCACTAAGAGTGAAAGTACCTACATACTATTAATTATATTTTTAGATTACTTCTATGTAATAATAATATTTAGGTATATATGCTATCTATAACTAAAGCAATTGGATGGTACCTTCTATTATATATATACTTATATAACCTTTAGTTTGTATCATTGGACCATTTCATAGCTCCACATAAATTTAATGTAATTGTAATATTTTTAGCATTTATAATTGAAATTGATACATTTAAAATTGAAATTCAAATTATTACATTTAAAATTGAATTTAACGTTATACGAAAAAATACTAAATTAAGTATATGAAAAGAAAATAAAAGCATGACAAATTTTACTTAGTATTAGTTCTTGGTTGAGCTAGTAATATTAGAACAGTAATGGAATCCAAAACTTTGTCCACGCCTTGCAGACACGATAAGCTTTCGGCAAACTTTCAATTTCGGCAAAATGTAATTAAGTGATGGCAACTTGGCTGAATTCTACACTATTAAATTGCTTAACTTTGCGCATTTACTGGATCGACAAAATTTTTGTAGATTAACATAAAATTAATTTAACTAGAATTACACAGTGCCTTAATTTTTGTTAGGATATGTAACTATTCTATTTTAAAGATAAAAAAAAAAACAGTTTTACTGATGTACTCTTGTATATTAGAGCACCAATTCGAACAGTAAAAATATGTCAATTAAAGATCGTATTTGTAATTTCATATTATAGACTGATATTTATAGAAGCATGTTAAAAATGTGCATCTGTTAAAAATACTGTGGAATGCAAATAAATAATTTTAATCGAAATGTAAATTATTTACCGCAAGTAAAAATTAACTATTATTGCAATAAAAGATCCAATTTAATCCAACCAGGATTCAATCAGGCTTACTGATTGATATTTATTAAATATAGAATAAAAACAAATAATTGTTGTAAATGTGTGAATATTACATGACAAATAATTATTTCACGCTATTTTTAACAAAACAAATAACAATAATTATTATAACAATAAATGATCTAATATAAAGTATATAGATTGTTATGTATCAAATATCGCCAGCAAAAAATTTTTTAGCCATGAAGGGGTATAACAAAGAATTTATTCTATGGTCGGAATTTCAATAGTTTAGTCGAACGACGGATTTAATAGATCATTTCCTCAAAATAAAACTGTGGTGGTCATCGGTTTTATAGCTATGTTTCTAGGCGTTTGATTTTACAGTGTGCAATAAAATTTTACATTAATTTAAGACACGTTTCTAATTTTAATGAACTATAAAAATTAAAATTCTATTAAACAGAATGTGTGTTAACACTTGAATATATTATTCAGGTTCTTTTAAGTATCAAAACAAAGGATAAAATGTAAATAAACATACGTTTTATTACCCGCAAATATTACCAATAATAGTAGATAAAATATTAGGTCTTTACCTATGAAATTGCCGTTTCGTTTGAAAAAAGTTAAAGTATTTTTTTTCGAACTTATTTATTTCTTTTATTCAAAGTAATCACCCCTGCAATCAATGCATCTTTGCCAACGCTGTGGCAGTTTACGGATGCCCTTCTTGAAAAAATCAGCAGGACGGGAGACAACAAACTCTTCAAAGGCGTTTTGTACTGCCTCTCGGAAATTGAATTTTTTTCCTGCTAAAAAGTTGTCCAAATTTTGGAAAAAGTAATAGTCGGTAGGCGCAAGATCTGGTGAGTATGGCGGATGAGGGAGAGCTTCCAAACCCAACTCATGCAGCTTAGAGACGGTCCGTTGTGCAGTATGGGGTCGCGCGTTGTCGTGAAGTAGCAGTGGAGACGACCGATTGACCAAAGCTGGTTGCAGACGTGCGAGTTTCGCCATCATTGTGGTCAGTTCTTCAATGTACACATCTGCAGTAATGCTCTCGCCGTTTTGTAAAAAGCTATGATGAATCACACCAGCACTAGACCACCAAACTGTGACCATCACCTTTCTAGGGGTCATTTTTCGTTTTGCACATTGCTTTGGTACCGAACCAGGATCTAACCAACTTGCTGAGCGCTTTCGATTGTCAAAAAGAATCCATTTTTCGTCGCACGTAACAATTCGGTTCAAAATTCCTTCATTTCTGTGCCTGTTAAGCAGCGCAAGGCAAGTCTCGACGCGTACGTTGCGCTGGCGATCGTTAAGTTCGTGGGGCACCCATCTATCAAGGTTTTTTATCTTGCCAATCTGTCGCAAATGGACCAATATTGTTTTGATGCAAACATCAAAAGCTGCTGCCAGCTCAGCTGTAGATTGAGATTCATCAGCTTCCACAATCGCCTTTAATTCATCATTGTTGACCAAAGTTTCCGGACGACCACGAGGTTCATTTTTCAAGTCAAAATTCCCAGAACGGAACCGAGCAAACCAATAACGGGTGGTACGTTCGTTTGTACAGTTCTCTCCGTAAACGTCGTTGATGTTACGTGTCGTTTGTGCCGCGTTGGTGCCACGACGGAACTCATATTCCATAATTACACGAAATTTCAAAGTATCTATTATGAGGAAAAATGTTGAAATGTAATGAAAATACAACGCTAATCAATAAACAAAAGACTTATATTGTAAATAGAATGTCATATTTTTAAAACAAAATTAATTTGAATTTAGAATTCAAAGCCAATCAAAACTTTTTTTTGTTTGAAAAAGTCTACTGCAATACGGCAATTTCATAGGTAAAGACCTATTACTTTTGTGGGCACAAATATATTAGCATGTCCCAATTTTCATTGGTCGTATCTACCTTTGAAGGTTGATAAATGAAAATTATTTCATATATAAATGATAATATAAATGAAATTGATAATATAAATGATGTATAAATGAAAATATTTAATTGACGATATTTCGAATTGAAGATAAGTAACTAGACAATCAATAAGCTATTAAACATAAATATTGGCCTGTAATAATTTACATAAGGCAAAATATATAAAAAAATTAACATTTCCATCTGTCATCCACGCGATTCATATCGGGCCATAGCTTATTGATAAAACAGTCTTTTCGCATACTTTATTACTTAATTTACTTTAAAGCCAATGTCATAGTACCTATATAGACTCGAATACTCATCTGAAATGTTATATATGGAAGTGGCATTAATATTAATTACTGGAACTATACAACTATAATATGTATAGACTACTCAGTAAATGCATAATGTTAATGATACCTTTGATCGTAAAGTCCTTCGAACCTCGAAAATGATGTCGTCAAAGGTCAATGAAAATGTTGCCAAAAGGTACCATTATCGTGACAACTTACGGGCTACATTAAAGCCGAATATTGCATAAATAATAAATATTTACGCGATGGTTTCACAATTACTAAATTACTAAATAGTAAGGCTACGCCAGGCGAGGCGCCCCCAATTTAAGTTTTACCTAAGTTTGATACGGTACAATCGAGGAAAAAGTTCTGACACCCAACTTCCTTTCACAACCCAAAATTACAACCAGCTTCTTTTCACAACTCAAAATATTGAGTTTGGCATGATTCATCATTAAAAGTATGTTTTTTTTTTGTTTTACAGTACGACCGTTTGTGAAGTTTGTGACATTGACACGTTTATGATAAAATTAAGAGTTAGAACACTTTAATAATTTAAGTTAACAACAAGCTCAAGCCGCTATAATTATAGCCTACCACAGCCCATGGTTGAAGACAGAGATAATAAAAAAAACATCCTTACTCCATACTAATATTATAAGCGTGAAAGTTGTGCGTGTGGATGTTTGTTACTCTTTCACGTAAAATCTACTGAATGGTATTTCATGAAACTTGGATTACAGGTAGCTTATACGCTGCATGGAGTATCATATAGCATTTTATCCGCAAGTACCATCCCGAGGCGCAACTAGTATAGAAATATTTCTTTCAATTAATTTGTTTAGAGTTTTTATATAGATAAATTTGTATCAGAAAAATAAAGTTTAACTTTTCCCCGTGACTGTAGTTGGGGTACTGCGAGCATAAGCCCGACGTCATATTGCTCTGACAGCTTTTAAAATATACTCACGTTAAGTTCAAAGCACACTTGGTTATTACATACGTTCAACATTGTAAGCAGACACATCTTTTGTTCGAAGCACTAGTTCGAAAGTCGATAAATATTTATGACAGAACAAAGGTACTGGAGAATTAAAGTAAACTACGCGATCGGGATGAAGCAGGCATGTCATTATTTTCATTTATAGATCAGGTAATTTTATTATTTGCTTTTAAAAAATAAGAAAATATTATTGGGTCTAAATAATGTAAGTTACTGTTAAGTTATGGTATTACCCATTGTTCTATGTACGTGATCGTTGAGCGTTATAATAATTATTTTTAAGAGAACTACTCTCCTAATTAGCGTAGATTGGTAATAGCATCTATAACTGTGCTATTCATTTACCAACCGCAGTATAAAAAAATATTAATAATAATAATTGAAACATTAGCTATGTAATCGTAAGTAAAATTTGTGAACAGTACCTACTTTGTAGATGACAGTCAAGTGATATTTACAAGTAAGTATTTTTGGTTTGTGATAGTACTGTAGACAACTGATAGGTCTTCATAAGATAGCAGTCATTAAACCATATAAAAACACAGAACTACTAGTTAACTTAAGAAGAAAGAATGTTATTAAAGACACAATAAATAATAACTAAATATAAAATGAGTCAGATAAAAAAAGATAGAATTTTTTCTTGTGATTCGTTATGAATAACTAGATTTATTAAGAATGGTATGGTATTTTTAAGTCAGGTGACATCTTAAAAGTGTGAAAAAGATTGGACATATTCTAAATGACTAATCTTACTAAGATTTGACCTGCACCCATTTCTTTAATCCAAACTGTTGTAGATTTTTTTAAAAACTACATTTCTTAGAATTTTATAATGAAACTTCACTTACATGATGATCGCAGCTTCCATCTCTTTAAAGTGTTTCCTTTGCTGAGCATCTGACCTACTTTCGTATGTGTGTCGTCCTGCACTCGTTAGGTAGCATTTATATTGCACTGCTTCAGACTTTTAGGTCACTTAAGTATTTCAGGGAAAGACTAAAAGTGAACGCTAATGGAATTTTTCCACTGGAATTAAATCTTGCGTGGAACAGTTTACAGTTTTTAAAAACGTCACATAACACAGAAAGGGCTAAAACTTCACTAAACAAGTGTTTTGATACATATATTTTCAATATACTGAAATTACATGGATTGACTTCATTTTTGAGTATTTCTATGGAGTCAATCAAATCAAAAGAAGTACTTATAATCAATATGTAAGCTTCTGTAGTCTTCATATAATGTACAGTTACGGTACAAATATACCTAAGGTACTGATGTATGTGTACCTATATAAATCTTCACACACTGGCAAGTCTAACTATAGAATAATTTTAACACGTACTCGAACAAGGATTCTCTGAAGACTGGCGACAGTGTTCTAACTATAAAAAATATACGTTATTGTCTCAAAGATGCGTTTTTTACATTTTCAAATTTATGACGCAATAAGGAAGTGTCGATTCGACATATTTTGACGAAAGAGTTGAATGGTTTATTGTAAACTCTTTTTAGGTTTTTGTAGTTAATGTTCTTGTCCATTGTTGTACAATCCATTGTCTCGAAGACAAAAGTTTTACTATTTGTTTTCGTGATTTTTGAAGTGTTTTTTGTTTGTACAGTTTTACTACTACGTGTCGGAACGAATATTTTTGGTTCATATTTAAAAGTCAAATTTAATGGAGCTGCCTACTTCTGTTCCATATTTTTTTGTTACTTGTCTAATCTTTTTAAATACCTAATAGATATTAGAATGTGTAAATATCAAAGATGATATATTGTTCTGAAAAAAAAAACTATACTAAATAGGTCCTAGCCTAAATTATTTCGTAGCACTACGTAGCAGACCGTAGCACTAAGCCTATGTACTAAAAGGTCAGCTCACACTATCACATAACGCACTTGGATTATAATTGAAACAGTTGATAAGCTCTTCCATCTGCATTTAACTGAAAACCAGACTTCAATTTCCAACACATCTATACCTACGTATATGTATGTGTTAATTTGAGCTCCCGGGCCCACGTTCAATTGCATGAGACATCACAATTGCATCCGCATTGTGCCTCCATATCGCACGATATTGTATTGTGCACAATCTCTCTTTTTCTACAATGAACCTTGTTTCCTAATAGATAAAGTTAGTTATCTCTTGTACATTCCGTAATGAAGTTTACACACAGTGCATTCAAGCACTATATCAGTCCATTACGAGTGATTGTGGACGCTGCCTGCATTGATTAAGGAAGGTCGTCGCTACATTGTTGGATGCGATGCTTTATACATGAATAAGCAACTTTATCTATGTGTCATAAATATGATTATCATTTACCTGAGCCTATCTAAGTGGCTATAATAATCTTGGACCTATGTTATTGTGTAGAAACTAATTTGCTTAGCATCGACATAAATATCTGCGTTTATATGTAATACATTGTTATTTTATAAATATGGTGAATATTATATTGCTTACATTAGGTAAAATTAGCAGTTGTACGCGCACGTATCTACTAATTTCAAACTTAGTGTTATAAGAATAACGTTCATATCAGCATGTGACGTAACGTGCCAGTTATGACAAATAAAAGCTGCGTTCGATGGGATGTAGGTCTTGAAATTTTTGCTTTGTATTTGTACAACATCGTATTATGGCTAAAATTAATGGCATAAATAAGTAGTGAAATTAGAGTACATTTAACAAAATATAAATTAATTTCACATTAACAGAAATAAACGTATTTTCATTAAATACATGCTAAGAACTACAGTAACTACATAACAGATGAGCAGTGTCACATAAGGCTGAAATTAGTTAGTAACTTCGCTAAAAAAAATTATGTACGTATTTTAGTGAAAATAAATTGGACTGATCCTGATAAATATCTTCACTAAATATAAATAGGTGTACATAAAGGTAATTATCGCGTAAATCCTAGAATAGCTTAGCATTCTTCTGACATAAACGGCATATATTAAAATAGTACGTTACTGTGAGAACTGAGTACATTTCATTAATAAAATATATCGCGTAGGGCCGATTACGTCAAGATCATATTTAAAGGCGCCATTGCTCGGGCAACTTGGAAATATCAATTTGATGCGAGTAAAGTGCAGTGATACAACGTGGGTTAGATATTCTAGGTATTAGAATGCTTATTTATTCCGTGGGCCTAGTATGTAAACTAAGGTTAAAAAAGAAAAGATAAGGCGTAACCAGAAAGTGAAGGCATGAGAAGGAATACCAAATGTTGAAAATATTCTATTATTTTTCGTAGAGAATCTTGAGCATGGGCAATGACAAAATTAATAAAAAAGTAAAGAGGCCCATACGTTTTGTAATCACACTAATATTATAAAGGCGAAAGTTTGTATGTGTGTATATGTGTATGTTTGTTACTCTTTCACGCTCAAACAGCTGAATAGAATTTGGGTAAAATTGGGTATAAAGATAGCTTATACACTGGATTAACATATAGGCTACATTTTATCTCGGATAAGTGAAATTTTCCTGTGGGATGAGCAAATAATTAAAATACTTTTTATCTGTGGGTGAAACCGCTAGGCACAACTAGTAACGAATAAATAACGGCTAAACTCACGTCAATTTAAAAGTCATAATTACTCCGACATTTCGGACATATTCGATGTCCTTCTTCTGTACTTACGATAATTTTAAAACTAAAAAGGTCCATATGTATCCTAGTGCTGGAACATGGACTGTCTCGCAGATCTCACAAGGAGATCTCTCTTGTAGGTCATACATAATCCACCAAGATGACAAAATTTTTGTGATCCTTGAACATGACAGTTTTCCATTTTGTTTTCTTTTATCGTTATAAAGGCTTGGAAAAATTCCGCAACTGACTCGAAAAGTAATAGATTATAGTCGAGCGGGATTCAAACACTAGTGTGAAAGTGGCATGCCACTGCGCATTTTGTGTTAAACGTTGGAGTCCAGAATTATACCGGCACAATGGTATCCCATTTGGTATTTCTTTTATTAGCTTCACTTAGGCTCTACGCAATTTGCCTGTTAATCTGAGAGAGATTTAGTGAGTAATAGCGGCTGAAAGTGATGTGAATGCTGATTGTAGCGACGATGATTTATTAATGAAATTGTACATTAGAACTATAAGTAAATACGTCTTTATGCCGCCTACAGATAAGCTTATTTTGATGAGCACAACAATTATTATTTTTTTAACTTATATCAACGTATATAGGTATTTAGTTTGTATTAATATTTTAATCGCTGAGGCATTTTGGAATGGATATGCCATTTCAGACTAAATAATGAAATGTTTAATTTTTCGCAATAACACAGTATCTATATATTACTTAATAAAATAAAAGTACTTACCTATTAATTTGATTACATATAGTAAGAAATTTTGCACACACACACCATAAAAGTAAAGTGTATGCAAAAATTCTAAACTGTTAATTCAGCTGATTGTAATTTTTATGTCCAACAAAAGCTTTGAGATAATAAAAGTGTCTTCTCTACTATTTCACATCCAGTATAATAACATAGAAAATTTTCAATTGACTGCAAAAATTGATTAGGGCGCCGTCTAGACAAATAAGTAGCTACATTTAGAAAGTTAACTCTACACGCCCACGCTGCAATAAACTTAATTATTTACGGTACCTACAAATACGATATCAATGTAGGTTTCCAATAAAATGATGCATATTAACGCTATGCTAATAGTTATCTACAATTCTACTAACAATTAATATTCAAGTATTCCGTGGCCAGACAGGCGAGTAACACACTTTTATACATACAAAACGCGAGCTTATCCGACGGACGGAAGCTCCCTCAGTCGAGATCCGAGTCTCATTGTGATGCAAATGAGTCTGCTGTCTGCCTCCAAATTACCCCTATGGTCAAGCGTAGTTCAAACCGGACATTAGAACAGAACCCTCGCTTTTAAAATCGACCCCAACCCACTCAAACCATTCTCACCTCTATTTTAATACGGATAAAATTGCGTGCGCGTTTCGCGATGTCAACACGGTATAGTTAAACGCATATTTCATAGCAGATATAGTGTTATGGGAGCTGCTAATGTTAGCACGAGTAGGGATGGTGCAATTGTGCGGACAATAATTATGGGTAGGAAAGGATCGCAACGAGGTTTATGTCTAGCGATTCTGTTGATGGGTGTACTTCAAATGACGCAGTTATGTGTGGTAGTAGTTATAATATTTCTCCGCTTCCATTTTGTTAATGGACTTGCTAGTATTGTTTGGCGTTGCTTGGAAGGTCATATAGAGAAATCTAAAATAGTTTAGAATTATTTATAGTTCGTCTTGCAAGTACATACCTTTACATTACCTTTAGAGCTTAATGTAACTATTTACGTAAACTAAATGTAACTAATTTATATTTAAAAGTTTTAAAGTTTTCTATACAATTTGAATTGAACTGAAAAATACTAAAATAACTCTATTAAATATATACTTTTAAATAAATTTAAATTAGTTTACTAGCCATTGGGCGACATTGGGCCTTTATTTTCCATCACACTAATATTATAAAGGCGAAAGTTTGTATGTGTGTTTGTGTGTATGTGTGTATGTTTGTTATTCCTTCATGACCAAACGGCAAAATGGATTTGAATGAAATTCGGTACCAAGATAGCTTATATACTGGTTTAATATATAGGCTACATTTTATTTCGGAAAAGTGAAATCTTCCCGTGGGATGAGCAAATTATTGAAATACTTTTTATCCGCGGGTGAAACCGCGGGGCGCTACTAGTATATAATAAACTAAAGATAAATGTTAATGTTTTATTTGTGTTAACGAATGACAAGCTAGGCGTTTACCTGACGTTAAGCGACAGGACCGCCCTTAACTGTTGTAGTGTCACTTCGAACTCTCAAATATCGATAATTTCGCGTGACACTACACTGCGCATGCCGTCCTGAGACAGCACAGTCTATATAGTAGGATTACTAGAATGTAAGATCAGGTCATAAAGTCTCATTTGCCTAGTAATTTTATTAGCTCTTTGCTAATATACTAATGATCTTTCAAATCGGCTACAACACTACTGCTTGGCAGAGATCAGAATAATTGGCAATGCCCTATCTACACGAACTTTGTAGAAAAAGCTACCTATTAATGCCTCATCCAATGCTGACAATTATATTTTCTACAACGCAGTAAAATAATTATGCAATATTATGCATCTAAACCGGATTTTCTGCTATAAATGCTTATTTATAAACGAAAACTGCCTTTTATAAAAGGTGTCACAATATATTTTACACTTAATGGCCAGCACTTCTCTTAATCCTATTGTGCAGAGCTCGGAGAGTTTTCCTTTGTACATGATACAAAGGAATCCTACTAAGCTCTTTAAGTCACATATTGTGGTCAAGATTTGATACAGTTAATTCTAAAACTTGTATGACCAAACCAATAATATATTACCTAGTAAGAAATAAGTAGGTTTTTAAATTAAGCGACTCAAATGCAGAATATTATTCTTGTGTATAAAATAATGGTTAGCAATGGCTTCCAGCTTAAGGTGCTTAATTATTTACCAATGCTTTCCTTTTCTATTTATCCTACACTTATGAAGTTTGTTGCTTTACTAATGCTAAAATGGGTTCAATGAATTTATTTGTACTGATCGGTTACACTATTTGGGATACTGTATAGGATACTGTTTTTTATAGAAAATTGAGGTTTCTGTGAGAGAACCGGTTTCATTTTGACAGTAATGCCGCAGGTACCTCTAGTCGAATGAAGCACAAACCATTATAAAAAAGGGTTTAGACGAGTTCAATCGCCTTAAATTCATATTGAGAAGTACTTGGATGAGATATTATATTTTCCAGTTATTTTAGTAATTAAGCAGTTCCATTGTTTATCTCTCACCAGATCTTTACCAAATTAACAAGGGACCACACAAGGTTCTTAGAAATCACGGAAATCAGTCCGAAAACCTCAGTCCATACGGTGAACATACAAAAAAACGGTCGAACGTAGAACCTCCTTATTTTATTGCAGTCGGATAAAAAGGAACTAAGATTTATTATGCATGATTTTAAATACATTACTTACTACCTTTTCATATAAACAAGTAAAACTAATTTAAACTGAAATTCCACCACCGCTTTGCCAGTTATTCTACCGCCAAGCAGTGTTCCAGTTTAAAGGGCACTGTAGCTAGTGAAATTACTAGGCAAATGAGACTATGATCTGATCTCACTGTCTAGTAATCTTATAGATTCTTATAAATCTTACTAGATTGTGCTGATGTCTCAGGTTGACGTGCGCACTGCAGTGTCACGCGGAACGCTATACTTTAGAGTTCCGAGTGACACTGCAACTGATATATAGGCGGCCGTGGTGTTTAACATCAGGCAAACGGTTAGATTGTCACATCATTCCTTAACATAAAAAAAAATACCAAAAGTTAATAAAAGTCTTCATTAAGTGTACTAAAAGCCTTTATTGTTATTGATGGCAAATAACATTAGTGTAGAATTGAAATTAGATAGCAGTAGGTAAGTATAAATTGCTAAAATTATTAATATAACGTCGACTCTTTTATTTTTCTGTCAGAACAAAACGAATAAAAAGCGAAACATTATAATAATTTCGTGATTGTAAATGTGGATTTCGAACACAAAGTTCGCGTTTTTACGAGACAAATCGTAAGTCCATGTATTTTATAGTTAGAGAATAGTATACAAATGAAATTTAATCTGTAGATACGAGCTGTTTAAAGCCGCTGTAAGAAATTTTCATAAAAGTAATTACTAGAACGCAAATAAATTTATTTATGCAAATTTATAATTGCAATTCGATTAATTTCTGCTCATGGCCATGTAAGTACCTCTACAGCTTTACCATTTAGCCCATTAATTAAACCAAATGTATTTATTTATTTATTTAGTTTTTAATGATATACAAAGATGGTGTAGTAGATTGTTTTAATCTATACTTACAAAAAAGTCGGTATTAAAACTAAAACGTATACCAGAGAAATAAAACGAGGTGTTAAGCCCAGACACTCTCCCTAGGGCGCAACGGGAATGCTCTAAGCTCCTTTGCAATTTAGCAAAACGCAATAATATATACCTAGCTATTGTCTGCTACATCCGCGTACACCAACCAAGCTAGCACGAGCCCTCATTTACTCTTGAAATATAAAATTAAATTTGCATCGAAGGAGCGCCGAAAGGTCTTTATTAAATGGTCATCTCATGCCAGATGGAAATAGCTAGTCCCAATTAAAATATTCTCTAGAGTCAGCTTCCGTTTTTCAAGATAATGTTAAATATTGAATGCTTATTTATCTCTTATAATCTACAAATTATTCCGGAATCCATTACAAGTATTTTAATGAAAATGCACCGATACACAACCGTTCACCAAAAAGCAATTTACCTATAACGATACGATATGGCTAACACTCTGATAAATTATAAAATGAACACATATCCAAAGCACCTAGATAATAGATTGAAATAGGCGTTCGTATATCAAATAATCGAGATTAGAAATGGCCTTGTGAATAAAACCCATTTGCTTCATCTATTGAGAGCTCCGGGATCGATTCGGTTTGTTTGTAAATCTGTTTGGAATGAGTGTAGTTGAATGGGATCATAGAGATCAATCTAGAGTGGTTATTGGCGTTCATTCTATAAACTGCGGGCGGTATTATGTAAGTTATATCGATTTATTTTATCCGAAACAGCTGCAATTATGACATTAACTCGTTTCATAAGCTATCAGTGTTCATATAGAACGTTATAACAAATAGCTTTATCCTTTATGCCGCGCGCACAAAAGTGTTTTGGTGCATGTGTTTTTTGTTTCTTGTAGTTGAAACAGGTAGAGTTGTAGGAAGGTCTTCAGATGATGAACTGCTTTATAAAGAACAGTTTTGAACGAAACGTACGAATATGAACCTAATACCGTCTTCTTTGAACAATAACTGTTTTAAATTTGTGTTTTAAAATAGCTATAAAAGGAAGTATTATGTAATTTCTTGTCGTGTTGTTGCAAGTTTTAGTTTTTACTAAAATTTAAATTTTCATTCGTACATGTTTTACATTTACGGTGGCGCTGTTTTAAAATTCGTCAAGTCTCAAATAATAAAGACAATTATTTTAAATATTTTTCTAATTATTGACATAAATAATTGCTTACTTAGAATAAAAAAGATAATGTCATTTAGGCTAGAATATTCAAGCTTTCAATTTATGCCCCCATTATATTATATGACACATTCAAAAATCATTATTTGAAAGATAACACTACATTATACTATTAAATTTAAATAAATAACCTATAATATTATATTTGTTTAAATCTATTTAAAATGTTCATCAGCTAATGAGTACAATTACTAAAAAAATAACAATTAAGATAAGATATTTTCTTAAAATATACAAATTTTCTACTTTAAATCTATATAACCTTAATTTAATAACTTGAGTGTCTATTTTGAACTTTAAACCATAATAATAAATATTCTAAATAATTATATAGTAGTAGTTTTATAAATTAATATATTAATTGTTTGAGATTGTACATAAATATTACATTATCTCAATGGCTTCAATGGCAGGATATAGTCATGAGTGGATTTTATACTTAAAAGATTAAATAAAAGTTAAAGTTCATTTAAAATCTTAGAGACTCCCACAGTTTCATGCTTTATTTAACTTTTTTGCGCGAACATTATTATTTTATCATTGTTCCAGTATAAAACATAGGTAGGAAACAAAAAACAAAAACCTATCAACTTTTGGTTTTAAGTAGTGTAAGAAGTTTGAGACCAAAATAAATAAAAAAATAGTTTCGTATTGGCGTAAAGTAGCTAGTAGCATTTAGTAGCAGTTGTTATATCATTGTAGTAGTTAATTAAAAATATATGTACAATTGTACATTACCCGTTTAAAAAAGTAAACTTAAATAACAAAATCGCTATGTTTCACTTTTATAATTATCCATCGGTATCTATTTACTATATCGTCCAAAATACAACAGAGCCTAAAAACAAAATTTTTGAACCAGTGTGTGTTACCAGTGATGTAAGCACTGAAACGTGGTCTTTTAGTTTTGAATGCATTTGTAAGCTTAAACTCGCGCAACGAAATAGATATATACATATATATAGATAAATAAACTCTTTATAGACACCAAGATAATGAAATACAAAACACGATAGATTATAAGTAGGTTACAATGGGCGGTCTTATCGCTAAAAAGCGATCTCTTCCAGACAATCTTTGGGTAGACAGAAATAGATCAATGAGCATTTACGATGTTGATATAAAATAAAAGTTACTATATATGATACAGACAGCATCTGACAGCCTCTGTGGTATGGTGGTTGAGCAAGTCGGCTCATAGCCTGGAGATAGTGGGTTCAATATTGAGAGAGCTGTTCTTGGGGTTTCCTTGCGAGATAAGATCCAAAATGAGATACGCATGAGACCAAGTCACTGATACTATAGATAGGTTTAGCTCTTAGATTTAAGAAGTAGAAATGGTAGTGGCCAAGCTACATTGCTCTTTTTTTTACTGTACTAATGCTGTTGGTCTTTACCGAGCTGGAGACCAGGTGCTTAAGGTACCCAGCGATCAAAAGTGGGAGACAACAGCTCCTGGGGTGCAAGCCTCGGCTTGAGCCGTTGCCGGGATAACAAGATCAAGAAGACTACGTCCACTGGAAGAGTGGACCCTATTGGAAGTCGCGACCGTTCTAGCTAACCTACGGGAGGACGTTGACCTCGCCGGCGGGGTCGGTGTCTGATTGTAAGCCAAATCTCTCGCAGAACCGTTAACTGATAGGAAAGAAAGTTTCTCAATTGTTCACCGCGAACCAGAAGATGCAATACGTTGCTTCCTACGGGCCGGCTACGTATATGGTGGACTGGCGAATACAAATAAAAGTTTCTTAATTTATAATAATATAATTATTATTTATTATAATTATAATTATGTATATCTTATTATAACTCACTCTCAGCGATTCACACCTATAGGCACCTTCTAAAATACCGATTATCTTTTGTTTTTATAATTTCCTTACTAAATAAATAAAAACAATTTGTTTACGTATCGTGCTTATTTGCTTGTTTAATGTCACTTAAGTACTTTCTTTTTAATTTAATAACGTTCCGCTGGTTTGTCTTGAAGATGCTAAGTTATTTTGATTTAACGTGTTTTTTTTGCTTTTGTTTTCCTTCACACTTTTGTGTATTTTAGTGTCAATTAATTGATAATTTCTAAAGTCAGTTAATAATATTGTATCAAATCAAGTCACAGTCCAAATCATCAAGTCAATTCATAGTCTAGTCAAGTCATACTCCTAGTAAAGTGGTGGCAACTTTACCAGAAGCTTCTATGTAGTTTTGGAAACAAGACGAAAAGAAACGTTGCAACATCATTACACCACTTTCCCACACTCATGCCTGTAATCCATCACTTAACGATTAAAATGCCACCAGTTTTATGCATTAACACTGAAAATAACACAAGTTTTTGAAAATAATACAATGCGGTGACGCGATCTTTTTCGTTTTCCCGCCAAAATCCAGATGCTTACTTATTTTTAATTAACGTGTTTCCTCTCTGTTCTCTATTTAAATCTACCAATAATAATAACTTGTTAAAAAGATTGATCACATTCCGAGTGTCATTTGAAATTATTTGGTGTCGATTTCTTGGTACATAGAACCTTCACAGGCTCTGAGTAGAAAGACAAGTTATGTAAATGATCGGAATCCGCATCCAACGTCTAGCTATCACGTGAGGGGTAATTACTTTTGTGGTTTAATTCCCTTCAGCTCAGGGATTACCATAGTATTCTTTGCATTACGCTTTTCAAGTACACTGGTAATATTATACAGCTATAAGTAGATAGCAAGCTATTTTATTTCTCTTTTAAAGTCCATATTAAATGGTTTTGAATGTCTCGAGTCCTCGGGACACTCTAAGCGTACCTATGTTCTACCAAATTATCGTATAATTATTAAAAAGTATCTTAAATTATTATACCTAACTGACACATTAAAAATATTCGGAAACTCGTCCTGTCCGGTCCTATCGCTTATTTATTGTATTTGATTTGTGATTAATTTTATTTATTAGCAAATGTTTTGATATTATCTTTATTTTCTTGAGTTTGTTAATTTATTTTAATGTGAAACTATTATAAAGAACTTTAAGATTAAAGGCTCATGTTTTTTTTTTAATAAAACATAACGTGATTTTTTTAAATATTCTACATTCCATTGGTCAATCCATATAAGTTAATTGTTTATTTTATTTATGAAACTGGGTATTATATACTTTTCAGTACGCTTTTCCATAAAATTGAAATAAAATAAAAAATGCACGTATATAATATTTATTATGCATTAGCATAACTTAATCTATGAAGCCGCTACCAGTAAGCAACGTGCTCAAAATGCTGGCGGCGTTGCCCCGTTGAATGGCAATGCTTAGTCTAAAATTATTAAATTATTATTATTAGTTATTACACCAAAAAATAATTAGGTATATAAATATATGAATAAATTTTTAGTCTGTGATCAATTTTGAATGACAAAACAATTTTTGACGAGATTCCCATATTTATAAAGTAATTGAACATATTTTTAAATCTAAGTTTATTGTTAAATTGGCCTATTACGCCAACTTTATCTGTACAGTAAGATATTGATGCGACCATGTAAAAGGTCAAAAATAGTCATAATTTCTTGCTTATTGTTCAATATAAGACCACCAGCTAAGACGCAGTTCGAATAAAGGGCTCTTTACGTCCAAGCAACGAGGAAAGGGCTGAATTTGTGGCCTGCGTCGGCTCATTAACTGACAATCTCTTAAATCACTTGCAGATCCTCCGTGGGGCAAGCAGGCCTTATTACAGGGGAGGCAGTATTAAGAAATTTATAGCCATAAATAAGTAAATAGGTATGGGTAGATTGGTGTTTTTATTATGAAAACATAATCCAAACATGTTAATGTATAAACAACATTTTCCCACTTACTGGCTGACAAGTTTCACCCGAGTAAAACTTCGGCATTTATTTTTCCTCTTAGGAAATACTTCTGGGACTTATTAATTTTATATATGTTCTTATTTTGTCATACTCTTGGCCATTGTTGTTTTTCACTTTTTAGGTTGTAAGTATATACTAATTTGCTTTAAAATGTATTATGCAAAAAAGTTTAAGCAGCAATGTAGTTATAAATATGTTTTTAAAAGTATGTATTTTTTATTATTAATGCATCATAGATTTTAGCAATAATTACGATTTATAAACATATCCATAGTAATTAAAAGTCATCCACTCTCCTTAAAGCCGTAAAGCTCATATATTTAGAGCTCATATATTTACTAACTCATATATTACCATGTTATAAGCGTACCAACCTAACCTACCCAATCAGGCTCTGAGTTCACAAGTCATCAAAGTTAATCACTCATAACTTTTCAGTCATAAATATGAACCTATTCACCTCAAGCTAACTAACAAGTGAATTGTGCATAGCTTTGTTACTATAGTTCAAACAATAAGCTCTTTCTTCCTTAACTATATTATTTTACGACCGCGAATTTTATCTCGTTGCTTCAACGCTGAAAATAAACGCAAAATATTTACATACAATTTGCATTCACTGAATTTTTTTTCTGATACAAATTTAAACTTTATTGTTATAGTGATAAGGCGATGTGTGCGGTTTGTGTTGGCAGTTGAAGGGGCGTTGTAAAGTATTACTGGCAAACATAGGGTCCCAGTGTGTAATGTTGTGTATGAGCTCGCAGTTTTATGGCAAAATGCTGGTTTTGCCGTTTTCCATTGCGACCGCATTAATTTACTTTTTTCAGTGACAATTTTTAACAATAAATGCTTTACCACGAGGAATTATTTTACATTCTTATTTCAACTTAATTAAAATATGATTATAATAAGGACTTCACTGGTCATCGAATAAACCCTTGATTCCTTTGAAGACTATATATAAGTAGGTATACCTATATTATTAATTCCAATCTTAATGTTTTTCCTTTTATCCCAAAGACTTGACATAAAAAAACAAACTTAATTATAAACCACCCTCAACAACAAAACATAACGACAGAGAGGAAAGCCCACTTAATTTTGAGGATATCGCACCTATCCAAACAGCCATTACAACATCCCCCACTTGACAACAAGCTGCGTTAAAATACGTGAATACTAACTGCCTCATTTTGATTTTTCGACAATAGCAACGAGTTTCCGATCGATCCAGGGTCCCTTGTTCCGGTCGCAGCAAAACTCCACGCTTTTAAAATCCCCGGACTGAAAACCGTCCAGCTTAACTTAACACTCCCACGTTTCAACGTCCAGCTTAAAGTGGAAGCGGAATAAATACAGATGGGGATCTCGGTAAATTGGATACGTTATCTACAGCAGGTAGCACAAAACTAATTGTGTATTCTTTCCTCGCTCCCGCGTCCTTAATCTGCCCTATTTGCCACCACCCCTTTCCACCCTCTGCGCCAACCAGCCGCGTCTCAACTAAGCGGAAACTTTTAAAACGTTGTATTTATGCAGATTTAAAAGTCACTTGCTTTTATTGCGCAAATTAGGTAGATAAGGTGATTACGGTACCTTTCGGGGAATTTATCTTTTTAATTAAGGATTGGGGAAACTTCGATAGCCCAAGATTTTGGCCTCTCGTTGGTTGTTGTTTGGTAAATTTCATTTCGTTTATATTAATTAAATTGCTACAGCATATTAATGTTAATTTATTAATATTTAATGCAATAACGCTAAGTTTGCTAATAATGCAATAATTGAAGTTTTGCTGGAGTATGATAATTTTATGAACTATAAATAACCATAATAGATATTGTTTATTTTACACTTAATTATACTTAATTATCATTACTTTTACACTGCTTGTACTATAGGTAACTATATATATTGATATAGCCGACACACCTATCGGAATGCTGACATAAACTGGTTCTCATTAGAACGATATCTCTACAAACGAATTTAAAATAAAAAGAAAATATAGCCAAAGAAGCCTTCTTATTAAAGTAAATATAAGTCACAATTACGTTTGACTCAACACAGTGTCAATTCCAAGGGATTATGCTCCATTCTTGCGCGTGTGATAACAGTAATTTGATGGGTTATATCATTAACAAGTAAATTGCTACAATGTAAGTAGGCTGGAATCCAGATAATCCAACGCTGTACGTACCTATGTTATAACGAACCAAACCCGAACATAATGCGGTAGGACCCAATAACTGAGGCGGCGGTAGTGAGAAGGAAATTGCTTGGGAAAAATTTGCATTTTTATTGAAATTTCCACTCTTGGTCGCGGATGAAACTATGTCTCTAAATACGTACCTTAAGCTTTGTATAAGCGGGTTTGTTTGCGTGTGCTATCTACTCATCCTATACATGTGTGAGAGCACGCGGCTGGCATAGAGATGTCGCGTCGCTAAAAATATATACATTATCGATAAACGTGTTTCTAATTACCTTTTATCATGACGATAGAGATTTGAAATTTCGGATGCAATAAATTATTGTTTTATGGTGATGGTATAGAGTCATTGACATTAGAACATCGTTAATTTTCGATTCAAATTAGATTAAAGTATTAGAATCCCGTTTTATACTTATTTGGAAAGTATCGAGCGGTTTGACTTTTGTGTGATTAATATCGATATTTTTGTCCCGTCTCTATTGCAGCGGACGGCAGACAATTGCTATACAAGTCTGTACCTATATAAGAAGTTGACTTTAGGAAAGGGATCATAATAGGAAATTTTCTCTGGCGAATATGCGCGCAGTATCCGATACCCTTTTCACTTGTATTGTTTTTATTTTCCAACCCTAATGAAAGAACTTGCCTTGTCTGTATTGCAATTTCAATATATTGGCTTAGTAGCATACGTTTTGCCACGTATGCCGTGTTTCCTTTTTGGTAATGATTTTGACATAAAATCATGCATGATATTTCCCGATTGACAATGACAACTTACTCATGGACTAAAGTGCAATCACTGATCGTTGTTTATCAAGCTATGAACGTCCTGAAATCAATATAGTAAATTTGCTTTAAAACCGGTAGATATTTCTAGATCAAAAAGTTTTATGAAGTCAGTCAAAGGAAAGATATCGAAAGATTTTATTTGTCTTCGAAATTAAGGTCAAAGTTGTTGCTGTGACTAAGCCAATACAAAAACAGTCCACACAAACAAGGACAAAAAGACCCGTTTTTTTAGTTCATCAGCTGTAAATGTCTCAACAAATAGGTTATAAATTTCTGCTCTATTAAAATTTACTACCTCAAAACGTTTATTGTGACATTACGTAACTTGGTAACCCTTCCGAGGTTATAAAACAATGCAAAAAAAATGTGCTGGAGTTACATAATACCTGGATATAAAGGTTGTATTCGCATGACAAGAACTGAAGTCGATTTTATGACACAAGGGGCAGTGTTTTACGATCTTTTAACGAATCGAAAATTTTCTTCAGAACAAAACAAATGTGTAACTTCTATAAAGAGCTAATTTGAATTACAAGTACATGATAGTATCTCGCGTTATTTTTCCGTACCGTTTCTAAGGAAAAAATATTATTTTCGTATTCGTTGGCTTACATTGAGACTTAAAAACTGTACATAACTGTAGTATTACTTATTTATTTTCTTCATCAAATACATATTCATCGATAATTCGATAAATTTATAAATCCTGATTCCCCACTTAAACTTCTTGTATGAAATGAAATTAGTAAGTTTTTTTTTCTTGTTAACTTTTGCAGGACTATTATAATTTTTCTCTATTGGGAGATAACTGGTAATTATCTATTAATGTTACCATGTAAGCCCCCTAAACTCAAATATATTCTGCGTTATTGCTAGTACCTATATGTTTTCAGTAGTTTTATTAAATATTCAAGATTGCGTTGATTATAATATTGATTATAAGATAATCCAAACTACGCAGCAAAAAATGAATGAATCATCGTGCTTGTTTTAATAATTATAATATAAATCAGTTTAAAAAAAATAGGTAACCTAGATATATCTTAGAGCGGTAAAAATTACTTTTATTAGATTTTAAGCATAATTTGAATTGCGTATTTTTAATACTAATTTAATTATCTTTTAACAACGTGTGAATCATGTGTATTCTCATTGTTAATGTTTGTTTTATCTTTATATTTTAACGCTCGTAAAACTTTCAAGTCGTGTCATAAAACCGACTTGATGTGAATGATCAAAGGATTACACTACTAAAGTTTGCTTTAATATGTTTAGAATTGTTTTTCGTTTTACATAATAATTTACTATGTCATACGTGGTCTCTTATACACCTATAATTGACATTTATTTGCTAGCTTGCTGGATACGCTATAAATATTTGTTGTCTACATTTCGGATCTGCATACATACTATAGCGCAATATTTAAAAACGATTGATCTTTTAGGTCCTATAGTCGTTGCAAAGCTATTAGATTTAAAAAATACTTCAACATCGCTATACCGCTATTTTTTTCGTTTTAGCTCGCGATCCTCTACGCCAAATGCACTTTTACATAACATTATGACTACTGTTTCCGTTTTTCCTTTTACTTTATCTAAGTAATACATCTTATTTTGATTAAAAGAGCGAAAAATCTAATAGGTAATAAATACAGAATTTGGAGTCAAGAAGCCAAAATTGATTATATGAAAGTAATGCCGATACCGGTATTTCCAAGTCTTAAAAAAACTCGAGAAGATTTCCTTAATAGGATAAAAATACCGTTACGGAAGCAAGTAGCATACATATTTTGCAGTGGTGCAGATAAAAGTGATTAATATATGAAATTTCCACGACATAGCCAATGTAATAAAATATTTTAAAACCTCTTTGACGCACCACCTTCCCTTATCCAAGATAAAGCAAATACCGCTCTGAGCAGATAAAGAGGAGAAATCGACCGCAACTATATAAAGGTTTGCAGCTATAAAAATATCGTGTTTATTTGCACGTCCTACATCAGCTCCCTTAGCCTGGATAAACGACTTAAAACCGCAATGATTAATAAGCTAAACACAACCACAACTCACTAGATATACGACCGATTTTTGAGCGTCGAAAAAACTAAAATTATGGTTTTATAAGCATTTCCACGCTTAAACTTACATTCCGTTGTATCAGTAAATTCGGATCCCTATCTCAAGCAGTTCTTCCTAAAAACGTGATTTTAACAAAGTATCACCATTTTCTTCTAATTGTGTATTCAGTTTACTATTGTTTAAACGCAGGTGCTAAGCGTCCAGTTTCTTACCTAACATATGCACTTAAAGCGTTTGCAAAACATTTGGATTATCTCTACGAGATATAAAGTTGTTTATTTTTAATCGCTCTTCACTTTCGATATTCTAATGCAGACTTATTTTCGTAATTTTTACGGCTTTCGAAACGAGTAAACAATGTTGAATTTATAATTATTTACGTCTCCGTATGTAGGTAACTTATTTCAGTAATTCGAAATGCGCTTCATACAATATTATCGTTCGCTCCGATATGAATAAATCGATTACGCCTTTTTCTCCCCTCGTAAAAATGTGCATTGAAACCATCGTAAAGTAATCTAGTTTACTAGTACAGATGCGTTCTCGTAGATAAACGAAACTGCACATGTTTTGTTCTTTTCTTTTACGGCAATTCCCTATGCGAGGGAGCAAGACACCAGCTATTCTGTTAACTCAAGGTTCCATTCCATCGCGTATTTTAAAGGTGATACGGCAAGAGTCACGATACTTGAAATTTTCTATTAATTGACATTGTTAGTGCTTTTTGTCGATGCTATTCTAAAGCTTTAACGTGATTTCGTATCAGCTTTGTCATGTAAATGCATGTTTATTTGACAATGTTATGACGGTTTTATATATCGTAAACGGTGAAAATCTACTTCAAAGTTACTGTTTGTTTTCAAACCGTGCGTTAATCCAACCCATATGTCTGATCTTAGACATGCTTCAGTTGCGTTCGTGCAGTGCTAAGTATTTAACAGTAATATAAAATTTTATTCTTGCTCGGGCTCCTCATCTGATATTGATGGTGATATTAATAAAGCCCCATTTATTTTTATTTTTCCAATAATAGCAATTCAAACGCCTAAAGACCGTCGAATTGGATGTGAAATGTATGCTAATGTCGTCGCCGAGCTGGTATAAATGATGACACTTCCTCTAAAGTGTAGTTATATTACCGCGTGCGTTAGGCGTGCCACTTGCGAGAGAACCTCATACGAAATTCCTTGAAGCACTATGAAAAATTCAATAGGTATAACCCATTGAAGGAATGTAAAAAAAAACAATAACGCAGATTTAATCAGTATTCAGTTCGCGCCGCTTCTGTCCACAGCTGGGATATTTGGCAAGGGGACAAATCCTGCGACTACCACTGGATCTCACACGCACCAACTTCACGCCAATCTCCTGAGTTGTTGACGACAGCGCGAATTTACTGCGTAATTAACGACTTTCATTACGCAAACCATCAGTGATCGTCGGACAGGAATAAACTCTAAGTATTTTGAGTGCACTGATTTACTCAGCCGTGAGAAGCTTCTGTAAATTAACTCGATTGCATTTCGCCAGGTTTTGCGGCCAATTGCAAATAAAATAGTCGAATTAATAAAACATACTGCACGAATAACAGCGTCTGAATAAATAACGCAGTCATTTGTTACGTACTTAAAAACTGCTCAATCAATTGTCGGAGATTCGAAGTAATCATGCCAATGAAGAGTTCGTCCGTCGCCTCTATTTGTCGTAAATAAAATGATCATGGTTGTGAGGCGGTCAAATACCTGTGTTTTAAATCAAATGCAATGTACGCGAGGGTGATTTGTTCGGCAAAAACGGCTCCTTTGTTGGAGCTAATAAATTATTAAGTAGTCGGATGGGCGGTTCGTATATTCATGCTCTACTGAACTACTGCAAAGTTAATACGTACGTGAATGATAGCTACTCGGATGATTTACGAGGCAATTTCAAGTGGATAAAATGCTGATATCAATAATACACGCAACCATTAAACCAACATATTTTATGTTAACCTTTATTTTTCATACACCTGAATACCTTGCCGTATACACTTTTGCATAAAGGCTTATTAATTAAACAATCAAAGAAGATTATTACAGCCCGTTAGGTATAAAAAAAGCTCAGTTGTTAGTTTTAAACGAAGATTGTATTTCATTTATAAAGGATCATTTAGCTGTTCCACAATTTGCATCTTTTCATAACCTGTATCTGGGGCAATGTTGACGATTACCTACTGATTTTTATTTAAATCCATTTCTCCCAACGTGTATATTGTCATATACATTCGGTACTCAAAGTTAGCTGTTATCTATCGGTTTCATATATAAATCAATCGACTGAAATAAAGCCTTCTTGAGGATAAAAAGTAGCGTCGAAACGTACTCAAACAGAGATAAAGCGTTTATCTCTAACAAACGTTACTTCATACAAAAGCACTGTTTCTATGTCATCACGTCATCCTTCGTAGTACTATCTACAGATGTCGGCTAGATGTTAAGTAAGCAACCTACATATCTTGAGTTCAGCGACCCCGCAAGGCCGGAATCCGTCATCCTCAGTTCAAGGTCACCTCGCCTCATGTCACTACGTCACTCGTCACATTCTGCATCTGTGATCGCAGGGGGTAGAAACAGTACCTGAGTTCTTACTGGTATACCAAAGAAGTTCTATAGTATATTGTATAGAATACACTATACTACTACCTTAGCTTCAACATATTCTCGTCGTTAAATGGCTTTCTATCGCTTTATGGCGATCATTCTGCCAATGCCAAGTAAGAATTTTTGTTCAGTTATGTCATGTCAAAGTCTTATTTTGTCAGTCGCGAAATTCTGTTTTGGGGTTCCGAATGACACTATTCTGTTATGGGCAGCCGTGGCGCTTAACATCAGGTGAACGACTAGCTCGTCACATCACACAGTAGCATAAAAAAAATATTCAAAGTTCTACAATAAATAGTGAACTATTTACTGAAGACTAGGAAGCCTTGAAGATAAAACGAAAAGGCATGGTTTTAAAACTTGAAACTATTTGTCGATACTCTCGCACACAAAAAACACGTTAAAATTAAAAAATAAACGAGAGATGAAAAAAAAAATCCAAATTTTCACAACCGCCATTTTTGGCTTATTCATATCCACCTTGTTTTTTTGCTTGACAACAGCCACAGACATCCGATCACAGAGTGCACCAATCACAGCATATCAAGTATGGGAATCGATAATAACCTAATCGATATTCTTTGAACAGGGCACTATAGAATATCGAATAGGAATACCTAATCGATATTCTTCGGGCATTACAGGATAACGAATAGAAGTATCATTCGGTATTCTATGATCGAGACATTTTACAATGTCGATTGTTGTTTTGAAAGTATATAATATTTGTAAAAAGATTATCACACTTTTCTATGACATAGGCGAAATACGTAAAATAAAAATACAGATTATCATGTAACCTCAACCTTTTTAATAATAGCGAAACTTGTAGGTATCTTGACAACTGTAAATTATAATTTTACCGGACATACCAACATAATAATACATATTTTTAACTTTATGAACCAACTAACTATGTGAACCAACTTCAACTTCCGTTCGACTCGCATTCACTAGCTTACTCCTCAAGTCAAGCGTTCGTAAATAAGTTTTAACTCCAAAATTAAATAAGTAAATAAACTTAAGGAGTAAACTTTACTCCTAATTACCAACAATTTTTTTGCAAGTTCAGTTACTACATAGTGTATACTTGCTTATATTATTACAAAAAGGAGAGTTTGTATCAAACATAAGCACTGTCCAAAATTACATTGCGTCTGTGATCGTCTACATTGATATCAACATGTACTGGGATTGCCAACTCTATGCCTTTGCGTTAAGGCTGGCTTAAAATAGTAAGTGCAATGACCCCCTTCCACAGGAACGCTCGACTTCAAGATGTTACTTTCGTTGGTATTTTGATGCTGATAATGTTAGGTATGGTTATGGAAAAACCTACACAATTTTAGTATAACAATGACGTAAATATTACGTGGGCCAAGAAAAACGCAGATGATTTGGTATTTTTTACTCTACATTTAGGCTTGATTTAGACTTAAAATGCTATGTAGTATTAGATAGCTATCTCCCAGTGGTCTGAAAACCTGTTTAAGTGAAACTATTTTTTCAGCAGACAGGGGAACCGTAAAAACCGCTGCTCATCAGTCTGAAGACCTCTTTTGCATTTTGAAATGAGAGTTACTTAGGGTTTACATTAGAAAAAATACTGTAGGTGTTTTGAACCCTTTCGTTATTATAATCATTTTTACCCACACTGGCCTAGGTTGTTTATCCCACAGTCGCACACAAGTCTCTTCATGGGTACGCCACTAAGTTTGATCTTTGGTTTTTAAGCTATCTTTAAAACTATCAATAATAATAAAAAATATAGGTGATTATAATTTTCAAACGACTTCAAAAATGATGGAGGTTCTCAAATGCACTGTATTTTTTATGTTTGTGACCTCAGAACTGGGTGAACCGATTTTGATGATTATTTTTTTCCTTTTTTTTATTTATCAATGTAACTTAGTCGAAACGTCGAAGTTAGTCAAAATTATGTTTTGATAATTTTTGTGCGCGAATAGACCCGTTTTATCTTTACAATATGATTATTTTTTTATTTGGAAGCTGGTACTTTCCTTGTGGTTTCATTTGGCCCAATTCTGACAATGGCATCTATTGAGAAAACCATATAAGTCTGAAATCGGTTTTTTAAGTCTTGCGTTTGTCAATTATTCTATACTAAAGTCATCGATGCATCGGTGTTATGAATAAAAATAATAAGCTAACTATTGCATTGTAAAAACCAATCAAATAAAACTTGCCCACACATCACAGGTCTTTATAAACATAAAAGCAATATTCCTTTATCACATCACACTATCACACTAATATTATAAAGGCAAATGTTTGTATATGTGTTTGTGTGTATGTGTGTATATTTGTTACTCCTTCAGGCAAAAACGGCTGAATGGATTTGGATGAATTCGGTACCAAGATAGCTTACACACTGGATTAACATATAGGCTACATTTTATCCTGGAAAAGTGAAATGTTCCCATGGGATGAGCAAATATTTGACTTTTTATCCGCGGGTGAAACCGCGGGGCGCAACTAGAAGATAAATACAGCAACCTGCAGACAATGCCTGTGTTGTATACTGTAACATCGTCATTTAGCTTAAGTGCACAATATGGTATAACTCGAGCACCAAATATTCCTGTCATTATTGAAACTCAGTCTTAAAAACTACTCTGCAATTTATTCATTTGTTCGTTGTGACAGTTTAATTAATGACAATCGAACCATTTATTACATGTGACTAGCTTATATATATAAAACGAGCTTCTGCCAGCAGCTTCTCCCGCGGCGTGGCTTATGGGAAAATAATTCAACCACCCATTTCACCCTCTTAAGCATAGAACTTTGAAAAATCCTTTCTTAGCGGATGCCGGATGCGTCATAACATCTACCTGCATGCCAAATTTCAGCCCAATCCGTCTAGTGGTTTGGGCTGTGCGTTGATAGATCACTATGTCAGTCAGTCAGTCAGTCACCTTTGAGTTATATATATTTAGATAAACCTAAGGCTTACATTACAAATATCTTAAGATAATAATATTATACAATATTACAATAGTATAATTTATTCTTAATAATATTAATTTTATCTATTTGTCCCACGTTTTATGGTTTTCGGTGACCCCTCACACATGGCTTAAACGTGAACTCCATACGTAATGCCAGATATCGACTCGGGTGGTTATCGCAAGAACCACCTATCTTTGTCTTTTTTGGACAATGTTGTTTTTCTAGGGTGTACACGATAAGACGTAATATTAGAAGTGACAAACCAATATGTCACTGATAACATTATCATCGTTGAAAAGAGGTGGGTAATATCGGTCGGTTGAAAGGTATAAAATGACGTGTCTGTAATAGCATTGTCTTTTGCATAATAACGTTAAATTGTCACTAGTCTACTTAATAACTAGTTCTTATCACTAAAAAAAATTATTATTTATTTCCTATAAGTTTCATCAAGAAGTTTTGGCTGGAAAGCGAAAAAGATTGCGTCACCGCATTGTATTATTTTCTTAAACTTGAGTTATTTTCATCAAAATATGATCCAAAATATTCTTTGTTAAGACGAAGCTTATCCGATCACATTATTGTTTATAAAACAGTACAATTAATCTGAGATTTATTGAGTTTAAATGTAGAACGAAATTAGTTAACAATATCATAAATACCTATTGTTTTTATTAAAAACTCTTTGTATTCTTGCACTGGACCGATCTTTGGACTAATAATATAAATAAGTGGTAAAATTTATTAACATCGCCCTCTCGGATATTTTTCCTGCTCCATATTTAACAACAATAAATAATTAATAGAATATTACATTAAAAGTCGTTGTATATACAAAAATATCAACTAAAATACAGTTGTTAAGTTGGTGGTCCTTTAATTATAATAGACAAAATTAATGTTATAGGAGCATTTCATCATTAATTTATAATAGGCAATTATTACATGACGTTTTAATAATTAACAAAATTGATGATACTATTAGGGATTTTAATTATTGAATGTTACTAATTTATTGGTAACACCATATTGTTTTATGAACTTTGTAAATCTTTTATAAATTATATTAAAAGCGATTGATTATAAACAAATATCTACTATAGGTGTAGTAAGCATCCATTCATAATTAATCTTTTTGTTAGTTTATAGGTACTTTTTTATACTTATGTTGATACGTTTGAACGCTTAAATATGAATTACTTATGTGATATGAAACAAAATAACGCAATTTGACTGGCCCGATAGCTCAGTTGGTAGTAGCCCTGCCTTCTGAACTGTGGGTTGTGGGTTCGATTCCCACTCAGGACAAACATTTGTGTGATGAACATAGGTGTTTGTTCTGTGTCTGGGTGTCATATTGTATTCTATGTATGTATTTACAAACAAAAAAGTATCTAAGTATTGTATCAGTTATCTGGTTCCCATAGCACAAGCTTTGCTTAGTTTGGGGCTAGATGGCGTTGTGTGAGATGTCCACGCATATTATTATTATTATTATAATTAATTAATATGAATTGGTCGTTTACACGTACCTTTTTCTAAATACAAATAATAACTATAAAATAAGAACTGTGTTTGGCTTTGGGCTCGGGCAAACCTTAATGATCGCGTTTTCATTGAAACATATGTCTAAAATTAAATTAAAAAACGAAACTCCCAATGTAGAATTATGAAAAGTATAAAACATGCTCATTCCACAGATTCGCAAATATCCCAGAAGCTGTTCTATAACTGAAAAGGGAGCTTGTAAAATAAAATGACCTCAATAACTTCACTTGATGCCCACCAAACTGCTAGCCCATATCATTTAAAATAAGCACATACCCTGTAAAGGTACGTACATAAATTCCTTTCTGCAGGGTCCCATCTAGCTGTTATTACGGAGGTAGCCTACAATGTTGCTCGTTTCACTAAAGTATTGTTTATATTGCTCCTGTAAATGTTGTTTTAGAAGCATAAACTTGAGCTTTTGGCGTTTAGGAGTGACTTGAGTGGCATTTTTGAACGCATTTAAACTTTTGAAATGAGACAAGTAGCTATCATATATTTATATAAAAAGAGTAGGTACTATATCCTTACCTAAGTCTTGATTAACTGAAAGGTATCAATGCACAGTCTAAATTGTTGGACTTAGAAACATGGGACATTACAATTAAGTTCATTTTATATGGTGTACCTAAGAATATTAATGATTTATGATTTTTCAACCCCTGTTTAAATGAAAGAAAAAGATTTAAAAACGTGAAGTGCAGCTTGTAATACAATAATTACAGGTACGTGACTATATTAGTATAGTATAGGTAAAATGCAATACCTATTACAGACAATAATTGATTAATTAAAATATTCATTATCTCTACTGTAATAAATTATATATATTGAAAAAGACAGTAGAAGAAAAAACACTATAAAGTTTCTTGTAGCTTCTTCTTTACAGTTGTAATCGAAGCTTCGGATCGGAGTTTTCTCTTCTACATTGTGCTGGATAGCACCAGTAGTGAGAAAGAAAACTTCTTTAATTTCAAACTGATATTGTAATGGGCTTGCTATATATTATTTGACAATAAGCTCTTCATAATTTTATATGCTTAGTAAACTTAATTTTAATTAATAATTTTGACTAAAGTGCTTAAAGTAGCCTATTTGCAATAAATCTTTTGTCTTTGACTTTATTACAAACCAAATTTTTACTATTTGTGTTACTATTCGTTTACAAAGTTGTATTGAGACAGCCAGCGCCATCTTCATAGATTTTTTTAGACAATATATTCAAGATGACTTTATATAAACTTAGATGGCATTGTATAACAATATTATTAAATTGTAAATTCAAGAAGTAATTTAATTTAAATATTCGTTGCGAATTAAGTAAACAAATGGGATTGAGATGTTGGAATATTCCCACCGTTTTAAAAACTGGTAGCAACATTTATTATTTCCTCATCACTAAGATAAAAAAAATTAAGTCACTCCTCATTTATTTTTCCCTCGATTCTTTTGTTACCTGCTTAACTGCTTGGCTAAATTCAAAATTAAGTAGACAACAAAGATCAACGGCCAATTAAAATCTTTCAACCTATCACTGTCGCCTCACTTGAATTTTAAATGCTCCCTCTTGCCCGATTAGGGTGCATCTTAAAAGCTTCTAAGGCTATAATTCACAACACAAGAATGCGGGCTGACGAGGTTAGGCGCGTGTTTGAATTCACAAATTTCATTTTGCATTTTAATTCAACTCTATTACAATGCAGCACATACGAAAATGTAGTGGCACAGTTGTAGGTAGTGTTGGCTAGTATGTAGCAATGGTGGACTGTCATGGCGCGCTTGACGTCACTCAACCAATAAGCGTGAAGCGAGACGCGACAGCAGCGCCACAAGATGGCTGCCGACGGCACATAGCCGCCGCATTGTTGTGTTTAGGCCTAAAGTTGAAACTTATTTTGTAAATTATCAGCTGTAATTAATTTTAAATTGATCTTTCACAACAATAATAACTATGTAATATAATTAAATATTTTTCTTGTAGTGAATTTATAATATGGGCTCTAGGAAAACATGTGAAAAGCCGGTGTTGTTTTGTTTTTGTTGGTGAGTAAAAAGTTTTTCATTTATTTATATTGCATTTTTGTTATTATTTTCGTATATGAAAAAGATTTTTTAATATTTAATATTTATATTCTTAGATATATTTGGGACAATTTGAAATATTTTGGTGTTATTTCATATATCTTATTTAATTTTTCTTCTTTTTAAATATATTTTTTTATGCTTTGTATTTTAAAGATATTTGTTTGATATTTTGAATAGATAATAAATTAGCTGAACAAACCAGTAGGCGTTTAGCATATAAGTCCTATATTAAAATTAGGTAATAATAATTATGTACCTACCTAAAGCCAGTTCCCGCCTCTTTACCTACGTACCTAATAATAATGGCTCATTAAAAATAACTTATTGCTTATTTAATCTTTGAACTTTGTGGTGTATTTATATCTAATAGCCAATTATTTATTGTAGACTTCCATTAATATATAGTTTCAATGAATTAATTTTATATACCTTTAGCCTTATTTATACGATAAATAAGTTTTAATGTTATTTTTTATCTATTATTAATAATTAATGGGATTGGAATTGGTTTTGGTAATTGGCAACTATGTCATACCTACTGGTTGATTAAATTAACTTTTTGTTTAGTTTACGTAGTTAGGTATTTTTTTAATAAATCTACAATAATAATTTTATATTATATTAAACAGTAGTTAATTGATATCTTAATTATCTGCCTTAGTATCGTAAGTACCCAAGTAAGAAGTAAAGGTAAATTATTTTAGTTTAAAAAGATTATAGATTAAAAAGATGATATATGTAAATGACATATCTTTTTAATCTCTCATTTAGAATTACGAGAGAATCATAATTAATCGATCCTCTTTTTTTAAGTCGGTTTAAAACAATGACGTAGGTCAGGTGTTCCATACCTTTGTTGTCCGAATTATAAATCAGGAGTAAAAACGCATTGTACGTGGGTGTTTTTATTTTAAACTATATTTACCTCCTTTGTTCTTGTGTATTTTATATGATTTTTATTAATTTATTGATATTTGTAGGTACAATAACTTCTCATTCGTTGGACAAAAATCTACAATTTTAACTACATGCAAAGCTGTTGGATGTAAGAAGCCAGCAACCACTCTAATGGCGCTCAATTGGAGATGTCAATGTTTAACAGTGGACATCTTCCGGCCGAAGATAAGGATGATGCAGTACTTCAGGCTTAATTAAATTTCTTTATTGTTGAAAAGGTTCTTTGTATGATTAATAACTATGACTTAACTTGAAAATTATCAATTACTTGATACTGGCTAAATACACAAAGTGTGGAGCCAAAACAAAAAAGGTTCATTTGATTAATACGTAGGAAGATAGATACTTATATATAGATACCTATATAGGAAAAACTGCATGTAGTTAAAATTGTAGATTTTTGTAGGTACTTGGTAGGTACCAAGATGAACCTCCTTGCTACGTATTAATCAAATGAAGAACCTTTTTTTTGTTTTGGCTCCACACTTTGTGTATTTAGCCAGTGTCAAGTAATTGATAATTTTCAATTTAAGTCATAGTTATTAATCATATAGAGAACCTTTTCAACAATAAAGAAATTTAATTAACCCTTACTGCATCATCATTATCTTCAGCCGGAAGATGTCCACTGTTGAATATTGGCATCTCCAATTGAGCGCCATTAGAGCGGCTGCTGCAGTAGCCGTTCTAATGGCGCTCAATTGAAGCCATGGCTTCTTGTATCCAACAGCTCCGCGGGTTATACCAGAGGGAGAGGAGAAATACCATTCTTAATTTGAAAATTTCCATAGTAACTATGCACGTAAACTGCGTATTGAAACTGTCAAATCCATACAAATTTGTGTTTGTATATATTGGTTGCAATCAAGTTACGTGATCGCTGTGGTTGGTCCTCTCAGTGGCTATAAAGAACTCAATAATGTCACATTAATTATGACTTATTTCATTCTATTATTATAATTCATGAAAAACTTAAGATCAAAGAACGTTTAATCGGATGACATGAGTATTTATTTTAAATACAATTTATTGAAATATTTTCGAACATGCAGTTAATTATTTAAAAATCCTTGAGTTTTGAAGTGTTTTAAGAGAACAGCTTTTCAAAAATGTTATATTAATAAACATTGTATAATTGTATATTTATAAAATATTTACAAACAAATTTTGGCACATTGGTATAGCTCGCGCAAAACTTTAAATAATAAATATAAATAAATATGTGTGAACATTTCACACAGCGCCATCTAGCCCCAAACTAAGCAAAGCTTGTACTATGGGAACCAGATAACTGATACAATACTTAGATACTTTTTTTTTTTTTTTGTAAATACATACATAGAATACAATATAAACACCCAGACACAGAACAAACATCAATGTTCATCACACAAAATGTTTGTCCTGGGTGGGAATCGAACCCACGACCTGCAGTTCAGAAGGCAGGGATACTACCAACTGAGCTATCGGGCCGGTCGAAACTTTGTGAGCTCTCTGAAGTTAGCGCGGATGGCTGCGCAGTAGGTACGCATATTATAGTTATTGTATGGGCGCTTTTACAATGCACTCAACTATACCATGCGCAGTTTGGTACTCGGGCCTAACTTCCGAAAGCTCATAAAGTTTTGCACGAGTTATAGGTAGGTACATACCCTATTGAAGATTTAACGCTTTTTTTGTTTTGGTTTTGGCTCCACACTGTTGTGTTTTTAACCAGTGTCAAGTAATACATTTTTCAAGTTAATTTATATTAAACATATGTATGTTGTATGTGTCAAGTCAAATCACAGTCCAAGTCATCAAGTCAAGTCAAAGTCTAGTCTAGTCAAGTCATGCTCCTAGTAAAGTGGTGGCAGCTTTACCAGAAGCTTCTATGGAGTTTTGGAAACAACACGAAAATAAACGTTTCACCATCATTATACCACTTTTCCACACTCATGCCATGTAATCCAGCACTTAACGAATAAAATGCCACCAATTTTATGCACAAACACTGAAAATAACACAAGTGCTGGAAAATAATACAATGTGACACGATCTTTTTCGTTTTCCCGCCAAAAAAGAAACACTTTACGCTTTTATATGAAATCAAAACGCTAGAAAAACATCTGACGATTACACATCTTAAAGACGTTCATTTGTTTACAACTTTTAAACAACTGTTCGATTTGGATTCGGTTTAAACTTCGATATATATAACCTAAAACTGCAGTACAAGTAGAAAACCAACAACGATTGAAACGGTAGCGGATAGACGCGCGTACTGATCATACCGACTAATATCTATTAAGATTCAGTACACGACTTCCACTTATTCCGCCTCTGAGTCACAATCATGCTTATATTATTGTTATTAGATGGGATTTGCAAATAAATCTTAATTTTTTGTTTGCAGGGGATCGTGTGGTGCCTCCCCATTTTTTGTCTCATCGTCCCACCCCTTGGAGCAGCGGTTTGGTCATTTTGATGGTAACCACGGAACGGTAAGTTTCGATTTTTATGTTATGAATATTATGATTATGTTTACCTTATAATAACAATCGATGCAGCTTAATTTTGTCATAATGAATAAAATAATGTCACCTTCCTTATCCTTTTGTTTTGGCCTAAAGCAAACTTGATGGTACTGCACAATCACACTATCACATCACACTAATATTATAAAGGCGAAAGTTTGTATGTGTGTTTGTGTGTATGTGTGTATGTTTGTTACTCTTTCACGCGCAAATGGCTGAATGGATTTGGATGAAATTCGGTACCAAGATAGCTTATACACTGGATTAACATATATACATTTTATCCTATTATATATTGATAAGCAAATAATTAAAATATTTTTTATCCACGGGTGAAACCGCGGGGCGCTACTAGTAATTATATATATACCTGGTACAGTAAAAAATTAAAACCAAATTGCCACTCTTTTTAAATATAAGTTACTTTAAATAAAGCTTTTTCAGATGTGGTGTAAATTCCTAAATAACGTAGCAATCAATAACCACATAAGTAGGTACCTACATCCCTACAAATATCTTATAAAGTTTAATTTCTTTTCTCATAGTAATTAGGTAGTATTAGTGGCTACTATCTCTCTAGGGATAGGAATGTAAATATACCAAACATACTACTTACATAAAGTTTAATAGGTTGTCACTTGATGAGTTTTCTACATTATGAAACTTACTGTAATTCTTCAGAAATTTTCTGACAAATATTTAAGCAGTCAACAAAAAATTAAACTTGTGGTATTGTATCTAACTGTGAAAAACAAAACCAAAACAATCAATTGCATCCTTTTCGACACAATGTGCAATTATAAATTACTGTAATTACCGTTAAGTATTTCTTTGTAGACCACGAGATACCTGTGCTTCTTTTGTTTGGTAACCCTTTCATTGTACAAGCATTCTTTTGGTATTCCAAACTTTTGTAATAATCATGATAATGACAAGAGAAAACAATAACACAAGAACAATATGGTGACAAAAATGTGGACAGGTAAATTGCATAATGCATTAAAAGATATTTTTCTGGGATTAAATTCTTCCTTCTTGTGTGGGCAAGGGGCTAGCCCTGATGACAGAGTTTTTGGCCGTGATAAGGCATCTGACTTGGCTTTTAAACTAACTGCCTGTAGTGAACGTTGCTTAACTTTACCAATTGGTTAAAAGTAGATAGTCAAACTTAGTTATGTGCACTACAAAGATTTAATGCACACATTTACTATAAAAAAAAGTTACGATAATACTTATAATAAAACGAGCGTCTGCCCGCAGCTTCACCCGCGGCGTGGCCTATGGGAAAATATTTGAACCACCCATTTCACCCTCTAAGGGTGGAATTTCGAAAAATCCTTTCTTAGCGGATGCCTACGTCATAGCATCTAATCGCATTCCAAATTTCAGCTCGATCCGTCCAGTGGTTTGGGCTGTGCGTTGATAGATCACTATATTAGTCAGTCAATCAGTCAGTCACCTTTGAGTTATATATATTTGGATATCTGGAAAACATCCACAAAAATAATTCTACAAATAGGTAGTAGTAATTTTGAATTTTTGAATGAAAGCGTGTAAAAAGAACTCAAATAGTACTTTCGCATATACGACCAAACCCACGCGGCAGGCAGCGCATATACGTATTATCTGTCCAATAGAAATAACAATGGCGAAAAATGCCACCACTCGGGATATTTAGTGGAAATTATTGGAATATACTAATGGAACACTTCTCACGACTTTAAAAAAGAAAACAAAACTCAGTAGTTATCACTTAAGTGCGGTTCTAGAAAATGCTCTAAAACGCATGCAAACTATAATACCACGTAGTTACTTAATTACACAGTTCAGTGCTCTATCATTTTATTTTAAACTTTTTTTGCGTTTATTAATCATTTTTGAAATGTTCACCTTATAATAAGCGCAATTTCCTCTCATTATATGAAGCCAAATTATTTATATTATTTATACATATATTTTTTGCATTTCACCATATTATGTATTTATCATCTATAATGTACATCAAAATATATGTTTTATTAATACAATGTTTACTGTTACCAAAAATACTCAAAAGTTTTACAGTTAATTGAAAAATAATGTCAGTACAAATTTTATAATTCCAAGCATATTCCCACAAAGTTTCAATTCTTCTCAGATTGCACCCACAAGGTTTTCAAAGCACGTGGGTGGATCGCGTAACTTTAATTGGATTGGAAGGGGTGTCTTTTTCATCAGGTGCCTATCCACGGGTTGACTATTATAGCCGGATGTGTGTCCATTAAAAGTGGATTGACTATTTGTGGAGTGGAGGTAGCAGATAATGAATGTAATAAATAGATAAAAGACAATTTTAAAGGGTCATTTTAAAAACATGTTCTATCATTTCTGTATTCCAGTAGCTGACAATTAATATTTAAATACCTACATAATTACATAAGAACATAATTTTAAAATTAAAACTATAAAATAAACTTAGGCATCTATGTGTTTGATATACTTTCCACGTCTGTACCATATCTATATATATTACACGCGTATATTTCACATTATAATCATCGTAACACACCGTCATCCCTATTATACCATACTGTACGTACAGGGACAGTACGGTATAACAGCAGGCTATTATACCATATTACAACTACCATACCGTATGTACGTACGGTACGTTACTATAATACGGTATGGTAGTTGTAAAATATCATTATAGTACAGTAATATACCTACTTTCTATACCATACTGTACATAGCATGCCATACTGTACCTACCATACTATCACTATTATATCATTGCCTACCGATCATAGCAGGTTCAACAACAAAAACAGCACATAGGTAACGCTGAAATGTATTGATAATTGCATTTCTTCAAACTTTTTTTTTAAATTCTTCTTCCATTTGACCGCTGTCTCACTTGATGGTAAGTGACGACGCGGTTGATGAAGGAACTTGATTGCCTAGAAGATACCGGATCACTCTTGCCTTGTAAACTCCTAGATCATATTTTTCTGGAAACTGAAAGGCTGGTAAATTGTTCCATTCCTTGGCCATTCGCGCAATAAACTTACTATAAAACAATTTGTTATATATAGGCAACAATATAATAAATCTTTAAAATCTTGGAATAGTAATCAAAAATCTAAATAAAACACCCGATTGATAAAGACTGTAGGTATTCAGCTATTGACTGCATTGTTTACACCTACGCTTTATAAAAACAGGAGTTCAATAATTGGAAAATTGGCCAATTGACTAAAGGTTAAACCCACAGTTTACAAATACCTACATATAATAAAATAAATGTAATCGAAAACCATTACAGAAATTATACGAGCCTTGATCTTTCTTTTAACTGCAGTCAATCGTGAGAAATTTTAAACTAAGCTGTGCAATAATTAGTTTACATACCTTTACATTGTCGTAATTTTTTTTATCACACACACATATCAACTAATAGATAGATAGATAACTCCTTATTGCCTCACCAACGAAATTCACATAATACAGGAATAAATAAATCTTAAGTACTAGTGTAACAATGGGTGGTCTTATCGCTAGTAGCGATCTCTTCCAGACAACCTTTGGATGGAAAGATTTCTGATGAACACAGACCTCTCCTATAAAATGCCACTTTGGATTATCATATGGTTTGCCATTAGTCACCATGCATGGCCTTCGGTTTGGTGATTGCTGAAGATTTAAATATCGAAGAGGATGCTGCTCCCCATTCCCTAGATATTCCCTTAGCCGGCTCTTGTGAAACCCACGAGAAGATATGGGGTAGATCAATCCGCACACCAACGGTACCACACGGCCACGACAGCATGACAATCACACTAATATTATAAAGGCGAAAGTTTGTATGTGTGTATGTTTGTAACTCCTTCACGGTCAAACGGCTGAATGCATTTGGATGAAATTCGGTACCAAGATAGCTTATATACTAGATTAACATATAGGCTACATTTTATCCCGGAAAATTGAAATTTTTCCGTAGGATGAGAAAATAATTAAAATATTTTTATCCGCGGTTGAAACCGTATAGGGTGCAATTAGTTGTTTATCTTAAAAAAATCAAATTTCACGATCAAATTATAGACGTATTTTATTCTGTTTAAATCGAACCAAGGAGTTTCATTAGGGATTTTTCGAAGCACTGCATCGTCAGATCAAGAGACGAGCACTTTTCTGCAGTTTTTTTGTAAACCAACTCAATTCAACGATCAACGATGCAAGAATTATCAGTGAGGAGTCCTGTTGGGTGTCTTTAAAGGCCATAGTTAGATCAACTGACAAGTATCCTAAAATAACTTATTACCTGTTTGATCTAACACAAAATATATACATCTATAATTGCGATACAGTACCTACATCAATCAGCTGTTTGTTATTGTGGGAGTTTTGAATGGTCATCAAGTGTAGATAGGTTAGTGTAAATAGCTCACTCTTAGCTCTTTACACCATAATAATAAGAACCAATTTATGAAGAGTTCCCAGTTTTTATGTCATACTCTATAGTCTTCTATACTCCACGGTGTTTAGAGCACCTTGGAGTTAGACTATTTTCTATGGAATAAAAAAAACATGATTATGTTAATAATTGTTGGGAATATCATAAGTGAATATCTTTTAGTTTCTAGATGAGACAACGGTCACATGTTAGTAAGTAATAAAAAAAAACATAATGTAATAACCCTGTATATAAGAGTAACGTTGTCTGTTTGTTTGTGTGTAGCTGCTGCAGTCGCGCTCAGCTCTGTCTTGGTCATATCAGAAATTTTCATGAAAATCTTTACTTTATACGAAATATCGATATCAAATTTTTTCTTTGGAAAACCATTGAATATGTTTTTTTAAGTTCCATTTTTAAACTTTTACAATTGAAAATTAAGAACTTCATTATAATATTAGTAATCTAATGCCAAGATACCTTGTATCTCTTGGGACCAAAATAATAAAAAAGGCTTTTTATTAAGATAAATATTTTAATTTTATCCCGTTACGAGCGTGAATAAATTGTCCCGTCGGTATTAAAAGCTGCGGAGCCGTGCCGCAACACGGACAATCAGGATAACCGGAACAGGTGGCGCATACTGCCAGCTTAATATCGACTTTTTATCAGCACGCACACACGTCCGTTCTAATAACCTGCTTATCTTAACGTACATGTAAATAGCAGCACACAACCGAGGCCTAAGCAAACTATCAAAAAACATTACGGGGTGCAAATAACAACGATCATGGCGTATGTAATGAAAATCTTGCATCGGCGCGAGTGGTGGTGGGTGACGCGGCGCGCGCCGACCGCGAGGGCGGCAATCGATGGCGGGCCGGGACGCGCGCCCCGACGCCCAGACCGGCAGACGCCCGTCGACGCCGACCCTGCTCACACGTCCCTCCGACTCGCGCCACCCCATCCGTCATCCGTCAATGTTTACTTACCGGACGACGCGAACAGCTGACCGACCGGACCGGTAAGTCACGTGCTTTTCCACGCACCGCGCGTTTTCACTCGCCGCGCTCGCATACTCCCGTCCCAGTGAATATTTCTACGCATAGAGAACCTCTCGTTTGTGCATCGGAATCAATAATGCAGGCCCGGTGTGATGTTCACTCGCGTCGTAAATTATGAATATAATGCACCCTTACGCCCTTTCATGTCGTTCTATTCAATCCCTCGTGCATACAGGAATTCTTTAGTTATCTTTACGAGTGGTGGTCTTCGCTTTTGTAATTTATCCTTTTATGTGCAACAATGTCCGGTGAACAAAAGACGCTGCGGGCGATTGTCGTCTTAAGGATAGGCTGTAAAAAACAAAAGATCGCATCGCTACCAGCCCATAGGTTTGCGAAAATTATTTTTGCAAACCAATCGCGTGAATTCGCACATCTTCGCGTAGTTTCATTGGTCTACGGAAACAATGGTTTGTTATTCGTTTGGATAAAGTTTTAGGTACTTAGACGGTAAACGTTACATATTTACGATCGGACGTAACTTTCTGGTTTTACTGGTGCGTTACGGTAGCGGAACTTATGTGCTATCAGTGTTACCCTTTTCGATTTGAAAACCCAGGCGTGTTGTAAATCGGTTGCTTTATTTTATAGGTGGTGGTCCCAACGGAGCGGGGAGTACGGGGCGTGAGTTACATCGGTCGGTGAGCTTTTAAGATATTGCGAGGGTCCCCGATATGGTGTGAGAACGTCACATTTAAATCGTAACCTATTGCTGCTACGCTTTCCTAATAACGTCTAAACTTCCAACCAAATTGAAAGGGAGCGTAACTTGAGGTTAACTTATGAGGTTCTAATTTAAGATTTTCCATGTTTCAGGTACTGGTGGCGCCCAGAAGAGAAGAGAACGCGTCGCCTTCTGTACGTATACTGAATGTATCCTGAGTGCGTCATTCTTTCCGGTATACCTTCAGTATACGTAACAGAAGATGACACTTGCACCGTTGCGGCGATCTTCAATGAAAAAAGAAGAGTCTTCCTGTTTCGTTCTTCGCATAGCGTAATCTTCTATTCTTCTTGATTCACCTTTTATGTATTAAGCTCTATTTTTTAGTAATTTTGTACCTATAAGAGAATTTGTTGATTACATTGTGTAAACTTAGCAATAAAATAAATTAGTATATAGGTATATAGAATATTATTTTGTATTAAATTTATTAATAAGGTTGGATAGGCGCATTTTTAAGTAAAGTTGCTAATATATATTGTTATTATTAACGTTCAGGTTCATTATTATAATAATGATAGGCTTTTAGTAAGCAATTGTAAACTTTCAACATTTGTGAACAAGGTATATTTTGACAATTTTACATAATGGTTTTTGTAAGCATAAAAACTTTGGTCGTAACTTTTATGCGTTGTACCTACTTTACATAGAGTTAACTTTTCTTATATCTTTAAATTAGGTTAACTGTAAAATAAAAATTAGGATTAACTTAAAAATATTTTTCAATTATTTATATATATTTTATTAATAAAAGTTTCTGCACATAGGTACTTTGTTTTCATTTATAATATATTGATTTGATTAACACTTTAGATTGAATTTAAAGCAGATATAAAATGTCTTAAATTCCTTTACTTTTAAAATGATGAGATATAAAATTTTTGTTTTAAAGTGATTAGATATAAACTCTACTACATAATATGAAAGTCAGAAAAATTAGGTCACAAAATAGTCTAGCATTTCCTACACCTACCTAGAAGATTCTTATATAGTTAGGACAAGACAGGACTCAACTTAATAAGAAACCCTATTTAAGAGTTTGCGTGGGATCTCAGACCTCTGAAATGGCTAGCCACCTCTATGTAGAATTAAATTTTCAAGTCAAAGGTCAGGCAATAAATGTTAGGTTCAGATACCTTTTTTCAAGAAACACTGAAAATTTTGCTTAGATAGCTACTTTTTGATAAGTCAAAATATTTAATATTTGAGGGTGTAGGTACCAACCACTCACATTCCCCCATTCCACCTGATGTTTCATAGTCTAAGGTGCAAGCCGTAAGACACCACGTGGTCTCGTGGTCACGTGGCCAAAGAAGAAGCTGGGTCTTCATCATCATCATCATCACCATATGCAATTGTAAAGTATACCTCCAATTTTTTTTGATAAATGGAATGTAAGATATACACACAAATGATGAAGAATTAAAGTATTCGAGTGATCATCAAGAAGGCGTGGCCTGACCATGTTATGTAAAAATGTATATGTATATATATTACCATGTTCAGGCTTCTGCCCAGGTCCCGAATTCTTTTGCTTTATTAAATAAATTTCCAAAAAAAGGTTAGTAAATATATATTTTATTTCTCCATTAATTATGAACGTTTTATTCATTTCACTAAAATGAGATTTGAACAACGCCCCCCCCCCCCACTAGGGAGAGGGATGACCTGGAGGTAATCACGGAACTTTGATTGCAAAGTAAAGGGAGAAATTTCATTCTTAATTTGAAAATTTCTACAGAAACTATGTACATAAACTATACGTATTGAAACTTTTAAATTTGTGTTTCTATCCATTGCAATCAAGCTCCGTGATCGCCTAGCTGGTCAAAACTGCAGGGATGCACTGCTGAATGCAAGTAGACGTCAAAGCGTTCTATCGGGTAGGTTTGTGTTCAGCAGTGGATGCCTTCTTGCTTATAAATAGCTAAGTAGGTACACGTGCATCTAATGTACCTCTATAAAAGCAATGCAAGAAATCTTAGGATCTGAAAACCAATTAAGTCAATGATGATAGGCTACCAAGATTTTTAACATCACCTAAATATATACCTATAAGCTTTAGTTTGATCACTATAACACCTGGTACAGGTAAGTGACGATGCGGTCTATAATGGAGCTTGCTTTATAAGCAACAAAAGCTTTTTTTGAAAGCTTAGGAAACTCAGCAGTAAGTTTAAATAATGAAATTATTTCATCTATCTATTTTATTGATAAAACCTTACATTATTTTATTATTCACTAGTTGCACCCCATGGTTTTACCCGCGGATAATCACAGTACAATTTTCATCAAAATTTATTCAGTAGTCACGGAGTATAATGACAACGAATATTCAAAATCACAGACATACTTTCACATTTATCATTTCAGTAGGACTATATACAGCAAATAACGATAAAAGCAGATACTATGTAATAAGTTTAACAATAAATGCCACCAAATCTTTAAGAACTTTCATTAAACCAAGTACCATCCGAGAGAAGACAACTTTCATGACAGTACTAGGTAATGCGCAGCAGTGCGCTGCGCTTCTGCAAAATATTGGAACAATATATAAATATACTGCAAATTCCTCACAGTTTCCACTTATTATCCTAACATATACCATACCATTGTTAATTCCATTAAGCACCAGTCCGTAGATACATATCTTGGGTATACTGAAGTACAGCGGCCTAATAGATGGGTATTCAGGGTACAGGCGGCAGCAATTCCCAGTTTATAGCTTTTAAATAGCTTCCTACGAGTGACGGCAAAGGACGTGGAGCCATGCTACCTATATACAGAGGAAATAAATTATTCGGCGTTATTTTAACAAAGGCTGTTGTTTTTTTGGATTGTTTTGAAGGAAGCGAGGAAATGTAGGAAAAATTTTGGAGCTTTTCTGACAAGAATTTTTATGGTCTTTTTTGTAAATTGTAGTTTATGTTCAATGCAAGAAAAGTAGGGATATTCCACACAGCTCGGTTGTAGATAAAAAGAAAATATACCTTTTAACTATTTATATAAGTACCAACTACTTATATGTGAAAGAATATCATTCATAAAATTGTACCAGGTCATGTTAGTGAGTGATTGTCATTTGAAACAAATTTAAACATACCCAGGATAATAATTTAACTTGCTTAAATAATAATTACAATAAAGTAGAAAAGCTTTTTCTATCTATATAAAACTTAGTTTTGACTACAAAGTTTAAAATGTGAATACTTTAAATAACGCCATCTGTGTTGCCACGGTTGAACTTCTTGCACATTCTGAAGCTTTGTCTAGCTTTTTGAAATTGTTGGTAGAGTAGACAGGACGTCTAAAAGTAATATTCTTTAGAAAATTATTTTACATTATTATTTAACTGTAAATTTAGTGTAATTATTTTAAAAAGATCAAGTACTTAGGTATTTAAACAAAAAGCAACTTTTTATTTGTTGAACTTAGTTCATTGACTTTATTTTTGTGATAGGCAGAAGTTAGTATTTAACTACGTAGGTACAGACAGTCAAGAAATTAATCCGTATTCTTCGTACTAATATATGAATAAATATATACTTAATACTTTGACCAACATTTTTACAACGTATTAGCGATTATGCCTATTAGCTCAACCCTAAATGAATTTCCATCTTCAATTACTTATTGTAAGCAATAAAATAAATATAATGAGATTTAATGTTTTATCATTAATATTACAACTTATTATTACTGATATATGCTTAAAAAATCATTATAATACTAAATAATTTATAACATGATAAAGGTTGTGTAAAAAATATTGACAATACTTTGTCCATGGTCTCTTTTCAAAAAGGGTGAGAAACAATAAACCTTTGTCTTAACTAGTGAAAGTTAGCAACCCTTCCGCGCACAAGGTACAAACCAGGAAGAAATAAACTGGAACAAAAAAGAGAAAGTAGCCCCCTGAGGTGAGAAAAAAGGGATTTTGTTTAGCTGACCAATTGGAGAGCTTTAAAGAAACTTTCTAATTTATATTTCGTATTTGGGTCATCGTTTCTGGATCATTTGCACAGTAGCTTTTGTGACTGGAATATCTAAAGTGTTAGTTCAATTCAATGCTAGTTGAAAAAACGGAAAACAAACGCTAAAAGGATCACGTAAATAAAATGTGAAAAACCAAAAAGTGATTTTTGAGTAAGGCGTCGTGTAAACCAGCAAAAAGCAATCAACCGAAATTCAAAAAACTTCGTCGAGGAAAATATTTGATGACAAGGCATCTCTAACGTCAGCATTGATTACATCTTTATCTTGGCTGAATTTCATGATGCCTATTTGCCTCCAATAAAGCTGGTAAGTTTTTACTACCAAAGTTTTCTCTACATAGCCATAGAAATATACAAGTCACGTTCTATACAAACTTCCCTGTCTTCATACCTCTTAGGTACTACCTAAATACGCGAATCAACGGTATATAGGTCAACTATATACCCACAGTAGTACCGTTCCTGTTCGACCCAATCTTTCCAACAAGACTACCGAGTATAGAGTTTTATGCCAACGGTACATTCTGGCACAGAGCCATAGTGAGATAGAAAGCAACTCCAAAGTACGGACTCAGCTTCAGTGTTCGGTAAGAGTGAGTGAGATGACAATAATTCTGATTGTTTGGCGTGGAGTCGTCAGTATCGAGCGGTTCGTTGTCATGGCAACAGACAATGGATTTTGGGTGCATAATATTTTAGGCTGCGTCGAAGGGAGATAGCGGGGTGCGGGTCGGGGGAGCAGGCGGCGGCCATCTTTAAAATTATATTTCCAGTTTGGTCGTACTCCTTTGATTCCAGTATTTCTTTCTTGCTGTGTAGGGATGTGTAGAATATGCAAATTATTGAGTATGCATTATGTGGAGTTTATATATTGTTCATACCTATGAATATTAATTTATAACCAATTTTTCAATGAATTAATTAGTTATAATATTCAAGTTTTATAATTTTATTTATTATTAAGAGTGTAGGTAGGTAGGCAAGTGACACTTTTATTGTAGAAAATAATTTATTTACCATAATTATTAACCTACCTAGACTAGGCAGGTAATTAATAATCGCAAATAATAGGTTGAGAATTTTACTAAAATGTCATTATATTAAATTAAGTAATTACTAGTTAAATTATGTTGTCTGACAATATTGAAATAAATATTTTTATTTATTGATATTAGTCCTAACTTGTTTTTAATTAGTACTAATAATATGTAAACTTTTTTATTAATATCGATTTTAATAAATACTACCATTTCCTGGAGCAAAAAATATGCATTAAATACCATATTTTATTAATATTACTACAGTTTTCCTCTGTCATAAGCTGGTAAGTTATACCTAAGGGATGGAGAGTTTCTTCTCTTGTTTTCGCATGTACCCAATCAATACAGGAAGGCTGTCTGCGGCGTAGATCCCGTAAAGCCTGATATTAACGCCGACTCTCCCCGTCTTGGTTAAGCGATACCATACCTGACTTGTACACTTGCCAGAAAATTCTTATAAAATTGGAGACATGATCTTTTTGCAGAGCCTAATTGGGCCTTGGTTAATGAAGCTCGTTTTTCTTGGAAGGTTTTTTATAATAAGCTTTGAAAAATCTTTATGAAATAGGTAATACAGTATTATGTACTCACCTATTTAGGTATTTTAGGTCTAAAAAAGTAGGGTATAAAAATAGACAAATGATCATTACAGGTCCATTAAGATGAACCTGTTATGATTATTCAACTATTTTTTATTTATTAGCAGATAGTTTAATTAACTTCTTTTTGAATATTTACACATGTCATTGTCTGCCACTGAGCTTAATCCTACGTTTTTTGCACTCATGGTTTTATCTACCTTAGTGCATTTATAAATTTAATTTAACGGGTTATTTTTGTGTTCAACTGAACTGTTTTAGAAATCAACGTTTTATTTTACTATGGATTATTAATGTTATTGGTCTTTGTTAGTGATGTGTATTTAATTTATGTGTAATAATTTATTTATTTATTTATTGAACACCAGCATAATGTACACTATTACAATAATAAAACAAATATTACATTACATTAAGGCTAAGTGTCATTACAATTATAGGTAAATTTATGTTTTTTTGTTTATTCTTTGTAGTGTCTATTGTTAAAGGAAAATAACCTTATATTAATAGGTACAAACCTCTTTACTCTGCATTTAAATCCAATCCATCTGAAACAATAACAACAATATATAAATAACATAAATAAATAAAATACAGTAAAAATTATAAAGTAGGTAACCAGAAAAATTAAACTTGCGTTATTTAGTTTTTAAGAAGTAAAATTTAAATATTATTAAGATGATAAACTGAATCTAATAATAATAACGCCTAATGATCATATCATATCATATCATATCATATCATATCAGGAACTACGAGGACTGTGGTCCCACATCACCCAGATGTAAAACAAGTATTTGCACGCTGCTTTTTCTGTGGACAAATACTTGCTAAAACTATGCTTTAGTTATATTAGGTATCTACTTATGTAATATTCATATTTAAAAAAACCGCTGATGTAATGAGACAACTGTAGTAGGTACAAATAGCACATAATTTCTCTATGTTTTATTATACAGGCCATAAAATATTTATAAATATTTATCAACACTATCTAAAATACAAAGTACTTGAACGCATTTCATATCAGAAGTCCAGTTACCAGTCCCACCCATAACACTCTCTTGTATTTGTTTCACACAATTCGGATATCACATTTAGATGTATCTCATACAGATATAAGAGTCGTAAAATAAAAGTGTGTTAGGAGAGGCCCCGGTCGCTGCTTGGGAAGGGTTAAGTTTTGGTACATCTACGTTGGACGATATTGATCTGCTTGAATTTTGTAGCAATAATGAGAAAGGAATATATGTCTATAAGTCTTGCTATTTTCATTTTATTTAAAAAAGCATTTACCTACTTGTAGCGTTCTTGTACTTTATCGTGCCAAAATGTAAAAAAAATGTGATCACGAGTAGAATAAACTTCGTCGTAATTCGTTGTAGTCGTTTTGGCTAAAAAGAACCAGATTTACATCGCTCGGTAATTTTCTTTTTGTTTTTGCTAAAAGTTATCAATAGTTTTCTTGATAATGTATCTCAATTTTTCATTTCGGTTAATTGTTATTTGAATTTGAAATGTGAGTTCGTAAAAAGTTCAGCCATTATCGGCAATTTTCGACTGTTTATCAGTGCCCTGTGCACAAAGATGTCTAGACGGGGGTTCTCAGTAGAGTTTCGGTCAAAGGCCCGGACGAAAGGTCACAGCGAATTGAATGAAAATATCCCTTCTGATGTTTATTCTCCATTTTCGGGACAAAATTAAATTGGAAACCGCCTAAATGTCATTTTATTTCATAGAGAAAAATTGAGTTACATTTTGGCTCGAGGGTTTTTCTTGTTGTCGTGGTAAGCTGGTTGCAAAATTTGATTATGAGAATATTTAAATTGAGTTTTTATATCAGAACTATGTATTTTCTCTTAGGAAAAAATATATTTAAAAGCAAAAAACTTTAACAATATATCAATGCATATTTACATTGTTGTTCCGATCATAATGATTAAGTATTTTACCTACTTTTAAGAGGTAAAGTTACTACAACATCAAATCTGTAATAGTCAAAACACGCGTGTACTAAAGTGAGAAATAAAAGAGCGCAGTGGTATTCCTCATACAAAAAGTTGAATTCAATCGTAAAAAATGGTATTCACAGCCGCAAACAGAAATCCCAAAGCCCGTGAACCTGTCCATATTAATTTATTGCCTAATTTGTTCATTCCAATCCAGTTCATTTTTACGATTTTTTAATCTACAATTAATTCAGATTTTCGAAAACTATAAAATTTAATCACGCTATTTAAATGGATATTTTTTCTCTTTACCTATCCTATCCGGGAATATTTTCTGATATGTCGGGGTAATATTGTACATTAAGTAAATGCACCATCTGCTATTTTAAGCAATAAAGAACTTCTCAATACAGATAATATGTACTTGGATAATGGATATATTCTAAAAGGGTGGCTTCGTATTGCAATACTGGATTCTTGACCTTTGCCAGTTAACCCTAGCTAAGTCGTCTCTATCTACAATACGATAGAAGTAAAAGATTACTCCGAGAGTCCATACTCTTAAAACAATATAACACATAGCAGTAAGAACTCAACCTCAAAGTAGTCTAGTTTTCCTTTTACCCACACCAACATGAAAATCTACACGACTTCTATTGACCTCACTGAGGTAAAATACGCAACAGAAGCAAAAATCGTGTTAGAAGATGCAGTAGATGTCAGTAAGGGCACTCAGCTGTTCGTATAGGTTGTTCTAAAGCCGTGCCTATGTAAATACGATACGAAAAAATCCATGTAGATAAGTAATTTATTCAGAGTGGGGTCGTACAAGACCCCAGCTTGAGAAATATGTTCCGGATAATACGATTCTTACGAAACAGTTTCCGACACCTGATGCCTGTGATTTTGGACAAATTTCGGGGGGACGCAGGTTTTTTAATTTCCAAGGATTATGTAGATTTGTGAAAAAAATCCACAGGAAGCTTTATACAAATTTTGATGTTGAAAATGATGAACCTCATAAGATTCTTTATATACCTACACTCTTTTATCTATGTATGGTGTAGAAATTTTAAGCTTTTTTCCATTAAAAAAATCTGGAAATAAACAAAACTCTTTATTTTAAAGTAAGTGCAGCGTGCATTTTGCTATAAATACCTAATTGATGATTATGAACAACGTAAATAAATCCAAGCAAATTTTTTATTCGCAACACAAAATAAAATGTTATTACCGAAATTGGCACCTGTTTTCTTTAATTATATTAACTCTTCTCGTCTAAATAAACGCTGAATTTCAAGCTATGAAACTCCAGTCGCCATGTGCTCTAATTATGTTAAGCACAATTATAAAGTTATGCAACCACGTTTTAGGGTTGCTCTGCCTGGTTTGGGCATCTCTATACTTAGAGCCGCTATTTTCGCGCTCTCCTTAAATTGTAATAGTGTAGGTCGCAAATAGCAAAGCATAGTACGTCGCTTTTGTACTTTTTTCTTTTAGTTATTTGACTTTATAAACACAAACTCTTACTTATATTAGTGTCATAGTTATTTTATAATTTAGTATATGTTTCGTTTTATTATGACAGTTAGCTTTTATCATAATATCAGTTAGTTCTTAGTGTGTTTGCTAGTTTAACTAATGGTAACAAAATTAGTTAATTTTTCCTTGCATACATTTTTAAGCGTGTATAAAATTAAGTTTGTATTATTATTATTTCAATATAACGTGTAAATCAACACGTTATCATCATTATTATTTGTTTTATCAAAGGAGTATAATATCATTGCTAAATTTAGGTATACACCGCAGTCCTAATTCAATTCCTATTTTTGTCTCCATCCCAAGGTTGCCTTACAAGATGAGTTAATTAGTTTTCTTTGCATATTTAAATTTTTTTAGTGTACAATAACGAATTTATTCAGGTATCTGTCTATCTAACTATAAAATAAAATAAAGAAATGTTTCTAGTATCAAGTACCTACTAAATATGAATGTCCTTTTTTATCAAAATGGTAGTTTCTTTGAAGGTATTCCTTCAAATGAGGGTTAACTATAAGGATTTTTTACCAGCTATATAACACTTCCTAATATGACTAGAAAATTAACATTTATAGCAACACATAATCAAATATCTGTCAAGATTAACTGAACGTAAAAAAAATAATAAAAAATATATTAATAATTTTTCTTAAATAGTAAGCATAATTTAAATACAAATCACCGTATCACGTCATGTAGTCGTAAAAAAACATTCTTAAGATGTCATATTTACTACTTTACCGAAAAACACTGAATACATAAAAACACTGACATTCAATAACAGAAAATTAAAATTTTCTTTAATAAAATTTTAAACTCAAATAACAAGGTTGAAAATACCAATTTCGCTTCAGCGTTGAAAAATTTACAGGCGTTCCTTTCTTAACGTGTCCCTCGACACACAATTATTTAAAGCATTATATTTTTTATGGCAGTGTGTTTACAAACCTTTGTATTGTGGTTTATGAAACGTGTTTATTAGTAATGTCGTGCAATTTTTTTAAATTCCTGGTGTAGTTTTGTCTACGTTAAATGAAATGGTATTTATAATATTATAGAAACTGACGTGAGTAGTACTCATAACTACAACTATTACACGGCTAAAACTCACGAGATACAGTCGAATAATTCGAATCGAGTTATTCGACTGTATCTCGTGAGTTTTAGCCGTGTAATAGTTGTAGAAATGGTATTTGTTGAAGAACGATTTTATAAAACTCTTTGCGTTGCTGTGTTTACGTTAAGTGTAATGGTATCTGTTGAAAAACGACTTTTTAAAACTTTTTGCGTTGCTGTGTCTACGTTAAATGTAATGGTATCTGATGAAGAACGATTTTTAAAACTCTTTGCGTTGCTGTGTCTACGTTAAATGTAATGGTATTTGTTGAAGAACGTGTGTGGTGGTTGCAAGTCTGGGGGCTGTCTCATTCAAAATATAAACAGGAGCGAGGCGAATATGAAACGCAGTAGCGTTAGCACACAAATTAAGACAGGAAATTAATGTTAACATTTAGAACAAGATTTTTAATTTTCCTTTTGTGGATACAAGTTAATATCATTAATAATTTTGGCGTGACGAAAGCGCGGGAATATTCAAATAAACCGAAATGTTTTGAATATGATAGAAAACGATGATGATTCATTTTATATTATATGTAAATTGGCATAAAAACTTTCTACCTATATATTACAGCCCAAAAGGTAAAAAAAGGTTCCTTTACACGGTAGTTTGGACAGCCGCATGGACTAACAGGCAATCGAGGTATAATAATGGAGTCCCGTTGACACCTTTTAGGTTCGGAACTTTAAAAACGTATATTTATTTCAAATAGTTAAATAAATGAAGCGATTAATTCATACAAGAATAAGGATAGGTTCTGTTATAATAGAGATAAGGTATAGGTTTGCATTATTTAAAAAGAAACATTTTATCGTTTACTAAATCTACCTTTATAATCTAGCATAGGTGATACTGTGTCTAGAAAGTAGCCTAGTAGGTACTTGGTTTATTTTTCGTTTTTTATGCAACCATTATTTCATATCTATTGCCATTCAAATTTCTTCAAGCAAAACAAGAGCGGCACAAAATAACGCAATGAATATTAAATGCCACATGTTTGCCAACGTTCTTTGAAAAGGGCAGGCGGAATATTAGCTTCAAATTATTTGAAAATGGCGGTGGATTTGCTGTTTATATCAGATTAATTAGATGTGTAATAGTGAGTAATATTTTAATGAATAATAAAATAAAAATAAATATTTAATTTGGTATTGAAACTTTGGTGTATGAAAAACTTTTTTTTTACATTAAATAGGTGTGATTCATGCTGCAATTTCATTTATCGGGGTTAATTGTACAATAATTAGTATGAACTATTAACCATTATAGAACTATTAACATATTAGAGTTATATCGATCACCTTATGTTCGTAACCGAACATAAGGTGATCGATATAACTCTAATACAAAAACAAATACCCAACGATCACATACATAGATCCTGGACCCTAACTAGAATTCCCTGTATGTAGGGACCAAGAAACTACGAGGACCATGGTTCTACAACACACAGACTCAGAACAAGTATTTGCGCTTTCTTTTTCTGTGCACAAATACTTGTCCTTCCGCGAGAATCGTACCCACCGCCTCCGGGTTAAGAGCCAACCTGCTCAAACACAACATCACAGAGGCTGTCTTAGAATTGAAAATTGGGAGTGAAAGATTCTCGAGGTGTGACTAGAAGTCATAAGACACAATGTATAGGTGACAATAAGGTTAAAACCACGGATGGATGCAATAATTAAGCAGCCACTCAAAGTAGCGCTCAATGCGGGTAGGCCTATGTTCAGCAGTCGGTATCGTTGGGCTAATAATGATAATGATGATGATGAAAATGTAACATTTAGGTATTATGGACGAGTAAACCTGTACAGCCTTATTAAAAAACGGGTATTAATCTCGGATTAGTTACTTCAGCTTTTGTCCTTTTTTTGCTACTGGAATATTTAACTGGATCGAAAGAGACAAAAGATGGTGTAACTAATCTAAAACTAGTTTGTGTTTATTAATAAGGCTGCTATAGTATAAAAATATATCAAAAACATAGAAATGGTTAACAGAATTTGCTACGATGGCTCTACGAGCTACGACGTAGCAAATCCGGAGAATATTTTGCAATGCCAAAAATTATTATTTTGCACATACATGATTTTTAATTTTTTTTAGAATATTTTTAATGTGACATTCATAATGTATCAAATGACAAAACACTACGTGATTTAAAACCAAGCCACGCGCACTCAAGTACGCTGTAACACGAAATCTCAATAGGCAGTGGGGTCGCAGGTTGCAGGAAGTTCTATGGATTCATGTAAATCAGACATACACGTATGGCGTGCATAACTTGAATCAAAACAATATAGCGCATCTATTGATTTTATGTCATGATCGTGAATTCACGACGCTGTATTGTACCGTTCCGTTGCCAACGCTACTTTTAAACCCGAGCGATGGATAGCACAGATAACAACTATCAACACAAATTGTAACCCCTTGTTTCATCCGCCAAATTGGTTACATTTCCACGCGAATTTTAACACGATACCATTGTGAACACACCCTATTGTGCTATTGTGGAACCTCCGCTGAAGTGTAAAATACGAATTCACTTAAAACAAATGACGATCGCGCTTGGAACAAACGAATGGCACGTATTTGTTCAGTTTTATTAATACAAATTTTAGTAAGTAGGTACTCGTGTTTTTTTGTATTTTTAATATAAATTATTTTAGTAAATCGTAATTTTAACACACAAAATCACATTTAATGCCTTTCACGCTGCTGTTCACAGGTAATTTTAGCGTGTAATATGTAACCATATAAAAATCAACAGCAGTTAATTAAAAAATCAACGCTTGAAACTTTAAAACGCTTCATACCTACCAACTAATGGTGTTTACCATTACGTATGTAGGTACTTTGAACATCATATCCATTTTATGTATATCATGCCATGAGAAGAGTTAGGTGTAACGTAAAGCAGGTATGTTACTATATATTTAAGAAACCAATCGTATATAAAATAGATAAACGCTCAAACTTTACAATCTACGTACACGGAATACAATTATCAGACTGACAAAATTAGAACAAAAAACCGCCAAAGTCAAGGCTCGAAAGGGACCTTCTAACATCTCACTCCTTAAATAGAAATCAAACTTTATAGTCCATAAAATAAAGAGTGATTTACAACAAAGTGTCTTAAGTCGATAAGTTTTTTAAAAGCCACATGAGGGAGCTCACGTTGATGACAGCTCGACCACAAGAATCGCTAAGGAATAATCGCTACAAGTTTTATAGGTCGTAATTGTTGTCATAAAATGGTAACAAAAGTGTGTTTTTACGTTCGGCACGAGAGGTGTGTTTATCATCCTGTATAGTTACCGCTCAAGCTCACAACGATCACCGTGGGAAACCACTTTATGGCATTTTAATTGTTTTACTCAGTTTTTTAGGTTTCATTCATGCGACACTTCGCGCAGAGCTGCGGAACTTTGTGTCTAACATTTCCTAGTTTAACACAAGCTTATAAATATAAATAAAGATAACCATTTTGCAGCAGATTAAGGCTGGAAAATCTGATTACATTACTCCGCTAAATTATGTCGTTGCGGTACCTGTATGCAAAGTATTTTAATTTAACATGCCGTGTAGGTAGATGAAATAATACGCAGAACGGATGAAAGAGAATATATTAAAATACTTAATTACGGTTCGCGCAAAACAGGCTTACGAGACGCCCCATCTGTTTAAGGGATTTTATCAAACGTTTCTTCGGAAGAATCACGCTTGGAATAAAATAATTCAAATTAAAATTCAAATATTGTGTACTGCGTTTCCTCGAGATTAAGTCTGTTCTATCAGTTTGAAATTTATTAATGAATTCAAATCGAGCGTGACTTTCAAGTATAATAGACACCTACGCGGCCCGGGCGTTGTCTACTTGAGCACAAATTGTGTGTTTGTTTTAATAACACATGGTAAGGGATATTTTCCGATTAGTAGGCGTAGTTCGACGTCCGTCCTCGCTTCACGGGCGCCAACTGACTCACCGACAACGGTCGATTGTTCGACAATAAACGTCAATGGAATCTGTAACTCAAACATTTTATGGTCGACTTTTAATATATGGGGCATTGCGTAATTCGCCTTCAGTTTCGCCTTAAGCGAATGTCAGTGCAAATATTAACTCAGGGCGTGGTCAGATCGGATGAGAATAACTCCTAGGCCCGGTTCCACTGATGCGTTAACTAACCACCACTGTAATTTCTGAATGGCATAAATATTATAGGTCGTTAATTCGAGTTCCGAACAAATCTTGGCACTTTTTACACCATAAACAATTCCTGAAGATCGTTAAAAAGAAAGATGAGCTCTAACGTCTCTGTTTATAGACAGTAAAGTTGCCGGCACGTGTCTTTAGTGGCGAGACACTTGCTTTTTGATAAACCGAAGTTTAGACCAGCCTCCATCGACGGTCTACTTAGGAAACAGCATCATTGGTCTTTCAAATAAATAACCCCTATAACAGGTGGATATTTGACAAACATTTGAACACTCAGGTTTAAATTAATATTCATGATAATGTGGAGTTATATTTTGATAGAACGAATTATAATAAATTTCTGCTAATGTTTTATTTATTTTATCATAGATCTAACTAAAACATTATTAAATTTAAATGATATCATGGTTGAATGTTTCAACAAACTTTCAACTTTTCACATCCTAAATGAGTGTCAAGAACCTCTCTTAGTCATTTAGAAACCGATTTATCAATGCATTCGTGTCGTCGAACTCACTGTGAGGATTCCTGTCTACAAAATAAATGAAATTTATATAATATTTACATTTTTGGCCATATGATATAGAGCAAGGATTTTTAGAACAAAAATCATATACAGAGGGTCTCATACATTGGACAAATAAGAAATAATACGGTTTTATATCGAGGACGCGTCCCAATTCTCGTTTTGTTTCCAAAGTTTTCTCATTTATCCGAGCAATCGCGTCTTCCAAATACACTGGTATATTTATACGTAGATCTGCGTGCATAGTAGAGAGTGGAAGCCGGGGCAAACGCAGGTAGGCAGTCAGATAACTCGCTTTATAAATAGGTAAAGAGCGTAAATAGAAGCGGTTGTATCGGCTTCGAACCGCTACCAATCGATACGCGATACTCTCGGCTCGTTACAGCACAAATCCTGTCAAATTTCAACCAAAACTCAGCTTTATTTAGTGAGCAGTAGACTGAGTATTAGCTTGAGGATAAAAGGGGAATGTTTGCGTCGCTTCTACGACTGTAAAGACGGAAGCGCAGATACATGTGTGGATATGTGTGTATGGGTAGTTAAAAGTTAAATACCAAACATGTATCTTATGTTGTTGGATCTTTTCTTAATCAAACTAATGGAAATGGCTAGGCTTAGGGTCCGTAATGTAATTTCTTCGGATACGGTATAAGTACTGTGATCAAATCAGGTGGGCTATTAAACAGAGTATAATTTTACGAGTACGTTCAATTACACTGAAGAGTTGTTTTTGTAGAATCGTTTATAAAGCTATGAACAAAATTAGACGTTGATACGTTGAAGCAACGGCTGAGTATTAACAGAATGGTTATTGGCTTAAAATAACCGACGGTGATGTGTGAGGATTTAGAGGAAGCTCATCGTTTGGGTGAACGTTGAATGCGTAATATATGAAAATCACGCGCGTTGTTTGTTAGACTATGAATGTATATTAATTCTATATATAGCGCTGTTTAGATATTAGAAAGAGAAATTTCAACTATCATTTTATTAATTCACAATTTTTATAGTTATTGCTTTATTACTACTACAGATGTAGAGACACTAGAAGGTTATAAATAAAGCAATAAAAAAATTCAAAATGTCAATCAAGTTTGATTATTTTTCATACCTACCTAATAACCTTCCATCATAAATAGCATTAACGATTTCTTAAATATCAGATAGTAATATTAAACCAGTTCATTAACTGAAATGAAATTTATTATAGACATAATTAGGTACCAAGTTTAATTTCGTTTTGTGGCTCTTGTCGTCGCGATATGGATAAAGTTTTTAAGCCAACGGGTCTTCTTGAATAAAACCTTAAAAGTTTGCTTTGATAACGCACCTATTTGGTCCGGAACTTGTATAACTTCGCCAGCCTCTCTCCGAATACTCCAGGGAAAAACTGAACCCAACTGTGTAGGAATTGAATGCAAAGTTTTTCGGTAGCTTTCAAAGTATTGCGGGTTTCATTTCACTTTAGTGGGTTGAAAACAGTAGGTATTCAAGGGTGTATTACTAAATTCATACTACAACTTTGTAATGAAATAAGTTGAGTTTGACTTAACTGTTTATTAATTATTTTCAATTTAATGTCACTTTAGTATTTCTCTCTGTTAGATATTAGTTACTTAATGCGTTTTCCAAAGCTTTCTTGAGACATAATGTATCCTGGTCAGAAAACTATTATTTTTACGTATGTATTGATGGAAATTCATAAACGCTGTCCTTAAAGAATAGTTTTTATTGCCCTCTAAACCACCAAGAATAATTTATAAAAAATAAAAAAGTCATAACTGTTACCCTAAGCTTAACTAACTCTATGTAATTTAATTTTTACGACTCTCCATAAATGTTCCACTAATAATTATTAAATTCGATCAGCCGTGGAGCCGATACACTTGTACCATTTAAATAATGTGCACGAGAATTACAATTCTTTTACGACGCGGGTTTTACACTTTACAGCTTTTTTATTGGTTTTCAATTGCCTTCAGTTGACAATCCGTACCGAGTAAATTCTAGCAAAATATGTGTGCGAAGAAGAATATTATCGAATATTAAAATGTAAATGGGACGGTTAATTTTACTATATTTATAATAATTGCAACTGCATATACTTGCCTGGTGCAAGGCAACAATTTAAAGTAGATATTGAGTAAGCATAAAAATTTGAAACACGTAAGTATGTAGGTGTAAGCAAGTGGGTACAAAATTAAGGAGTTTCGCCATATTGGATAATTTTGCTGTATAAAAAATGACATAATAATTGAAATCGATTGAAAATCGATTTTTACCAATTAGGTGCATCTATTTTAAATCTGACAAAAAGGCGTAAGAAGCACACCAAAAATTATCATTGAAATGATGTCATATTGGAACTCAGCTTAGACAAAATTAAATCGTCAAAAGCATCTGCGCCAAAGGAAATATTCAAATTAATGCTGACAGAAATCCCTTCTGGTTCCTGATTATCTGAGCAATTTTTAATTTAGCTACTTGTAATCAATACATTTCGCTTTTTATCTGAGGGTTTCAGGCGTGTTTTGTGTAATTCCCCCTTATAAATGGCTCCATCTTTGAAAGGGGCACACACATAACAAATTTGTTTAAACAACAGATTTGTTACACGTGTCAACGTGGACTTAGCTTGTTATTTAAACACCCCAAGATTTTTCCGCAATTATTCAACAAAGTAAGGTTTTCTTAAAATATTTATCCAATATACACAATCAGTGCCGGCTCATCACTTATGAAAAATCGTTTCTCTACAGAGAGTCCTCTATAAAAAGCTCATTCCAAATTAAAATTAAGGTCTAGCGTAACCAAAGAGAAGAATCTTATGTTTACTTCCAACCTAATAGAGGAAAAAGTACCTTTAGTAATCGCCTTAAGGATTGTTTTAGCTTCCAGGGTTTTATTATATACGCCTTATACAAAAACGTGCGTTGTCAAAATAACTGGTTGTTTTTCAAGATCCATTTGTGCGGTGCGCCACACTAGCTTTGAATCATAGATGTTAAAAGAAACAACAAAACACGTCGATATTTTAGTCGTGTTAGATAAAGTGTTAATGGGAGCTTAAAGCTGTTAGCATTACTATTTTATATGCATTATGATAAAAATAGTCGAATTATATATGCTGCAAAAAAATTATGGATCATGCATGTAAATTGATAGTAAATGAGCAGCTTCAACAAAAATAATTATAAGCCAACGGTTTAAAAATTGATAAACATTGTTTTTAAAAATAGCCATTAGTGCATACGATCCGGTTTGTATAAAGTTCACGGCCGATAGATTACGGGTGATAGGTAAAAGAGAAAATGAAACCTGATACCTATTCCTAGGTATCGAATCACCCCATTACGAGGTCGCAAAGGTACACACACAGGTATATAACACACCTCTATCGGGCAAGTCCATTAACTTGAAGCGTTATTGAGGCCGTATCTCGAACCCCAACCACTCAGATAGCCCCGCGTTCCATTAAAAGAAACCATAAAATTACATTATTATGTGTTAATAATTTCAAGAGAAAGAACGCCCTTTCAAGTTTCCCTTGAGTCAAATTAAAAATTCATATTCATTGCGTTCCGTGGAAGTAAATTTTTCACGTGTGTAATCGAGGATTTATACCAGATTGAGCGAGTAAATTGAGTTTCGCCTTATCGAGGAAAAATGCCATTCTATCAGCTGCTTAATTCTGAGTTCGCGTGCAGAGGACGTTTCGCCATGAGCAGCTAAATATAATTTCACGGATTTTTGATAACAGCCCGTTTAATATCGCAATATGTTAATGTAAGAGTCTTCTTTAATTTGCAATTATCTTAATATTTGCTTTTAAAAAGTTTATTCTCGAAAGCTTCTATAACGGAGGTCGTGTTGTCATAACTATTTCTGAAATTTTAATTATAAATCACTATTATTCATTTTATTAGTTAGTTTATTTATGGTTGTAAATATTGAGTGTTATGGATGCGGAAGACAGGCGAATTTATATTTAGTCGGCATACCTACTTATACCAAGTTGTGGTGCGTGGCTGTAGGGAGTCAAAAGGCGTTTACTTCACGTTGTCTCATAAAATGGGTATCTAACTGCCCGACGTATTATCAGACCAGTTCTCGACCGCACCGAACACACATGAAGCCGGTAGGTATTTTAACCGATTAAGATTATATTTGACACGTTATCAACGTAGGTGAACTAAGTGCAAATATTCATATGCCTTTTTAAATCCCGATCTTGATTACTAAACGAGCTATACCGGGCAATAAAGCGCCCACATTTTTTTACTTTATAACAAGCCAGCATGGTTCAGGCAATTCACCCTCTTTTCAGAGAAGACCGACTCCATTAAGTCAGTTTCCCTATCGGATTATTTTAATTCCAGAATTTTTGTCCAACTTATAAAATTAAGCTTCTAAATAAGTGATTCTGAGGAAGGAATGGGTCTTAAATTTACTTTTGAATTTTCACTTTGCCAAAAATGAAGCTTCTTGATTTAGCAAATTTTAGCTGCTGATTCAAACATTTTTTTATACTGAACGTGGCTTTTTAGTGTAATGCGGTAGACTTACGTCGTGTAAATACAATGTTTACTCCACCTTTTATCCCTACAAAATACCATCTAAAGTTCAAAATAGAGTGACACTACAGTAGGTATTTCGCCACACAATACCAGCCATTGTTTCCTTTCCGCTAGGTAAATGTGAAAGTATACGGGACGGCAATTTCCCTTCCCTAAGAGACGAAGCGAAAGCTTATGGCTTTGTTACCGTTCACTTTAAAGGGTTTCTTTCAAAATGTCTGGGGTGCTACTGCATTGAATGCATGTTATAGAGAAGTTAACGTTTACGGAAGTACTGCGACTATAAGGTTCTCTTTTACATAACCACATCTATACCAAGTAGTATGCGCAACCAAAAAAATTAGATTAAAAGATTATTAATACATTTTTACAAGCACTAGAATTATTTTACATTCGACATCATCATCAATATCATCATTATTCCCATGCTCTATTCTATTCAATTTACATGTTGGCGCAATATTTTTCATTCTCCACTCTCCCTTGCCAGCCGTCATTGTTTAATTCACGTCCCTAGAGTTACTTTACATTAAAACCTATAATTATCTAGCTTGTAAATCAATCAAGTGTAAATAAACAAATTCATTAAATTTTTGGATTGATAACGTGTCATATTACTCAATCATTTATAGAAATTAATTGACATGTAATGTCTAATAAACAAAATGTAATAATAGCCTCAAGTGATATCTAATGCGACGATTATACCGCGCGTCATAACAAATTGATTCACGTCCTAGAACAATATAAATTTATTTATTAGTTAGCTATATGTGTTAATAACTGTTCAGAAAGGTCTCATGGTTCGCAGAGCATTACAGATGTTATGGCGTAATATTGCCATGTTATATGACTCGGAATTTTATATTTATCTCAAAATGGCCATAAACAAAGTTTCAATCACCAAAGGTTATTACTATAACGTTTCAATTAATTTAAAGGATGTAATTCATACTTAGTTGCAATTCAACTCTGTGACTCGGATCATGAAATGTGTCTACAATAATATGTTACTTTATTTGTATACTATGGCAAGTTAATGGTAATTAATATTTTGAAACTATTACTTAAATATTATTTTATCAAACGATCTTTATAGATATCTACATTTTAGTTTGATGATTGTTTTTGTCAGTAGTATTAGGTACGTAAGTAATTATCAAAAATAATCTAACCTATTATCTAGATTAATTTTTAATTATGATTGATACCTAATTGAAATGTTGAGCTCATATTTCACCTGTGAATGTTTTAAGTATATATCTTTCGTATTATTTCAACTTGCAAGCGGTCAAAACCATTTTAGTTTTTATTTGGGTAGGTATAAAGTCTATTTCGATAATATAATGATCTCAGTTTGTAAATAATTGAGACTATTTTTATTATTTTTGTATTACTCGATTTGCATTATAACAACAACAAGTCGCCACAACTCCTGTACCATGTAATACTTGACACAAAATGGCCAGCGCAAAAACTGCTGTCTCATTAGTGGGAGTCCTGCGTCGTTGTGGTAAGTTACTGTCAGCGTAGAGCAGTAAAGTAAGTCACTTGATTGGCGCAAACATGGCCCAGGACGTAACTTACCTCCGGAGGGTGGTATCGATTCAAGGGATAGAATTCGATAGTGGTCTTTCTGCTAATGGTGTGGTAGCTCGCAGAATTGCTTTATAAAACAGCAGCATTTCGGTTCCTTGTCTTTTTTTAGAGATATTATCCGATTGAGGATAAGGTTTTCTTTTTGGGGACTGTGCTTACTTAGTTTGTTTCTGTATTACACTTTTCAATCTGTCCATTGCTTCTGTTTTTTTAACATCGTCGTGTAATGATGAAACTTATGTTTCAATCGGTTTCAACTGTTATGAGTGGACATATTAGGTGAACGACTACCTTTTTACATTATTCTTTAGCATAAAGAAGCAGTTACATAATCACCTTTGACATTTTTAAGAATTAATATAATATAATTTGTAAAAGAATGTCAGTTAACGTTTCTGAAAGCTAACAAATCTAAGTTTATTAGTCCGCCGTTAGCCGTGCATTAGTCGTATAGTATTTACAAGAATAGCAAATTAAGTAAAACCATCAATCGATAACTTTATCCCTTCATTCATAACTTTAAACATTATTTTACCTCAATAACTAAGTTATCAAAAACGAATCAAACTTCAAAACTTATGTATTCATGTCACAAAAAGCCTACATCTGCTTTTGAATGTACAATCCATGTCCGAATACAAAAGTTTTATCAATATTTGATTGTAAACTAACCATGTACCCAATGTTTTACGTCTCAAACTGTCCCAGAGAAAGCTTGTTATCGTATAAAAAATACAAATACGCCTTCTTTAGAATTTTCAGTGACAAAATAAATGCATAGAAAAATTCTTTCTTGTTATAGGAAAGGCGGAGAGGGCCCGGGGCTCACACGTCGCGTCTACCTACATATTTTATTGACCCTGTTGAACACGCACGTGAAGGAGAGTGCCAAAATATATCTGGGGACATATAGAAAAAAATAAGTTGAAAGCAAGTGAAAATATGTAAGTGTAAAATAAATTAACTTAGTGATTAACTGTGAAATTAACTGATCGTTTTTGTGCGGTATTTGAGTTCATTTCTTCAATATTTTATTTTAAGTATTTTCTTTTTATGAATTTGTGTATAAATATGATTTAAAACGCAGTTTATGTTATAACGCAAAAACATTGATCTTTTATCTTTATCTATGAACCAATTTCCGTTTAACCCCATCTTATATATTAAAGAATTAAATATATGAGATCTTATTGGAAGTCATGGGACAAACTTAAATGTAAAAAAAAATGTACTGAACCTGTAATTTTTATCAATAAATACACCAAAATCCCAATTAAAGTCTACAGAAATACACGCACTGGTTATCGCTAGATATATCCCCGAGTCATCGCCCTATGTGCAGCCGTCCCCCGTACTTTATAGCATATCAGTCGGTGCGGTATTCCCAAACTGCACTTCAGAGCTCCCGGTCGGCATGTATAATACACCATCTCTATGTATATTGAACACTGAGTTTGTTTGTAAAGGGTTTTCTTTAAAAATACGAAGGTTAATATGTACCTTGGGGATTGCTTACTGAATTGTGGAAGATAATTTAATTTTGATAATTGCCTTATTGCGGGACTCGGTTAATGATTACATTCTTTCTAAATGTGATACTTCTAAATTAATATTTTTTTATCTATATCTATTTAAATATATAAACGAAAGTCGTGTTAGTTACATTATAACTCAAGAACGGCTGTACCAATTTTTATAATTTTTGTGTTTTTGGATTTATCTTCGTCCGGAATAGGATAATAAGTAATAAAATTCATGATAAATATTAAAAAAAATGTAAATCCTAATCATGCAGCACGTTCATTGAAAGTTATGCGGAAAGAAGCTCGCCGGGTCAGCTAATATTAGATAAAGGGACTGGTTTTATAAGGTTCATTGACGTAAAATTATCAAGCCGCAACTTGAAATAGACACGTTTCATAACAAATGCAGTTTGGGGGCTCTTCAATGTAATTATATTAATGTTATATTATCATTACATAAATAAATAGGTAGAGTAATTATTTAACTGGTATTTTTTAAAAATCTTTCAATATATAACAATATTACTTTAACATAAGTACCAACTAGTGAATTATATTACTTTTTGTAACTTACCGTCTTCCCAAAAAATATTTATTTATTTATTCTTGGGAAGACCAACAGTTTTTTTTTACGTCGTTAAAAACATACTATACACTAGGAAGCTAATCAAAGTTAAATTTATTTCAGTTTTGTGGAAGTTACAAAAATTCCGTAAGCAAACCCGGTACTTTTCCCCTAGTCTCCGTATGAGTTGTGTTGTACATTCGGAACACGTAACGTATGTTTTAGCCGAACATCTTGCTCCATATTACTACATGTATGTAGGTAAAAGTGTAAATATTCTGTTCCAATACTTCGATCCTACTGTCACTGGGTGAATGAAGAATCTGTATCGTTTTCAGGTTATTTCTATTCCTTTGATGTTTTGTAAGCGTTGTAAACAAATTTTATTTTATGCTCTTAGAGAAAACGTCAAGGGGTACAATAAACTATTTCTACTAGGTGGTAGGACTTTGTTGCAAAGTTCGTCTAGGTAGGTACCACCGCTTTGCCAGTCATTCTGCCGCCAAGCAGTAGTGTGCAAGCACTACTGTATTCCGGTTTGAAGGGCACTGTAACTAGTGAAATTACTGGGCAATTGAGACTTTATGATGTGATCTCACAATCGAGTAATCTTATTACCAGACTGTGCTGATGTCTCAGGATGATATGCGCAGTGCAGTGTCGCTCGAAACTCTATGTTTTTGGGTTCCGAGTGACACTGTTCTGTTTTGGGCGGCCGTGGCACTTAACATCAGGTGAACGACAAGCTCGTCACATCATTCAGTAACATAAAAAAAAAATACATACATTTTAATACCTGTGTTTGTTATTGCTGCTTTATATAAGCATATACCTATATACATATATGACGGCGGCTACGTCCAGTTATAAACTCTATGCACAGCGATCGAGCACCGTAATTTACCCTGTGGTGGCATTAAATGTATTACAGTGGCAGCACCGGCAACTGTCATGGCGCCCCTACCTCTCTGGCCATATAAAGGGATCGATTGGTGTGCTACGGATCATTCTTGTTCCAGACACGGCACGGTGTGGACATGCCGAAGGCCTATAGTTATATGGGTTGCAACCTACCCACAACACGTTTCTGCCCACATCAGAAGTGGGATTGCCCATTTCTACATCACTCTTCAAGCAACGCGAAACGTGACGTGACGTGAATGATGACGTGACGGCGGGTGATAATAATATCAAATTTAGTTGCAGGGTTAACCCGGACCAGTGAAAAAAAAAAGAGAATAAAAGTTTTGGTAAAAAAAGTAATGATTCGTGAGAGAAAAAAAAGAGAAAAAAAAGGGTAAGAAAAAGAGAAAAAACGAAAAGTAAAAAAAAAGTGAAAAAAAAAAAGAAAGAAAAGAGAATGATGACAAAAAAACATGTGTCTGAATGCTAAAGGGATAATCTATCCGGTCTAGCACTAATTGGTATTAGTTGAAAAGATGATTTTTGGTTGCTAAAGGGATATCTATCCGGTCTAGCACTATCCGGTCCATTTTTTATAAATGAAGGGATAAGGTAAATGATGATTTTTGGTTGCTAAAGGGATATCGCTAGCACTATCCGGTCCATTTTTATAAATGAAGGGATAAGGTATTAGTTTGTTGATTTTTGGTTGCTAAAGGGATATCTATCCGGTCTAGCACCATCCAGTCCACTTTTTGTGAATGAATGGATACTGATGGTCCTGAAGGGTTAACCCTTCAATTACAACTCTTTGTAAATGGCTTTTGTGGAGAGGAGACCAGGGTTAACCCTGACGATGACTGGCAGGTTAAAATGCTTTTGTCTAATCAAATTGAAACCTGATCTTTTGACTTTGACTCCAAGTTTAACTCAATTTAATTGTCAGGATGAACGAGCAATAACACTGATGTCCCTCACCAGGTACAAAGTGAAGCTAAGCGTACGAGGACGTACGCACGTCAGTATGGCCGTGACGGCGGCTACGTCCAGTTATAAACTCTATGCACAGCGATCGAGCACCGTAATTTACCCTGTGGTGGCATTAAATGTATTACAATGGCAGCACCGGCAACTGTCATGGCGCCCCTACCTCTCTGGCCATATAAAGGGATCGATTGGTGTTCTACGGATCATTCTTGTTCCAGACACGGCGCGGTGTGGACATGCTGAAGGCCTATAGTTATATGGGTTGCAACCTACCCACAACACGTTTCTGCCCACATATACATCTATTTAATAGGTATATTTTGTGTATATACCTATATAAGATAAATTTGTGTATTTATATATAGTATATACATATGTATTTTCTATCTATTTTATTGTTTAGAGTGTGTATTTATTTTATTTTAAGAAACCCTTGATACGAATTAAATAGTTATGTACCTACACCCTGTCTTTTACCACTTTGTTAATCTCCATCCAAAGGTTGCCTGGAAGAGATCGATTTTAGCGATAAGGTGTTATACTTTATATTAATGATAGTTTTTCTTTGTAATTTTTATTATTTGGTTTGTGCAATAAAAAGTTCATCTATCTATCTACCACGGCAAATTTCCATTATTTTCTAAATACTACAATGATTTAATAACTAAGTTACTGTGTTTGAATGGTAATCTACTGAATTCAATAATAAGTATATTCACAATTTTTAACGTTACGGACTCGAATGCGGTTAATATGTATATATATATAGGTAATATTATGAATACGTTTAAATACATAAACACTTATTTTAAGTAAATAAGTATGTAATATATAATTATTAGGTAAGTCTGTATGTGTATACGTCAACGGCCTTTTGTATTCAAATCAACAAAAAATATATTCTTAAATCGCTTTAGCTGATAATTTTAAAGGATTACACAGTAATAAACCTACATACGACTATCATTTAAAAATTAAATTAAACGTTTAATTAAGATATTATTATAATTTGGTTTTACTGCTTCACGTAAGGTTTGTTTAAAAAAGATACCATTATCACTCGTGAGTTTGTGAATAATTTAATATTTAAATGTAAGTGTCATGCGATAATGAGGCGCAACTTACGTTTTGTATCAAATTGTATAAAACTGAAAAATAAAACACAGGTTTATGCATCTGTGACAGCTTTGACACGTATGATAAATACGCCGTATCCCAAAACTTGCATATGTACTTGAAGTAACTTATCTCTGAAATTCCAATAATCAGGTATTCTTATTAAAACAAATATTTTCGTAATGATTATTAATTGTTTTGATGGTTATTTTACTCTCCTTTTTAAGACTAAAATAACAGGTATGCTGTTTTAAACTCTAATATACAAAAAAAAATAGACTTATAGGAAAACTAAACAAATGAGTGAATAAAATGAAATGATTTATTAATGAATGTCAGTATATAACTAGTTGTGTCCCGGGATTTCACCCGCAGATAAAAGTATATTTTAATTATTTACACATCCCACGGGAAAATTTCACTTTAATGGAATAAAATTTAGCCTATATGTTAATCCGGTGTATAAGCTATCTTGGTACCAAATTTCATCCAAATCCATTCAGCCGTTTGTGCGTGAAGAAGTAGCAAACATACAAACATGCACACATACACACCTAAAACCCAAAAGATTATATATATATATATATATATATATATATATATATATATATAATATTATACTACGATCATATACATAGATCCTGGACTCTAACTATGAGATAACCTGTCTAGTGTTCCCTGTCTAGGAACCCAAAAACTACGAGGATCCCACAACACCCAGACTCAGAACAAGTATTTGCGCTTTTTTATGCCCTAATATAAGTCCTGCGACGGGAATCGAACCCGCCGCCTCTGGGTTATGAGCCGACCTGCTCAACCACCACGCCACAGAGGCAGAGGGTGTATAAATATAGTAGGTCTTAAATCTTTGACTCAATTTGAACCTCTATGGTGGTAAATTTTCAAAAGATTTCGTTATAAGAAAAAGTTTATGTAGGTATATCTACCATTAATGGAAGAACCTTCAAAAGTTTCTACTTACATCATTAGTCTTTTAGGCTGTAGGTAGGTATTTTGTCTATATATCAGTCAGTCAGATAAAAGTATAGATACTGCGAGTGTACCAACTTCTTGGTGCTTTTATTATCAATTTTTTTAATAATATTGCCCATTTATAAGCTATATTTAACCAACAATAATTTGTCAGAGACATCAAAAATATAGCAGATTTGAAAATATGGCATTTTAAAAATACAATTTTTCAATGTCTATGAACTGTTTCTGAATTTAATTAACATTTGCAATTATTAGTTCCAGTAAACTCTTTCATCTGTCGTTTAATATAAAATGCAATTTTTATTGCCTATTAAGCGGGTCCTTATTACTTACCGTTATACTACTAAATATTCTCATTACATTTTCTAGATCTAAAACTGATAAACTCAAGGTGTGAATGTAATATGAAATAATTAAATATTTTAGTGTAGGAAAATAATATTTTTTACGATCGGAAAAAAAAACAAAAGAAACAGAGAAAATGGGAATTGTTAAGATAGCTATTGTTCATTTAAATACACGAATAACAGTAACAATGAAAGTATATTGTGCTTATTACTACCATTTATTAAGTTATATACACTTAACTCATGTTTTTTATTGTTCTAGGGGACGTAAGTAGACGTGTGCGAGGACTTCAAGATTTCTCATCAGCATACTTAAGTAAACTACACAGCGATAAATTGGCTTTACTCTCATTGCAAATGTATAAAGCTGCAATATTTTCATAGTTTTATAGTACGCTTGATACCATGCCAACTCACTTTTATTTCGTCCCGAGACCCTACTGCTGATATTGGAGCTCGTAAAGTGGCGTCGAGCCGCTTCCAACTTTATTCGCGAGAAATCTATGAGTTGACGGTACATTGGTAGTGTAATATTTCCTATTCGAACCAAGTTCCAAAAAGGAGGAAGGACTATGTTCGTTTGTGTGTATTTTTTTTGTATGTTCATCGATTTTTTCAACAATTGTGAACCGATTTCAAAAAATCTTTTTTAGTTCGAAAGAGTACCTATACTCTCGAGGTGGTCCCATTATCATCAAGCCAGGATCTGATGATGGAATCTCAAGGAAAACGAGGAAAACTAACTAGCAATGTAATAAATTCATAGAAGTAAATTTTGATTCACTTCCCGGTTTCCGATTGAGCTGAAATTTTGCATACTTATAACTAAAAAGAAGTTAAAAAACTATTCTTTAACATTAACAATATGAGCCTGTTTATTCTCTATTCATCTTTATGTTTGATAATATTAAACGTTGTTTCCGATTTTATACCAATTATGATATTACTATTTTTGTAATTGGTGGTATAATTGATTATTTTTTATATGGCTTAAGTAATTTTTTTACATAAGTGAATAAATGAAGTGTATCTTCATATTAAAAATACCAAGTCACTTTATTTTTTACCTTAATTTTATTTATTGGTACCGTTATACGTAAATGTTTGTTTACTAGAATAACAATTTAATTTGTGGAAGTTTTATGAAATAAAATTGCATTGGTGCTGTTTGTTTTATTTTAAATATTTTTAGATATTAGTGAAACAGTTTTATTCAGAAATATATAAATTAGTCATAGTCAGGTATGCTTGATGTTAATCTACCTTAGTGACAAATGTATATGAGCTTCAAATTTACAGACAATACCTACATAACTAAAATAAGTTACTTAAAATTAATTAACAAACGGTATATCAGGTGGTAGGACTTTGTTGCAAAGTTCATCTAGGTAGGTACCACCGCTTTGCCAGTTATTCTGCCGCCAAGCAGTAGTGCGCAAGCACTACTGTGTTCCGGTTTGAAGGGCACTGTAGCTAGTGAAATTACTAATTAGTGGCAATTGAGACTTTATGATCTGATCTCACAGTCGAGTAATCTCATTACCAGACTGTGCTGATGTCTCAGGATGATGTGCGCAGTGCAGTATTGCTCGAAACTCTATTTTGGGGTTCCGATTGACACTATTCTGTTATGGGCAGCCGTGGCGCTTAGCATCAGGTGAATGGCTAGCTCGTCAAAACATTCAGTAACATAAAACAAAAAAAAATATCAGATAAAATATACTCCGTCACCGTTATTTTTGGTAGCAGGTAGGTATTTAATTTATTCATACTCCTACAATTTAAATCAAAACCCACAAAGCCAACACATAAACACATAATCACTATATAAGTGTACCAAAACCATTTGCAGAAGTGGCAGATAAAGACACTTTAGTTCATCTCTAGCCTTGCATTACCTTACAGGCCCGGTGGGTTTTGAGCGTTACTTACGTGCTTATTTACAGTTCCAATGCTACAACGATATTCGAAACTCGACAAAATCAGAGTTTAAATTGTTCGTTTTACGATTATTGCATACTTCCATTGTAGGTATCATTTGAATACGAATTCGCGACATCGGAGCGCTCACGCGAGCTGGAAAACAATGGAGAACGAACCTAGAACCAAAGTTGTAAGCCACAAAATGGTTTGTCATAAAATGGTTCCTGATTGTACTGCCTTTACGTACGTAGGTCCAAGTAACTTTACACGATAGTAAAAACAATAATTTAAGGGCATTATCGACTATTCGTGTTGTTACCTAGTGCTTATATCAGTAACTTTATGTCGGAAGATATATACTCGTACATAGAAGTTGTACAGGTCGTCTACAATATCAAAGTCCTGAGTTTTGTAGTTTGAATTACAGAATATAGAGAGACAAAGACAACGAACATGGCACGTATATTTTTGTCCTCTTCTAATACACAAAAGTTTGTAATGTTGCTGTCAACTCTTCGCTGGAACGGCTTAACGGGATTTTGATGAAACATGTTATAGCCTTCAGGTCCAGTAAAATACGAAATAAATTTACCCTGAAACATATCACAGTCCACGTGGGTGTAACCATGACGCGCAACTAGTATAATTTGTAGAATTTGTAATTGATACTTTCATAAACAAATACTATTTATGTTCGGTTTTTTGAGCTATATGTATATCTATGCCATCGGTTAACAAGTATCTTTTTCCATGAGAAAATTATAAGCTAATAATATTTTTTCTCCTTTTGTCAGAATATCCCATGTGTCAAAATAACACTATTTTGAATAGCTAATGGAATTCGAGGGGAAACGTCGCAGGCCATAACACAGGTTCTTCCTAGCTTGGCTCGCAACGCGACCGTGAGAATTTGCACTGGGAAAAAAAGCATCTCTTAAATATTAACTTAATCGATAACATTGTTAAAAATATTAAAAAAAACACACACACATTAGGATATTTCCTAAAAATATCTCAGCTTTAAACTCGCTTAAGTAATGACTTAAGCGAGTATAAAGCTAAGAAATTTTTAAATTGAATTAATTATGATTATTAGTATCTGAAAATTATTTTTAAAAAACTCAAACCAGTCGTTTATCTCTTGATACGCATCATGCCGACGACACTGAATAAATTATCCAAACTAAAAAATTAAGAGAAGCAGACAAAAAACAAATGAAGAAACATTCCATTACCAATAATTATTTATCATAGACTTAAATTGATTTCAAAGCGATATTCAGTACGTGTTTAAGCAACTATGTAGGTGATAGTGATAGTTATAAACGATCTTACCCACCCATTTATTACCACAACTCACATAACTGATGCCTAGATACAATGTTACTATAAGCAATCGATTTCGTCATTCGAAACGTTGTAGACAATTTGAGCAGTTACTAAACTTCAAACGTTTCAATGGAAGTTTACTAATTTCACTTGTTATGCTCTAGACGCTCGAGTTTTTTATTTGTTATCTTTAGTATGAAATTCCATTGATATGTAATAAAAAACGAGTGTGATTTAAACCACACAACTGAAGTAAAACTTCTTTAGCTCCATCTATAAGCCAGTATAACTTTGTTTTTGCTTTGTCCAATGTTAATGTCGCCAACTCGACAATTGTAAATTGTCATTTTACCATACATACCAACATAATAATACATTTTAAAGTAATTTCTCACTTTGTCGTTTTGACAATGGAGATCTACGTTAACCAATAACTTTCAACTTCCGTTCGCCTCGTCACGCATTCACCAGCTTACTTCCCAAGTCAAGCGAGCGTAAAAAATTTTTACTTCAATAAGTTGTTAAATATTACAAAACAAAAATCTAGCAATGGGCAAATAAATAATGAAAAAAAAAAACTAAAAATATTAAATTAACGGTTATTATATAACCGTTATATTATATAACGGGTGTTATAATATAATCAAGGTAATATAAACGTTGCCATGAGAATTTTTAATAGATATGTGTTTCTTTGCTCGTGGAAAAACGTTCACATTGTTATAACCACAGTTTAGTAAGGTAAGTGGCGGATGTAGAATTTGATTCTAAAAAAATCTTTTACATAAATAAAATCAACGTAATTAGTGTAATACGAGTATATTGCAGGGAGTGGCTTGGAATTGATAACAAAATGGATGAATAAAAATCGAAAAAATTAATTAAATTTTCGGACAAACTATTTAGTGCTCGTCGTCCCTCGCTCGTAGACCCTCGTCGGTCATTGACCGTGTGGTGAGACGCCTACGCAGCCGGTAATGGAACAGCTGTGCATATTACCTGCTAGAATTCGGATAGTGTGCATGCCGTATTGTTGAATAGAGTTTTTTTGTTTTACATATAATTTTAACACATTATAAATGCGAAAATATGGAGAAAAAAAATTATGTTCGCAGTAAAACTTCTTTACGCGCGCTTGACTTGGAGAGTGAGCTGGTGAATACGTATCGAGGTGAACCGACATTGATTTACGTAGATCTCTATTGCTACAGTTAAAAAGTTGCATTATTGTGTTAGTAAGTCGGACCTACTCACACAATATATATATACCGGAATTGTAATTTTATCGGATATACCGGAGTATATCCGATAAAATTACAATTTACAACTATCAAGATGGCGACATTAACATTAAACAAAGCAAACAATGTTATACCGCCTGATAGATGGAGCTAAACTATAGAAGTTTTACTTTAGACGTGTGGTCTAAATCACACTTGTTTTCGTTTACCATTAGTCGATTGCATACCACCCTTGCAAGATTGTGCAATAATTAGCTCGGATCTTATATACGTAATATGATATCTTATTTAAATAATTATAATAATTAAAAATTTAATATGTTAAAATAAGTTAATTTTAATAATACTATTAAATTTAATTCACACTCATTGCACGCCTGTATTATTTTATGTACCACTCAACTCCGTAACGAGTATAAGCGAATTTTGATTAAATTTGGTCATTACACATCCTGGCTATTTTATTATTATGAGCAGTAGTTATCATAAAATTGAATCTAAGCACTGTAAGTTTTTAAAACAAAACTATATATTATGATTTTATTGCATATTTATTAGTTTAAAAATAATGTATTCTTTACTATATGCATCCAGGAGCGGTTTGTATAAACTTTACGTACTGTTTGTATTTAATTACGATATTGGAAACGTTAAAATCGATTTACCAGTTGGAGCGAGTAGGTATAATCGGTTACGGAATAGTTTTTATAGACGATTGACTACCAGATGTAGGCAATGTTATTGATTTTTGTTTTTTAAGATCCCGAACCTTAGATGGTAAGTGATAATAGAAACATAGGCAGCTATTTGATTTGTTTATTAGGAATAATATACCGGACTACTAGACGCTCGGCTAAGCGCCATCCCTTCATGGTCGAAATACCCCCTATTCGTACCAAGCGATTTGATTTTTCGTTCATAATTACAACGGCTAAGGAATGGAATGCCTTGCCAGCGCCTGTGTTTCGGGCGAAATATGACCGAGAGTGAATAGGTAGGTATTTACTTGGCTAGCATGTACATCTTCGATTTCATCGTCACTTCCCATCAGGTGAGAGCGTGGTCAAATGCTAGACAAATTTAAAGTAAAAAAAAAAAGAAAAAAAAGTTGAACACTATAATCAGCATCTGTTGAATAAATGATAATATTTAGATAAATATGTAGATACATTTATTATATGATAATTAATTTATTGACACCAAGATGACAAAATACAAAACAGGAAAGCTTATATTTAGATTCGATGATTATTACTCCACATAATAATAAAATAGCCAATATGAGAATGACCATGTTCTGTCAAGTGTTATATAAAAATCAATGTTAATATTAAAAATCTAATTTTTTCATGGTCTTGATAAGACGACGATAATGACTCTAATTTACTAATTTACTTAATTAATAATAATAATAATAATATGTGTGGACATCTCACACAACGCCATCTAGCCCCAAACTAAGCAAAGCTTGTACTATGGGAACCAGATAACTGATACAATACTTAGATACTTTTTGTTTGTAAATACATACATAGAATACAATATAACACCCAGACACAGAACAAACATCGATGTTCATCACACAAATGTTTGTCCTGGGTGGGAATCGAACCCACAACCCGCAGTGCAGAAGGCAGGATCACTACCAACTGAGCTATCGGGCCAGTCAATTAGCATGCAGTAGTTAAGATATTACCAGTTTGCCTACATTTAATTATGAATTTTGCTTCGTTATAAATATAAATCAGTCCCCCATAAAGCTTCGGCCAAACCTGAACACCCAAAGCATCTGCGAAGCGACTGCTTCAATCATTGAAATAAGATGACAGCGCAAACTAAAAAAATAACCTATGTGACTGAGGGAGGAGGCGTTTCTAACGATGTAAACCACTTTTGACAAATCTGACTAATACTTTACTTACTCTAGTTTTTTTTCTGACTTTGATGATTAAGATTTCATAATAAAAATAAACAACTACGTGATAAGTTACTTTTCACCCGCAAGGAAAACCGTGGGGCGCAGCTAGTTGAACAAGATTTGCACCCGTCGCTCTTGCTTTGCATTATCAATGTTAAAGCAGATGAGACGGGCCACCAAAGCGACCATTGTGGTGTCACTATAAGCGCTCAGGTGTGAGTGCAGAATTAAAAATCTTGAATGAGTGTCACATTTCATTTATTATGCGATTATTTTTTTTCGTAAAACCAGAAGTTAATTTAAAAGTTTTTATGAAGCTCTAATTTTGACTATTTTCCTCTAGTATTTTACTGGTAAAAAAACAAGTCACTTAATATTAACCTACCGTAGAAAAGTCATTACTTATTTATTGATATTATCTCTACATGTAATAACAATTAACTCGACCCAATGTCCTCATTCTGACATATTAGTTACATTACCAGCTACTACTACATTTAGGTTGCTAAATGAAACGATAGAAGGACAAAAACTGTACTTGTACGGACGAAATTAAGAGACTCTGCTAATTAGAAGGCCCGAATCGGCAAAAACAACGTCCTTACTATTATATAGACACAAGTAATTTTGTAAAGGTATGAGCGAAACGCGGCATAGAAACGGAGTCACGCGGTCGGTCGTTGTGGAAATATACCTATACTATAGATAAAGATAGATGAATAGATAGATAGATAAATAGATGGATAACTTTTTATTGTCTCACCAATAAAATTTACAATATATACAGGAATAAAATAAATCTTACGTAGGTACTAGTGCAACAATGGATGGTCTTATCGCTAGTAGTGATCTCTTCCAGAGTTAAAGCTCAGATTGGTAATCGTTTAATAGGTATATATAATGTATTTTATATATAAAACGAAAATTTCCCCTATGTGTTAATCCAGCGCAGGTATACGCTGAATTAACATGAAACTTGGAACGCAGATAGCTTATATATAAGCTATCTGCGTTCCAAGTTTCATCCAAATCCGTTCAGCAGTTCTTCGCTCAAATCAGCCGACTCTAAGTCACTCAGTCATACCTTAGTAGGTATAGTATAGATTTAAACACATCTATGTGTCTGTTTTTAGTCATAGAGCATTTATTGTGTGTTTGGTGTCACACAAGTAAGTCTTCACACAACTACCTATAAAGCTTCTCTCTGTAACAACAACCTACAACATAAGTCTTATTGCACTATAAATAAAAGTGAATTTCACTTCTATGTCAAATTCCATGATGCCTAAAACCACCTATGTTGGTAGAAGCAATAAAACTAAAACTAAAAGTAAAATTATTTAAATGATAAGTAAAACAACAAAACGACATAAACAAAAAGTCATATTAAACCCACTGACCTTTTTGAGAATTTATTCAAATATGTTATTAATCGTTTTTGTTAAATTTTATAATTTTGTACATTAAATAAAGTATTTATGATACCTAATTTTACTTGCCATAGTTAAATAATAGATATTTCATTATACGAACGTATTCACAGAATTATAGAAAAAATGTTTAAATGCATTCTCATAACAATATATCAAACAATTTACCTAGTCTAGATAATGCATAAACTTATACCTACAGGCTATATTAACTATTACGCAAAATTACCTAGGTACTTCGCAAATAGTTAAGTACCTAGTTAATATGCTGAAGAATGCGTCCATTTCAATTAGTTCTTTGATAACAACGTTTTATCGGGTTTTTTCCAAACAAACTTGTTTAATATAACGTTACCAAGAAGATTGGATCGCGATGTAAAAGTGGCCTTGACATTCCTAGAATACTCTTCACCTCTTCAGTCGTATAATTAGTCGGCTCAGTAAACAAGGCCAAATATTGTACCAGACGAAAAACATAGTTCCGGCTAGAGAGCTTTCTCATAGAAACCTTTCTCTTGCCATTCCAGAAGATTGTTAGGAACCCAATTCCATTAAGACCCCATTATTACCAGCTGACTCCCATTGGAATAGCTAGATGGTCGCGCCATCTAGCGTACAACGACCGAACTACGTACTAAACAGCGCCCTCTACATTCTGCCTTCAACATAAACATGATAACGCACTACTACACTGACACGTGTTGCAGCTCGCTCGCTCGCATACGTAATGAGTGAGATAAAAATACCACCCAAGATGTCTTCTAAATTGACTTATTAAAATGCACGTCGTTGATTGGTCAACGTGGGAGAGGATAAACTAGTTTCTACCAGATCACGCCAATGAGAATTCGGCAGGCATGCGGGAGAAGACCGCCATGCTTATTTAGGTGGAGTCGAGTATAAGAACCTCCTTTATATTCCTGACGTATGCAGTCATTTGAGTTATGGTTGATGGCGTAAGACTACGTGTATTTTTGAGAAAACTGCTGAATTTCATTTTGCTACAACATTTAAGACAAAAAATATGCCGAGCGATCGAGAGGTCATAAATCGGATGGCTATTTTTACAGCTCTCTAATGTTCGCGCAGAAATGCCAGATGCCAAAAAGTGTAGGAAAAACTGTACACAACTTGGTACCTACCTACTTACCTACTACATACCATAAAACAGAAAAAATAATTTAAATATTTAGCCGTAAAATAGTACAAATCCTAGGGCTATATTTAGATCGAACTCAACCGCCAATGCGAAAAAATCGATCCTTTCGTCGAGTCATTTATTGCTAAAATATGGATCCTGGCACCAGCTGGTATGGCTTTAGAAGGGAGAATATATAAGTAGATTATCTGGCAACATTATGAAGGTAATAGGTATATATACTCTACTGGACATTCACAATAGGAAGTAATAGTATTCTGTGACAATAGGTTATAAGACGTTCGGATATAGACAGGATATATACACTATGTATATAAAAGGAAGGATGACAAGGAAAATTCAAGAAAACAATTTGTAAAATGTGAGAAAAGGAAGCTGAACATAAAAAGAAAATAAATTCATAAACTCACCGACATTAGACGGGAGGTACGGTCACGAACAAAAATTATAATAAGATAGGCCGGCGGGGGCTCTACCTGCGAAGGTGAAGGGACGGTATCATTACCATTTATTTAGGTGAGTACAGGTAAGTTCAAAAGTTTTTGAGGAAATCTTTAACTATTCTTTTTTAAGTTTGTTCACTATTAGATGATATTATTATAAAAAGTAAATAAGGAAAAATTTGGTATTAATAAAAATGACTTAAGTAAAATGACATAAAAAATTGCCAGAAACATAAGCAAAAGTAATTTGACCTCGAATCACGATAGTCTAGACGTAACATCTATAAAATAAATAACGACTCATTACTAAATTGCTACAAAACGTTAGTTTAATATCGGGTCGTTTATGACCCGTTTATGGCCGAAAAAACATCCCCGTGGGAACTTTAGTACAAGAAGCCAAGTGGCGCCCCGCCCGTCAAGTCGTAAAACTTTAACTCTTGAATGAAACATCGACCCATAATTGGCACATTAAAATGTCGTCCATTGACAAAATTTTATTGACACAGTGTAGGCAGGATAACACACAACAGGTGACCGTAGGTTTTACGAGCAAACTCAGGCGCGTGCCGTGCCATAAACCAACGACGAAATCGTAAAATCGTAAGAGCTGTTTAAATCGCCCCTAATAGAACATTATAGTTGTCTCAATGACGTGTTTAGTTTTATGTGATTTTGTTTAAGTAGGCGCCTCTATAAAGTGGGATGACGTACTGGGGCAATAAAAGCTACAATTTAACTGCCTAGACACACACCAGACAGTAGGAAATGTGACCACTTTGTCTCATTATACGATTAAGACTACTTGGTATTATTGAATATTTTACCAGCAATTCGCTTTGTGTTTATTTGGTCATTATTTATTCAGATTTAGTACTAGGAGGGTGGTAAAAAGATTTATCTAATACTCCCAATGATTACAAGTAAAAGACAGTAGAAAGAAGAAAAAAAATACATCACTGTAAAGTTTCTTGTAGCTTCTTCTTACAGTTGTAATTGAAGCTTCGGGTCGGAGTTTTCTGTTCTGCATTGTACCGGATTGCTTGCACCAGTAGTGAGAAAGAGAACTGTTTTTTTTTTCAAACTCATATATTGTAATGGGCTTGCTATATATTATTTGATAATAAGCACATTATAATTTTATATGCTTCGTGATATAACTTAATTTTAAGAACCTAATATAATTTTGACTTGTAAAAGTGCTAAAATTAGCCTATTTGCAATAAATCTTTTGACTTTGACATTGACTTTACACAGAGATCAATTTTATTTTAATACAATAACAAATATTCACTAGACGCTCATAAAGTTTTAAAAGTGACTGTACCGGCCTCTGTCTCTGCGTTTGGGAAACGACCAAGGGAGGATATTTGATATCTACGTAGTTATACGTAGATTTCCTATACATTTTGATAATTAGAAGTACTTATCTACCTTACAGATAATTGGAGAGCTAGGTCAAAAGATAAATAGAAGCCAGAGTTATTTTCCCCGAGGCGAATAACTCTTCTCAGATAACCTTCACTAACAAAGGTTACGAGACGACAGAATGATGTGGTTACCATTTTATCATTTAAAAACATAAGAGCTGTAGGTATATTTTTAAATGAGCTTACAGATCAAAGACCGTCAATCATTTCTTAAATGAAAAAATCTAAAAAAAGGCAGGAAATTCATTGAAAATAACTACACGGTTCTAGAGAGACTATATAAGCCAAAATCCTTCCCACAACGAAATCTTCGTTTTAACCGTATGCTCAAGTCAGCGGAAAGTTAATAAGATCGGGGTCCTCAAGGGGCCACACCCACGGGCCCACGAGGCCGGGCGGGTGTTTAGCATAATGCATTTCGTGCTCGATTGTACGTCGAAAATAACTCAATGTGTAGAGATACTTACCGACTTGTGGTTTGAGAAGAACATTATCCGTATTCCTTATGCATCTGTAACAAACAATAAAATTCATTTAACTTCATTATATTAAATTAGCATCAACATTCCGATTTCGGTCGCAATCACAATCTAGGTAGCAGCTGGAATTACTGACCTAGAATATTTTCGCTTGAGAGCATAGGGAAAATCTATTCGGTCGGGAAAAGTTTCTTCGTGTTTAGTTCGAGAGCTCTGTACAATGTATGGGAATAGCTGCATTTTGGACGTCAAATTTGCTCGACTGGAGTCTTGTACTTTTCTCACTATCTAAGATGTTTGATGTATATGCGTAAATAAATTTCTTGTGTTTGTCACAATCGTAACTTTTTATAAATACAAAATTATATATTTATCTTCATTTTTATGATTTTTTGTCATTTTGTATACGAAAGAAAAACAATTAAGGACTGGTATTCCTATTTGTTCTATATAAAAAATGCTTTAAATGCCTTATTTTTAATATATCAAAATCTCACAAGATTTAAATTAAATATTTTAATAACGTCCAAAAACTTTAATAACGTTCGTGAAAGAGTAGCAAAATTTTTTTAGGTTTATGGTGTAAACCTATCCAAATTGTCATAAAGACTGTATGTAATCGAAATCGTGATATATAGGAATTGCTATTCAGAAAGTTAACAGGCCACAAACGTAACCTAACATCTTAGATTAGCATATAACATCTGTTGAAGAAACAAATTGTAATTTTTTTTCTGATGTACATCACGTCATTTTATTATTAACAGCACATAGCAACCTAAAATAAAAATCAGAACCTATTTATAATATATGATAAGATTAGTAGATAAATTATTAAAACATTACACAAACATAAAATATACACAAAACATATGTTAATATATACCTATATAGTAAGATATATTTATCTCCTTGTATACATACCTATATAGGTAATATAATAGTAATATAATATTTTGTTAGTCAAATACTTTAAAATGTATAATGCGTGGATATTTAGACATACCTACTTAGTAAAAGCTGATGTTATCAGAAATTATTTTATTTCGTTCCACAAATATACTATTATATATTATCATGTGAATTTGAATAATTTATGCTTGATAAATATATTTTCAGAAATCTGATGTTCAACTCGTGCATTTTCATGCATATATATGCTTAATTTAAATTTATTTAAAGATATTGCTAGTTTTTCAAACTATCACCTAAAAAAAAATTGCTGTAATATTAAGAATAACACTAATTTAATTCGCCAGTAATTTTAATGACACTTAGCCTTTATAAAATATATGTTTGTATTTTTATTGTAATGGTGTCATTATGCTGGTGTAATAAATATCAGAAGAGAAATAAACAATAAAAAATGTACCTACTATTACAGTATTAAAAAAAAGAAACACTTAAATCGTATCGTTTAGAAAAACAGGATAATAATAAAGGCTTGTCATTTGAAAGTAACCTCTATTTATCGTATAGTAAGTAATTATTGGACCTCACATTATTATTATTGTGAGGTACCAATAACTACCTACACTTGTCTTCTTCTGTGTCTAAGTTTCAGTACAAACACATTTTTTTTTTTTTTTTTAAATGTTTTGGCTTCACACTTCCGTGTATTTAGCCAGTGTCAAGTAATTGATAATTATCAAGTTAATGATATTTCGCAAATATGTGTCAAGTCACAGTCGAAGTCATTAAGTCAAGCCATAGTCAAGTCATGGTCTAGTCAAAGTCGTACTCCTAGTAAAGTGGTGGCAACTTTACTTGAAGCTTCTAAGGAGTTTTGGAAACAACACGAAAAGAAACGTTTCACCATCATTATACCATTTTCCCACACTCACGCCTGTAATCCAGCACTTAACGAATAGAATGCCACCAATTTTATGCACTAACACTGAAAATAACACAAGTTTTGGAAAATAATACGATGCGGTGACGCAATCTTTTTCGTGTTCCCGCCAAAACTCCACAAACACATTTATAATATTATTATTATATAAATCAATGCTATAACTATTTGTTTGTTGTTTTTTAAGTGTCACAGCAGCATAGCAGTTGCAGTACCTATCTCAAGTGAAAAGTATATAAAAATACTAAAATCTCTACAATAAACAACAAAAGGACAGACAGCGTATTAAACGCGGTTATTTTATTATAATATAATTTTTTGGATATTTATTGTTATTTAGTTTATTATACTTAAGATTTAATTTAGTTTTAGTCAAATAATCATAATCATACATAATATTAATATTATAATATCTACATTTAAAAAAAACGCGTGTGCTTTAGACCACACGACTGAAGTAAAACTTCTTTAACTCCATCTCTCTTGCCCCTACAGTAATATAGGAAACGTAACTCTTTCTATCTACACTTTTGCCTCATCAGCTTATACCCAAGTCAAACGTGTGTAAAGAAGTTTTACTTCAAAATTGGTAGATATTCTACATACCAAATAATGATGTAGTCTACAATCCATAATAAATCTATACCTACTTAGGTCCGCCGTAATATCCCTACAAACTTTCATACTGGCTATAAAACAGATTCGTACTGTTATATTCGAACCCTTCAGTTCCAAGTTTGAAACTGCTGGACAGAATGGGATCGCGTTGCGTAGTTTCAAGCTAAAATTATCCGTTCCGTTTCACGCACGTTGGATTCTGTAAGTATCTATTTTGAGGATATTACATCTGTCGGTGCCCACGACCGCCCCGTTTCGGGCTTGTACCTGAATGTATCTGCTTATGACAGTACGTTATTGCATTCCGCCATTTTGTTTTTCGTATACGTAGATTTTAAAGCACTACTTAATGTGATATATAAATATTTTCGTATCTTATTTCACATTCATTGACGAAACTTGTAAATTATATTCACATTCAGATGTGTTAGGTGTAGGTATATGTATGTATTAAATATTGACAACGATCGCAACGTGACCAAATATTAAAGCAATCCTTGACAGTCTCTGTGGTGTAGTGGCTGAGCAGGTCGGCTCACAACCCGGAGGCAGTTCGATTCCCGCGGTAGGACAAGTATTGTGCACGAAACAGCACAAATACTTGTTCCGTGTCTAGACAATACCTAGGTATTGTGGGACCCATGGTCCTCGTAGCCAAGATTCCTAGATAAGAAATCTCAGTTGGGGCCAGGATCTATGTATGTGATCGTTGAGCGCTATTATTATTCTGATGACAGTAATGTATCTAAGAAAGAAACAAATGACAAACGACTAATTTTAGTTAACTTGAATTGTATCCGGTAGCAAAGGTTATCACCCCACAATAAACTCTAGGATTCCACCCAACTCATATGATATATGAATATATCTACATTACTTTACAAAAGCGCGTACGTACATACTTATATTATTTCAGTCCGTAAAGCATACATTTCTTTGCACATGACTAAAGATATTCACAACGATTTGTAAGCGTAGCGGCTCGCGATATTCAAATAATAACAATCCTTCAGACATGGATTTGCAATGCAAGCCCGGAAGGATTCGCCGTCCAGATAGTCTATAACTCGTCACCTGGGTCACAGCAGTAAAACCTGTCTGCTGCTTGTCTACAAAGTTTACAACCCAACGTATAAAAATAACCATGCACCCGCTATTATTACAAATGATACTACACGTTTTACGAACGCGAATATTTACGTTTTTATTTCAAACGTTTATTGCCTCTTGTGCAACTTAATAGCACACTTGAACTTGATGCTAGTGACACCGTTTGATCTGAATCGCGTTTTATTGTTCTAGTGAATGGACGACGGTGTTTTACGATCGGTCGTAATCTGTGACGCGGAGTTGTGCGGTTATAACTCCGCGTAGTACGAATCGTGAGTCATTTACAATGTGAACTTTCCATTTCGTACAGTTTAGCTTGCACGCGATTACATTCTTAATTTAAATTTTAACGGTTTGATTCGAGAATTTTATAAGCTGACGCTACTAACCTATGGAACGAGTTTTACGGCTGTTAAATTTTGTTAGGTACATTGAGTATCATAACAAATACTTAAAATTGTATATATAGCATGGTTTAAAAATATATAGAATATAGAATAATAGAAGCACATTGATTTAATTTTTTTTAAATATAATGGTCTAATTTGATTTAAAGTATATGAACTACTTACATATACTTTATAGTTACTCATTTTGCGCAGGAAATATTATTATTCCTGAAAATATGTTGATTTAGAGATGTCAATGTATATAAAATCTCAGCCAAATCGATTCAGTCATTTTAGCGTGAAAGAAAAACAGATAAATGTAAATAATTGTATTATAATAATAATAATAACGCCCATCGATCACATTAGTTGACTGATATTATCAATAAACCTGCTTATGCTTGAGCATAGGAGGTAATAAGACTGCTGTCATATTGCAAGCATCATGAGCGTTCGGCGCACGCGCATTCATAAACTTAAATGGCGGACACGCACCTGCGGTGAATATTATGCTTCATTAACATTACTAAGATTCTCGTAAAAATTTACGATCACTAGAAAGACAGCATCGGCATTGAGACGTAGGTATAAATAGTCACAGCTCTACAAAAACTCTATACAAATAATATAATTAAATAGGTAAAAAACGTACTAATCTGCTACAAAATCCACGTAATAACTACACTCGACAATTTCGTTAATATCTATCTCCGTAAGTTTTCTTGGGCATAACATTGTTATCCTTCTCTGAAACTTTTTTTCTGTATAGGTATTACTCCTATATAGCTCTGAGAAAACAAAGTAAAAAGGCAAAACTGTCTATAGGTCAGTCTGAGCCCGACGGGGGCGTTTAAGCAAATAATAAATGACGACTACATACTAAATAAGCACAGAACGCAAGAAAATTCAAAACACGTCATTTTAATATCGTACGGTCAACAGTTTATTGAACTTGCATGGCAACGACATCGGTTTCATCTCACCTTCAACATCGACCCTTGTTCTTCCACCCTCTCATATAGAGCCTATTCGTACCCGGTCACATCGAAAAACGATAAGTAGAATCGGCGCGACGCCTTTGCCTCACTTATCTTTTTTAAAAACATTGTCCCCAAAGGTACAATTGGGTAAAATAATAAGGGAACCAAATAGTGTCGGTACGTTTCTCCCGACCCCGCATTTGCATTACGTTTTCATATATATTTCCAAGGTAAACTTTCCGGGGAAACAAATAATAGACAGAGTGCAACTGGGTCCGCATTAAGGGACATCTTTTTATTCGGCTCGAGCTTTCGTAAATATTTTTGTTATTGACTTATGCCTCCCTCAGTCGGGCCATGTTTTCCGATGTAGGCACCTTTCTATTAGGAAATTGGATAAGTAACCCGTGCATTATTGATGGCTGGTTCCTCGTCTTACTTTCCTCTTGTTAAACTACTTAGTTGTTTACCTACTTCAGGTAGAAGTTTCGATATTGTATGTTATTTATTTCTTTCAGTACCTACAAGTAAAGTTCAAGATTGTGTAATAACAAATGTAGATACGTAAGCATTTTGGTAAAACCTCGTCTCCAAAAACGTTATCTACCTGAAATATGATACATATAAGTAGTATACTCACAAACGTCTCGCTGTTCAAATGGGTACATAATTTTAAAGTAATTGACTAAAAAAGGAGGCCATGACCGCAACCTCATAAAAATAAATTCAATATGAAAACGAGTAGCTGTCAGAAAACAAATTCGTAGAACCTACTACGAGATAACCTTAAAATGGATATTGAAAGGATTTTGGCTCAAGAAATTTTTAATCAACCGACTCGAACTCTCTAAATGCATAAACTACAGTATTAACACCATTCTTGCATTTCATGTAGCGCCAAATTCCAGTAAATGTACGGATAAAATCTTATACATTATGTGACAGCGCCCCACATGACCTTATACTTCGAGTATCTTGACTTTAGGAAAACAGGAATGGCGTATAAAATTCAACGTTCATTAGCCACTTTTTTGTCGGTTGTTTGTATCGCGTTCTTAACCAGACGGTATAATGTTATCTTACATGATGGGGCGCCGAGATTGCTACCAAAGAGTGCTGCGGGAGCGACAGAAAAAAAATCTGCATGACGTATTTTATGCCTTCCATTTATTACATCCAATTTTCGAAAATGGCAATTACGCTCTGAAGTTCAGATTGCACAGCCTCCATTTTCTTAAATCAATGTTTATCTCACCGTGTCTTATTTTTGTGAGATTTCTGAAATCTACGTGAAGTAATTCTTAGTAAATCTGTCATTAGTCGTAGCCGTGTATTTAAATGAGTCAATCCAGATGAAAGCTGCTACGCTCTCTGATCTTCAATTTAATTGGACATCGACTGTGGTTTAATTAACTCCCATAGTTTCTACAGAATATCTTAATCTTTTAGCCTCAAAATGATTGGGATGTAGGAGGGTTATCTTTGTCCACAAGCATCAAACCCGTATCGATAAAAAAGGAAATTTAAAATGTTTATAGTCCGAGTTGTATCTTTGGTATTTTCTACGACGGGTTTGTTGGCCGGAGTTTTTACTAAACGTCAGATTTGGTAAATAAAGCTAGTATCTAATGACGCCCCCGCCCACAAACGATTCACATTTTAATCTACGTAAGATTATACACATGGGATGTGAACGTGTACGGTGTTATTTTGTAATCTTATGATTGGGTATACAATCTGCCTACGCACGCTTATTTACTTGTTTTGTGGTCACATCGCCTTACTTTCACAGAGGTGTTCGAATACAAGTGTGTATTGAGCAACTGGAGGGTATCTATCTACTTTATATTCTGTTTCAAACCGGCATTCTTCTTCAGATACGAGTTTGATCAACAAACATGGCTTCATGTCATAATCATATCGACCCTATTGATTGGGAGTTTATGGAATACATTATGTTCCTTAGACACATTTTATGAAAGTAATACGTTTTTGATGGAATAGATATTTTTAAGTGAAATTTTTATCATTATTATTATATTATTATTGTAGTCTGCTTACCCTTTTAGCATTTCACAACATGATGCATGGTATTACTTAATGGGTAGAAAAGCCCCAAAATTAAATTTAAAAAAAAGTTTTATATTGATGTTATTTATATTATGTCTACATTTGAAAACTACCACATATGAAACGATATCACTTTTTTTATGTTTTGGCTCCACACCTCCGTGTATTTAGCCAGTGACAAGTAATTGATAATTTATTAAGTTAATGATATCTCACGCAAATATGTGTCAAGTCACAGTCGAAGTCATCAAGTCAAGTCATAGTCTAGTCAAAGTCATACTCCTAGTAAAGTGGTGACAACTTTACTTGAAGCTTCTATGGAGTTTTGGAAACAACACGAAAAGAAACGTTTCACCATCATTATACCATTTTCCCACACTCACTTCTGTAATCCAGCACTTAACGAATAGAATGCCACCAATTTTATGCACTAACACTGAAAATAACACAAGTTTTGGAAAATAATATAATACGGTGACGCAATCTTTTTCGCGTTCCCGCCAAAAACTCGTCATCACTTTTATGTTATATGTAAATAATATTTATTTTCAATTTCGTTGATAATAATATCAATATAAAGTAAAATAATCTTTATATATATATATATAAAATAAAAATGAACCTCTTTTTCCCTTGGTCATCGCATCACGTGTGGACAGATGGAACTTTTTCACTAATTATTTTTTTGTTGTGTATATTGTTGTCACGAGAAACCTTCTCTTATGAAAGAAAAATTAGGAAAGTATAGAATTTTTTTTCTACGTGGGCAAAGCCGCGGGACGCAGCTAGTACTATATAAACTTATCTATTAATATAATATATTAATATATTATTCAATAATATATATACGGATAAATGTTTGCTACTGATCTATGCTGAACTTAACGTAACAATCCGAAAATAACTTCATCATTCAATTCACCTTACAAGTGAAATTCAAAGTCACCTTACTTATCTTTAGTTACATCATATTTTATTTTAGTTGACTTTAATAAACTATTTTATTTGATTGGAATTGGGATGTGCTTTGATTATTATTTATTTATGCACATAAAATTTTTCTTATAAATATTTCAACCTCCGGATTTGGTTATCTTACCGTTGTTTGTTATTGAATTTAAAGAAAATAAACAAACATTTATTGACTCTTTTGTCATATTATTTTTACCTACACGATATAAGTTGTTTATAAAATTAAACATATACCTACCTGGCCTAACTGTCTTGTACTTGTAATATACCTATTGTTGACTGACCAAGCACGAAGCGCTTTTGTTTCTGGGCAAAAATTACTTTATACGTCCGATGGATGTCCAGCTGATCTCTTACAGGTCGCATTTCTGAACCGATTCTCTTGAAATTTTGAAAAGTTTATAAAAAACAAGCAAAGAAAAAAAAACGCTAATACTCGCTGAGTCTGGGTGGTGTGAGATCATGGTCCTCGTTGTTTCTGGGTCCCTAGACACAAGGAATTCTAGTTAGGGTCTAGGATCTATGTATGGGATCGTTGGGCGTTATTTTATATTTATATTTTGTCGAATCAGTTTTCGGAGTTTCTTAAAAATGGCGGAGCCATGGGGTCTGAAAACGGGAAAGAAAGTTTTACAGTTTACATCTATGAAAAGACAGACTCGCGACCTCTATATTGCGTAGAGTCACTATAGTTTAATTGTCTACCATAAGACTTATAAGATAGATAAAATTACGCGATATTGTAAAGGATACATTATATTTTACCATAATTACTAAATCAGGTGTATAACATGTGTAATACATAAAAACCTTTAACTGATGACTAGTTAAGCATTGGCGGAAGATTTAGGTATGAAATAATCTTGTAAATATACATGAATACCTAAATTCAAAAACTTTTCTGCGGACTATACAAGAAAGCTGCAGGAAATGCAACTTCTCACATCGGAAAATGAACATGACATTCGCATGCCGTATACATTCAACCCCCAACGGAGCAGGGGATGCACCTTGGGGGTTGAAAGCTTTTTCCAATTATTCTTAGAGGGTTGCTGCTCCGTCTGATGTTCTGGAAAGCTAAAGAGTAAAAGCTTAGAAATTGTTACTGATATTATGTTGATTTTCTGGTGCTAAGGTTTTTGTAGTGGGCATCATTAGTTTTTGTGGCATTTCTTTTGCTTCGGAATTAGTTTTTGCTGAGTTGTGTGTGTATTTTTTGTTATTAGCCTTGTGTCCAAGGCTACTGAGACAATGACCGAACATGGATGTATTGCTTACAGACAATTGCGCAATTTACTCGTACTTTTTGTATGACCTCCGATATAACGTTTAGCTGTTCATGTAAATAGAGTCGTAGATCTCTATAACTATTCTTTATTCATGTTATTAACTATTATGATAATTTGCCAGAGACTATATAAATAGCATTTATTCTTCTGAAAAGTTTTCTTAAGCACACGTTTTTGTATTTTGTTTGAAAATAGTGGTCTTCAACTCGCGTGTGAATGTGAAAATCAATTTAGGTATTTTTTTAATAGGAAAATGTGTGGCGTCTTAGAGAGGTATTTTCCCTTAAGAATTTCAAAGTATTTCTAAAAGTACACTGAAAGAAAATGAATCTTTTGGGGGAAAATAATTTTCTAATCAATTTCCAGAAGAGGAACCAACCTTCTGTTATGTTACCTTCTGTTGTTTTTTTCTTTATTATGGCACTGATAGGGTATACTTTGGTGACCTAAAATTTGGAAGGACTAGGGTAGCTAGTATTTTTACGCTAATTAATGAAGTGACAAACTAGTCGGTCACCTGATGTTAAGTATCACGGCTACTTTAACAGTGTGTCTTTGAAGTGACTGAGCAGGTCGGCTTATAGCCAGGATGTGGCAGATTTGATTACCGCGACAGCACAAGTGATTGTGCTCCAGAAAAGTACAAATACTTAGTCTGAGTCTGGATGTTGTGAGACTATGGTCCTTTTAGTTCCTGGGTCCCAAGATACAGAGAGTCCTAGTTAGGACTAGCATTCTAGTATTCTGTAGAATAAAATATATTACTATAACTATAGTCCAGGATCAATGTATGTGATCGTTGTGCTTTTATTTATAAAGTGGAGTAATCACCTTACAAATTAATATTTGCAGTTATATGTCGTGTTTTTATATATCCAAATTCGTCATCGCCATCGTCAAAACCACTGGCAAGATTACAACACTCTTACCATACTAACATCAAAAAATCCCATATTTCATACAAAAACACGGCGTTAAACACATATTAATAATTTATAAGACTCATAAACAACACCCGTAACGTTCGAATTTAGCTAACAAGATGTGTTCTCAAAGGGCAGCTTGTTAAATTGAAACAATGGAGCCCTGTTGGAAATGGAGTCGCTTCTGAAATATAACAAGGTACCTTGTTAATATTGGTTGTTTCTATATTAAAACTTGGAACGTTGTTGGCTTGAGGCCAATTAGATTTGGATGGTTTCAGTACAGATGCTTTGAACTTCTGATATAAAATGAATTTGAAAAAATGTGCTTAAGAAGGTTAAAAGTAAGGAAATTTATAGGTTTTGTCTATCAAGGGATAAGTCTACAAAACGGCCATAAGAACTGTAATTTTTTTGAAATGTAAAAATAATATAATCAAAAAATGTAAAAATAAAATAATTAAACATGTCAAAATAGTCCTCTAATAATTGAAACTAAAACCTGATCATTCAAATCCTACTCGCCCCTGCACTGCCTACGCTCTCTCTCTCTCCCCCTCCCCCCCTCTCTCCCCCTCCCCCCCCCCTCTCTCTCTCTCTCTCTCTCTCTCCCTCTCTCCCCCCTCTCTCCCTCTCTCCCCTCTCTCTCTCTCTCTCTCTGTGAATGAAAACCCATGTCCTAGAAGAAGAAAAGCTAAAAGGTGAACATCACGAAGAGAGTTTTAAATGAAAAAAAGATAGCTATTGGACTACTATACTAATAAATATGGTTGGACATCATGAATAATGTATATGTGAATACCGTTTTAACGTGGCAGCATCATACGTAATAAATATAATATAAATAGATAACTAATAATATAAACAGATACCTACCCATTAAATTATTGATCTAAAAGTGGCGAAGTAATGATATGCAAAGCTAGTTTGAATAACGAAAGATGTCAAACCACTGTTATAATGATATTAAAATGATTATTTTATTCAATAAAGGATACACGAATAGATAAAATAAATAAAACCATTCATTGTAATACCAATTTACAATCACATATTAAAAGAAAATAAATTTATAATATTCTGAAAAACCCACTTTTGATTTTAAACTTTTTTACCTATTTATACAGTGAAATAAATAAATATATGTGAACATTTCGCACAACGCCATCTAGTCTCAAACTAAACAATGCTTGTACTATGGAAACCAGGAAACTGACAGAATACATAGGTTCTTTTGTTTGTAAATACATACATAGTATACAACGAGCTTCTGCCCGCGGCTTCGCCCGCGCTGTGGCCTATGGGAAAATAATTCAACCACCCATTTCACCGTGTTAAGGGTGGAATTTCGAAAAATCCTTTCTTAGCTGATGCATACGTCATAACATCTACCTGCATGCTAAATTTCAGCCCGATCCGTCCAGTGGTTTGGGCTGTGCGTTTATAGATCACTATGTGAGTCAGTCAATCAGTCAGTTACCTTTGAGTTATATCATTTAAATATAGCACGCAGATACAGAACAAACACCTATGTTCATCACACAAATGTTTGTTCTGAGTGGGAATCGAACCAACGACCTACAGTTCAGATGGCAGAGCCACTACTAACTGAGCTATCAGGCCAGTCAAAATGTTCTTAAGTTCTCAGTAACTAAGGTTGCAGAAGCTACGGATTACTTACTCTATACGGGAGCACGCTGACTGATCTCAACTAGCTATGATTAACTGAAACTATGTAGAGGCGGCTCAACATGCTACTTCTAATCCTATGTAAACGGACATCAGCGTACAAAAGTCTATTTTTTATCCAAGATGCCCACTTGCTTTGAATCTATAATAGCAAACATATTTAAAGAGAGTCTTATTTATGAATGTGGAATGTCAAAACATGTGCGTTGAAGCTTATCTAAAAATGTTGAAAAAAACTGAGTGGTATTTTTGTTGCTACTAAATTTGGTGTATATATACTTCTATATCTACTATAATATACTTCTGCTTATTAAGACACTTTCTTCTTCTTTTCTTATCATTTTTAATGTTTGAATGAATAAATAAATGTGGACATTTCACGCTGCTCCATTTAGCCCCTAACTAAGCAAGGCTAGTACTATGGGAACCAGATAACTGATGGAATACTTAGATGCTTTGTTTGTAGATACATACATAAAATATAATATAACACCCAGACACAACAAACACCAATGTTCACCTCGAAAATGTTTGTCCTGGGTGGGAATTGATCCCACAACCTACAGATCAGTAGACAGAGCTACAGCGAACTGAGCTGTCAGGCCAGATAAAAATGTTAGTAAACTTATTGACCAAAAACAAATTTGCATTATAAATTAGAGTAGATAAGATAAATAAATACATTGTTAATAAAATAAATAAAACTAAGAGGTTTAAAGGAAATAAATACATATAAAAAATACAGATAATTTTGTTCCTTATAAAAATTATTCCAGAAATAAAATAAAGCAATCGGAGCTTATGCAACAAATGAAAAAGTGTCGTTTGCTGCTTATTTTTTTGTCAATGTTATATACTCAGAAATATTTGAAAAACATAGAAAGCGTACTGTTTCCTATGTATTTCCTATGTATATTACTATAATTATAAATCTTTGAGTGGGTAGTAGCTTTAAAGGTATTTACCTGATTAACGAGTAACACTGAGAGCTTCAAAACGGTATATTTTAAACTTTTTCATAGACCAGGACAGTAGTTTTAATTAGACGGAGCGGGACGGAAGTATACCAATTATTGAAACAAGACGGTTCTTTTTCTCTGATCTTTGTTGGCTAGTTTCCAAGTTGGCACCAGCATTTTTGACGATCTAACCCACCAGACCAATATTTTATACTCTATGTAGATACAGAAATCTTCTCAAAAGAATATCACATGGACATTATTTAGACCTAATTAGCACAGATAAATTTCATCCGCATGTCATGATTAAAAACATTAATAGGTCATAATTTTGAAATTTTGTTTTATCCGCAGCTAACCTACATTTTAAATTGACTCTTGGTTATGTATGTAAAGCTAGAATGCTTATAAATTTAACGTTTTATTGACTTAGATTTAGAACTGCCTATGATCTAATATTGGACGGGCTGATTCATAATTTTCTAATAACTATCCCATTAATTGACCGGGAGTGTTTTCGAAATTATTTTAAATGCAAGAGTTCAACGTATATTATTAATAAAAACATGTTTAAATACAAGCCTTTAAATATGAAGCTATCACGATTAGATACGGTACCGATTCCAATATACCCGTGTAGCTGCGGTAGCATCAATTACATGTATACATATTCATATCAATATTAACCCAGGTACATAAACTTGTTAATTTATATCGATGCCTACATGCCAATGTGGTGGCAAATGGGAGGTCCCTTTATTTTATACCTGAGTCCAATACGTAATCGATAAATTGAATCTGATGACTAAGTGACGACGCATAGCAGGTTATTAAACTCGAATTAAAGTCACACTGTTCTCACCGAAACCACGAAAACTGTATGTTCTCATGAGTGGACTCGAGGGCAATACTAATTCGTAGGACAATAACCGATATGGGGGGTACGTGACGCGAGTCATCACGACTCGAAAACAAACAGTAGGTAATGGATTTTTTCCGAGTAAATTGGGTTACGGAATGGTAGGGTATAATGTAGCGTCATTTTATCAGAAAATAGATGGGTCGAAGCCTTTTATGGAGTGTTTACTGGGATAGCGCGTGACTTGCTGGGTTTGGTTTCATATAGCAATCTGTTATCAAATTACAAAAATATTCCTGCTATTATTATGCGATATTGCGCATTTATTATGCGATAGTTATTTTATTAATACATCCTTTTTTCACGTAGTACCGGAGCAACGAATCTACATGATTTTCTGCAGACATAGTTTACGATGTGCCAAACGATGACAATAATTTCATTTTTATTCCACAAATCTACGGATAGAATATGCAAATTTTTGTCAGTATTGATTCAAAACGGGCGCCGCTAATCTTCTATGCACATGCAAAAATGATTTTAAATATTTTTAATGATCATAATTTAAGTCAAAAGAAAGCTCAAAATATCTGCTAAGATTGCCGTTTTTCTGTTTCTTTCATCTTTATATTTTTCTTATTTTAAGTAGGTAGGTATATTCTATAAGAATTATAAGTTGCCTGCTTGTTTATTCATTTGTTTGTACATAGCTCTAACTGATTTTGATGCAATTCGTAAGATACATGAGATAAACCTAATTTGTTCAAGGAAATTGTGGAGCTCGCACAGAAACACCAGGAAAACTGATGCGAAAGAAGAGTCGGCTTGCTAGTTATCTTAAGTACATCCACTAACTTTTTGTAAGTAACTGCTTAGTCTTCGGCGTAAGTTATGGTCATTGCCTAAAGAAAATGCTCCACTTGCGGAATATCTTGTTCATTACATCTAAATAAGATAATAAATATAAAGGATAACCGCTTGATTTGTGCTCACTTATGAACATTGGCGGGAGCGTTGCCAAAACGCCTCTCATGGTGACTGTAGTATGAAATATGTAAGAGCATCCCTCAATACCAAAATTATGCGACCGAAGGAAATATTGATTCCGACGGCTGACAATATTGAACCGAACTTATTGGTGAAAACAAATGTGGATTACGGATAAAACCGAATAAACATTGGGATTTGTTTGGTATATCTTAGTTTTATTTTGTATGTAAAACTTATGATAAAAAGCGGTTGGTTTCTGTTTCTTTATTTTTATTTAAGTAAGTAAGACAGCCACGAATAAAATAATTAACAAATGCAAAGCGTAAAAAACTTCTGACTTATACAGTTTTCTCATAAATGCCTTATCAGAACTAGACCAAATTGAAATGGGACTACCACCATCAGGAAACACCAGCTTTCAAAGGAACCATTCAAATCGGTTCACCTAGTCGAAAGTTCTGAGGTAACAAACATTTTAAAAAAAACTCGAATTGAGAACCCTCTTCCTTTTTTTAAGTCGGTTGAAGATTCTTTAAATCAACTATTTTACCGTGGTATGATCTTTTTGTTACAGAAATTACCTCGCGTTTCAGCCGTCGCGTCTCCTTATCACGACTTTGTAAGTGTGAACGGCACAATTTCAACCAAAGTTATCTACCACGATAAGACACTGAGTACACATTTTAAATTACACTTTTTCTGTTATCAAAAAACTTGGCTTTTAACTCGACGACTCACTGCACATTCCGAGAATGACTGGAAGCAATGTCTATCACATGCAAGGTTTATGCTCAACGCGTAAAAAAAACACTTAGCATTCATTTGAACAAACGTTGCGTAACAATCCTATTGTTTCGACATATATAAAAACACCTTACCTACCCAGTTATTTAGTTCCTTTTGTCACCATTTTTATAAAGAAACTGAAAGTGTATTGTTCGATTGTAATGTTCACTTTTTGCCGGTGTTTTAGTGGCCATAAAAATATAGAGCATAAACAAAAAGTTAAACCCTTCCGCGTTGCAACAATTGTTGCCAAGGTAGGAATCAGTTTGAAATTACAGGTGAAATAGTGAAGGTGGTTTGCGTACTGTGATAATGTGTTTGTCTTTAACATAGTTTTAATGGCTTTCTTTTATTTGTAATCATTGATTTACAGCCGTGGACAGCGAGAGTGGTGAGAGTACAATGAAAGGTATGGTTTTTGGTTTGTAAATCTATAACTGTGTCGCTTTCTTCCAGCGATATCGCGGTCTAAAGTTGCGCTAATGATACTAAAGAATATTATTACTCCAACGATTACGCATGCAGCTTTGTGTTTTTAATTAAGCACCGAGGATCATTATCAAGGCAATTTCCATCAACACAATTGTTTTGTATTTCTCCGCTGTTACACAGGAAATGCAGTGTTAATAAAATTAAACGTGATTATTTAGATGCAGCTGAATTAATTGGATAAATCATATGCAATGTAAAGCGATCAGAGTGTGCCTTTTACTTATCAATTAAACAATCATCAAACTATAATAATAATATTTATTATTATCAAGAGAAATTTGATGAAACAAAACATAAAAGTAGAGCGTTTGTAACATCAGAAAACAATTGAAATTTATGAACCAAGCAATACTGTTTGCCCGAAACTCTTTCTATGATTGAATGTGTTGAAAGTGCCATGATATCGGTGTTTGAACAAAACCCGTTGAACTCAGCCAAAATTCCGTAAACATACAACAATAATAGAAAAATTGTCGAAGCTTGCGAAAAATTGTACAAGCGATAATACTTGTACGTGCTTCTTCGTACAAAATAGAGACAATCGCTCGCAACGACTCGTTATTTTATATCGACGAGTTATTTACTCTGCTTTGCCCCTATGTTTGTTTCATACGCCCGTTTCTACGTATTTGCCGAGTCTGTAGCACAATATTTGTGAAACGTGTCAAATGTTACATCAAATGTAGCGTATCTAAGCGTGACACGTTGTCAACAACGGCACGCTGTTATTACTTGTGATATTGTCCTAGCTTTTTCTTTTGTAATAAACAGTTGATTACAGTAAGACGCAGCAGCAATTGGCATTTGGGACACAATAGGCCTGTGGGGTGCCGATAACGCAATTTAGGTGTGTTGACACACGAGCTAATATGCCTTGTTGTTTGTTACTAAGAAAACATTGAACTGGCGGAATCTTGGCGGAAGATTTAATCTAATTTTTCCATATACTACAACAAAAACTAGAGCGTACATCTTTTACTTTCTAATCAGATCTTTATGACTTCTGCAAACATTACTTCTGCATTTTTTCATGACGAAACAGAGGGAAAATCTTAAAAACCACGAGTAGGTATGTTTGTCGGGATTTCTCAGACTACCCATAGATATAATAAGCACATAGGTCTGTTCTCATTGCTGGGACACAGCTTTACCCTATCGGAAAAGACTGCTTAGGCTGTAATCTATTACGCTAGAAGTGAAGATCAAACATGGTGGTTTTCTGACATTATTTTTCTTCACAAAAGTGAACGAAAATTCCGCATATAACTAGAAGGAAAGGGTGTGTAGAATTCAAACCAAAGTATGTTAGTTTAAAATTAGAGCCACTTCTGGTCCAAGTTTACTCTACTAGGTATACAAACTAATTAGTTAAGCGACTGTGTAACGGTAGAGAGTAAATAGAACCAAAGGTTAGTGACCGCTTATCGTACGATAATGAGAAGAGAACACACACATCGTCGCACGTTACCATGTCATTATGTAAATTACATTAGCATTGATTGAGGAAATTTCCATTACCACGGGAAGGTGAGAAAATATCAGATAAAGTAGAAAATATACATTATTGGATTTAATGAAAGTATTTACATACAATATCACGGATAAAACCTTAATAAAAATCAGTTAAAGTCATACGAATTCAAAATTACTTTATACCAAACCATATTTAAAGTAATACTTAGTATCTATTCTAAAAAATAATAACCTGGCTAAAATTCAACGGTCCAAATTCTGGCATTCTTATTCAACCGTACTTTATTTCCCCAACTTAAAATTGAGCCATTTGCGTTTTCCCTAAAGGAAAATTTTCAAAACCTTAAAGCTGGAACAGGAATTTTGTAAAAGAGAAAACTTTAAAACGAGCCCTTCAGTAAATACAAGTATAGATGCAAATGGACTCTCTCAAAATTGAACCGGGATTCAAACTTTTACCGACCAGTCACTGATCTCTTTGCCCAAATTTAAAACATCACATGTCGCTTTCGAGATATTTTCAATTGTGAATTCAACTGCTGTTATTATAAAGCCGAAGTTGGCTTACAGTCGAAAAAGTTTCAGGATGTTTCCAAATACGTAGGTTGATGTGAAATATGACGGTGCTTGCGGGGTGACATGCACCCAGCGTTCGAAAATTCGCGAACCTCAATTTAGCGTAGGATTTGTGATAATATGCGAATTGGATATGAAGATGAGGTAAGGCGGTTTCGCTTTCCTGGAAACGTCTCGGTTGAAGTGGCAAAGTTTTAATAACGGTCTTAAGTTCATGGGAATGACAGCAGCTAATCAAAATCTCTGGGAAAGTTAAGGAATCCTAATTTGTCTGATTGAGTTAGTTGTTTTATGTAAACGAGTAAAATGTATTTCATTTTGTATTAAGATGAGATGAAATTGAATATTTTATACATGTTTGAATCATAGTTGGTAGGTACTTATGATTCAAACATATTATAAAGTTATTCTATTAAATATAATCAAAAATGTAGGTATAGTCTAATAAAAATGTAGAGTTTATTTTGATTAAGTATCTCTAATATTTTGGGACAAAATTGCATTTTATTAAACAAAAATCTAATTCTTTACGCAAAAAATGCCGAGCTTGTAATTTAAAATAGGTATGTCAATAATATTTTATTTTCATGATAGTTTGTCTATTTTAGTCTTTTTGTTGCCAGGGAGATTATTGATAATTTATTTTCAACGCTTATGTACCTCTAAGAAACCAAGTGGCGCGTCAAAATATTCGGTCTGAGGGTTCCGATATCTCATTTTGTTACATACTAATCTTCTGTATATAGCCTACGCAGATTTTTCCATACAAGAATCTTGAAATTTGATATAGGTAAACCAAATTTTGAGATTCTTAATTAATATATTGACAAAAAAAAATCCTAAACAGACACTAAAATGACTAAAATTAAGGTCTTACAAAGTCATTATAAATTTTTCAAGAAGCTTGAAGTTTTTCAGGAGTTTTAGTATTAGGCATCATTAGCAGCTTAATACCTTCTACCGTTGTTGAAACAATAGACTATGTCAGGTTGACAGGTATTTCTTTCTTCCAAACGGATGTGGAACCCTAAAAATATAAAAAAATATAATAGCACTATATCATACAAAATGAAAACTGAGCGTGACGGTTTCCAAATTTTATATTATTGCGACGTTAAAATATAGGAATTATAATACTGAAACAAGGGAATGGTAGATGAAACTCGCATGTAGGTAAGCGGTCCGCTTTCAAGCTTCTCTACCATAAAATGTATGATAAATGTTGACATCGGCAAGCCCTCGCGTGTCGACCGAACCGTTCCGTCCCCACCCGGGGCTGAGCAATCCCGACCAATCTAATAATACCCACCACCCCTCGCCCGTCCCTTCTACCCACCAAACCACAAGGCGGAAGCATGGATAACTTCAAAGTTCAATTTATAACGGGCGGATTATATCAGCCCATCGAATCGGGGTTCGGTGCACTCGGCACCATATTTGAAAATCGAACTCCAATCGATTCCAAAATGGCTGACGTTATTGTGCCAGTTTCTTTTTTTATTTTTTTATCAAAGCAAAAATTTGATGCGCCTGCATTATACGCAATAATATGTTTCGAATTAGTTTTAATCATATTTTAATGAAAAGGCCTGAAATGAAGAATGTAATTTAAAGGCTATAACAAGTTTTTTGGAATCTTATTTTCCGTAACTCTAATAACTTTATACCCTTTGTAAATATAAGGCGGAGCTGAAGGTTTAATTAAATATGAAATGAATAGGATTATATTGCATTTAAATGCATTGCGAAAATGTGATTCCGTTAAAAGGTTCTCAGCGTGAAGCGAAATCGATACTGATACCCATCTCGTAAGCTTGTTTCAGGGCCACCTGCTTGACACATGGACATATAAACGGTCATTTTATGTACGGTTTAAACCGTCCCATTGCGAGTAAATTCGCAGTTTTTATAATACGTATCTAATTAAACCGGGTATTTTTTGTATGATTTCCCAAATTTACGTGTCACAAAAAATTAATTAAAGTATATGATCGTGTGAACGTTCCTTATTAAGGTTGAATAAAAGGAGTTATTTTTAAACATGAATTGTCATTTTTTTTCTTTTCAAATCCAACAACTTTGGAGATAGAATATACCTTATACATTATGATAAACTGGACTTTCAAAATAACGACTGAAAATATACTATTTATTTTCACAGTATTTTATAATTTTCCGTAATGTTTTTACATTTGTTTTACTGATATTATTCCTTAACCTAATATGTAAAATAAAGAAAATACTATTTATTTATCTTTGAAAGGTCAAATGTATCAAGTACCTACTGTTTCAACATGTTCAGCGTTCTATCTTGTAACGATACCAATTTCATTAACTTGAGATAGATTTAATCTTGACTAAAAGCCGAGTGGAGTCTCAAGAGGCCTAAATTAATTTTAAGAACGAAACAACAAGGGGCTACCTATACTCAATAATATTGCGTTTTCAAGTTCAGGTACCATTGAAAAGTAGTCTCTACTTCATAGAGTTAAAGCTTTGAGGTTCTATGTTAGGTGAAAATTGTAAATTGGTAAAAATACAGACTAGGCATTCACTTGTGGGCAAGGAACAGATGGCCCGAACGATCTTTGGCGTTTTATCAAACGTTATGGGGCTGAAATTATTGTCGGATAATTATTTTGTTAATATTCCGTTAATTGACGGCTGATTCGACGAAAACAGAGTTTTGGGTCCGTTTAATTTGTTCACAGCACTTCTGTTAAGGAAATTAAGTCATTTCCCCAGCAATTAGCGAAGTGTTTGTTATTTTGGACTCTAAATGAGCGTTAATACACTCCTTCCTGTGTTAAACGTTTCAAAGAACTTGAAATACGCACTTTCTTAATAGCAAGAAATATTTGTGAAATTCGGGAAACAAAAACACCAGGTATGTTACAAAGGGAGAAACAGTCTGTTAAGTTTGTGAAGAGTAACTTAAGTTATAAAAGAAATGCAAATAGAGGGAACAGCGATAAGGCGTCGGTCCCTGAAATGGTTAGCTACTTTTTAAGACGTTTTCTCTAAAGTTCGACGTTTTCCTTTTTTGGGAAGGTATAGACGTTACTATAGATGCCGACTCTACTGAATAAAGCCGTTTTCACTGAGGAGAGAAATAAACTGTCTATTCCATAAACTTTTGCGTTTTAACTGATTTCACCTTATTTCTCAATACAATTTGATTGAGTATAACTTATAGCTATAATGACTTGATATTAAAGTGTGTGAAATGTCTGTTTATTTTAGTACTAAATGTATATATTCAGTAAAATTGTCGTTTAAGACCGTAGATATAAGATATTATATTTTTTAGTTATTGACGTAAAGTTCCAAAAAAATTAGCAGGCGCGTTGATGTCTGTTTCAGGAGCAAGTAATTAAAAAAACGGCTAAATTATTGGACACTGTAATAATACTACTGAGTACTGTACAATTCTGATGCTCATCTGCACTAAAGAGACCGCTCCTAAGTTCGCACTTATCCCTCCGTGACGTATCCGCAATGCACTTTGGTACGTCCTAAAAAGGCATATGCGAACTTAAGAGTTGTTTAATTTTAGTGCAGTTCAGATGGGCATAATTCTTACTTCTATTCCAAAAGATTTTATAATAGTTACATATGGATTATTTGGTTGTAATAAGCAGCTCTACTTTTCTATGAACGCTTTTATTTTTTAGTACTTTAATTTATTTAATGGCGTCACTTGGGGCCACGCGGTTCGTCAATAACTTGTACCACGCGCCATCTGTAAAGCCACTCAGACTTGTTTAGCGGTACGTATGCCGAAGGGTTAACATTCCTTCAAGGGTTCCGTACTTTAAACTCTAGCCCAACGAACCGTACCGTCTGCTGAACTTAATAATATAGTAGTAACATTTGGGTTAAAATAGTCGAGTTTTGAAGAAGTACTAGGTACTACCTTAACAGTAGGTATACTACCTACTGCTTATGCTGAAAGTATCATTAAAATATATTTAAGAATAAGTAAGGTATTTCTTCTGTTTATATTTTGGTAATATTTTATAATAAGTTTTTTAAATTATTAGCACTGTTGGATCTAATAAAAACCATTATTAGTTAAGTTTTTAAAGTGTCGAAACGAAAATTAAAAAAGCCACCCACGGTAGTGGGTACAAATAATGTATTCAAAATTAAGTATAAAATATAAATACTAGCCACGATGTAGCTAGCATTAAGTTGACACTAATTGCTATAGATCTATTACTGTAGTAATTAGTTTAAAAATTAAAATTAATTAAATTGATGCATATCAGTGAGATTTGAATCCCGTTATACAACAAACATATTATAGTTCTTCACATCATTTTCGATTTAAGTATAATTACAACATATAATGTCTCACCGACAAGGTAGCATCGTACGAATTTCAGAGTAGAATCGATTTTTATTTGGATTAAATCGATTATAAGTTTTTAAATCACTGGCCACACTACGCCAGTCGCATTATACTTATATCTTCAAATGATGTGACTAATATAATATCTATCGAACTTCACTTGTAAGTTCGTTTGATTGTGTATAATACAATGATTGTTGTCAAATTGATCATTAGTAGTTTAGTTACCTACGTACTTAATAGGTAATAATAGAATAGACACATGGGAGTTTATATATATTAGTTATAGGTATAGCATTTGACCACTGTCTCGCCTGATGTTAAGCAATGACGTGGTCTAAGAACGGGGCATGTTTGCCTAAAAGATACCTGTTCACTATGTACTTTAAAAATTCCCAAGTTATAGTTAACTGGAAACAAGGACGGGGCAGCAAGTTGCTCCATTCATTAGCTGTTCGCACTATAAAGTTAGTAGCGAAACGCTTCATGCGAGTTGAAGGAATTTCAAACATACATGGATGCTGAGTTTCTGTACGTCTAGTGCGATGAAAGAAAGGAGATGGGGGAATTAGATTGTGTAATTCCTTCGCACACTTTCCAAAATAGTCTATAAAACACCGATAAGCTAGTAACTTGACGTCAGTAATCCAAGCTCTGAAACTTAGCTTCCATCAACGCATCGCATCGCATGAGATTTTTGATTTTGTTTCTGAATAGAGTACACGGCTTGGGGATGATTTTATGCCGATCCATTCCGGAGATGGCTACATATTTCTTTACACACAGTAACGGAGTTGAGCTCTATAGAGGCGGTCGTTTTGAGAAATAGATACAAAATACATTAAAATTATATTACCTATTACTTATTATTATTATATATTTATTATTAACTTATTATAGATACAACTTTTTTACACTAAAAGTGGTGCAGAAATGTTATAGTAACATTAATTACTTAAAGTCCTATGTATATTTAAAATATTTTTAAAAGGAATATATTATAACATAAAATTTATTATTTTAGACATTTTTAACATATTTGCATACCAAATACCACTGACCACCCAGCACCTATGTAGATCGCGAGCATTATAAGCAATAAATAGGAAGATTATATAAGTCGCACTCATTATAATAATTACAATAATATTCACTACTATTAATAACACTTAATATCGTCAAAATACATAAATTCTATTCAAGAAATCAAGTAAAAGCACTTTGGATATGCCAATAGTTTTTTATTTATTGATATTATTAAAATTATAGCTATGATAATAATCATAAATTTGTTAGGTGATTATTATCGTCCTGACTGTCTATTTTAATTTAATCATTGTTGGAGAATATATAATTAGCTAATATTAAGCAAACATAAAAATTTAAAGCGTTTAATTAAATAAAATTATTATTATGATTTTTAAATGTCAGAGTGCAGAAACAGTTAAATTATGAATATTTATACAAACATTATTTAGAGTGAGAGTCATTAATAAAAAACCAAAATGGTATGGTAAATAGTGAGATTTATCCATTTATTATGTATATTGAATTACATACAATTTTTTAATATATAAAATATTCATGTTTGGAGTTTATTTTTACACGCTAAAGACTTCTTAAGATCCGTTTATCGGTCCTTAACCGACCTATCTGTATTCGAACAGGCATCTCGTTCCCAGACTAATCTGACGCTCAAATCAGTATTTTATATAAACCAAACACGTCCTAACGAAATGCATTTCTACTCACGATATCGTGAATCGAACGCGGTCTCCATCACATTCTCATCTAGTCGAGGAGTTGAGAGCACTTGCTTGAACAAAGATTCGATGCCATTTTACAATCGAGATTTTGTAAATCGGAAAATTCGCATGCAGATCTTACTCCATACAGCTTAGTGCAACTGAGACCAAGTAAGTCCCGTAATGAAGCACTGCAAAGGGAGGCAGGTGGCTCCCCCTAACGAAGGGATGTTTGTTTGTTACGGGAAGCGAACTCGGCTTAATTTGGCGGGTTGATAAGTAGGTAGGTATTTTGCGAAACATTGTTTGTCCGCTGTTCAAAATGTTGGGTTTAAGGGATTAATTTCACCCCGAGCTATGAGTGCTTGTTTTGAACAAAACAAGCCCAGTTAAATAAGCTCATTTGCATTTTATTAAAATTGGGATTAATAAATAACAGGGTTTTCTTCCTTAGGAATATTAATCTGCAAAATTCATATAATCATCGTCTTGGGTTCTATTTTCTGGTATCTCTGTGCATCCGTTAAAATGGCCGCCTATAAATATGCCCGGTCAAATTTCATATAATGGCCCGCTTTGAGCCGTCGGCCGGCGGCGGTTGCATTCCCGGATGTCATATATAGCTATCCGTATGGAGTAAATGTATAGTTTACTACACGCATATAGATTATTTTCTGAAAAGAAAATTGTACTTAAGATTTTATCTAAGATGACAAAAACTTTTTAAATCGAATACTACTGTGTATCGGTTTCAGTACCTAAATCAAGAATGTTTTATTGTATTTTTATTTAGTAGTCCTTTGCGTACATGATCTGTCATCTTAGAAAACTATATTTTTAGTTTCAATCTTTTTTATGTTATTATTAAAATACCTGCCATTTTAATTGGTGTTCTAAAAAATAGCGTATTTGAAATACTTACAGTTTTCTGCTGAATTTTTTTTATTACTTTTTTTTTCCTTTACCTTTTAAAATAAATTTTATTTATTTATTTTATATAGGTACACAAAACAAATTGTAATCATTGACTTATTGCTCATATACATGCATATAAATTATGATCTGGATTATAACCATGTGAACACAGAAAAATGAAATTATAAAGTGACCATCGAGACAAATGCGAAAAAAAAAGTAATAATAATAATAACGCCCAACGATCACACACAATGATCGTGGACCCTAACTAGGATCCCCTGTGTCTAGGAACCCAGGAACTACGAAAACCATGGTACCACAACACCCAGACTCAGAACAAGTATTTGCGCTTTTTTTTCTGTGCACAAATACTAGTCCTGTCGCGGGAATCGAACCCGCCACCTCCCAGTCAGCCAACCTGCTCAACCACTAAATCACAGAGGCTGCATAATAATAATAAATAAATAATAAATGAGCAGAGGCGTTTTCCTTGGTACAATTATTTTTTGCGATCACCAAGCCGCCTACCACGCATGGTAATTATGGCAAATCCCCCCCATGATAAGCGTCCAAAGTAACGCTCTATAGGGGAGGCCTATAGGCATATAGACCTGTTTAGCAGTAGACGTCTTCCGGCTGTTCATGTGATACTTATATCGAAACAAAACCTCCCGACTTTTCTCCTTACTTCTAAGGGTGGGTGCAGACGGTCCACAACCCACGCTGAAGTTGTATATATACCTGCCAATAGGTACATGTTCGTAAGATAGGGCGGCGGTAAGGCAAGGTGCCGACAAACGATATCAATGTATTGAAATTGTGTGTTTTGTATGTATTCTATGATTGTAGCTATCGTGTCTTATCGTTGGCTACGTGACTTGGCTTTTAGGCTTGTTTATTTATTTTTCTCCGTGCTATCTTGTCAGTATTTTATGTAGACAAGCATGTGAAATAAAAACCACGCTTTACAAACTGTAAAAAGAATTTGGTTATCATTAATATTATAAATATATATAACTCAAAGGTGACTGACTGACTGACTGACATAGTGATCTATCAACGCACAGCCCAAACCACTAGACGGATCGGGCTGAAATTTGGCATGCAGGTAGATGTTATGACGTAGGCATCCGCTAAAAAAGGATTTTTTGAAATTCCAGCCTTAAGAGGGTGAAATGGGTGGTTGAATAATTTTCCCATAGACCACGCCGCGGGCGAAGCTGCGGGCAGAAGCTCGTTATAAATAAAACAAAATTTTTTTTTTAGTTAAGTCGTATTATATAGTACCTAAGTTGTATTATCCGATGTATTCAAGTTCTCCTTAGCTATACATATATCAACAACAAGACCTTGTATTACTTGAAACATATAATTATATTCACAGTGTGTTTAACATCAGCACGCGTCAAAAACATACCCATCATTGTGACTACTGATTGAAGATATCTTACATTACGTTTTAGAAACAAAGTTCTTAATTTAAACAGAAACGTTCAGCGTACAATTTGCAACTTTCTGCAGAAGGTTTAAGAGTGCAGTAGATAGAATTAACCGGAAAAACAAATTTGCGTACTCAGATTGTTGACAGCTTCAATCAGCGCTGGATGGCAAAGAGATGTGAAACATTTTTTGAGAACAGACGTTGATAAATTTATTTGTACATGCTTTTAATGGAGATTGTGGCATTTGTTTTTGACAGTGAGTGTGCTGATTTAACAAAAATATAACAAAATAGTCGTTTTACGTAGTACAAATAATCGTATCCTATATATCCTACGACTTTACTTAAGTTTGATCAGAATATAAATATACTGAAATTTTGAAAAATGAACCTGTTTCCTAAATTCAGAATTTTAATAGACTTAAAATACAAATAATGCATAGTTTCAATAAACATAAAATTACAAGATAACTTAGTACAAAGCTTTGATGAGTAACAATTCAAACAGGAATTGTAATTCCAAGCTTGGCGCATGCGCTCTCACTGTCTTACTGATTACAGGGAGCTTATATAACAGAAACTTCTATTCAGCCTACAAAACATAATGTATAACAGAATTCTGTCGCAGGAAAAATACCTACTACAGTAGAGCGATCAAATTGCGCCTATCTTTGTTACACGGCACATCGCCTCCCTACAGAGCTCTATTATCGAGCTAAATTATTTCCTACGATGTGCACAAAATATTATCGACCACACAGCGGGTCGTGTTTACCAACAAATGGGGGAGAAGCTTGTGCGCATGCGCGGGAGACGCGAGCCCGGATAAATACGGCGTCCCGACGCCCAGCCGCCCTCGGTTATGCAACAACATTTGATCTAGAAACATCCAAATATATCGCTGCGATCATAAGGAAAACTTCTCCACTAAAATAACTTCTAATAATAGATGGTAGAAATGGATGTGTAGGGATGTCGATTTTGTGAATAGACCTACTTTATTGGACGTCCAATCAGATTCACGTTGTAACTCGTAGTAGAAATTCTAATCTAACTAGATATATTGCACTTTACTATTATTAAATGATCGAAAACATGCAGTTTATTGTTGCAAAACAATATAAAGTTTCATGCTTAAAACGGGGATTGATATCAAATTCGATGTAAACTGACACAAACTTGACGTTACTTGACTTTAGCGGGTATCATTTTCATATTTTACTCAAAACAAAATTTAAATTCATGTCGTAATGTGTCTTTCACAATTTTTGAGACGCAGAGTTAAATTACTCGGCTTACTTCGATGAGATAAGCAGACTCCAGTACCTTGTACGAAATTCGTATTCAAATTTATTCCAGTCGAAGTCTTGTAAGACTAAAGACTCGTTATTTTAAATTATCGGGTGTGTTTAATATTTTTTGAAAAGATTTAACAAGATCAAGGTTTGCTGAAAAAACTTTAAATGCTAGGCTTAGAAAATACAGTTGAAGGTGAAATCTGGAAGGAAGCCATTACGTGATTCCTAACGCCATCTATCCAAAATCCTCGGAGGCTTTTCCAAACTCGACCGAATGCTTCGGGACGTCGACGAATATTTTGGTTTGGGTTTTATTTTACTGGTTTAGTTTTCACGATTTGTTTTTGATTCATTCAGTTGCATAAAGGTAGTTATTGTAATAGATTTTTATTTATACTCATCAATTCGCAGTTTTTTTTTTTGCCATTTCGCTGCCTTTTGTTGAAAGGAAAGGGGATTCTGATACGATCCCTAAGAGTGAACCTGTATAAGTATATTGTGTGTTTTTCCATTTAAAAATGTAGTTTTTCACTAACTAGCCAAGTTATTTTAGAAGGTCAGTAACAAAAAATTGCAAATAAAATGAAGATATTAAAAAAAAATTATAATCACTCTTGATAAATAAATGAGTTTGACTAAAAATAAAGATTAAAATACGTCACAAACAGTAATAAAACTGTTTTTAATGTCACTTGTGCCTAAATGAACCATAATTATTATATTACAACTACATAAATCTTATCATACGTAATAGAAAATAAAATTGATAAGCCTGCGACTGCTCATAAAAATCATACTGACCTCAGTATAAAAGGTTTATGACGAATCTAACTGAATTAACAAAAACAATAAATTATATTGAACGGTAATATATTTTATAGGCGTTGTAAGTACCTACTATGCATACTAAAAACGGGATGAGGCTCTTTTTAACAAAAATATTAACTCCAAATGTTTAATTAATTACAACTATAATGAATTGAACATTTTTAACCTACTTCTTATAAGCAACAATTATCTAAAATAATAGTTTTGAAACAGAAATTTAATGAAAACAGATATTATGCGTGCATTTTTAAATGATGCATCAATACTTAACGGGCAATAAAGCATTAATATATTTTTAACGAAAATGATAATAAATTTAAGTGTGACATTGTTTTTTATCTTAAGCAAATAAAACTTTTAATTAGAAAATGTCAAGGATGCAATAGTCAATAAGAAATTCTTCACGTCGACGTACATATGCAATAGTGGATACGTGAATGTGTGTGCTGATAATTACTTTGGTATAAATATCAATTATTTCTAAATATACAACTATATATTTCATTATCGGTATATTTATGAAAGTAAATAAAAAAATATCGAATATTTAATCCAATCTACGTCCCGAAGCATTCGGTGGAAACCAGTTTCCCCAGTAAAGCCTTTAGAAGGACACGCAGCCTACTTAATATCTGTCTCTTTCCCTCCCCCCAATTTAGCCAGTTTACGAAAGAGATGGCATGAATTACGTAAGCCTCTTGTGTGGCCTTTAACTTCCTAGGGATTAATGAGGTTTTATATTTTATATACGTGAATATGTATAGGGTCCCTTAATTACGTAATTAGATCGCTGATATCGAACTGCTTATTTATTATGGTATATAATAGACAATTTAAATAGATACACGTTAGACAGAAAGCAGTTAGGAGAATTTATTAGGTTAGTATTTTAAGCGGGTTCTTTTGACTTGTATATTAATTTTATTTTCGTTCCGTGATACCGGCTAGATAATTATGCGTGGAATATTTTTGAAAAAATATGACCGTTGTATAGCTTGAATCTGATTAGGAATTTGAATTGAGAAATTAGTCGTAATTATCCTTGAATTTTTTACATGGAAGGAATTCGTTTCAGCAGGATGTCGTCTAATTTTGAAATATGATTATAAATCGTGTTTCTGGTTTATTTCTTTTTTCCCGCATAGGGGAGAATAGTTTAGTATGTGAAATAAATTACACGATGCGGGGCGCATTTTAAAGCATGCATATTTAGTCAATTCATTAGAATTTACATTATGTAATAATTAAAATAGCAGTTTACATTTTTTAACGAAGTAAGCAATTAAGTCATATTAACATTTATACAATACAATACCTAGTTATCTAAATATTTCCTTAGGATAAGCAAATGCTTTATAATATTTACTAATGTATTCAAAATCTGATGTAGTTATTTTGAATATGAATTATATTAATTTACTTATATTTGAATAAATTAAAGTTATATATTTTATGATATTGGTGTGTTTTAAATATCAAATGAGTCATGATTAATTAACTGATAAGTACAATATATGTAAAACTATACCAACATCATAATAATTTCACTCAATTATTTAACATTAAATGTATTGCAAATGAAATTTAGAATATATGTAATATTATTATGTATAAATCTTGGATTATTGTCCTTAGAGACCTGAACTAACAACACCCAGACACAGAACAAGTATTAACGCCTTTTTTATCTGTGCACAAATACTTGTCCTGTCGAAGGAATCAAACTCGCCACCTCTGGGTTATGAGCCAGCCTGCTTAACCAACCACACCACGAAGTCACAATGTGTAATATATTTCATATAATTTATTTTTAAATAAAAACTGTATGTTTGTAACAACTCAAAGGAAATATACATTAACAAAAGTAAACAGAAAAAAATCAAAAATGTTATCACAAACAAGCTCCAACTCGTCGTTTATGTACCTATGTATATTAATACTATATATTTTGTACTTTATAAATAGACGTAGATAACAAAATTGTAAATAGATAGATAGTCTAAAAATTGTAAATAATTTTAAAACATGCCAATATTCAGGTATTATACACATTAGGCTGTGGTAGATCATATTGTGTGTTTTTTATTGATTGATAGGCTTGCGTTTGACCATTATTTTTAATTCTTAGGTCCGTATCACAGAACGATGCTCAGTCATCGATCGGTGCTCAAGCAGAGATTTCATTCATGAAGTGATCAATTAGTGAATAAAATGACTGAGCATCCTTCTGTAATACTGACTTTAGATTATTATGAAGATACGCTTTTACAATAAGCAATGGTGCTTAAATTTAATGAACATTAAATAAAAGTTAGGATATAGATAGTCTAATTAATAACTGTATATAATTCTAAAGCATGCTGTCTATCATATTATATAGGCTGTGGTAGATCATATCGTGCGTTTCTTTTTATTTCTAAGATTATCATGTAGATCTACTTATATTAAATAAACAGTAGATAATTGTAATTTTTATTAGAAAGTATGTCATACTAACGCATATATTAATTTAGTACAAAATTGTGTGCAGACCATATCTAGGTATAATCTATACAAATAAAACTCAAAGTCCTGACTGACTGACTGATTTATATATCAACGCGCAGCCTAAACCGCTGGTCCTGGAGACTTGAAATTTGGAGGGTGTGTTCTTTGTAAAGTTTAGATAACCACTAAGAAAGGATTTTTCGAAATTCCATCCCTAAAAGGGTGAAATGGGTGGTTGAAAAATCTATGAAAAAAAAAAGACTTTTTCGTTTCCTATAAGCCAAGTGGGCGAAGCCGCGGGCAGAAGCTAGTGCGATCATATAACATTTACAGTATGTAAAAGCAGTTGTACTGGTAACTGTAGGCTGCAATCGAAACCTTGTCTGCATACCGGTTCAATTTAAAGTAATATACTGTCTACATCCAAAATAATATGTGATAAAGACAAAACTCGATTTGGAAAGGTACCTAATTTCCGTTTTTGGATGACAATCGATGGGCAATAAATTTCTGAAACAACTTTTCGAACTGTTATGTGGGTGTTGGATCCAATTACTAAATGAAATACGAAATATATAAGCATAATAGAGATATTTAATACTTTATTGTATGTAGTTTTTGTTACGGTTTAATATATGTGAAATATCACTGACAAATAACAAGTAAGTGTTTTGATTAAGTTGGTATCTATAAAAACTATCGAGTTAATGTGACAATAGGTCCGTATCGACTTCAATCGAAAGCGCAAAATATAAGTACCTAATATAAGTAGGTGAAGCAAAAAAAAAATTCACCAATTGTTTTTAAATTTTACCAGCCATTTTACATTTTTTAATTATAAACAGACCAATAATCTTATTATAAAAAATGTAAAATAATTAACCTGGCTATTTAAAATTACTTTTTTAGTATAGCAGATTTTACATAAGGGCTGAAATGATTCTAAAATATCTATCTACCTTAAAATAAATACAAATGAATAACTTTTAACTACAATTGTCTGAAATGGTTTAGAAAACTCGGAAAAATGGGTGAACATACAAAAAAACATTAGTGGGGCATATAACCTCCTCTATTTTTACAAGTCGGTTCAAAATTAGAATGAAGAATGAAATTTACTAATGTAATTGAAAGTACAGGATCACCATAATTAGCTATGAAAAGCATCTAACTGAATGCGAACTTGATAAATAGGTATTAAAAATGCTTATTATCATTTATGTTGTGTTATTTATAATGTATACAAAATATAATATATACAAAAATACACATTTTTAAAAGTTTTCTTTTTGTAAATAGTAAATTGTGTCGAAATTTGGGTACCCATTGGTACTTACTCGATACTTACCAGTGGGTGCCCATTTTCTCCGGATGGTTTTATTTTGTTCGTAAAAATTTTATTCCAATTATATATTATAAATATTTTTATTGTGACGTCACCTTTTTAATTCTGGTTTTATCTTGTGAAACAATTGGATACGTTATATAATTAATTTACTTAAATATATAAACACTATATAAAAAGGTCCTTTCACAAGAGCAGGTTGGTTTTAACCAATCAAAAACTACTTTAGCAGCGTTGAAATTGATAACGGTAATTTCATTTTTTAAAATTCAATCCATACCTATATCAATAGCAAATAGAGTTATTTGATTAGAATATTTATGATAATAATAATAATAACACCCAACGATCATATCGACATAGATCCTGGACCCTAACTAGGATTTCCTGTGTCTAGGGACCCATCAGGAACTACGAGAACCATGGTCCCACAACACCTAGACTCAGAACAAGTATTTGCTCTTTTTTTGTGCAGAAATACTTGTTCTGCCGTGGAAATCGAACCCGCCACCTCCGGGTTATGAGCCAACTTACTCAACCACCACACCACAGAGTCTATCTAAATAAGATAATCAAAGTTAAATATTTAAAAGGTAGTCGTTTTTAAAGCATCAACTGACCATTCTCGAAGTCCGGAATCGAAATTATCAAATTATAAACTTATCTACTTTTTATTAATGTATTCACTTAAATAAATGGTATTAATTACTAATATCTCTATCACAAAAATGTATAATTAAGATATTCTGAGAAAAACAAATATAATATGCGTAATGTTGAGAACTTTTAGAGTCTCCGTTATTTATTATAGAAACTAGAAGTCATAACATGGACAATGGCTTTATACCGCATAATATTAAAACTTTTGTTTATATTAAAGGTGTATTTGTGTGGATGCGACAGCGGCGTCATACCTCGAACCGCGACTGCGACATTTTGCTTATATATTTTCAATACTCAAGAACATCACGTTGGATCGGTTTAAAGTACAAAACATCAAACTTTAAAGGTAGTAAATCTATACCATAAGGTCAACGACTTTACGAAATTTGTATTCATTGAAGAAATGGCATGTAAAGCTTATACATGATAATTTTATTCAAGAGCTCGTGAAGCTGCTCCTGCGCAGATAATTTAGCTGAACTTTCTCCTTGACTATCGTTGATGTTGACCAGAAGACAGCTTCTGTGGTGTAGTGGTTGAGCAAGTCGGCTCATAAACCAAGGCGGTTCGATTTCCGCGGCAGGACAAGTTATTGTGCACAAAAAAAGCGCAAATACTTGTCCTGAGTCTGGGTGTTGTGGGACCATGTTCCTCGTAGTTCCTGGGTCCCTAGACACAAGGAATCCAAGTTAGGGTTCAGGATCTATGTGTGTGATCGTTGGGTGTAAATAATAATAATGAAAAAAGAAGTGAAAAGGTGTTGTAGTTGCCACGCACAACAAATGTATTTGAAGTAATTGTTTTGTGTCTTGCTTATTTTCAAAGGTTTTTAAAATTTGTCGAGAAATATGGTACAAATTATCTTCTTTCGGGGTAACATTAGGTACGATTCAAATCCAGGCTGTACATATATGTATATGCATGTGTACATATATATATATATATATATATATTTGCCTATAGGCAAAGTATCACAGTCTTCTTTACATATATTTACTTTTTAACGTACCTATATGTATACGTAGATGTCATTTTATACTAAATATATTCTATTAAAGGTGACTCATATATCGCTGTTATCTACTGAATAATAAAGTTGAAAATATCTTTCACTATTTCTAATGTAGATAATAACAACAATCATAAAAATATCTTTATTTACTAGAGCAAAAAATAACGAGTGAATGTAAATTCAAGATTTGATATAATTTAAGAGAAATATAGAATAGACGACCACAACTCAATCGCAACTAAAAGGATAGACAAGTAAAATACAAACTAACGAAATATTTTCGCAAAGAACTCATTTAATCAAGATCTTCTCAAAAAGTTTTGTGTTAAGGAAAAGCACGTAGGTATCTTAAGCTCTGTATTTACACGACCGATAATATCGCAACGACGTTTGTGCTGCGAAAATATCGCATTAATTGAATAAAGGGCAGACAACGATCACTGCCATAAACTTGCAAATGGAAAGTTTGCCTCATAATAATATATTTTGGTTAAATAACATCAATGTTTTTGTAATGAATATTTAAGTTAATAAGAATCTATAGGATACTAGTCGCGCTCCGTGGTTTTACCCGCGGATAAAAAATATTTTAATTATTTGCTCATCCCACAGGAGCATTTTACTTTTCCGGGATAAAATGTAGCTTATATGTTAATCCAGTGTATAAGCTATCTTGGTACTGAATTTCATCCAAATCCATTAAGCCGTTTGAGCGCGAAGGAGTAACAAACATACACACATACAAACTTTCGCCTTTATAATATTAGTGTGATTATATCAACGATAACGTGAGAGTGTTTTCACAGACTCCATCCGATATCGGCAAAACTTGTCGTCTCTTTCAAAGATTTCATAAAACATCAAATAATATGATCTTCTCTCTTCATCAGATTTAATAAGAAATAATATCTGTAGCCGATTTCGGCGCAAAACTATTTTGGATAAAGACAGTCTGACAAAAATGGCTGTTGGGTGACGATATCGGCGAATGTGAAAACAATTTTTCGACGATATTCAAAATTCATTTTTACTGATCACCGAAAAGTTTGTCCAACAAAAATATTTTTATAAAACACTTTCATGCGCGATCGTTCAAAACAACGCTTCAGTCGATATCATCCGTCCATACCCTCGTTAGAGAGCACTATGTGCGCGATCTGACGCGCCAAATGTTTATTTTTCGACCTTCAAAAGTTCAAACAAGCCGAACAAACGCCGATAATGGACACCTGCTACAGCGCGGCGCGACAATTCACTAGAAACCATCTCTCTCTAACACGTAGACATAATATCTAGCTCACTAGTCTAACGCTCGGCTCATATCCCCCTGTGTCTACGCCAGACGTCAACGAACTCAACTAATCTCGCGATACAATTTGTAGTCGGCCACAGCTCGTGCTTGGCCTGCGTTCAGCAAAAACGTTAATTCTGGATTCATTTCACGCAGCATCCATGGAACGTCGATAGAAATAACTAAGATTGAACTTAGACGAAGTTCATTAAGAATGGAACGTTGTTTCGCGCCGTTTTACTTGGGAGCTACGGAATGACGTGGTGCAATCAAATGTTTCGTAGCTCGTAGGCCGTTGACCGAGTTTGTAGCGGCAATAAAGTGCAGTGACATAACGCATGTCACGTGATCCGGTGACGGGCTGGTATGAACTTGGGTGTCTTGGAGCACGTGTAGATCTCGCATGACCCTGAATACGCAGTACCTTGAAGTCTCATATCGTGTGAATAAATTAAATATCCGCCTTGAATAATTTTATCTAAATTAGTTAATTAAGCTATAATTTATCTTTCCTTTTGCATATTATGGCAATTATACTAAGTTTTAATATATCTTGTTGCCTATCTAAATGTCTGTATTCTATTATAATTGATTACGTTGATACGTTTGTGCCCACGATCATCCTTGAATTATAAATTAGTACATGCCTTTGGATTTTGGAATAATTACCCAGAACGAATTCAATCTGACCGTACGCAAAGGAAGTCTTTGATAAAGCTGTCTATTTTATTTTTAAACTTGTTCGTGGGCGAATAGGGTGACAAATGGAAATTGGCTACTTTACGGATTTATTGTCTTATATATTTCATAAGCAAAATTGTACCTTAACGACAGTTAGATTCAATCAAAAAATAAAATAGTCCATGTTGAAACGGCTTATGAATTTTATATAAGCAAAATAAAACGGAAGAAAATTATAATACAAGTACTTACCCTTAACTTTTTCTTATTATATTACAAACTTTACATGATCTTATATCATCTTATTTAAATAAAAATTAACATTGCGTCAAGTACCATAGTGTAGGTATTTTGTACTACAGAAAAAGAGAGTAGTATAGTTGGTAGGTACTTACCAAAGTAATTATTGAGCCCTACTAACTTAAGGGGTATTTTCTAAAAGCTGTCAGTGGTAAGTAGGTTGTATTATAATTAAATAAAGTTATAACATTGCCGACGTTACGATCATTTTTAATAAATAGTATAGACATGTTTAAATTTATACGGCGATATCTTAAAAGATTTCTCTTCATTGTAATAATCTTTTATCAAAATAATAACGCTGATGTTATGTTAGTACATTTGTTAACAGCTACATTATACTACTGTGGCTAAAGATCTGTTTTATTTATTTTCTTTATCAATAAATTTAAAAAATATTTTTCTCATTGCTGAAACCTCTGAAACATTCTTATAAGATTGTATACGAGAACAAAATACATTAATAAAGGCCCGTAAAACCTCTTCAATGTTCTAGTACAGCTTTGTGCGAAACCTCCGTCACGTAATTGTTCTCATGAACTGAACTAGATGTCGCTACGAGGCTCGATTTGAAAACAAACTTTTCGCAAGTGTGCGTGAAACTCACGTGGCGTTTCAAGACAGCTACATCGATACGACGAGCGTCGCTACAGAAAACGCACACTTTGAAATCGTGTCTGAACACGCAACGAAACTGTATACACGACCGGCACACATATTCATAAGTTACGCTGTTACAAACACAGCTGTAAAAGTTGTAAATAAACACGTGTCACGTACAGAGCTGGTGTGAGTAAAATGTATTGCGTTTATAAAATTCTACGCACACAAGCTAACTCAAGCACAACAAATTTAGGTAGATGGCGTGAGTAGTGACAATTTCAAGTAAATTGTGCTTAATATATACTTACAATAATTATGTATAGATAATATGTATAGTTATAAATGTAGATACACGAAATACTGTAATGTCTCACGTTCATGCTTGAACTTTTCCGTCAACGAAAAGTCGGCATTTAAGAGGGCTAGATTTTTAAATGTATCGAATCTATCTAAGCCGTCATATTATGCTCATGTACTTACTTAGATATCCATAGGTAAACATAGAGTGGTGATGGTACAATAATTTTTCGGCTAAGTGCTTAATAAGTACTTTTACGTCTGGTATAATTTTGAATTAAGCATAGTAGAAATTGTCTTTTATAGCAACTGTTTAAACACGTCTTTTTGCAACACACCTATCTATTATTACGCTGCAATCAAGAGACTTTTTAGTAGATCTTTTATAACAAATCTGCCAGCCCGAATTACGTAGGTAGATATGGTAATTAACCTAATATGAGAAACCAGATTTAGTACGTTTTGCTTTAACTTTATAAGTTCTCTAATTATGATTTACTGACGGCTCTGATATTATCTGGCCTTCTAATTTGGCTTGTAACAATAAATAACTCAAAATTCATTATAAGAACGAAAATATTCTTTAACGTAATTTACCGTGTATTTTGATTTATATCAAGATTTCAGTTTGATTGAATCAGTAGCTCAAAATTAATTTTATATATAATTAATACAACTTTAATAATTGTTTTGGTCTGCCAATTATGGCATACGTACATACTTAATTATTACTATTGCTTATTGTCTTTAACAGTGACAAAAAACTAAAAAATCAACCCTATCGACCACAGTTTTTTTATTGCCCGCGTTTAAGCTATAGACTAGCAAAAAACAGTGTAGCAAAAACTTCACCTTCAAACATCGGCTTTCGAAATACAAAAAAATATTCAAAGCGGCCATTTTGTTTCCTATCGATTGAAGAAAAAAAAATCTACTGTGACCGGTGAACCGTTTGCCCATTGGCCCAGTTTCTGTGGGCCCAGTTTCTGATGAGGGTGCCACAATAGGGTTGGCTCTCCCCTTTTTGGGGGCTTTTAAATATGAATTCCGAGAGAAATTTTGTGCAGACGTGTCAAGATCGTGCTGGCTCTGAGTGTTCTTTTTTAATTGGGAATCTGAATGTAAATGCGCTTATTAGGAAGAGTGTAAAATAATTTTTCTGTGACTTGTGACCGTAGTCGTTTTTATAATTTGACGTCAAATTTGAAATGTTCTAGGCAATTTTTCTAGTACCTACATAAATTACTTAATGATGTTTTTGTAAGTATTATTGAAGCAAAATACTCTCAATCAAATCGTTTTCTAAAATAACATTATTCATATGTATTTTAACACATATTTAATATGTGAACGTAAGACCCCATGATTATTTCATCAAGCTTTAAGCACGTATATTTAATAATCATTAGTTATGTCAATGGTAGAGCATGATCATGATATCTTACAGCAGAATCTACAAAACAAATAAAATAACAGTTACAATTAGCAACTGTTTTTTTTTCTCCACACTTTCGTGTATTTAAGCCAGTGTCAAGTAATTAATTTTTCAAGTTAATTTATGTATGTTGTAGTCAAGTCAAGTCACAGTTCAAGTCATCAAGTGAAGTCATAGTCTAGTCTATTAGTCCAGTCATACTCCTAGTAAAGTGGTGGCAACTTTACCAGAAGCTTCTATGGAGTTTTGGAAAAAACACAAAAAGAAGCGTTTCACCATCATTATACCACTGTTTCTGACAATCGTCTGTCACCAGATATATATACCTATATGCATAATAAAACAAGTGACAAATATATGACAACGTTATTTTACTATTTCGAAATAAAAAATAACTTGCGAGTTTTCGATTAAGTTTATTCAATTGTTAAATGTACATTGCGATATAGTTCTAAAGAAACATTTGGACTTAACTACACCCAAGGTACAGCTGTGTCCGTCTGGCAAATTAAGATAAAGTGTCTGAGCTGATAAAGTGCTAAGTGACAGAGCTAATAAGCAAATAACTTTAGATTATACACACCAGTATATTAAGTTTGAAACAATCTATTACAATTGAAGGGGTGAGAATAAAAAGGATTTAACTGATTTTTTAGACAAAATGACTTATGGGTATCGGTGGATTCAGCGTGAAATTATCTTCAATAATACATTCTAAAAATACCGAAATGAGGCTTAAATCTCGAGATTTTGAGTCTAAAAATGGTTTATCTGTCACATGAATACAGTTCGCTTAGCATAAAAACATTACTTTATTTATTTTGTTATATTATATTTTTACAGTAATTGTATGAATTAGTACTATATTTAGTTATTTTAAATAGAATTAAAACATTTTCAAGCAACTGAAATTTACATAAACCTTTTCTATTACCTTATAAGCACTCTACATTAAAATGAAGCCGTTGACGTTTAAAGTCAATTTTCTCGAAACTGTCAATTTGACAGTTAAACCCTTTTTATTCTCAACCCTTCAATTACGTAAGCACTAAAACTAATATAGATAACTCAAGTACATTGTAACCAAAACTTGCTCAAAGAAAATATTACAAAAAATCCATAAGGTACCACAGCTGAAAAATAAAATACACCATCTCTATAAGCTCTGTTATTGTTTACTGTACATTCATGCATGTTATTAATTATTTTTTGAATTATATTAAATCAATAAATATTAAAACAATGTATTATTTATTGTACCTAGTCTACTTTGTTATCTTTTTTCAAAGTAAAGCGAAGTGCTCACTGAAAGCATACTCTTCTTAATGCATCATAATTGATATGTAAGAATATTTAACATACTTATTTAAAATGAATAGTACTTTTGTGTGAAATGCTCATAATCATACTAATATTATAAAGGCGAAAGTTTGTATGTGTGTATGTGTGTATATGTGTATGTTTGTTACTCCTTCTCGCTCAAACAGCTGAATATATTTGGATAAAATTCGGTACCAAGATAGCTTATACACTAGATTAACATAAAGGCTACATTTTATCCCAGAAAAGTGAAATTTTCCCGTGGGATGAGTAAATAATTGAAATAATTTTTATCCGCGGCGCAACTAGTCAATTACTAGTTATGATATTACATATCAATATGTAAGAATATTTAACATACTTATTTAAAATGAATAGTACCTTTAGTGTGAAATTCTATAAGATTGTAATAGGTGATAAATTTTATTTCACTTCAGTATTATTATAAACTGTAATCTACAGATACAATATATTTAAGTTGTCACATTTATAAGCTTAGTAAATAAATGTTTTATCATACTCGATAAGATACCTTTTTTTGAACGGGCTAATGCTGTTGGTCTCTAACCTCCATTTTCAGCTTACAGCAAAAAGTGTTGCTTTATGCCCATGCATAAGATATTTACACGGTGGAATTTATTCACTCTTTTCCTTAAATGTATGTACTCAGACCATGCTTTAGAATATTCATACAAATTCCAATTTAAAAAGAAATAGGTTTTGTTTTAGTATTTAGTGCCTCCTAAAATAACTACATGACAGCCGAAATGTCTATTTAACGGTACATACAGTGCGGGCACCAGCCGAGTGCTTTGTAAATGCTTCAATTCACAATCAATCAATCAATTTCAGTGTCGGAAGGCTTTTCTTTAGAATTTAAGTTTGATATAATACATAAATTAAGTTTTATTTCTTTAAGTACTTTTTTTTATTTAGTTATATGACAGCGTTCTATAGCATGGACTGAATACACACATTAAAGGAAAAGACCGAATTAAATTCCACCTCGTATAATAATAACATGAAATATTAAATTTTTAATTTACATAGAAATAGTTGTATTTTTTTATTTATAAAGTGCCTGTACATATTAATGTTTCTGTTGAATAAATATAAAGTAAAATTAATATATCAAATAATGTAATAATATATAAAATTAATATATTAAATTGACAATTACTATTTTATAATATATTAAGACGTCTAAGATTAAGAATTGATTAGATATTTTGATTATGCTTAGTAATAAAACAAATAAATTAATATAATAAATAAATATTGGACATTTTACACAGCGCCATCTTGCCCTAAACTAAGCAAAGCTAGTAAAGGAACCAAATAACTGATTAAAAACTTTTATAATTTTTGTTTGTAAATACATACATAGAATACGATATAACAACCAGACACAGAACCAACATCAATGTTCATCACACAAATTTTTGTTCTGGGTAGGAATCGAACCTACAACCTACAGTTTACTACTACAAGGCAGGGTTACTACTAACTGAGCTATGGAGTCACTCAAAAATAATACAGCAACGTGACTATGTGTATCTACATCAGAACTGCATTAAATACTTCATACCACGATCCATCGGCGATCTGACGACCGAATGCACTTACCAAACAATGTCTTAACGCTCTGTTATTCTAGGGAGTACCAGGATATTTATGGAGAGTACCGATTTAGAGTGTGCACCGTGCTTTAGAACGATATTTATAGAGACAATAAGTAAATAAATATATGAATTACTTATGAAAAAAATGCTTAAACTTTTTTGTTCAATTTGTTAATTGTTAAGCTTACAGCACAATATTACCTAAAGAAAATATTACCTAATAATGAGTTACATAAATTGCTGTATAGTTATGAATATTTTTAATTTCTTTCTTATGCTTGTATCAACGCTTTACATATTTAATACTGATTTTATCTATAAAAATATTCTTTAAGGATATCATGCCTTCAGATAAAAAAATTATGTTAATTAATGATGTGATAAGCTAGTTCACCTGATGTTAAGCGACATGGCCACCCATAAAAAATGCTATGTCTTTCAGAACCTAGCTATTTAAAAAAAATTATATTTACTTGTTTTTTATTTCTATGTCTACACTACATATTTAATGACTTTATTGTATTGTAATTTTAGCCGTACTATGGATCTCGTGCCTGCAATAAATAATTATTATTAATAACGCCCAACGATCATACATAGATCCTGGGTCCTAACTAGGATCCCCTGTATCTAGGGACCCGAGAACTTCGAGGACCACGATCTCACAACACCCAAACACAGAACCTTTATTTGTTTCTTTTTTTCTAAGCACAAATACTGGTCCTGTTGCGGGAATTGAATCCGCCACTTCCAGGTTATGAGCCAACCTGCTCAACCAACAGAGGTTGTCTTTTTATGCTACATTTTATTGCGGAAAATATACATATAATATTCAATAAATAAAACCAAGAAACCACGGCGCTTTTATTAATAACTTGGCCTACAATTTTTCTCATCTAGTAAATGAGGTAAACGATTTAATCAGCGAAATTCACCCCATACATAAATTAACTTGCAAGAAGGTCTCATTTATGCGTACAACATATTTCTACCGAGTTTACGAAAGTGTGACGCGACTACGCTCCGTTGAAAATATTAGACGTTTTAATCCTTCGAGGTTTAGATAATACGTCTTAGTTACTACGATGTTGGAATAATGGAGACGGTAGGCAAACATTTTTGTTCTTCATTTTCACTTTAGAATATGAAACAGCCACCTTTTGCAATTATGCTGCGGTACTTATCCCAAACTTGTGCCTATACTTCTCTTATGGCATTTCGACAGTGTTTGTGGTGTAGTGGGGTAAAATAACTTAATTTTAAAAACTCATACAGTTTTGACTTGTAAAAGTGCTAAAAATAGCCTAATTTGCAATAAATCTTTTGACTTTTACTTATAACTTTGAGCAGGCCGGTTTATAACCCGGAGGCGACGGGTTCAATTCCCGCGGCAGGACAAGTATTTGTGCACAGAAAAAAAAACACATGCTTGTTTTGAGTCGACAGAGGAGGGAATCCTGGTAAGGCTCCAAGATCTATGTATGTGATCGTTGGACATTATTATTGTTGTTATTATTAATATTAATCTCTTATGGCGTTTAATACCTATGCTATATTTATTCCTCACTATTACTTTATATTATGTATTATTTGTGTATGTTTATGTAAGTATTGTATATTAAGTAGTAGGTATATTATTTTACATTTATCATAGTATGTATATATATTGTAACTTTATAACACCACCATCCTTGCTCGTTGATCTATCTCTGTCTACGCAAAGGTTGTAACCTACTCATAATTTCTTGTTGTTGTACTTGTTACCTTGGTGTCAATAAAGGTTTATGTATCTGTCTATATTTGTCTGGGATTATACTCGCTAATCAATTTAATAAAGCAATTTAAAAACAATCCGGGTGGCACTGTAATTATCGTTGAGAGCCAGCGTGACTTAGCCGTGTGATTTGATTAGAATTCGTGGGTCTAATCCAGCAAGCGTGTTTCTTACACACACGCAAACTTCCATTTTACTTTTTTTTTGTTTTCGGTTTTGCTCCACACTTTTGTGTATTTAGCCAGTGTCAAGTAATTGATAATATCTCAAGTTAATGAATATCATATAATGTGTCAAGTCAAGTCACAGTCCAAGTCATCAAGTCATAGTCTAGTCTATTCAAGTCGTACTCCTAGTAAAGTGGTGGCAACTTTACTTGAAGCTTCTATGGAGTTTTGGAAACAACACGAAAAGAAACGTTTCACCATCATTATACCACTTTCCCACACTCATGCCTGTAATCCAGCACTTAACGAATAAAATGCCACCAATTTTATGCGCTAACACTGAAAATAACACAAGTTTTGGAAAATAATACAATGCGGTGACGCGATCTTTTTCGTTTTCCCGCCAAAACTCTCCATTTTACTTAAATGCCTGACAAATGTTTTTTGACCCATGTACTGCTTTAGAATTATGTGGATGAAGTTGTTTTAAAAGGTATGTCTATAATGGATAACTACCTATCGATTTTTATAATATGTTTTTTGAGAGAAGGTTTAAATATGTCTAAGCGTACATTGCTCAATAAGAGATAGGGGATCTTAAAATGTCAGTAAAAATACGTGTCATATCCATTTTGAAACCACGTTCAATGGTTGGAATGCAGGCTTTTAAAAGGGGCGAATGGTAATCAAACCGAGCAAGCAGTTTACCGCAATCTGGGTCTTTCTACTTAAGCCCTTTATCTTGCGTTCGGGGTTTGGCTCAAAGCCTACGAAGCGAACGAGACTGTACGATGCAGTGCGTCACCGTATTTTGTTCTAAGTGTTCCTGATAGGTATTGAAGCAGTGGAGGAGGAATGGGACCAAGAAAAAAAAGGAATACATTTCATATGTACCTACAAGAACTGTAATAAGAAAGTTTGCAAAAAACATTCAGATACTATTGTCAATTTCATGGCTTATACCTATTAAATTTAAACATATATTTTAACTAGTTGCGCCCCGTGGCTTCACCCGCGGATAAAAAGATTTTTAATTATTTGCTCAACCCACGGGAAAATTTCACTTTTCCGGGATAAATTGTAGCCTATATGTCAATCCAGTGTATGAGCTATCTTGGTACCGAATTTCATCTAAATACATTCAGCCGTTTGAGCGTGAAGGAGTAACAAGCATACACACATACTCACATACAAATTTTCGCCTTTATAATATTAGTGTGATATTTAAATATATTGATTTAAATGTATTTATTCAAAACACATTGTTATTATATAGAATAGAATAGAATAGAATATAATGGAAGTATATTATAGTATATTAAATATTTTATTCAACAGAAACATCAATATACACAGGCACTCTATAAATAAAAAAAATTTTTTATTAAATATATTCACTTACTAAACTAAATATAATAAATTTCTAAAAAAAAAAATTAAAAACATAACTTAAGCTCGACCTTTCTTTATAATTATTTAAATAAAGCTTTATATGCGTATTCTATCCATTAAAAATAAAGTCACCAATGAGATAAGATAACCTACTAGGTATCTTGCTAGCTTTATTGAAAAAGGCAGCCGTGCGAAGAGCCGACTAGAAGGGGGTATATGCCAAAGCTTAGGGCGGATAATTTTCCTCTCCCTTGTTTTGCCTGGCTTACTTCGAGCCCTTCGGGGCAAATATAGGCTTTTTGTTGATGAAAAGGGTAAAGGGTTGAATAATTTACCTTCTCTATTTCTAGTTCTGAGAAATGTACCAGCGGAAAGAGTTATCTCTAAACATTTCAAAATAGTGCACGTCAATGAAGAGAATTACATTTTAAATTAAATGGTTTTTTTAATCAACCTGTTATTATTCGTATGTAATTTTTTTAAAGCAACTTTTATATTATTTATCTTGATTTCAAGAATCGATGAAAACGAAAATTTAACAGTCGGTTTAGTGGAGTGGATATTTTGTTCAAACAAGGCTCATGTTCCAGACGATAGCTGGTTATGTATAACCCAATTAAAAGAGATTGCCTCCGAAAGCTAGCGATGCGTGTTTTGTACAAAAAACGGTGCCTTGATGTGGCTGTAGTTACGGCAAACTTCAAGTGGACATAAATAAGGGTCGCAATATTCGGCGGTCCCATCTCTACGGGCGACGCACTCACAGCTCCGTAGAAAACTAAAACTCATTTCACGCTTTATTGTTTTCCCCAAAGGGTCTGGTTTTGCTTGACTGCCTACGAAATATATTCTTAAATACCACTAAAAGATAATCAACTTTAACCGTAGCCGTATAAGGTACGATTTTGAAAAACAATGACATAACTTTGGAGAATCCGACGGTGGAATTTCTTCGCGAAACTGTAGTGTCGCATCAGTTTTGGGAATAACTTGGATTAAATAAATTCTTTCGAGTGTCGTTTGTTTAAAATTGCGAATCAAATTCGTTGGTAATGGTTTTGTTTTCCAATAAGCTTGAGCCCAAGTCGTCGGGGAACGAAATTTTCATACTAATCGCGTACTTGCTGTGGCTGAGCTTGTATCTGAGATAAAAACACAGAAAATTATTTCATTCTTGAATTAAATTGTCATTTATAACACAAAAAATACATGAAAGTGTATACCAAAGTATGTTAAGGTATGACAACGTCAAAATTGAAAACTTTTATCATATCTTCGGCAATATTATTGCTAAACTATAGTCCCGTATTTTTACATTCGGACCACATGAAGATCATTTCATTTCGTCAACATTTTCTTTTTATGTTTGTGCTATCGCCCATTGAGTCCCAATCTCTAAGTCGCGTGCGTTATTATGTTCCCAAACGTACAATATGCGGGAATTACAAACCGAATGGAACCCACCAGGGATTTGGTGCTTTCACCTTAATATAGCATAAGAGATTTCACCTTGTCCATCCCATTTCGTACATATCCGCTAGGATCACGTAGGTATAACTACGGGGCGGTATGGCTCGCTCTGATGGGTTTCCTTTCCTCCATTCGTCGGCCCAAGAGACTTATTATACTGTGTACACGAGATACGAGGAATATTTTGCACAAATATAATCAGGGACACGGCCAAACAGTGCTTTGTTTTTATTCAATGTTATATGAAATATATTTTGGGACAGTCGGGACGCTCGGGACGCTGAATGCAAATGTTTAACTTCATATTGGATCGGTTGGGGTTTGGCATTTATTAGTAGATACGGTGTACTGACTTTCGAAAGGGTTTTGCTGTACTGAATTATCTTTAGAACCCAAGATATTCTAATGAAGCTAAAACCTGATAGGTTGCATCAAATCAGAATACGAATGTTCATTTCCAAAAATAAATGTATGTATCAAAAGATAGCTAGAGGTTTATATTGCATTACAAATTGAAATATAGATATGATCTGTTTTGGAGTTTCTATTACTGGAACACCTACGTTGCGGTCAAAACCCACTAAGCACAGGTCTAACAGAACCTTAAAAATAATGTGTGATATTATATAAAATATATAAAAGTGTGAATATTATCACGTATCCGTACCGCCCAGAGTGCTATAGGATGTCTAACTAGATCCTGATCCTATCTAAATGGATCCTGGAGGGAGACGGCGTCATGAGGTTGAACGACTAAAATGGGCTGATAGGAAAGACACATTAGTTGTCAATATATATAATAAAGGGGAGAAGTAATAGAAATTGATAAAAAAGAACGGTAGAAAAAATCCTGGTACAATTCTCTAATAGCACAAGACAAACACTGTAGAGAGAAAAAATATTAGATGGTAACTAATACATAACTGAAACAGAACTAAAGTGTGGTCTTGGTGTCGACCCGTAGGTGAGCTTGCTATGTTCCGACAGTTCACTGTAGAAATTCAGGGTTATTCCTTGACCTTTAAGGAACAGTGTTGGATGTTTTGGACATAATATTAGTAATTTTAGTAGAGTGTGGTGTTGGAGTACCTACTAACTCCACAATACTTCTAAGAGGCTATATGCCATTGTCTTCATAAAAAAAAAAGCTTATAGAACAGATTTCTTCCAGAAAATCACTTCGACCTCAACCCTTCGATATTCTTTTTTTTTTGTTTTGGCTCTACACTTTTGTGTATTTAGCCAGTGTCAAGTAATAATTTTTTCAAGTTATTTTATATTATACATAATGTATGTTGTATGTGTCAAGTCAAGTCACAGTCCAAGTCATCAAGTCAAGTCATAGTCTAGTCTAGTCAAGTTATACTCCTAGTAAAGTGGTGGCAGCTTTACCAGAAGCTTCTATGGAGTTTTGGAAACAACACGAAAAGAAACGTTTCACCATCATTATACCACTTTCCCACACTCATGCCTGTAATCCAGCACTTAACGAATAAAATTCCACCAATTTTATACACTAACACTGAAAATAACACAAGTTTTGGGAAATAATACAATGCGGTGACACGATCTTTTTCGTTTTCCCGCCAAAAAAACCTTCGATGTTCTTCTTTTTCTTATTTTGATTGACGTTTGTTCCAAATCAATATATATCTTTATTCTTTTTGACATATGAAAAGTTTTATTAATACAGGATCATAGCAAAAAGATTGAATTATGACGATGATCTGAAATGGTGATGATGAACATACTACAATATTTTAACGGTTATTTAACATTAACTCCATCAGAGTGGCGTACAATAACATCTTCAGGCAGCTGATGGGGTTATCGCGGAGCTGCAGTGCATCCGGAATGTTCTTTGACGCACGCGTTGATACGTTCAATGCCATTCAGCGAAAACGGATCGCTTCATTCATGTCCAGGGTTGACATGAGTAAAAACACCGTTATCAAGAGCCTGGCAGATCGCCTGCTGCGATCTACAACGTACCGACAATGGTTGGCTATTGCCACCTAAGGTTTTTTATTCTTTTATTTAATTTTAAGGTTTTTTATTCTTTTATTTAATTTTTATTTTTGTATGTGTATTTTTTTATTTTTTTATCATGGATCTTGAATCTGATATAATAAATATATTATTATTATTATTATTATTATGACTTGTACTATTCTTTTGCGTAAAACTTTAAACCCAATGAATTTAAAATTGAGACATTTTACTTACGTCAAAGATAACAGTCGAGGCAGCAACTCAATCTCGAAAAATTACTTTCATCTACTACAAATGTTTGTAAAATGGTCGGTACCGTAATTATAGACCGTGTTCGATTCTGATAGAACCATTATGACAAACGATTACTGAATCTATTAATCGTCTATACCGAATTCGATTACGGTGGTTTTATAAAAGTTTTTAAGTGTATCCACACTAATCTCTACTAATATAAAAAGTCGTCTGTATGTCGATTTTTTTGTGTGGATTTCACCCCAAAATGGCTAAATTGATCTTGATGAAATTCTGTATACCAATTGCTTATAATGCTGAGATCAAAGTAGAAAAATTAAAATATTTAAATAAATAAATAAATATTTGTGGACATTTCACACAGTGCCATCTAGTCCCTAACTAAGCAAAGCTTGTAATATGGGAACCACATATCTGATACAATACTTTTACACTTTTGTATGTAAATATATACATAGAAACCATATAACACCCAGACACAGAACAAATATCGATGTTCATCACACAAATTTTTGTCCTGGGTGGGAATCGAAACCACAACCTACAGCTCAAAAGCAGGGTTTCTACCAACTGAGCTATCGGGAAAGTCGTAGAGTATCCTAAAGCTTTCTATTTTCTACGATAAAAAGTATTTTATCATGGAAAATTTAGAGCTCCGTGGAAATGTTGGAAAAATTAGGATAAAACCGCGGGTGCCTCCAGTGTAGGTATAATATTTTCATTTGTATTTTTGCTCACCAAAAGAATGTTTTTTGCGTGAATTTATTTTGTAGGAGAAATGTTGCTATATCCTGGCTGTGTAAACAAGGTAAACACGCCGTCGTCGACCGCCGAGCCTCAATAATATAAAACATGCTCTCCTATATTTGTAGCAACCCCCTCCGGGTACGTGTGTATAGGTACCTCTATATTCAGCTTACCATTGCCGTTGTTTTGCATATTTTAACAAACTAAATGAACTTTGTAGGAAAAGGTAGTGCTAAAGTAACTTATTATAGTTTATCTATTAGTAAGCAAAACGAGTAAATTTTCGCCAAACTTTCGTCAGGTGTGAGTGCGGTCCGTAGTTTAAACAGCCTCTGTGGTGTTGTGCTTGAGCAGATCGGCTCATAACCCGGAGGCGGCGGGTTCGATTCCCGCGGCAGGACAAGTATTGGCGCACAGAAAAAAAGCGCAAATACTTGTTCTTCATTTAGTTCACTTAGATTGGTTATTGTGGGACCATAGTCCTCGTAGTTCTTGGGTCTCGGATAATCCTAGTTAGAGTCCAAGATCTATGTACGAGATTGAGGGGCGTTTAAAAAACATAATTGAAAAAAAAACTAAGTTGCTGATTCTGTAACGGATATAGTAACTGTCAAATATAAAACAAAACTGTACTACTAAATATACGATAAAAAAATGCATTTAACTCTAAATTTTTGATTAAATAAGTTCATTTTTAATAATTATAATTTATAGATTGAAGTAAGATTAGCCGCGCGTTCAAATCAACTTAGTAGAGATACCTTTTGGGATCAATGATCTCATTTGAACGACATAAAGCAATCAGATTTTGATCTACTATACTAACGCATAAATTAATATATTCACTGTTAATTAACTCAACCGTCGCAATAAATAATAAGCTTTATGAGTATAAAAACAATTAAGCAGAGTCAATTGAAAAATATGTCGTTCGTGATATCAACACAAACGCTTACTCTGTAATTATTTATAAAACAATGAGAATAGCGTGTAAAGTAGGAAGTGATTAAGTTAAATCGATTAAGTGAGTATTTAAACACATTTTTTTTATCAATTACTTATCCCATAGTAAAAAATATACACTAGATTTTTTACGTGTAAAAAGTATATTTCAAAAGCACTTGCGTAGTTTGGTAATTTTAGCATCCCTCGTTTTAATATGCATCTAATCATAGCTTCGCTAATTTTTGTATGATCAGAACCGGACATCTTAAAAAACATTTTCCTCTTGCTGCTTCCCTGGTTATCAAAGGGAATGGCGGTGAAGTACATCAAAAAGATTGCCTTCATTAATTATGATGGATAAAAATTCATAGTTTGCGAAGGGAGAGCAAAAGCCGAAGGTCACGTCCCCGACCAATGGTCTCTACCGAATGACGCTACCAGTAACTTGAATAACCGACCCTGGCAAAGATTGCGTGAGTTAGATGGGATAGGCTTGAAGGATGGAAATCTAAAAGCAATTTTTTTTGTACGTCTACAATGCGGTAGGTTTGGAAACAGGATACTTTAATCATAGCAATTTGTATTAAATTATGATGATATGATGCCACACAGATATAATTTAAAAATGTAATATTACTTCTATATATTTTTAGAAGTACATAGGAACTTAATGTTACAATTTCAAATGACACAATCTTTTTCTTTAAAGACAATAACCAAAAGTTGTTTTCTGTTCTATGAAAGTGTACATGCATGTACACTCATATTATATACCTACATGTACACAAGCGGGCAAGGCTCATTGGTAACCTGTGCAACTTTTGAAACGGTGCACTCAGGTTCTAATCCCGTTTTGTTTTAAACCAATAAGTTTTAAAGTTATGTGCGGAATTTGCACTCGCTTTTATTGCGGTTAAGGAAAACATCGTGAGAAAATTGTCATGTTCAAGAATCACAAGACGTAAATAAATAATAATAACGCCCAACGATCACATACATAGATCCTGAACCCTAACTAGGATTTCCTGTGACTAGGGACCTAGGAACTAGGAGGATCATGGCCCCACAACACCCAGACTCAGAGCAAGTATTTGCGCTTTTTTTCTGTGCACAAATACTTGTCCTGCCGCGGGACTCGAACCCGCCGCCTTCGGGTCATGAGCCGTCCTGATCAACCACCACACCACAGAGGCTCTCAAATACATATTGTGTCACCCACACTTGGCCAGCGTAGTAGATTTTGGCCAACACATTCTCCATGTTATTGAAAGCCCGTATTTCAGTAGTCAGAACGTATTAGCTGACAACAACAAACAATAACGCAATTCTAACCCGCTATCTTAAAATCAACTGTACGTACTATAGTATAGACTGTAAATAAAGACAACGCAATATGAAATCAACTATCTCCCTAAGAGTGACAGAGACGACGCTCTACCAAGCCAATTATCTCGATTTGCATTATCTACCGCCGGGACATTGTAAAACTAAATGCTACGGCACGGGTATAGAATTAAAAATCCACTGTCATTACACCATCACAGTCATAGATCACGTAGTATCGATCGAATCTCATTATTAGAAACTCATGAATCCAAAGACGTCGACGTAAACCTAACAAGCTCATCTAACGAAGTTGTTATTCTTTGACGGCACGAATTTCGACGGCGGACGTCAGTCAATCGAGTTATTATACAACGGGCTAAAATAACCTTATCTGATTATATGTAAGTATATCCCTTATTTTATCTATAGCTGAGTCTTATCAATAATGAATGTAGATGAAGAAACGTTTTAGTTTAACAAGCTTACTGTGCGGTAAAGAATTTTAATGAGCAGTTAGATTGATATTCGTAAGTGCCGATATTGGAAAAGTTGCGTAACGATAAAAATCTATTCTAAAATTTTCATTAATTGCTGTTGAGGCCAATAATACTGCTTGATTTAAATGTTATTTATGTCATTTTACAAACTAACAGAATCCGACTTTATCAAAGGCATCACGTGGAAAAATTCAAAGTTCACTAATATATTAAATAAGTAATAACTACCTACATATTTTATATAATTAAGGTAATACTTACTAGTACTTACATAGATCTCTAAAGACCTATGGTAAAATATACATTTTCTGCACAATAACATAGATGTAATATATTTAAAGAATTCGCTCTGTTTAGTTAAATATTGTCTTGTGAAACTTTTTAGATTTAGCCTCGCAACGTCTTGGTCAAATCTTTTCCCCCGGACTAACTTTTTTAAATTTCCCGTTTCAGCGAAACCTCTTCAACCAGCGATGCAGAACATTTTGGGTATCAGCGAAGCAGAAGTGCACCTAAACGGTCGTGAACTTTCTCAGAACAATTAGAAAACCGAACTTTGCTTTTTAAAGAGAAAGAAAAATGTATCACTCGAGAAAATCCTTTGTAAATGGTTGCTTTATTTTATTATTGAGAAACGAGAACGAGAACGAAACGATTTGATTTAAAATTCATAGGCATAACATATATTTTCTCAAAGCAAGTCAATGATTCTCATGAATCCCAATAGATTCAAAGCTTTCTTAACCGATACTACTATTACACAAAATACCAAAATCGCGTCACCACATTCCCACATAATGACCAACGTCAAAATACCAGCGTTAACTGCGTAATGCGATCCCGTCTTCAGAATTATCTGTCATTGACACGTCAGTTGTCAGGTGAGAGCCCGCCATTGTAGTACCTGCACGTAGGTAGCCCGCCTCCCCCCCGACCCCCTCCCCGCCATTGACATGCAAATGAAATGGCGGAGTGGAAGCGAGCGCTGGCGGACCCACTGTTATTTATCTCTGATTGGCCCCGTTTATTCCGCTTTGACAGACAGGTTCCAATTCCGTTCGGGCCCGGCGCGGCGTGTTTACATAATTAGATATGTAAATACAGTGCAAGCGACTTCACGAATCGCTTCCATAAAATTCATACTAAATCACATTCTTATACCCTTGATAACTTCTCGCGTGAGCATTTCGTAGGTAGAATTTTATCATTAGAATCGATTGAATGTCAAATAAATTAAGTTCTTTACGAACCGAATTAAGTGATATCAAACTATTCGTTACTGATTAACCATTCATTAAGGATCTCTGAATTAATGAGTTGTGTTTCGTAACATACTTATTTCAATACCTACATCATACGAAAAGCTGTCTTTTTTTTTAAATGCTGGTTTACCACAAACTCCTTGGTCTGGGTCCGTCTCTTTTTTAATATACTACTTACAAAATTGTTTGTTGTATTTTTTTTAACAAAATCATACAGGAGTAACATTTAGAAACTGATTAGATCCCTCTTTACTGACATCAGCACTAAAAATAAGTATATTGATTCAGACATTAAAATTGTTTTGTTTGTAGAAGTAACAAGTGAGAATTATAAAAAAAAATTTCATATGACGCTAACTTAACGCTAACTTATTGCTTAGGCCGTACTACTCTATGAGTATCAGAAGTAAATTTCAACCAATGAATACTAATGAATATGAATCTTTATAACAATACAGATGTAGTAATAGAACAATGATGTTCATTCTCAATTCATAACTGACTCCATTGTAACACGTTCCTGGTATAGAAAATTATATTCTATTTCATGACACTCTACTTTGAACCTTAGCCCTTAGACATAGCGATATGAAAGCGGCACTTGTTTTGCTGACTGACTTATGATCGTAGCGTCTAATCAAAACGTATTACGTTCCTGGAATTGTTATAAGTATTTAAAACTCAAGGCTATTTAACTAAGAAGGTTTCAGAAATTCTACCTAGAAGATATAGGACAAATGAAACTGTTTAGTTTTTTCTTTCTTATAAATAACTTTATAATCAACGTAAATTAGAATGGTGCTTGGGTACGTTTTATGTATCTAATTAGGTTAATTAGAAAGCATGGTATAACTATAATTACATGACCGTATCGGCTTAGTTGTTTCCATGCATGTGTTCTAACGAAAAATCTTTTAAAAATATGTATAAGATTACTTCGTATTAGAGATAAGGAAATCATCATATCGCAGTTCAAGTACTTGCTTTCATAATAATTGAATCAAAGATATTGTTGGATAGAACCAGTCAACAAAGTTGATGGGTAGGTATATATTTCATGGAAACCAAACTCGAGAAGTGTGTTCAGAAAAATATAAGAGGGAAACACTCCGCAGATGAGATGAGTATTTGGACCGAGACAACGGAGCCAAACAAAAAATATTTACCCACATTTTTTTCTCTGTACCCATTGACACAAAACCGTCTCAACTTGAAGTCCAAGAAGAACAACAATATGAATAACTTAAAAAAACCTGCGGCAAACATGTTGAGATCTTATCGGCAACTTACAATGTAAATTGTGGACGAACTTTTCGGCTTTCTTGGAGTAAATTAGTATATATATCTAGAGATGTAGTTTAATACTAGGTGGCAGGACTTTTCTGTATAGTTCGTCTAGGTACGTACCACTGCTTTGCCAGCTAAAATTGCCAGTGAAAATAAGACTTTATGACCTAAACATACAATCTAGAAATCTTATTCCTAGACTGTCCTTGATCATAATGTTCCGAGTAACACAGCAACTGTTACGGGCAGCTGCTTAGCATCAGGCGAACGACTAGCTTCATCATGTTATACATTAAAATCAAATATTATAGTTATGCTTCTGTCAAAGTTCTAAGTAGTTAGAAAAGTAGGCAACTACTTAACCCGAATACCCGGGAGATGAAGAAAGTTAGGCGATTTAGTAACTTGAGACTTGGTGTTTCTCCAAATCAATAAAATAGAGAAGAGAAACGCTTTTGTCTCGTGCCTATTAGCTTTAGTTATATAGGACTAGGGATAAAGTATATTATGTAGGAACTTTGAATACGTTTACCTTTATAATAAGTAATGGAGTTATGTAATAATGCGTCGGTATAAATATAGATATATTATTTAAAAAAAAAAATGTCATTTTTTAAATTTTTATATTATTTTGGTACAAACTGAAACAAGAATATGTAGTATAATTTGTGTATGTAATTTTGCTATAGTGATACAAAAAATATTTGTTCTTTATTTCCATAAACTGGTCACCTTATTTGTTGAAATAAAAATATCATAACAAATATTATTATTCTTATGACCTGAATATTGGTACCTACAACTATCCTTTGCTATGCTCCAATATAATAAATCTTATTATTATATTATATTCTGTTATTGTTATCATTTTAGCGGAATCACACTAGATATTCTCGTATCATTTTGTATATAAGATGAACTTCATCGAGGCTGACCAATTATATTGGTGTTATTTAATGACGAGTTTAGAAAAAGTATATTGTATTGCATTGTTCGAAGTTATCTACACTACCCTTATATTACATTACTTTTTAAAATAATTTTCTGGAATAATTGTTTCTTGTGGCACCATTTGCGACGCATTTTTAGGCATACAAGAAAAATTACGTCATACTGTATCGAGTATTCGATACATATTTTTATATATACTGACGTACTCAGTACCTACTTGATATATCGATATCGACATATTAAGTAGGTACTGAGTACCGTCATATCTTGAATGATACAGAATAATCAAATGAGACTCAGAACTAGACGCCATGAGCATTATCATACATCACATATATCATGCATCATTCCGAATCTCTGCACCAGTAACTTATGTAGTACGCACATCGGGTACAAAAATACCAAATTTTGGGGGGATTGAAATGACTATTTTGCTCAAGTCACGTATCGCTTTGAGCTTATCCAATGTTAGGTTTGATGATGATAAGTGATACCGCCAAATATGTATGTCAAAGATATCATGGATACTGGAATCCGCACCTTTTGCAATACTTTATTTACCATATGTAGAATCTGCGTTTTTGTTTTGCCTCTACACTTTTGTGTATTTAGCCAGTGTCAATTAATTGATAATTTCTCAAGTTAATTAATGTTATATATATGTGTCAAGTCAAGTCACAGTCCAAGTCATCAAGTCAAGTCATAGTCTTGTCTATTAATCCGGTAATATTCCTAGCAAAGTGGTGACAACTTTACCAGGAGCTTCTACGTAGTTTTGGAAACAACACGAAAAGAAACGATTAACCATCATTATACCACTTTCTCACACTCATTACCTGTAATCCAGCACTTAACGAATAAAATGCCTTCAATTTTATGCACTAATACTGAATATAGCACAAGTTTTGGAAAATAATACAATGCGGTGACGCGATTTGTTTTCGTTTTCCCGCCGAAACTCCGAATCGCGTTTATAGTGTCGAAAGAAAAAAGTGGACAGTTTATGTACGAATGCTAAGTGATTATATATGTTATGATATACCTATAAATAGTACCTTATAAATAAAGTCACAAAAAGAATGACCTTTTATTTAAATTACCTTTTATTTAGTAATAATTTGTAACTGAAGTGGTAACTGATAGTAACGCACAATTTAAGCCATTTAAGGATAACACAAGAATTCCTATTAGCACAGACAAAATATGATTTATTTTTATCCTCAAAATACGAGATATAATCGTTCTACTTAATACTAAGATAATCATGTAGTACCTATACACAGTAATTTTTATGATGTAGATAAATAAAAAACTTGTACATAAATTTACCTCATACTAGTAAGCAGACAAGTGCTAAATCACTTACAGTGACTTTATTTGTTAATAATTAAAGGTAAGCCTTTAAAATATAGGGCCAAAGGGCATTTAAAATATAGTTTTTATACTTTCAAAAACTGGGCATTTTTATCAGAAACTTTAAGCAAAAATTTGAAGTGAAAGAACATATCTTAAACCTAAGAAACAACCAGAACAAACTTAGGTATAACTAACTAAAATATCCCGCCGTATGTTGTCCTATCTAGATTTTCCAACATCCTAGACAAGGAGCATTCGCTCGGCGTCCTCACCAAGTCAATATCAATAAATGGGAAGCCGGGAAATTGGATGTGTTGAGGCCCCGACACCGACCGACACTGTACGTAATAAGATAGTAATGAACCTCGTAAAAATATGGTCGTTGGCTCCCGGTCTATGACTAAATATTTAACCAACTTCGTGTCCCTGGGCTGTTATTAGAAACTAGTTTTTGCGGTAGGCTTTGTTTTGGTCTTTGTTTTATGTAACAGCCACGGAGGGTCTCATATTTTCAAAACGTACTTTAATCTTGGAGGCTATTTGTAGTTTTATCCTTTTTATAACTATACATACCTACCTAGCAGTTTAAATGGGTAGTAGGTAAACATATTTTTTTATAATATGTGTGTGACGGTGGCAACGTCCAGTTGTAAACTCTATGCTCAGCGGGGAGTACCGTAATTTACCCTGTGGCAGCATTTAAATTTATTACAGTGGCAACATCGGCAACTGTCATCGCTCCCCTACCCATCTGGCTATATAAAGGACCGCTCGGTGTACTACGGATTATTCTTGTTCCAGACACGGCGCGGTGTGGACATGCTGAAGGCCTATAGTTATATAGGTTGCAACCTACGCACAGCCCGTCCTCCGATATGTGTGATGGCATTTAATTGGATGATATACCTATTTTTATTTAGTAATAAAAACACCCAACGAATCATCATAATAATAATACATCAATCCTAGACCCTAAGTTGTTTCTTTCCTTTTGTTTCCATATAATATAGTGTAAATAGCTATAGACATATAAAAATAACATTCTCGAGTCACAGTATTTGTAACAAAACTCATTCGAAACGACTTCACTGATTCTTATAAAATTTTGTGTGTAGGTTTTTCATTCAGTAGGGTCTGCGAATAGAATACCACTAAGTGACAAGGGTGGTTTACTCTAAACTTTTATATTTCTATTTTTTTTAATGATTTGGCATTAAAAAATATTTATAACAAAAAGGTCTGCAAATTATCTACTAAAGGCAAATTTTACTCTCATCTTATTTGTATAGATGCGTGGACATAAAGTGCTGCTGTGTTAAAATACTTAGTACATATTTGCTGTAATAAATATTTTTTTTATTTATTTTTCATTATTTGATACTTATTCGACCCTAAAGGAGCTAAGTACGTACTGTTTCTAGGCTTGTATTATTCATGCAACGTTTTTACTAATCTTCTTAATTAGTGGGCCACACGCACGACGAATAACTTCTAAATGTAAAACGTTCGACTGTTACTTATACTGTCCGTTCAGACGACTGACGTGGGCCGTGATAAAAGAATTTATAGCTTAGTTTCGATAACTAAGAAGCTATAGACATATAGGCGAGCTATAGACAGGTATAATTCAGTATACCTACGCCTAATGTCAGTTTTTAGAATGCCTAAACAAAACAATACCTATTTCAAAGATAGACCTTACAACAGTTTGAGAATTCACTTTTGACAGCCATTTTGACAGCCTCTGTGGTGTGGTGGTTGAGCAGGTTGGCTCATAGCATATCATAGTGGCAGGTTCGATTCCCGCGGCAGGACAAATATTTGTGCACAAAAAAAAAGCGCAAGTACTTGTTTTGAGTCTGGGTATTGTGGGACCATGGTCCTCAAAACTCGTGGGTCCTTATAGACACAGGGAATCCTAGTTAAGGTCTAAGATCGATTTATGTGATGGTTAGGCGTTATTATTATTATTCAATGGCTATACTATACCCGCCTTATTTTCTTTTAAATTAACATGTATATTTGAATCATAGAATACGCTTATGCTAATTAAGATACTCACAATCACATACACACTCGGTTCACTCAGTTGAGCCATTGAATCCCAAAACCTGTGACAAAAACAAAATGGCGTTAATTAATTCTCGACTATTCGACCAAATCGTAGGATCAAATTGTGTATTCGGCCGGTTGCATCAGCCTACAAAGATTGATTTGACATTGACACGCCGCGCATGCGTATTGCCCTAATTCCGACCCGAGGTCCCGAATAATAGAGACAGCAAGATGCATATGCTAATGAGTGCGACAAAGACAGGTGTAGGACGCACAGGGACGTCTGGTAACAGGTTTGGCCGGTATCATGGCCGACTCTATGCATCTGCATGCATTTTAAAGAATTGTATTAGATGCGGCAGAACGTTTCCGTTTGTGAGAACCGACTTTCTCTTTGCATTTAACATAATGATATTAGTATTCAGAAAGTGCAGTTAACAGCTAAGTGTACAAGTCTCATGTTATTCACTAACAGTGATATAATAAATAATAGTCTATAAAGGTTAAAAGATACTGTGAGAATCAATAGAAAACGCCCCATTTATATAACTCAGACTATGAATGAATAGGTTATAGGTAAAATTGACGCGTGCAGGAAAGTTATCAGTTCATTGAACCTGAAAATCAATGGCGTCCCAACCCGAATTCTTGCCGCCATCGAAAAACAAGCATGCCTATTCATGACAGAAAAACATGGGAGTAAAATTGTATGTTACTAACTTAATTTCGAGATATCTACATTAATACATGGCATAATTTAGAAATTTTTATATAATTATGGCAAATTTAAATCATTATTCCTTTTAATTTATTATGATACTCAATAAAACTCCGTTAAATTATTACTCTGTGAGCACCAACGGGCATGCAGATACAGGTTTATGCAGCGATTTAGAATTTAAATATGGGGATATACGACGAATTTATGCATGAATATTGATCTGCTGATAATTCAATGTTGAATTCAAATCTGATATAAATTCGGCTCTTTTTGAGCTTTGCGTCACATCAATATGAAGTCAAGAAGTATTTAGATTAGCATAATTTGATGCTTGTGAATGATGTATGATTATTGGAATATATTATCTTGAGAGAGACAACATACCTAACGGTTCTGTTCGATTATATGTGGGTCTTTCTTCACAAATAGTTAATTAAAAATTCTGGTGAGAAAGATGAAGCAATTACTATGCAAATAAAATAGGATAAACAGTTATCATAAATAAAAACAATTCACAGCTTTAAAAAGCTTAAGACATCAAGCTGGTAGCTTAATAATAAACTTAAAGTATAATGTAAATGTATGTAAATATGTGTACTTAGATATTTTGTTAAATGGTTTATGTAGAATGATATACGTTCTAATTTGGCTTGAAAGAAGTCTGATTTTAATTTTTTTTATATTATTTGAGAAAGTTTAGCTTTATTTTCAATTTAACTTTATATAAAGTTTAATTTCACAACAACACTTAAACGCGACATTCCCATCAAAAAGCGTGGCTTGTAATCGCTCCAATTTGTATAAAGTAAAGTAAATAAAAGTTTAAACAGATTAAACTCTAACGAGAGGAGAGGAGAGGCAGGTTGAGGGAGGAGAGGGCAAATTATCTCGTCCTATTTTCCCTTCTAATTTCGCGTTAGGTCCGCCCTTGAAGGGTCGACCAGACGAGCGGTCAAAAATCGGAAGAGCATTTTTTGCACTTATTTTTATGAGACCTTTTTGATTGGTCGTAAGAATACGATTGTCGAAATGAGATTTAGTAAACATGATTTCGTGTAATCGATTAACTGGTGTTTTTTGTGTTACTTAATTATTTTGGTTTTTATTTCTCGTAACTGTTTGTTTTTATTTTGATTGTGAACGTGTTTTTGGCAGGTATTAAACTTACAAGTTGTGTCACAAGACCATCAATATTTAGCTTAATTAAGTATTTTTATAGGCTACATAGGTGCTATAAGAGTCGGCTAAGAATCAGGGAATAGGCGGCAGCATTTTTCGCGGTATATTAAAATCTTTTACGATCACCAAGACGCCTGTCAAGCGTGGTGATTGTGTGTGTGTGTTCTATGATAAGCATTCAACTAGCGTTTTATGGGGGAGTCCCCTTTGTTCAGCAGTGGACTTCTTCCGGCTGATGATGTGTGGATGCATGAAATTAGTATTACCTATATTTCGTTCACAAACACTTTTAGAGATAAAGTAGAATTACTTCTGTATGTTTTTTAATACTTCTTTAATAGGCTTTATGTATCAAAAAATATTTTGTACTATAATTACAGTCAGATAATTGTACAAAAACGCTCGTTTATAATTCTAAATGAGTATTGTCCAAATGAGAAAACACACCTTGGAATTCACCAGGCGAAAATTAGTCCGGTTAAAAGGTTCCAAGAGCATTCTTAAACACCCTCATCAAGTGAAATTACACGAAATAGTTGCATACGAATTAACATTCTTATTTTTGGTCGCTGTACTAATTTCGGTGAGTTGTGTTAGCTGTCGCAGGATATAAGCGACGTGGCGCATATCGCCGGAAAGGCACGCTATGAAGCTATTCAAGTCGTAATGTAGCCATTTTAACTCGTAATCATGCCGTGTCGGTTGTCAATTGCGACAAACTTATACATGTATATTTTTTGTAGTTATAGCTTTACGTCCAAAGTTTGGTATGAACATTGAACAAAACAAAATTAATGCAAACAAGGGTGAAAATTCTTAACATTATTCAGTTTTCTTTTAATCCGACAAGAAAATATCGTGTTTAACAAGAGCAAGAGTTATTACATTTGCATAGGAATCGGCGTGAGCTGATATCACTGAGCTTTATTAGGGGGAAGATTCTATAAACACCCAATTTTATTTATGCTTGGTTATTTAGTTTGCTTTTGTTTTATTCGGCTCGATCTATCGCTCGTTTACATCGATTTAGTTGGTAAAGTAAACACTGGAATGGAGGCTGGATAGTTTTGTTTACTTAAGGCTGTCTGAAACGTATATCAGGAAGATACCTACAAGGTTGAAAGAGCAAGGAGCGCCACTGATCGATACCGTTATCCTCTTCAACCTGTCGGAAAATAGAATGAATGTTGAGAAGGGAGGCGTTACAGCAGTCTCTATATTGAATTGTATTCACCCTCACGCTACAAGAATTTTTGTATCTATTTGTGTTCTTTAAATAAGTGACTACGTTAGGTTTTTTAATAGAATATTACAATGCGCTGACTGAGTCTCAGTTTGAAATAAAAAAGTTACTTTCTATTGCAATAAACTCTTAATTCTCAACACAAAGTAGTCTCTTCGATAGACAATGTTAATTACTAATTTTTATATATAGGTAAGCTTATAAACACGGCTCCACTCCCGTAGTATTAGGATAAAAATTATTAACGACGTCTAATTGACCAAGAAACGAACGAAGTGAAAAGCAAAGTAACCAAGCGTTAAGTCAATTCAGAAGCAGAAATTTGAGCGTCCTAAAGATTCTGAGCTAAGGTCAACTACACGAGAAGAAGAAGATAATATAATTACTATGTACTTGTACTTTAATATTGATACTTAAGTTATCGTTAAAATAACTGTAAACTAAACCATCATAATTTAAATAATAAATAAGTACAGAAAATGTATATTACTTAATTTATTAATGTAGTGGTATTCTGTGATAGATATTTCATAAGAACATCATTTACGAGCTACAAAATCTCTTAACTTCATCGAACGCATAAAAATGTTAACACCGCCTAATAAATACATACCAAAGACGACAAGAAGTAAACAATTTACCTACATGAATAATTCAATAATAAAAGAAAAATTATATGTGTTCATTTCAAGCGGTACGAGAAAACACAGCAGGTGTACAAAAATGTGTGGAATTTTTCTAATTCCATTTAACAACGGCACTGGATTTGCATAATGGACGCGAGCGCTTGCCCAATCTAAACCGCCTTTGAAGTACAAAATATCCGGGTAGTTCTTTTGTTTCGAATAATTCTCCTTGGTTCATTATCGTCGAGAATTTAGATAGAGATATCTACGTACCGTAATGTTCCATGTCGATTTCGTGCTTTCGTCACGGTTTAGTTGGAACGAAATAAATAATAGTTATATTCTTCTGTGTACGTGGGAGGTCTAACGTTTTGATTATGGTAACGCCTTCCTATAGCCATTATATAGTTTTTGACTCTTAAGAAACGTTTCTAATTGAGGGTTGGAACAATTTATAGAATTGATTATTTAAGATTAAATTTACCAGTGAAATTGTATTGAGCCGACAAAGGGAATTGTACCTACATGCCTTTTCATTTGCGAGAATTTTACCGAATAGTAATGTTGCTTAAATAATAATAATGATAATGCTCAACGATCACATACATAGATCCTGGACCCTAAATAAGTAGGATTCTCTGTGTCTAGGCACCCAGGACTACGATTACCATGGTCCCAAAACACCCAGATTTAGAACAAGTTATGCGTTTTAATTCCGTGCACAAATACTTGTTCTGCCACGGAAGTCGAACCCGCCGCCTCCGGGCTATGAGCCGACTTGCTTAACCACCACACCACAGGAGCTGTCGAGGATGTACAGCTGAAAGACTTAGCACACTGCGTGTACTTGGATAAGTCTAACTGATCTATTTATCTACGTCAGTAGAAAAGTGTAACATCAAAACTACCAACCAAATATTATAATAAAATTTAAAAATAAAAATCCTCATATCATATATGGATTAATCCAAATTTAGGTACTAAAATACTTTAGTAAGAAATGGAGTCAGCGGCCGAAACCAATATCGACTGAATAGTTATTTTATTTGCTATTGCTTAGTTTGGGGCTAGATGGCGCCATGTGAAATTTCCATCATCATCATCAGCTTATATAAGTCCATTGCTGGACATAAGCCTCTCCCAAGGCACGCCACTGAGCCCGGTCTTCGGCTCTATTTTTCCAGGTACTGCCAGCTACCTTGCGTAAGTCATCGCTCCACCTTGCCACAGGTCGTCCTACACTACGTCTGCCGATCTGAGGTCTCCACTCCAGAACACGTCGACTCCAACTTGAACGTGAAATATCCACAAATAATAATTTATTTTTTATTTATTTAAATAGTTACTTAAAGTAAAATTCGGTATCACATTGTGTGTATTATACAAACAAAAAAAAACCAATCCCTGCGGATACCTTATTTTGAATTCACAAAACATACCCAAATTATACATTTATTTATCCTTGATTGCCAATTATTGTAATTTTTCCTGTGGAGTTTTGGACGAGAAGCTGTGTAATTATCATAATAAGAAAATTAGTAAGAAAAAATTCGACTACGATACTCAGGTGAACCGTCTCGCAGCTGTAAAGTGTTCATTTTATTACAATTATTACTTTGCTTCCATTTGAGTTCGAGATAAAGATTTCCATTTATAATTTGTAAAAGTATGTGTAGCAAGAATTAGCGCAGAGTGTGTGTTATACATATCTCAGATAAAGCCACATATTAGTTTTAAGCTTCGTTTCAATGAAAGCTCAATCAATCAATCAATCAATCAATCAAGTTTTTCTAGCTCTCTTTTTTTACCGGTTAGCAATTTGCTAATACTATGCTAATAATAATAATAGTAATAAAAAACTTATGTAGACATAAGGTTTCCTGTTACATATGCAATGATTTAAGACCGTTTATTTCCATAAACACGTATTTATGCTAACATTTTTCGTTTAATTTTTTGAGTAAAAAAATTATAAATAATTACGCCCAACGGTCACATACATAGATCCTCTGCTAATACCTCTTATTATGCATGATATTTTTACATATAGTACTATTCATTATCTATTTATTATTAGCACATTTTAGTAAGAAATGTTTTAGCCAAACATAATCATATAGGAAATATTGGGACAAAATATATTAAAACTTTTGGAATATTACGTAATTTACACAACCTTAAAAATAATGCTGTCTATAAATAATTCTGACTGGACGATAATAATACTAGACATGTCAGCAACTGTGTCAATATCTAAATGGACATAGACCATCAAACTTTAAACATTTCTAAATCTGCCAATGTGCTTATAATCTGTTATTAGCATAATAATGATATTATCGACACGAGCTATTAAGTAAAATGCTATAAAATAAATTGATTTCACTCATGATTATGTCATCTCGAAAAATACCTAGGCTACTATATAGGCTTGCGTTTGACCTCACCTCTACAATTCATATAAATAGTTGTATAACAGTATGATAACTTGAGATAAATTGAAGGGGTGAGAACAAAAAGGGTTTAACTGATTTTTTTCACAAAATGACTTATGGGTATCGTTGGATTTAGCTTGAAATTATCGACAATAATACATTCTCAAAATATCGAAATGAGGCTTAAATCTCGAGATTTTGAGTCTAAAAACGGTTTATCTGTCACAGGGTTTCAGTTCGCTTAGCATAAAAAATATGAATTGTATGAATTAGTACTACATTTAGTATTTTAAAATAGAATTAATACATTTTCAAGCAACTGAAACTTACATAAACCTTTTCTATTACCATATAATCAATCTACATTGAATTGAGGCCGTTGAAGTTTAAAGTTAATTTTCTCGAAACTATCAATTTGACAGTTAAACCCTTCAATTAGTACCGCAACGTAGGTAATATCATATTTTTTTGATAGAAAATTCTTGATTATTATTCTAGTTATATCAACAATGGCAGCTTATACGATATCTTCACAGACATAATAGGTTTTAAGGTTCAAGTTCATAGCCAACTCCACGCACCAGTAGTAGCAGGCAACGTGTCGCCACGACACTGCCAGCCTTTTTTAATTTGACTTAGCTGATAGTTCACTTAGTAGTAATCCTGCCGTCAGAACTGCGGGTTATAGGTTCAATTGTCACCCATGGACAATCATTTGAGTGTGGTCAATCAAATGTTGGTTCTGTTTCTGGATGCTATATTCATAATAATAATAACACCCAACGGACACATGCATAGACCCTGGACCTAACTAGGATTCCCTTATACTATATTCTTTGTATGTATTTACAAAAAAAATATCTAAGTATCTGGTACCCATAGGAGCTTTGCTTAGTTTGGCGTTCGCTGTGGGAAATATTTTATTTATTTATTTATAACTTGAACAAAATAACAAGGTACAGGTTACTTAGCTTCTATGTCTCTATGAAATACCGCCCGGCGATGTGTCGGAAGGTATTTCACAGAAACACATAGAAACAAGTAATGGCGAGGCGACACGTCACCTGCTGTTATGTGGAGTCAGCTACGAACTTGTTACCTTTATACAGCCATTAATTCCATAACCCAATCTTAACCCTGCGAATAATTAGATGTAGTTTTCCATAAATCTAAATATATAACTCAAAAGTAACTGATTGATTGACCGACTGACATAGTGATCTATCAACGCACAGCCCAAACCACTAGACGGATCAGGCTGAAAGTTTGCATTCAGGTAGATGTTATGACGTAGGCATCCGCTATGAAAGGATTTTTCGAAATTCCACCCTTAAGAGGGTGAAATGGGTGGTTGAATTATTTTCCCATAGGCCCCGCTGCGGGCGAAGCTGCGGGCAGAAGCTCGTGTGTTATATAGATGTAATTCTTACAACATAATGCTATATGTAAGTACATATAAACAATACCCGGAACGTAATATCACTAATAGAATCAATCTCTTTGTTTCAGATTGTTTTCGAGTTCCGCTCCCACTGTATTTACATGTTTTTCTAATCTACATCCTGATATCGTGTATTCGTGACTTGCATTGGATTTAGCTGATTCAGTCCTAGAGGAAATGCTTTGATTAATTTATACAGGGTGGAAGCGTTGAGGAATACGCTGTTATAGGTTGATTGTTCAACACAGTGTTTTTTGTGACATTATATCCAGGTTCCATTGATTTTTACTCAATTTTATAATCAGTTATTGTCATAATTATGTTTTTAGTTGTATCATTTTGCTGCTTAAATGTGTGTAAACTTCAAATATATGGTGATTAACCATAGTGCTATTATACCATTAACGAATTGTAGATCTTCATCTCATTGGTGCATTTAAAAATGTATTGTTTTTCTGTGTAAGAAATAAAATTAGTTACTTTATTAGTATTTATCTAGAGCTTCGCAATACCCTGTATGTATGTACGCATGATAAGCAGATATGTATGTATAAAGCATTGCGTCAGACATTTCGACGCCCGACAGCTTATTCTGCTGGTGTTTGTGAAGTCACACATTATCGGGCGTGTTGTTCGGCCTGTAATCAATCACTTGGATATTTTTGTTGGATACGAACCAATCTTTATTTATACATGAGAATAAATCTGCGAAACATTCTGTTTAGAATTCGTAAATTATTGATGAAAGTAAAGATGTTTGAAGATCAATGTGTTTGTTTGTTTTAATGCTGCTCCATAACTTATTTAATGCCAATGCACCATTTATAATTCAGTAAGTCAAAACAAAATTATATGTTATATCTATTATGATTGGCTTAATATATTTCAGTATTTTACTAATCAGTATTTGTTTGTCTAAAGTATCTCTTTTCATTATTTAATTCTTTTATTCCGTTGTAATAAGGCATTTTAGAGCTTTTTGAAAATGTTTGTGCGCCTTAATTAAAAGAAGTCGTAGACTATCAAACATTTATTGTTTTGGCAACGCTTTCAGAAACCACAGAACTTACTATCAGCTCTTAGCATGATCACATGAAGATCTAAAGTGAATCGCTACAGTACAAATTGTATTCAGAAAGACCCCCGTAGTTCTAAGCCAACTTTAAGACCTTTTTATTCAGAAACACTCCCAGGCTTATCTATATTATAAAAATAACGTGAAAACTAGACCAAAATTATCATGGTTTAAGAATCAGAAGAAGTATAAAAATATGTTTATTAATTCAAGTAAAAAATTAGAGAAAAATAACTTTATTCTAATTCAATATCTACAAAGTTACCGTTAAAAATGTTTTCTTTTTTCTTTTCTTTTCTTTTTTCTTTTTCTTTTGTTAATAGACTTACTAGGTGGTAGGACTTTACTGCAAAGTTCGTCTAGGTAGGTACCACCGCTTGTGTTCCGGTTTGAAGGGCACTGTAGCTAGTGAAATTACTGGGCAAATGAGACTTTATGATCTGATCTCACAGTTTAGTAATCTTATTACTAGATTGTGCTGATGTCTCTGGATGACGTGCGCAGTGCAGTGACACGCGAACCTCTATACTTTAGAGTTCCGAGTGACACTGCGACTGATATGGGCAGCCGTGTCGTTTAACATCAGGCGAACGGCTAGCTCGTCACGTCATTCCTTATCATAAAAAATAATAAAAAAAAAAAAGCGTTTTTAGTCTGTAAGTCACATTGTTAAATTCTAAGTTAATAGTAGCTATTTAACTGTGTCTTGTAGTTATTACATTATTACTATAAATATTGATTGAATAAAGATATTTTAAAGACAAAAAAAAAACACCGTTAAAAAATAGATATAAGGTAATAGGAAAAAAAAATGAATTTGATACACGAAAAGCGTAGATTCGGTAAATATATTAAAATAATGTGAGCATTGACTCCGTGCACTATACTGCTGCGGCGATTAAGCTGACAGTCACACTGGCCATTTTATATGAGGTTATAATTTTCACTGTATTGTATTATACATACTTAATTATGATAAATATACCTGTCTTTTACGGCGTGAAATTCTAGATTATCTTATATCTTATACTTACCGAATTTATTTTTAGTATAAAATAATGCAAATGAAAAGGATCCAAAATAAAATAAAACCACAGGACATCTCATACAGAGCTCTCACTCAAGTTATTCTAACGGTACCTACCAGTTTATGGCGAGAGGTTTGGCAGTGCAGATGAACAAAAGGGTTGTTTATCTGTACTGCTAACGTAAGCTTATGCTAGATAATGAAGGACGCGAAGCTGCGGAGGCCGGATAAACAAGTGCTGAAGGTCCGGCTAAAACCAAAACAAAATATGTGACAATATGCTTGACTTTGGTTTTTTTAAAGTGGGTAAGTGACTTAATATTCAAATTTAATATCTATATAAAGAGTGTAACAAAATGTATAATACTGTACTGTATTTTTGCTATCTAGAATAAAAAATACTTATAGTATAAAATCCAACCCCACGGCCACGCCACGATAATTTCAGAATTACATACACATATATTTTAAGAGCTTCTGTTCGCAGCTTCGCCCGCGGCGTGGCCTATGGGAAAATAATTCAACCACCCATTTTACCCTCTTAAGGGTGGAATTTCGAAAATTCCTTTCTTAACGAATGCCTACGTCATAACATCTACCTGCATGCCAAATTTTAGCTTGATCCGTCCAGTAGTTTTGGCTGTGCGTTGATAGATCACTATGTCAGTCAGTCAGTCAGCCACCTTTGAGTTATATATATATTTAGACATCCTTGACTTTTGGTTTTTCTTTAAAAATGTATCCACATTAGTAACTTGATATTCACACTTGTATTTATGTAACGAGTGTAACAAAATGTATTATAATACTGTACTGTAATTTTGCTATTGAGTATAAAATAATACTTATATAATATCCAGCCCCACGGCCACGCCACGATAATTACTACTAAGGATTTCATACAAATATTATATATATAATATTACATTATTGCCCGCAAAAAATGTAGTAACACTTAATAAAGTCCTGCATGACACTGCACTGCATGAATCGCCCAGATATCAACACTATTCAAACTGTATTTTCAATGGTAATTATTCATCATTATCTAGTGCCATATTGATTTGTGGTAACAAAATACCGACTATAATATATTTCTTAGTATAAGTCCGACTGAACCGGATTCTTCCCCCAATCCAACTCTATGTTATCTATTATCAGGCGTAAGTTTCAAGTATTTGCATTGAAGGCAGGACGAGGCTTTGTGATGAGGAGGATAATTGTGGCGTTCACATTGGGTGTGCGAGCTGCGAACTTACTCGTTGGCGACGTGTGTGGCACCAGCAACAAGCTCAAGCGGGGAAACAATAAATCCAGCTGTAGTTTTAAACAGATTCAATATTTATAGACTACTTATACATAACTCAAATCAACTATATCAATTTGAGTTATATATAAATATTTACTACTTATATATAACTCAAACCAACAAAAAGCACAACCTTTTTTATTGGTTACTAGCTGCACCCCGCGGTTTCACCCGTGGATAAAAAAAAGTTTTTTTGTATATATTTATTATTTATGTGTAGAACTGGACTGAACCGGACTTCTTTTTCTTTACAGTATTGTTCCACGAAAACATACTAGGGATAAAAATTATCATATGTGTTAATCCAGTTCATAAACGATCTTTGTTCCAAATTTCATCCAAATCCGTTCAGTGGTTTTAGCGTGAAAGAGTAACAAACATTCATCCATACATCCACACTCACAAAATTTCGCATTTATAATATTAGTAGGATTAAATAGCATCAAAGTCACATTGACGGCTATCTCACTCGCACAACTTTAGGTGACCTACCGCGGTCAAGGACCTCATCGAGGCCATCCAGTGTGGTATATTTTGGCTTATTCTGAAACAGGTAGCATATTCTGTTTTATATAGAAAAATAAATTCTTTTTTTTTTATTGTTTGATAGGCTCGCGTTTGACCACTATCGCACCTGATGGTAAGTGACGATGCGGTCTAGGATGTAACACGCTTGCCTAGAAGATACCTGTTCACTCTCGATTTGAAGAAAATTAATCACTTACTTTCTCACCTAATTCTTCAGTAGCTATTTCCTCTAGATTTATTTGGTATAGGTAAGCAACTTTCCCTAGCTAAAACTTACAGCAAGAAAAGTATATAACCACAGCTTGTATAATAAGCTACCCTACCCGATCCCACTATTTTTACTTCTTCGTTACATATGTAATTGAACCTTCAGATTGGAGTTATCCTTTCCGTGTTGTGCCGAATTATTGCACCAGAAGTATAAAAGTGAACATATTTTATAAATATCACTAAAATAGGCTTGCTATAATAAAAATTAGAGGTTTGTAATTTAATTAATTAGAACATTGATTTTAATTATTTGTAGTATTCTGATTTGGTTTTGTCCCAAAAATGTCCTGTTTGCACGTAATTATTTGTCTTTAATTTTGCACCATTAATTATCAATAGACAGATATATATTGCTTTATCTCTGAAGTATGATCAATAAGTATGATATTATAGATGGTGATATATATATATTTTATGTTAAGGTATAACGTGATGAGCTAACCGTTTGCCTTATGCTAAGCGACACGGCTGCCCATATCAGTTGCAGTGTTACTCGGAACTCTAAAGTATAAAGTTTCGCGTGACACTGCACTGCGCACGTCATCCTGAGACATCAACACAATCTTCCGAGTAACACTGAGTGAGTGAAATTACTGGACAAATGAGACTTTATGACCTGATCTCACAGTTTAGTAATCTTATTACCAGACTGTGAGATCAGTTCATAAAGTCTCATTTGCCCAGTAATTTCACTAGCTCAGTGCCTTTCAAACCGGAACACAGTAATGCTTGCGCACTACTTCTTGGCGGCAGAATAACTGGTAAAGCAGTGGTACCTATCTAGACGAATTTTGCTGAAAAGTCCTACCACCTAGTAACGTAAAGCACTTATTTGTTTCGACATAATTAAAAACTTCATTAAGTTAAATTTTTTTCAAACCTCGTAAATTATTAAGTAACACATTTACGAACTATAAACCTAGCAATATTGACCCAATCCATTCTGTCACTATAGCAGTGTTTAAGGCTTTCAAGTAAGCTAATATGCTCAGCTCTTTTATTTCGATATCAATAAAACTGGCTGAACCAGGAGTCAGGACTAAAAAGGTTTACTTTTTAACAAGAGACAATAAAACTCCCGTATCGCTTTCACTTTCAACAAAAAATTCAAATTCGTCAAACTAGATTTCACTTTTGTATTCATAAAAGGGTAAACAATAAAAATTTACTATAAACAGGTAAACATTGCTTTAAGGTGTTACAATTTTTTATTGTCGTTCATTGCTACCGTTTTTCGGGTCGTTTTTTTATTTTTATGGTTTTATTATCTGTTCTTAAGACGAGCATCTGATTTATCACCTGAATAATAAAGAAAGAGTTGTTTTTAAAACAAGCTTTTATGTCGGCTCAGGTTTTATAACTTTTAATGCAGTATAGGCTGTTTATTCAATTCATAAAACGTGTTCTATAATAAAAAAATAAACAAGAATATTGAGTGCAATTCCGCTAAAAACAAACAATAGGATTATCTATATTCGGAGGTTGTAAATAATTATTGTAGGTATATGTAAAAGTGATATAGATACGATTAAAATGTATAATTAGAACTAGTTAATGATAACTTACCAATAGAATTTATTTAATATAATTCTTAAATTAAAAGAATATAAATTTAGCAACTGATTTTTAAGTTATACTAAGTTAAATTACGGTCACAAATTATAAAAAAATATTATTTATTATAGTTTAAGCTTCACTTAAAACTTTAGATATAGTTTCTATTTGTATCTACTACATACTAATATAATAACTACTAGTAATTACAGTGATGTTAAGGTTAATAATATATATCTAACAACAATCACCCACACTAACACTATACAGATAATCCTCACTGACACGAGGCATCCTCAGGGCCGATGTTGACTCGACGAAGGCTCGTGCGAAAGTAAGTAATTTATTTTATATAATAATGATGATAATAATAATAATAATAACGCCCAAAGATCACATACATAAATACTGCACTCTAACTAGGATTCCCGGTCTCTAGGACCCAGGAACTACGAGGACTATGGTCCCACAACACCCAGACACAGAACAAGTATTTGCGCTTTTTTTTTTCTGTGCACAAATACGGGAATTGAATCCGCCGCCTCCGGGCTATGAGCCGACCTGCTCAACCACCACACCACAGAGGCTTTATGAGTATGTCATATAATCATATTCGCCAATTTATTATTGTAAGTAATGAAATTCGCTAGATTCCCAAGCTCAAACCACGCCCCAACAAAATAATCGTTTGCCAGCAGCTACTGCGTGAAGTTTTCAGCTTCCGACCATAGCTGGTTCCATGAGCGTCGGTCTGACCCGACCATTCCGACATATATATTTCCAACATGATATAACCTGGGTGTAGTTACTTCAAGGCATATTACTGAGAATAACCATGGTTTTACCACAGAAAACATAATAGTAGATACTTACTAAACATTTTTTGGAATGGTATCAACGACGTGACGCGGTCGTGACTAATTTGAGTTGTAAGTAATTAGAAATATTGTTCTACGCAGATTTAATAATATCTTGCTAGGCATTGGCCTAGTTAGTAATTAGTACTATCTATTGGATAGTACAAATCTTTTTTTTTAGTTAGTAGTATTTAGTGTTAATAAATACATCATTATAGCATTTAGTTAAAAGAATAAAGGCACATTTACAATATACAGCATCTGTGGTGTGGTGGTCGAGCAGGTCGGCTCATAACCCGGAGGCAGCGGATTCGATTCCCGCGGCAGGACAAGTATCTGTGCACAGAAAAAAAAGGAAGTGCAAATACTTGTTCTGTGTCTGGGTGTTGTGGGACCGTAGTCCTTGTAGTTTCTGGGTCCCTAGACACAGGGAATCCTAGTTATCCAGGATCTATGTATGTGATCGATGGGCGTTATTATAAAAAAAAAAACATTATTTAAAAAAATTGAATCATCTTAAAATAAATTGAACATTTATGCCAATTTTTACTACTTATAAAAAATCGGAAACATATTTTTTTACTAAAAGCGTGGTCGAAATTATAAGTAACGAGCGAGTTTTCAATGGCTGGATAAATGTTATTCAACCAACAAGTTATAATCTGACTAAAAAAATAAAATTAGATTATAATTATACATGGTATACCATTATTACTGCAGTGTTCATTATTACAAAATTGTTCTTTTGTTTTCACTGTGTTTTGTTTTATCCAATGAATAGTTTATATCTGATTATTTAAAAACCGCGCCTAGACTAATAAATTTAAATAAGCACAGCAGCTGATTTCCAATTCTATAAAATATATCTAATTCTAACTCCTTATCGGCAGGTGCAGCTCAATTAACGAAAAAATTTAAATCAAAATATAAAAGAAACAAGTTGTGTCTCAAACTAATATTATATTTATAACACAAGCGCCTCTAAATTTTGATATGTATACCTAGCACCGTTTAAATTCTTTCTCGAAATCATCTATATTATTACCCAATTAAGTTGAAATCTGTTGTGGTCTTTGGACTATTAATATCGTCAAGGTAAGCATTGTTTCATCCCTTCCAAACAAGTAAGGTTTTGGTTTAATGTGCCTAATATATTCAGTATAGCTGTGTATTTAGTTTAGGATATGAGAAAAATAATTCAAAAAGAAAAATTCAGATCTGTTCCTTTTGAAATAACTTAAAAAATTGTTAAAAAGTATTTCTGACGTTGTTTGTGAAAAGTTGAATGAAACATCTACTTTCATTATGTACGGTGTCAAAATTTTCGCGAGAAATGGATATTTTATGTCAGATGTACTTTATTTATGTTAAATAGTCCAAACAAGCATAAATTGAATATGTTCACTGATTTTACCGTGATTTTTTGGACCATTTTAAGTGATTTTTTTGTTCGTTATAAGAACCGTGAGCGTTGCATCCGTGTAAATTCGGTGAAGATTTGATGATTTTTTTCGGAGATACACAACGAAACTCTTAATCTAAGTACTTACTTCGCAATGTGAAATTAAGACAATTGAAGTCAGTTTAACCCCTTTTACAAAATAATATTATTGAATTCCTATTAATTAGTTTAAAAAAAACTTAATAATTGAACCTTTTTATTCAAATATGGGCTAAAGTTTTGTATTTATATTGTTGGGTTGATGTTAAAATATGTTTGTTTACAAAAATAAACAGTCGTGTTTGTGTTAGATTAATAAAAAAGTATAGTGTACGTGACCAAATAATTCCAAGGCAAGCTATAGCTCATGGCAGGTACCTACTCCTACAGCCTAGTATACACCTTCGCTGACAAAACACGTAAATTATTCAGGTTGATTTGAAGGGTACGTCAAAATAACCCGATGTCGTGTTCCAGCCCCATGAGCCTGAGATGAAATATTGTTTCAGTCGAAAAACACGACACACGTTTTTTCGCTATATTCCGATGTTACTATGATGTAAACTCACGCAATTTTCACGCTAACTTTGCCGGGAAATGTGGAAAATAATTTAATTTTACCGGCTGGTTTACTTCCGACAAAGTTACCTCAGCCAGGGATAAAGTTAGTAGATATTTTACCTTGTGGTTAGAAAAAAATTACCTTGCTTATGTAGTTATAATATAGTAAACTTTTCTGTTTCGTCAGTGCGTTTCGTTTGTTATGACACTAAGGCGTGGTTTTTCAATAACCAAATAAAAATTATTCATTGAATATTAGATAACACAGTGAAAATAAAAGAATAATTTTGTATAGTGAACACTGCAGTAATAATGGTTATACTTTTATATTAGTCAGAAGCTTTAAATTATCTAACTTAAATAATCACAAACAATTCAAGAAACAGATAAATTATTACAAGATGTCTTGGTGAAATGAATTTACATACTTAAAAAGGATTTTTGCACTGAAAAATAGCATGTTATGAGACGCTTTGCCAATTTTCGAATAAATAATTTCAAATTAGAGACTGTTGTTAGGTATAGGGAACATTTAATAATTTTGATGTACACACTCGTCAATAGAAAATTTTGACATAGGTACCTAAATACTCACAGATGTATTTTTTGTATTAGTAATATGAATCATTTGAATTTTCAATGATGTGAATCCATGAGAAGTGAACAAAAACTTGTCTACATCCATTTTATCATTCTTATTCCCCCCTAGATCAATTTCTACAAAACTTTTCCAGTGGTTTTAATAAAACAAACCAAACAAACATCCAAGAACTGTACGAATACGAAATGGGAAAATATAGTAAAAATATCAAACATTTTCCTAGCGAGGACACGGAGAAACTATCCCCCTTGATACAAATTTCACGAGGACAACCGAATACATTTTGCATGAAACGGTTCCGAGCAAACTTTGGGGGCGTCCTCCAGACGATATATCCAACTATTTTTATAAAAATATATTTGCAGCTGCCGATATTTGTTGAGAAACGCGATATTTGACGGGCAGGTGTTTGTTTCTAAGGCTTTTATTTTGGATGAATCTATGTATGTTGCAACACTGTCATGTATGTATGTAGGCATTAGGACCATAGGTCACGGTTAATTTTTGCAAAGATCACAACACAGCACGCATGATCACTCATTATTCAACGTGGTAAGGACGTGGTATTGGGTCAAAGATAATAAAGCCTCCGGATTTAGTCAATGTATTGGGTGACAGCAATAGCGAGAAAAAAGAGATAGCAACACATTTTTTAGACCCGCAATGATTTTTGTCATTCGGTGCTGCAGTGATTCCTAATATATAGTTTGTGTCGGTGTTGTACAGCGTTTTCAAGAAAGTATAGTAATATAACTTTCTGGTTGAGTCAATTAATTCAATTTCAACGTTAGACAAAACCATTTTTCTGTCGCAAGCAGAGTGTAGCCGCATAGTTAGTGCTCCAAGAACTTCCCTTTTATAATAATCGATACGTCCGCACAAAGTCTGCTTGCGACAGCAAAATTTTTCTATATTAATGTCTCCCGTGCCTTATGTTTAGTCAATTATTAATGTGTATGCAAATAAAGTAAAATTGAGCATTTGGCATTGATTTAAAAACTTTACTTTATTAATGAAGTCATAAATTAGTAATACACTTACATATATTAATGTATCTTTAATTTTATGACAATATGGTAAATTAATTTATTCATCGCTATATTGTGTTATTTAAAAAAATAATATATTATCTGAATATTAATGCAAGGAATTATTATTTACTCTAGGTTATTAAACATCAACTATAGGCGCTGAATACAACACTAAAACAATATGATGACTGAATTAGAAGTTCTAATTATAAAATACTGGAAGCCCTATAAATCTATAGCTCTAATAATAGTAATAACAGTAACCAAATAAAACTCTGTTGGTACGGAGAATAATATTTACCTATTTGTCTTTTACCTTTTTAACAGGAATACGCATAGTTTGACTGAAACATGTATTTGTAAGTTTTAAAACCTCATATTAGTAGATTGATTTATAAAGGAAAAATTCGAATCACAAACCGTATTTGAACCTGCATCCATCCGTCGCTAAAACCAGGACATGCTCTACGAGTACCAATTGCACTTCAGATAAACAACTTGCAAAATGTCAAAATGCGTATTTAATGGCGAAGAAAAAACACAAAAAGTCAGTACGTCATAAATTGTCACACTAATATTATAAAGGTGAAAGTTTGTATGTGTGGTCGTGTGTATGTTTGTTACTCCTTCACGCTTAAACGGCTGTATGGATTTGGATGAAATTCGGTACCAAGATAGCTTATACACTAGACTAACATATAGGCTACGTTTGATCATGGAAAAGTGGAATTTTCCCTTGGGATGAATAAATAATTAAAATACTTTTTATCCGCGGGGCGTAACTAGTTTATAATAAAAAGTGCTAGACCGGACATACTTGATACATAAACTACCTGTTACAAAAAAAAAAACATTAACAACATAAATACAAGCGCTATTTAAATCAATTCACGTTCATTTATTAATTAGTGAAATCTCGCGTATAAAAAACAAAAACATGCTACGACAACTTTCAGTCTCGACAACTTTGTATTATAACATTGCCAAAACATTTAAACCTGAACTTTCATACACAATCTAGATAATGGAAAGCTATATTTGTTCAGTTTGCTACTTACTGTATTCAGCTACTCGACAATGTTGCATGGTCGAGACTTGTTTATGACTACATCGGATGAGCATACGCTCAAATGTTTAATTAAATTAAGGAATTTATTGATATGTCGCTTAACATCACTGGCACTTAGGGCATTTGGCACAAGTCCTTTCGTAACAACATATTGCGAGTGTATAAAATTTAATAGAACGGGAGGTGCGGGATGACTTTTTCACTGAAATGGTTAATATATATCTAGCTTTGCTTTATTAACGTTTAAATTCAAAAAATTGTACAATTAGTTTTAGTCCTATTTTACTTCATATTCTTTTAGTACATTCTTTTTTTTATGTACGTTTAGTGTTACATTTTATTTGTCCTGGTTTCTATTTTATGTGTCTATAGCAAGACCGTTTTATATCGTAACATAGTTAACCATAATAACAATTGACTACTATGGTGTATATCTATGTAACAAAGTTTATCATATAAGTATTGCAAATTGTGAGTATATAATGTATAACTAGAAATGCTTCGCATTTTCAACCAGAACTGTCGCGCTTACCTGTAGAAATTCCCAATTTTCCGGTATGAAAAGTATACTCTATGTTGATCTAAAATCTAAGTAGAGCAATTAATCTGTGTTCAAGATTTCATCGAAACCGGTTCAGCCATTTCAACGTGATAACATCACAAAATAAACAAACGTTTACTTTTAAATTTTTAGCAAGGGTTATATTGGAAACGAGTATCTGCTCGCAGCTTCACCCACGGCGTGGCCTATGGGAAAATAGTTCAACCACCCATTTCACCCTCTTAAGGGTAGAATTTCAAAAAAATACTTTCTTAGCGGATGCTACATGCAACATCTACCTGCATGCAAAATTTCAGCCCAATCCGTCCGGTTTGGGCTGTGCGTTGATAGATCACTATGTGAGTCAGTCAACCAGTCAGTCACCTTTGAGTTATATATATTTAGATATTATCATACAATTATTTTTAACCGTGAAGTAATAAGATCTTTCCACATCTTGCGGTCTATAAACCCTCGCATATGTCAAGTAATTGGTTTGGCACTTTTACAACAGCGGAAGCTGACATGCGGCCACCCGCAACATTTTTTAAAGAGTGCAAATTGCATTTGTATCATCGTTTATTTTTAGAGATTTTGGGGATGTTTTACGACTCAAAGTGGTGAAATGAGCTTTAAGGCGTTCGAATAAGACAAAGCCAACTTGTTCCTGAGAACAGCTATAAATAGTTTTAAATTACAACATATGCAAGTAATACCAAATATATTTTATAGAATAAACATAATATTAATGAAGTAAAGCTATATTTAGTTAAATGAGTATTTATAATGATCACAACTACATCGAAAACTTTTTTTTAGGTATTTAGGTATCTACATTTTGTGTATTCTTTTTTTTTTAATTACAATAACGCCCAACAATGACATACATAGATCCTGAACCCTAATAACTACCCCAGGACCCAGGAACTACGATGACCATGGGTCCACAACACCCAGACTCAGAAAAAGTATTTGCGCTTTTTTATTTTCTGTGCACAAATACTTGTCCTGCTGCGGGAATCGAACCCGCCGCCTCCGGGCTATGAGCCGACCTGCTCAACCACCACACCACAGAGGCTGTCTTCTGTATTCTACTCTGTCAAATATTATTTTTCGAATCTAAAGGTACCTAATAATCATCATATTGGAAAATTATTTGATTGTATGAAAATTAATACATTATCTTTAAAGTTTACAAGCCGTCCTCAACCAACACACTACGGAGGCTGTTTGTGTATATGTTGCTTTTCTCGCCATTTGCTGTTTTCACTAGGTGGTAGGACTTTACTGCAAAGTTCATCTAGGTAGGTACCACCGCTTTGCCAGTTATTCTGCCGCCAAGCAGTATTGCGCAAGCAATGTTGTGTTCCGGTTTGAAGGGCACTGTAGCTTGTGAAATTACTGGGCAAATGAGACTTTATGATCTGATCTCACAGTTTAGTAATCTTATTACTAGATTGTGCTGATGTCTCAGATTGACGTGCGCGGTGCAGTGTCACGCGAAACTCTATACTTTAAAGTTCCGAGTGACACTGCAGCTGATATGGGCAGCCGTGTCGTTTAACATCAGGCGAACGGCTAGCTCGTCAGGTCATTCCTTAACATAAAAAAAAGACTTAAAAGAAAAAATATCAAAGTAAAAAATCCAGGATGGGCCTAGAACTACAATGTGAGTATACAAAATACAGAAACATAATACAACGTCACGTAGAAACGTCGCGATGTTCCCTCCCCAAATTGGGCGCCTGTCTACCGCGTTCATTCGCATATTGGCTGATATTACGCTCACACGCGGGAATCTCGAATGGACAGTAAGCAATCTTTCGTGTTTTGATAACTGGTTGCTTATTATCGTGTAAATAAGTACGAAGGTAAAATGTAAAAAAAAAATTAAAGCATCGATTGCCATTTATTTTATCACTGGTTTGTTTGTGGAATTGATTTTAAGGTATAAACCACATTTTAAGGTATATATATCGATAATTAGTTGAATTTTTATTTTTTAGGTTTGTGATTGTCCATTGTTCCATTAATGCAGTCTTTCAATAAAAAGCTTTGTCTATCTATATATAAAGATAATATTCATTAAGCAAATAATTTAATAAAATAAATTAAATGGCAACTTTCTTTTTTCTCTCGTCGGTAGTAAAATTTTTAGCACTATATTATTTAATTGTCTTTGGTTTGTTCATTTTTAAAGGTGTTCATGAATTTCATTGTGTTCTTACTGTATGATTATTTTTAGTTTGAACTTTATATTTATTATTGGACAATTTTCAGTCAAATGATTATAACATTGAGACTTATTCTGTTCATTACATAATGTTATTCAAATAAATCAAAATCTTACGTTGATAAGTCAGAAAAAATATTTGTATTTATCGTCAAATTCATTGTAAGCTAAATGACTGGCCCGTTAGCTCAGTTGTTTGTCGGGTTGTGGTTCGATTTCCACCCAGGACAAACATTTGTGTGATGTACATCGCTGTTTGTTCCGTGTCAGGGTGTTATATTGTATTCTATGTATGTATTTAGAAACAAAAAGTATCTAAGTATTGTATTAGTTATCTAGTTAACATAGTACAAGCATTGCTTAGTTTGGGGCTAGATGGCGCTGTGTGAAATGTCCACAGATATTTATTATTATTATTAATTGCTTGATCATTTCACCTTGACCATGACTGCGACATAAAAATAAATAAATTTTCTTTTTATTTATCTTAGAATTTAGGAGAGCTTGAGGGGGATTTTTGACTGATTCTGGTTTTATTTGTTTATTCTCTACATTTAATGGTAATAAAAATCAAGAGTTGTCCTACTGTAATACCTGCATCCATACATTCACAGCGTATTGATGTACAAACATACCTACATATAACATTACATGTGTAGGAAACTATTTTGGTGACAGGACAAACTTTGTCATGGCGCTATGATGTTGGGACGAGGAATATGGGAGACAAACTTGGATGACGAAATATTCAACTTCCTATTATTAGAAATGTTACTCAACTAATGGAGATGGTGATCTCTTGATGATCTGGTGAAAGTCAGAATATACTCATAGATTTAAATAACTAAGGACTAAGGTATGGTGGTATAGTGGTAAGGTATAGTGGTATATAAGGTATAGTGCTTTCCCATTGAAAGTACTGCGTTGTAGGTTATACTGGGGCTTGCAATGGGAAAACACTGAAAATATTTATTTCGATGACGATGATGATGATTTCAATATTTATTTATTTATTATTGCATTAATATAAATAATAATAGATAGTGGACGGATATATTATTTATGTATTATCATTTTATGGTAGTATTTAACACATATTATAGTTTTTCAACATTTATTTATCTTCTAAATATATATAACTCAAAGGTGATTGACTGACTGACATAGTGATCTATCAACGCACAGCCCAAACCACTGGACGGATCAGGCTGAAATTTGGCATGCAGTTAGACGTTATGACGTAGGCATCCGCTTAGAAAGGATTTTTCGAAATTCAACCCTTAAGAGGGTGAAATGGGTGGTTGAATTATTTTCCCATAGGCCACGCCGCGGGGGAAGCTGCGGGCAGAAGCTCGTTTTATTTATAATTAAATAGTTAGTATATAGGTTTTACATTTTACTGTCCATAACATTAATTTAAATAGAATTAAATAATTTAAATATACTTAGTTAATACTAATTATCATTATATCAGATTTATGATCCGATTACATGGATACATTTTTTTTTATTTTGGACGTATTTTGTGCGGTTAATATCAACACGGACATCCTGTAGATATACCTATAGTCAATACTACAAGTACGTATAGGGGAGGCGTGGCCTAAAATATATACCTATAGGTAAGTACTTACTTAAGTACAGTCCTCTAAACAGTTACTTAAACAGAAAAGCAATCAAAACAGAACCATCAGTACTAAAATCTTTAAAAATTGGTTCTTACAAAATTTGATTACACTTAGCTATCGTTTGTTATGTTTAGTTTTTGTTCTTGCTCCCATAACGTTATTCACATTATTTATAGATGAATACGTGATGATGATCACACTAATATAAAGGCGAAAGTTTGTATGTGTGTTTGTGTGTATGTTTATTACTCTTTCACGCTCAAACGGCTGAATGGATTTGGTTGAAATTCGGTACCAAGATAGCTTATACACTGGATTAACATAAAGGCTATATTTTATCCAGGTAAAGTGATTTTTTTCCGTGGGATGAGCATAATATTTAAAATACTTTTTATCCGCGGGTAAATCCGAGAGGCGCAACTAATACTTACATATCTGCGTAATTATTCATTGATACCAAATTATAATATTTATTTAATAAGAATAAAATAATACCTTTTCCCCAAATTTGGTAAGCATTCCACGGCTTTGTATACTATGCTTGATTAAACCACATCCACAATAATAAATTTAAGACGTCACATTTTGCATCAAAACAATATTATCAAAAGATTATTTAAGAATAAGTATTTTCACTTCTATCCAATCTTTGAACCTACGAGGGTTCCATACAAAACTATTCTATCAACGATGTATATACTTTTTATTTTTCTGAGAAAATTTCAGATTTGGTAGCTGGTTGCAGACGGACTGAATTGGCCAGACCAAAATAACGCTCGGACGTGCTTCGAAACCGTAAGGAATTATTTTTAAGTCGCCTACACCACGCGAGAATACAAAAATGTCAGAACTCGACGTCTATGGTACATGAAAGAATGTAATTACAAATAAATGCTACATTAAAAAACAACTGACAATAGTTACTAATAGTTATTTACAATAATTTTAATTTTACGTGCTGTGTCAAGATTTTTTTTTTGTTCGAAATTAAATAACTGGGTTTTTATTTTTGATTAAGTTTTCGCGCTTTAAATAATCGATATTAAGAACGACCCAACCAAAAAAAAAAAACATAATTGATAGAATCAGGCGTGACTTCGCGGAAGTTTATCTTAAATACAAAATGAAATAAAAATATCTAGTGTGATTCCGCTAAATTTAGCGGAATCACACTAGATATTCTTATTTCATTTTGTTAAATAAAAATATCTAGTGTGATTCCGCTAAATTTAGCGGAATCACACTAGATATTCTTATTTCATTTTGTATCTAAAAAAACTACTAGATACTAATAAAATACTGATAATATATATACATAAATAGTTTATTTCTGTACCTATATAGATTTTCCAATACTTCTATTAATTTGATAGTGGACTGTAAGTGGTTAAAAAAATTCTAGTATATTATATTTTGTGACTAAGGCGAAGCGAAAATGAGGGTTATAAAGTTGATATACGGCGTTGTACAATGCTACTTTATTGTGAGATAAATACAATAAATAGGTACATAAAAAGCAAAGGAACAAAATCTTTTAAAAGCGCCATCGCGCGTGGTCCCTTTATCTGTCGTAACCGCTTGTTTCCGAACTCTACCTTTTATAACGAGTTTTGTACACGGTCTCTCTGATTCCAAGTAATGTCTAAGTACGTTCACTCTCGCGGTTCAATCTCAAAATCAAGGTTTCTGCAAAGCTGCGGTGTCATAGATGTGCCGTCAGCTTCAAATTTGAAATTGGAACAAATGGAAGACCCCGGTAATGGGGCAAGTTAGATGAGAGGGGGTTGCGAAAGGGAGCAGGGTGGGGTGGCCATGGGTGCTAAATTTTGGGTATTAAGACAAAAAAAAAAATTTAAAAAGTTGTATATAGCAGGTAGTGAATATTAATCTTATTTATCTTTATATTAGGTCTTTACCTATGAAATTGCCGTTTTGTTTGAAAAAAGTTAAAGTATTTTTTTTTTCGAACTTATTTATTTCTCTTATTCAAAGTAATCACCCTTGCAATCAATGCATCTTTGCCAACGCTGTGGCAGTTTATGGATGCCCTTCTTGAAAAAATCAGCAGGACGGGAGACAACAAACTCTTCAAAGGCGTTTTGTACTGCCTCTCGGGAATTGAATTTTTTTCCTGCTAAAAAGTTGTCCAAATTTTGGAAAAAGTAATAGTCGGTAGGCGCAAGATCTGGTGAGTATGGCGGATGAGGGAGAGCTTCCAAACCCAACTCATGCAGCTTAGAGACGGTCTGTTGTGCAGTATGGGGTCGCGCGTTGTCGTGAAGTAGCAGTGGAGACGACCGATTGACCAAAGCTGGTTGCAGACGTGCGAGTTTCGCCATCATTGTGGTCAGTTCTTCAATGTACACATCTGCAGTAATGCTCTCGCCGTTTTGTAAAAAGCTATGATGAATCACACCAGCACTAGACCACCAAACTGTGACCATCACCTTTCTAGGGGTCATTTTTCGTTTTGCACATTGCTTTGGTACCGAACCAGGATCTAACCAACTTGCTGAGCGCTTGCGATTGTCAAAAAGAATCCATTTTTCGTCGCACGTAACAATTCGGTTCAAAATTCCTTCATTTCTGTGCCTGTTAAGCAGCGCAAGGCAAGTCTCGACGCGTACGTTGCGCTGGCGATCGTTAAGTTCGTGGGGCACCCATCTATCAAGCTTTTTTATCTTGCCAATCTGTCGCAAATGGACCAATATTGTTTTGATGCTAACATCAAAAGCTGCTGCCAGCTCAGCTGTAGATTGAGATTCATCAGCTTCCACAATCGCCTTTAATTCATCATTGTTGACCAAAGTTTCCGGACGACCACGAGGTTCATTTTTCAAGTCAAAATTCCCAGAACGGAACCGAGCAAACCAATAACGGGTTGTACGTTCGTTTGTACAGTTCTCTCCGTAAACGTCGTTGATGTCACGTGTCGTTTGTGCCGCGTTGGTGCCACGACGGAACTCATATTCCATAATTACACGAAATTTCAAAGTATCCATTATGAGGAAAAATGTTGAAATGTAATGAAAATACAACGCTAATCAATAAACAAAAGACTTATATTGTAAATAGAATGTCATATTTTTAAAACAAAATTAATTTGAATTTAGAATTCATAGCTAATCAAAACTTTTTTTTGTTTGAAAAAGTCTGTACTGCAATACGGCAATTTCATAGGTAAAGACCTATTATATGACTAGCCTTGCCCCACGGTTTCACCCGCGGATGAAGTCTCCTACGTGTTAATCCACTATATAAGCTAACACACAACAATATTTAAAAAAACTAATTCATATATATATAAGTTTTTTAAATATAGAATTAAAAGTAACCTATGTCCGTTTCCTGGTTCTAAGCTACCTCCCCACCAATTTTAAGCTAAATCGGTTCAGTCGTTCTTGTGTTATAAATAGTAATACTAACACGACTTTCTTTTGTATATAAATTAATTAAATCATATTTTAAACCATACATTTTTAAGTTTTAAATGGTCTATACTTATTTATATACTTGCATAAAAAATATTCATAAAAATAATTATAACCTAATAATCACACTATGCATTTTATTACTCCACAACAAAGATGGCATTTTTGAAGTAAAACTTCTTTATGCACGTTTGACATAGGGATAAGCTGGTGAAGCGGACAGAAGTTGAGAGGGGGATATCCCATCTCTATGTGAAGTTGAGAGGGGGATATCCCATCTCTATGTGAAGAGTTACGTTTCGTACTGTAGGAACAAGAGAGATGGAGCTAAAGAAGTTTTACTTCAGTCGTGTGGTCTACAACACACTCGTTTTTTATTATAATTATGGAGGCTTCAATTTATGAAACTTGAGGGGTAGGTACTCATATTATTCACCTATATTTATAATACTTTAAAAATAGGAGTGCTCGCATATTTTTAAATTAGTATAAAAAATAACCAACAATATAAACTTGCTTATTTAACTAAGAAAACACGAAATCATAATACATAATTATATGTTATTAATTATAAGTAAAATAATGATATTTTATCATGATATTTTCCGTAATTAAGGGTCCCCCTTCCCTTAATTAAAAGACATAGAAATACATTATAGCATTTCTATGAAAAATAACGTAAATAAAATATTTTTGTTGCTGTTTTATTCTCCCTGCTCTTAGACAATAAGTTAAAGCGGGAAAATAATACTTATTGTTTACGTCATAAACTTTTTCCGATTGTGTCATTGAAAAAGCTCTCGTGTGAGCACAATAATCCCAGTGATATTTTTAAGCGAGAATTTAATTATTTCTGTAATAAATAAAAACTTTAGTTTAAAAAAAAATAGGTAGGTACCTAAGTAGGTAGGTCCACACCTTTTTTTTTTTTTTTTGGCTCCACACTTTTGTGTATTAGCCAGTGTCAAGTAATTGATAATTTATCAAGTTATCGATATTTCACGCAAATATGTGTCAAGTCACAGTCGAAGTCATCAAGTCAAGTCAGTCTAGTCAAAGTCATACACCTAGTAAAGTGGTGGCAACTTTACTTGAAGCTTCTATGGAGTTTTGGGAACAACACGAAAAGAAACGTTTCACCATCATTATACCACTTTCCCGTACTCATGCCTATAATTCAGCACTTAACGAATAAAATGCCACCAATTTTATGCACTAACACTGAAAATAACACAAGTTATGGAAAATAATACAATGCGGTGACGCGATCTTTTTCGCTTTCCCGCCAAAACTCGTCCACACCTTCATTTATCTCAGAAAACATGTAGTGAAGTTTTTTTCTTGTCTCATATCTTGTTTCCTATTGGTCACCCTAAGAATGGCTGCTCTATCGACTATGAGCGAGATGGCACAACTTCAACACTGCCCACATTTCTTGGTCTGCATTTACTTAGAAAAAAAAAACTTTGACAAAAAGACAGATTATCTTGACCAAGTATAAGAATGGACATACGCATAAACATATTCTTAGTGTGGGCTGCTTAGGGTGCTGCTTGCGGAAGCTGGTATGCTCGGTGGTGTACGCACAATTAGAAATAAGCACTTATGTTTATGTGTTATTGGCTGTATTGTCCTCCCTGTATTATATATATGTTCATGTTAATAATAGGCTTAATTAATAAATATAAAAAATAATCTAACAAAAAGCACGGACCCAGGTGTCTGTGGAAATGCAATATAATAAAAAAAAAAACATATTCTTAGTAAGTATGAAGTACGTTTGATAAATACTCATGAGCAAAAATAAGGAAAATGCCAACTAACATTGTTTCCTTATGTATAAGCATGTAACATTCAAAAACAATATCTATTTCGTCCAGCATAAGGTTTATAATTATCCTCAGTAGCTAAACAAATAATAACAGACCATTAAATCATCGCACATATCAACAAAGCTGATAACTTGATCGAAAGGAAAAGTTATTACTTATAACTTAAGTGTACTACTCAAACAGTCGTAAAAGTTTACTGGCATTTTTCAACAAAATACTTAACCTGGATACTGAATATATCAAGTTCATCTCTTTGTATGAGTCACTGTTTTAACGATTTAAGCATCAAACTCACGTTAATTTTACTACGACTTTTTGTTTCATTCAGGAACTATTAAATGACTATAATATTCTTCAAGTAGTGTGGACTTTATATGGGAACCCGTCGGTGTAGTATACTACAAATATAAGCAGTGAGCAAGCCATAGTTGAGAAAGATGTTCTACGAAAAGTACTTTCCATTCCCATGGCCAGTTTCCAGGCTTCTGCTAATTGAAGGGTTGAGAATAAAAAGAGTTTAACTGTCAAATTGATAGTTTCGAGAAAATTGACTTTAAAATTCAACGGCGTCATTTTAATGTAGAGTGCTTATAAGGTGATAGAAAATATTTATGTAAGTTTCAGTTGCTTAAAAATGTAATAATTATATTTTAAAATACTAAATATAGTACTAATGAATACAATTACTGTAAGAATGTAATATAATAAAATAAATATAATAATGTTTTTATGCTAAGCGAACTGTATTCCTGTGACAGATAAACCGTTTTTAGACTCAAAATCTCGAGATTTAAATCTCATTTCAGTATTTTGAGAATATATTATGGTAGATAATTTCACGCTGAATTCAACGATACCAATAAGTCATTTTATGAAAAAAATCAGTTAAACCGTTTTTGTTCTCACCCCTTCAATTATGAAAGTAGTTCAATTCTGCGAGATACTAATTCTTTTTCCAGTTTGTTGACTATGTACCTACTTAAGTATACCTACCTACACTTGGAGAGGAATTTCTCATCTACACTCAGAGTTGTCGTATGGAATACAAAAACAGGTAAATTATGCTACATTAGTACTGACAAAGTAACTTATTGTTACTGATAATAAAATGGATCCAATTTTAAAATATACTGAGGAGGTATTGGGAATTTCCATCTTGTTATACATACGCAGAGTAATTGTGTATTTATATTTACCTACCTAATGATTATTCATAAATAAGAATTTTTAAATTAATAAAAGTAAAAAATAAACAGATTTATGATTTAAAAAAAGTCTATTAACTAGGTAATTAGTACATAAAGATATACATTAATAATATACTAAGGTAATTATATCTAATTCTTATTTCAATAAGAACGTGTATAATTACTAGTCAGATCTAAAATCTTAGTCGAAAATATTCGACCTTATTCGCCTCTCAAAATCCAATAAGCTCCGACCAGTTCAACCAGCCAAAGCATCCTATCTAATAAGAAAACTAATTTAAAACTTCTACCGAGCACAGCAGCGCCAAACGCGTAAACTTCTGAATCACCAAACCGACCCAGATACGAACCACTGGAACAGCGCCACCCTGCGGCGAACAGCTGAACCTTTTCAATTGCTCTTTTTTACGACTTTGCCGTGCTTTTGTGTGCGTGAAAGCTCTACGCACACTCACGCACCGATTAAGTTGACTTTTGTGCGTGTGGTAAGCTTTTATGTGCTTGTGTTACGGTCCATGTACAAAAAGGTTGTCCCGTTTACGTTCGCATCCCGTGATTGTCTATCGGCAACATAGATGGCAGTGTGTGTAGCGTTGTCGCTCTTCACCCACGTTTGAGAATTTAGTTCACTCACCGAAAATTATTGGCTGGTTTTTCAGGCGGTTTAGTAAACACGTCTGCACATTACTCGGTCCGGGGCACGTGGTAAAATAAATTTAGTTACGCGGCACTGTCTGGCTTTAATTAAAACAGAGACGTGCTGACCAACGTGAGGTTTTCTCATAACTGTGATAAAACTGCATGTTTTTTCTTTCATTTCCACAGTAACGCACCGCGAAGAAATGTAGAACGAAACTGCATCGGTCATTGTTTAGTTTGCCAATTTATACGGGTCGGTCACACTTGTGACTTTTATTGAAGCATTACCGATAAAAACAGCCATAATGAGTTTTATGGGCAGATTTAGTAGCAATATGTTGACGATTTTCACTTCGTTAACTGACTTCGGTTAAAACTAGACCGATGTTATTATTACCATATGAATTATTTTAGATGGATGTAACTGAATAACTTCTTATGGTTTGTACAATACTAACTACGGTACTTTTTTCCATAGATAAGTACAATTATTTACTGCAGTATTTTAATAAAATTATAGCGCGTATCTACTTCACAAATACCTATAAAGACTACAAGTTTAATTAGAATATATTTATTTTTATTTGTGCAAAAATAAAAAAATCAGTTTATAACCAACAAATTTTCTACCAAAAAACTTACTTTAAAATTACGTTTTTACCATGGAGTTTTACCTGTAAATTATGCATTTATTTATTTATACTTTAGCACAAAATAATGTACAATGAGGACATAAAAAGTTATGAAGCATCCAGCAGCAGCAAAAAAATTATAGCGGTGCAGTTAAATTGATATTAAAATAAAAAACGTGTACATAAGAAATATAACAAAAATGCTTCATATAATATAGTTGATTATATTTTTGTAAATGCCAATCAAGAAGCACATACATTAATAAACCTAATAACAACATTAACATTCAAAACCAACGCAACTTTCCAGTAATATTAATTAAATTGTAACCGAACTACACTGTAGGTATATAGCACCCGTGACCTAAAAAGCAAATCAGTTGAAACAACGACCTCCTTTTCTTTCCTTTCCAATCAATTTTCAGTTATTCCAATCTTGATAAAATTCAATTCACCAGATTTTTAATCGGATATCTTGATTAAGCGAAAGTATCACACACAATAGGCTGTCCTTATCGCAATTGTTTATCAGGTTTAATATGCGTAGAAAGCTAGCTGGCTTATCAGCTGCGTTGAAAACGACCTCCTTCGTTATCAGGATTTGCTCTGAAATAGTTATTGTATTAGGTATATGGTGTGTGGAGAGGAATAATGGATTGCCAGTACCAATAGTTGTTTTAATTGAAATATGACTTTTCTTAGAGTACGTTTTTTTACCTCGCAACTTATAATACAAAATATACGATTTCAATGATTTTTACATGTTTTCTACGCAGTAGAGTGCGCTTACGTTACTTTTCTTTAAATTTTTCTTAATATTTCTGTAGGTGTAGCCCAAAACTATGATTTTTGCGTCGATATTTGACAAAGAAAAATTGTTTTAATAAGGATACGAAACATATTAAAGACAAAAACGTATAGGCATGGATTATAATGTATTCAAACGAATGTCACGAAAAACATAAGGTTTCATCAAGAAAACTTTAGTCCGATAAAAAATGTAAATTAAAGTGAATTCTCTCACAGTTGTCTCTATCTAACGTCCGCAGCAGAGCGAGAGCAATAAAATTTGGAAATACCTACCTTGTTGCAGTTCGCGCATAATAGTAGCAAGACGTTTATAAGCACATTATACGTCTCCTATTTTTTTTAAATAAAATGGACCGAATTGTTGGGAATCTACTGGATTTCAGGAACCGCCTACATACAAATAGCATAGCTCTATATTATTACAGTACAATGTGACGATGTAGTCATTGATTTTTCAAACACCCATAAGCACCAACCAGTAGGCATCCACGCAACTATGTTCTCAGCATTTTAGTAATAAGCTTCTGTGTCAACCAATTGGATCTTAAATACTTATTTTCATAGTTTTTCAAATACAACCATGCATGTTACCAAGAGTTAAAATATTTTTCTTACAAAAAAAAACATGGAATGTATATATCAGAAATAAATTATTTATAATCAATATTATTAACGAATCTTCAATTGACTTTATTTCATACTAACATGTATAGATTGATCACAACTTTTTTAAAATTTTTCGATTTTATAAACTAACTAATCCACAGAACCAATTTCGATAAATCTTTGATGATTTCAACGATGATTGAAGAGCAATCTAAAAAAATTACGTTTCAAATAAAAATATAAATTTTCAAATCAGCTTTACTTTACACGACGGAGTTTTCAGGCAACAAGCACACAATAAAATTAAGGATCTCCTCTTTTTTCAAGGCGGTTAAAAAGACGAAATATCGTAACTTCAATGATCACAAACATCCTTCTTCGACAGTCCGAGGGTCATCGCGGCGACCTCCACACCTCAGCTGATCGCCCGTTAAATCTTTACAACCTATGACGTCATTCTTTTTCTCCAAATGATTTACAACACCATAAACCTCTACAATAACTGTACCGATTGTTGAACAGCTAACCGCAATGTTTAAACCCTTTCTAGGTAAGGCCCGTTAATTTTTTTATCAGTGGTTTTTGCTCTAGTTTCGTTTTAAGGACATTATGCAAGACGAATATGCAAAAAAGGGTTGAGACAATTATTCTTTTGTGGAATTCTTAGGACAGTATTGTCCGGTTTATGCAATATGCGTTGGTGTTTTTATTAGATATGGACCGTAAAATGTAATTGTATGCATTATACTCTGGCTGGAGTTTGAATAGTATAAGTTAGGTTAGGTAAGTGCTCGGAGCTTTAGCGAGTGCATTGCCATCTGCAATTGTGATGAAATGAATATATTTCAAGAAATGCGAGTTAGAGACAGGAATGTTCCATTTAAACAAAGGTATTTCTGTCCCAAGAGCAAAGAGCTAAGATTCAGTTTTATTTAATTTAATTTAGTGAAATGTAAATTCCATTAACATAGTTGGGAGTGAGTTATTTCAAATCTTACTGTAATAATGCCAGAGAGAGTGAGTATCAAATTTCAGAGCTCTAGAATGAACATTTGATTCTATAAATGCGGTCAACAATTTTAATCATCGCAGCTAATAAGTAGAATATTTTCATGGTTTCATTGTTACAACAAATCCACAAAAGAATTTCAAATTAATTATAATTATTGTAGGCTTTATAATAGAGTTGCTTAAAAAATAATAAGGTTATAATATCTTATCTCTTTGCCTAACAATTGAGTTTGAAGGAGATTTAGTTAGAATAGTTGTTAAGTTACTAATGAAGTTGCAACACACATTTTTTTCAAGGTTTAAATCTCTGATTTAGGTAACTAGCACCTACTTACTTACTTTTATTAGGTGGTTGGACTTCTCTGCAAAGTTCGTCTAGGTAGGTACCACCGTTTTGCCAGTTATTCTGCCGCCAAGCAGTAGTGTGCAAGCACTACTGTGTTCCGGTTTGAAGGGCACTGTAGCTAGTGAAATTGCTAGGCAATTGAGACTTTATGATCTAATCTCACAGTCGAGTAATCTTATTACCAGACTGTGTTGATGTCTCGGGATGATGTGTGCAGTGCAGTGTCACGTGAAACTTTATATTTTGGAGTTCCGAGTGACCCTGTTCTGTTATGGGCGGCCGTGTTAACATCAGGTGAACGACTAGCTCGTGACATCATTGACTAACATTTAAAAAAAACATAGAATTTGATATTTATGCCTTCTTCTAAAAAATGCCTTTTATACCTACGATGTTTTCCACTCATCATGTTGTTTTGTCTACACAGAATACCGTCAATAAAACCAATATAATTTTATATCACACTATAAAAAGACGAAGAAAATATAAAAAGACAACACTGAGAAAACCAGAAGATAAAAATACCTAACGATACCATAACGCGGCCGACTAAAACACGGGGGATGCAATTAGACGATCATATTTATTTATAGGAAGGAAAACATAAGGGGAGAATTTCCAAAATGATTGGCTGTAAAGCTACGCTATTTGTACAAATTGTAACGCGAAAGACAAATTAAATGAAAAATAAAAATATTGAATTACAATTCAATATTTTTATTTTTCATTTAATTTGCGAAAGACAAATAGGTGTGTACCTATTTGGTTTTTGAACGTTTAATATACAACAAATATATTTAAAATTAATGTGTTTATCAAATCGACTCTAATTGTTAATGTGATTTTACAGATACAAATAAAAATATACACAATAAACCTTGCGCCTGTTTTTTAACAGCTGATGAGTTGTTATAAAAAAAGTTTCCATCAACTGTGTCGTTTTTTTTATAAGATAAATGACCGCTAAACTCACGTCAGTTAAAAAGTCGAAATTACTCCGATCAGGTTTCGGACATTATTCGATGTCCGAAACCTCTGTTTCAATAATTTTTCTGATCATCTTATTTGAATTTTATTGAATACCATAGTTAGGATCCGTGGTTTTTGCCACGGATAAAAAGTATCCTATATATATTATTAATCCAAACATTCAAACGTACACTCATATTTTCGCATTTACAATTTCAGGATAATACTTTCACATTTCACACTTCACATGGAAACATTATCAGGATGGTACTTGTTCAAAAGACTACTATGGAGCAGTAACAAAAAAAATTAGTTCTCAATAATTTCCACAGTTAACTAAGTAAAAAATTTGTGAGATATACTAAAACTTAGTAAAAATGCCCGTAGCAAACTATAAAAAATTGCGGAACAAATATGAGGGTGATTCGTATGTCCCAAGGCTTTACTTCAGGAAAATACTACTTGTCTCTAATTCCTGGAACATCACGCAAGTGCAAATATGACTTTCTACAAAGCAAAATAAAAAATGCGGTGAACACTCGTCATGGATATACCTACTAGAGTTTTGGCGGGAAAACGAAAGAGATCGCGTCACCGGATTGTATTATTTTCCAAAACTTGTGTTATTTTCAGTGTTAGTACCTACATAAAATTGGTGGCATTTTATTCGTTAAGTGCTGGATTACAGGCATGAGTGTAGGAAAGTGGTGTAATGATGGTGCAACGTTTCTTTTCGTGTTGTTTCCAAAACTACACAGAAGCTTCTGGTAAAGTTGCCACCACTTTACTAGGAGTATGACTTGACTAGACTAGACTAGATTATGACTTGACTTGATAACTTGGACTGTGACTTGACTTGAAATATATATATTAATTAACTTGAAAAAATTACCATTTCTTCACACAGCTGGTTCGGGAACTGCTCCAATTGTGCGATTGGCACCAAATTGGAGCAATTTCCGAACCAACTGTGTGAAGAAATAGTAATTAAAATACAATTAATAACTTGAAAAATTATCAATTACTTGACACTGGCTAAATACACAAATGTGTGGAGCCAAACCAAAAACAAAAAAAATATCTACTACAAGTAGTTACCTACTTCTTCTTATCTTCACCACACCGTACGCAAGATATTTTTTCTTACTCTAAATATATGCATGCGTAGTGTCTGAACACATAAATCATGAACTCGTTACGATTTACGAGCACGGTCGGGCATAGCGATTGGAGATTTAATTTTGGCCAGTGACTCAGTGATAAGCGAACAGAATTGCAATGCAATCAATGCCGCTTCAACTGCAAAACTGCAGAGTTCAGCGAAGAAATTGGGCAAAGATACTATTTCAAGCAAAACATTTTTATTGCAGTGAAAGTTTATTTTTAGTTAATCGTGATACTTATTTTAAACGAGCTTCTGCCCGCAGCTTCGCCCGTGGCGTGGCCTATGGGAAAATAATTTAACCACCCATTTCACCCTCTTAAGGGTGGAATTTCGAAAAATCCTTTCTTAGCGGATGTCTACGTCATAACATCTGCATGCCAAATTTCAGCCCGATCCGTCCAGTGGTTTGGGCTGTGCGTTGATAGATCACTACGTCAGTCAGTCGGTCACCTTTGAGTTATATATTTAAGATAATGTTTGTTTCAGCTATTACCTCGTTTTTGATAAAACAAAACTGTCTCATCTTAAGTCTGTATTTTATAATATCTACCTTTCAAGCGTTACGTATTTTTTCTACTCATAGCGCCAAATTTCAGTTTTATTTTACATAGTTATTTACAGTTTATTTTTGAACCAAAAATCTTATGTCAATTGGCACTTAACGTCACTTGCGTCTTATAATTGCCTATCAGTGTCAACGCTCTGAAATCAAATGAAGTGTTACCATAAACACGGCCTAAATATTTGACGTGAATAAACACATGAAAAAAGATTTTTAAGTGCTTGTCACACGTTTCTATATTCAAAACTTTACTCCACTGCAATCAAATTTTTTTATAAATTGTATTAAGTCTTGATTTCGTTTAATTCGTATGTGTGACTTTAGTTTAATCCACTTTATGTCAACTACGGCGTCGTTGTAACTTTCACCGCTTAGTTTGTGTAATAAAATCCCTACCTAATCGCTTTCAAGGGCTTAAAGCGGCCATGACCCGACGTGAGTCTCTCTGAGGATATAACATTGCGATTGGATGCATAAGTACAATCCTTGTGTATGACGAAGACAATGATGATTTTCTTCAAATTTTATTATCAGTCTAGTGAACAGCGTAATACATCGGTCAACGTACGCGAATCGCAAGCTTACGAGAGAACAATATTTTGAAAGAGTTGGTTATGTTTAGTTTGCCTCGAAGTCCATCGCTGACTCTTGATTAAAATTTTATCGGTGAAAGTCGAGCTACTGAGATTAAAGTAATGACACTTACGGAGATAAGAATTCGAAGACAATTAAATCAGTCACGTTAAAGTGAGTTTCGAAAATTTGACAGAATCAGTAGAATATTAAATGAGTATAAAAGTGACAAGGTAATGTGTACGATGGCATTAAACTAAGGAGTTTACGGATACGGTTCGAGATGAAACCGGTCGTGTGTTTGGGTGTACACAGGTGGTTACTCTCAGCCAATGATGTGTTCTGATGCTTTTACCGCGGTCTCAGAGGCAGATATTGCCAGTGAAAAGCTAAGCGAACGTAATACATGTACCTACCCTCATATAATGTGTGCTCGCTTGCCACTATTAACGAGAAAATAAATAAATAGCGCTCAATGATCATTTACATAAATCTGAACTAGGATTCCCTGTATTTAGGGACCCAGAAGCTATGAGAGCTATAGCGCCACAATACCCAGAATTAGAACAAGTGTTTGCGCATTTTTATTATGTCCTGTCGCGGGGATCGAACCGTCCACCTTCGGGTTACGAGTCGACCTGCTCACTACAGCACCACAAAGGCTGTAAAAAAATGAATAAGCTACATTTATAGTTACAAGTAAATAGAATACGCTATTGTATAGACAATATAGCAGGTTTATGAAGATTAAAGTGACTAACGAGTTTAATGTGACAATAAAATTGGATCAATGTATTGATCTCAGGACTTTTATGGCAATGCAACAAGAGAAATTACGTTCATAATTTGAGAATTTCAATAGTAACAACTTACATAAATCACATATTGAAACTGTCAAATCTATAAAAATGTGTGTTCCTGTCGGTGAAAGTCAAGTTCCGTGATTACCTTGCTGATATTATTAAATAGGTATAGATATATATTAACCAAATACTAATACATAAAAGATCTATTTCCAATCGGATATAAATAAAATTTCTTTGAAAAAAACAACTAAACTTGGGGTAAAGAATCAGGGCGTACGTACCTAATAATAACACATACCCACTACTCGTATGGTAATTGCACAGCTAAATGCAGTTTAAATATAGTTTTTATTTTTTCTATAACTCTTAGGTCCCTGCAAGATATTACTCTGAAATGACAAAAAATATTCTCTTGTCTATTTTCCTCCACTACACACTCATACAATTCGAATATTATTCGGGATCATGCACTCATTTGAATATTGATCGGGTACCTACATATTTCAACATTTAAATTTACATACCCAAGCACTTGTACTTACGAATCAACTTTCTTTTGAAATACCACGTCGATAAAATTCCAATAGGGTCTCCAAATCAAAATTTATTCACCGAGCCGCATTGAAATCTGATAATCTCGGATAGTTTAGCCAAAATCAACTCATACAAAATACGTAAGTTATTATCTGATTCGTGTCGCTGCGATGTAGCTTGTTCATTAGAATTCCGATTGTACAACTTTGGGCTTTATCGCAGTTGATAATAAAGTTGGTATTTGAGTTTGAGAGAGGGATAAGGGTGGGATAATGGGGTCATTTGGCCGGAGCGACGTGTAGCCCGCGATATAGGTAGGTACGTGCGTGTAGAGGCGTGTACCCAAAGTGTCGGAATATTGGCATCGTGTATTTGTCAGCTTTGCGTACAGTGGCGACGAACAATGTTATCTATTTATGTAAAATAAAACGGTCTTCTTGTTAATCCAGTATACTTCACACAGATGCAGTAATATAAAATAATCGATTAATCGTTTGATTCACTACATTTATCGACTTAGGGACTTTGAGTCGGCGCGCGACTATGTCAGACCCATGTGCGTTAATTTTGTACGGTGTTTTAGACCGACTATGCTGGAGTTAATCTTATTTATTATGCGATATTTCTTTAACTCGTTGATTTAATGTTCGTCTTATAAATATAGGTAGTTACTTACCTACAATGAGCCAGTAACATTGACCTTAGTATTTTGCATTGAATGCATCAAAATACAGTCAGATATAAAGACTACATCACTTTACTTTTAATTCCGTTACTGCTTACTTTTAGTCGTACAAATGTTGCTTTTAAAGGCATAACTCTCATGTGTTTTTTACATCAATCACATATTAGTATTTTGAGCTTGACATTTGGAACTGCCTAGCCGACCAATTAAGTACAGAAGCGCACCGAGTCCAACCAATCAGAGCAGTGCCGGAGCAAGGTGCTCTGCGTGCCAGACTGTTGACACAAGAATCACGCATGGCTTGTAATAGATAGAAGCTTTTTAGAAGTTTTTTTTTTTTATTCTGGATGGTTAAACTGTATGAAATTCAAACCGTTTATGTTGCAGATTCGTACACTAAAAAGTCATAATTACTTACGGCGAGCGACTATGTCAGACCCGTGTGCGTTAATTTTGTACGGTGTTTTATTTATTTATTTATTTATTTAGGTACACAAAAACCGTGGCTTTTAGACCGACTATGCTGGAGTTAATCTTATTTATTATGCGATATTTCTTTAACTCGTTGATTTAATGTTCGTCTTATAAATATAGGTAGTTACTTACCTACAATGAGCCAGTAACATTGACCTTAGTATTTTGCATTGAATGCATCAAAATACAGTCAGATATAAAGACTACATCACTTTACTTTTAATTCCGCTACTGCTTACTTTTAGTCGTACAAATGTTGCTTTTAAAGGCATAACTCTCATGTGTTTTTTACATCAATCACAGATTAGTATTTTGAGCTTGACATTTGGAACTGCCTAGCCGACCAATTAAGTACAGAAGCGCACCGAGTCCAACCAATCAGAGCAGTGCCGGTGCTCTGCCTGCCGCCAGACTGTTAGCACAAGAATCACGCATGGCTTGTAATAGATAGAAGCTTTTTAGAAGTAAGTACTTTATTTTTTTTTTATTCAGGATGGTTAAACTGTATGAAATTCAAACCGTTTATATTGCAGATTCGTACACTAAAAAGTCATAATTACTTAAGTAGGTATTATTTTTTCCCGGATTTATTTAGGTTTTTATAACAAAATCTTTTTATATTTTAGTAGTCTTATTGATTGTATTATCGACTTTTATACTAAGAAACAATCATTAGTATAAAAGTCAAATATACTTTTTTGGGTAGTAATTTTACTTTTTAGTTTTCTTCCCAGCAGTGTACGGCATTTGGTTTTCCCATATTCGCCGGTCCGCCATTACGCCCGGATCGGTACATTGAAGGCATAGCCCGTCCATTGTGGCAACCGTAAACCGGGTGGCATGAACCCAATCGGTTAATTTAGGAGCCTAGAAATTTAGGGCATACTCTCTATAAATAGGAACAGGAAGGATATTTAATTATTATTTTTTCATGTAGATATGTCCTAGTGGCGAAATGTGAATAGTATTATTACGAGGCGCATCTCTCTTTTACTTTCAATTAACCTGTTATCCAGTAAGAATACTATATGCAAGTCTCGATAGTGTAAGCAATCTGAATGCATTATTATTAGCTATGATTTAGTCGTTTTGCTCAACACAGTTAAATAAACAGAGATCTTTTCCTGTTCTATTATTATAATTGAATATATACAATATATTAATTGTATCCACATTGTGTACGTAATATATGCAGCAGCTGCCCAGCGTGTTTTGCCCACGTTGCCTCCTGGGCTTCTTAGATCAAGTTAATGATTATATCATGTTTAAGTACTATTTTGAATAAAACCAGAAGCACCTATTAAACTTCATTAATTTCATTCATTCTTTAATACACATTGTAATTTTTCACTAGCCCGCCAAACTCCACTCGTTTTTTTATATATTATAAATAGATCAGTAATTGGACGAAAACAGGAGTCTCCCTTCCATCCATTCAAGCGCCAGTCAGTGTTGCCAAACAAAAAAGCATTCACTCAACAAATCAATAAATTCATGACCTACTATACTATACTATACCATACAATTTTAATTTTTTTGTTGTATGATGTTAATTAATTAATTTATGGTATCCATTGAAATTCATAAGCCCTTGTATCGATTAATTTATGACAAATTAACCATAACCATAATATTTGTTAAATTATCCAACAAACTTAAACGTTACTAAAACTTTTGTTATGGCAAGTTATCTCACAGTCGAGTGATTACTCTCTTATTATCAGACTGTGCTGATGTCTCAGGATGATGTGCGCAGTGCAGGGTTGCTCGAAACTCTATTTTGGGGTTCCAATTGACACTGTTCTGTTATGGGCAGCCGTGGCGCTTAACATCAGGTGAACGGCTAGCTCGTCAAATCATTCAGTAACATAAAAAAATATGTTGGTAATTTTCTCCACGTGTCATTTTACGTTAGTGCAATTAGTTATTATTAAAAATGTCTTGTGTTTAAAAGGTTAAGTGAAAATGTTTTAATCAGTTTTATATACGTTGGTGGTAGTATTTTATTAAAAGTAATATTGTAGTAATATTTTACTTTCCGCCACTTTACGTCAGTTACAAAACATCTAGCATGCAAAAAGACAAACTGGCGCGTAAAAACTTTTTTACATCCTTATCTTTCCTTCCAGCAAAGATCCAATCAATATTTCATAGAGAAAGCCTCTCGATACTGCAACGTCGACATTTCCCTCTATTTTCGTAAGAAATAGGTATTTACACGAGAAAATTTTATACCGCCCGCTTGCTAAAACCCTCCGCTGGGTAAAATGACGCGTAACCGAGGTCTTTGCCAAGTATTTTCTGTTTTGAACACAAATAAACCGGGTACTCTGTTCTGAATATGCTCCACTCCGCAGAGTTTTGTGCCAAATATCGAGCGGAGTTTATAGAATGGGTACTCGGCCTTTATATTCCTGAATAATTAAGTGGGTCGGCTGATTAACTTATTTGGTTGATGAAGTTGGGAATTTTGGCAGTTTAGTTATCTGGCTCGTTGTGCGAGGAGATTAATTGTAGGAGTCACGGGGTTATGGTCATTATGACTAAATTGTCGTGATAAACTTATGACTTTTTGCTTAGTTGCGTCATTTGGTTTCAACTTTGAAATTTTAAACCTATAATCACACTAGTTGTGCCCCGCGGTTTCACTTGCGGATAAAAAGTATTTTAATCATTTACTCATCCCACGGGAAAATCTCTTTTCCGGGATGAAATGTAGCCTATATGTTAATCTACCGTATAAGCTATCTTGGTACTGAATTATATCCAAATCCATTCAGCCGTTTGAGCGGGAAGGAGTAACAAACATACACACATACACAAAGACACATACAAACTTTTAACCTTTATAATATTAGTGTGAAGTGTGATGTGACGTGATAGTGTGACTTGTTCAATTAATTATTAGCTTTACTTTTCGAATGTGTATGGCTAAGCGGTAAGCTTATCGGGGTAACATGATGCTCGTGTGTACGATGTGCGAAAAGCTGGACGTGTGATGTGTTATGTTATATAGGAACTTACATTATTCGTATATTATTACCGTATACGGTATGCGGCAGGTACACAGTATGGTGGGTGTGATATAGTATTCAGTAAGCTGTACTCAATACGTTGCAGTTGGCTATATATGCAGTTTGTTAATGATGTAGTCCGTGACGCTTCACAGCATGCGGTTTGCAGTATGCTGAACGCGGTATACCGTTTTTTTTAACGAGCTAATGCTGTTGGTCACTATCGACCTTTACAGCGTCACCCTCGCTTAAGGCGCCCAGCCGTCAAAAGTGAGAAGCAACTAGCTCAAGGGCACCCCTGGGGCGTGAGCCTCGGCTTGGGCCGTTGCCGGGATAACTTGGGCCGTTGCCGGGATAAAGGATACATCATATACTGCGTACGGTAAACGCAGTATACCGTACGCAGTATATGATGTATCAGTATGCGGTACGTAGAACCGGTATGCGGCATATGCAGCAGTATGCGGATAAGCAGCATGCGGCGCTTGGTACGTGGTGTGCGAGCTACTTTACAGCAAACGCAGTATTCGGTACGCAGTACGCCGTATGCAGTATGTGGAACGTTTTTGGTGTGTGGTCTACGGCCGTAACTTATAGTAATATCTAAAAAATAAATTTATATGGAGTTCTGGAGATATTATACACCTTTTATTTATAGACTTCTATATCGTAACGAGAAACGTGACCGTTTCACGGTAACCATACTTTTTCGATATAATAAAATGCTGAGAATTTAAATCCATTTAATCCTAAATCATAAACGTAAACCCTTTTTAAACTCTGCGTCCTATTTAAAGATAAATAGAAATAAGTTTACTAATCCCCTCCAAAACTGTACTAAATCCGTCATCGGTCAATTAGTGGACGTAACGCCACGCAAACACATCGTAAATTAAGCTTCACACAAACACAGTTAATGAGGATACGTAAACAACGTGATGTGAGAGCACTTGTAGCCAATAAGGGCCCTCATCGAACGCTTGTACTGATTGTTTGGAGATGGACCCTATTTCTAGTTACACGGTATTTGCTTTGGCATAGTGATGGAAGGCGGGGATTTGGACTTGGGACCGAAAATGTCGAGTCAACCACAAAAACACTGAAAGTGGCCAAGTGAGTTTGGGGGCTGAATGGGGCCCTGTTGACCCCCGTGATGTTTGCGTTTTTATTTTATTTATCAAAACTGGTCCATGGTCCTCTAAAATAAAAGCTATATTTAAAGTTATTAAATAAAACTCTTTATTTTTTAAATGAAATCTCATTGAATAATCATCGAAATAAAATGTTAAAGGATATAGATTATAATTGTAATTAGGAAAATTGATTAATTAAGATTTGTTCTTCGTTTGTACTATGAAACCTACAGGTACTAATGTGAGTACTTACAACTTCTCTCAGACTAATGATCACTCTTTTGACTGTAAACAGAACGTTCCTGTCCAGATCAGTCGACTTTAATGCATTATTCAGAAGTTTCTAGACTAATCATCGTGTTTGTTCCGAAGCAACTGCAAAAAGTGTCTAACTTTAAATTCCTAACCATTTTACGTAGACCTCTTAAATTCTGAAGCAAACATTCCCAGATATAGCAAAGGTTGAATATTTAGAGACGAAACAGTACTCGCAGAAACAGTTTGTATCTTCAAGAATATAAGTTGGACAAACACACGGAAAGGGGGTGAGGTTGGAAGAAATGGTTGGGAGGGGTGGTGTTTACTACGCTCTAGGGAGGTGAGCAGAGAAATGAAATTGGCAGATATTTCGGCTATGTGACACACACGTGTAGGTAAGCTCCGCATGCAATGAAAGTTTTGCGAGGTTTTTCCACTTTCGACACGCTCTGAATAAAGTAAAAGAGGTAGGAACAACCTACGTTTATATTTATGTCGGAAATGAAAGAGAACCCTTGTGTTATGCCTCTACGGGAGCACTTACCTACATAAGTAAATAGCAAAATGTAATAACATCCTACAGACAACACGAAATATTTGGCCGTGTTTTTTTGTTAAATTACGTGTTTGTTGCGTTGAAACATAAAGCTGTGTAAATACGTTTGGAATTTAAATGAACCAGTTTTATTCATATTGTGACAGCGTTAATTCTATTTTATTTGTCAAAAAATTCTAAACCTCATAAAAGGTCAATAACTTTTCAACGTGTTATCGTATGTGTGGCAGCTTTATAGATAAATTAGCCTTATTTACAAAAATGTATATATTTTTTTATTTTGTAACATTCTGAGCATCATGCATAAAATTACATTTCTTGTATTAATCAATTTTGATAGATTAATATTACATAAATTCGTACATTCATCGTTGTTATTTGGACAAAATACATTAATATTATAAAGGCGAAAGTTTGTATGTGTGTATGATTGTTACTCCTTCACGCTCAAACGGCTGAATGGATTTGGATTTAATTCAGTACTAAGACAGCTTATACACTGGTTTAACAGATAGGGTACCTATTATCCCGGAACAATGAAATTTTCCCGTGGGATGAGCAAATAATTAAAATTCTTTTTATCCGCGGGTGAAACCGCGGGGCGCAACTAGTTATGTAATATAGAGAGTGGGGTACACAATGGTGGGTATGGTAGTAATATACACTTTCAATGTAATATTTGTTTGTGTAACTATACTAACTACCGTTTTCTTAGCCAAGCCGCATGGCAATGGCCCAACCGTGCCGTTACTCATGAGGATTTACCCCAAAAGTTGAATTAGTTTCAGGGTAACTTTGCAACAAAGTTGATATTTTTCTTCGACGATGAAAATACGAGTAATGGTCATGTTTGTTCCCTTGAGAGATTGCTCTCCAACTTTGCAAACATTTTCGCTAAAACGTCTATAAAATATATTTACAGCAAGGAATTTTGTTAAAGAAAGTTTCGTGTTTCTTGGTAAATACGAGGAATGAACATAAAATTCTTATTCTCTATTCCGCTTCACTATTCATTTTCTTTAAGAGTGGCACAAATATAAAATCCTTGATGAAAAGCTATGCATCAAGAGAGAAATGAAAAAACAACTGACAATCAACGACTGGACTGTCGTTAACTTTAATATTAAAACTTATACAAATACTAAAAATAATACAAAACATCCAGAAGTATAAAATTGAGAGTTTTGAGCGGGAAAACGAAAAAGATCGCGTCGCCGCATCGTATTATTTTCCAAAACTTGTGTTATTTTCAGTGTTAGTGCATAAAATTGGTGGCATATTATTCGTTAAGTGCTGAATTACAGGCAAAGTGTTATAATGTGGGAAAGTGGTATAATGATGGTGAAACGTTTCTTTTCGGGTTGTTCCCAAAACTCCATAGAAACTTCTGGTAAAGTTGCTACCACTTAACTAGGAGTATGACTAGACTAGACTATGACTTGACTTGACACAATATATGATATTAATTAACTTGACATATTATCAATTACTTGACACTGGCTAAATACACAAAAGTGTGGAGCCAAAATAAAACAAAAAAAAAGTATAAAATGAACATTGAACGTTCTGGGTGGCATTGCATTTTTATACGTACTATATAATATATTATAAAAACGTTTATGGTTCAGCTATGACATTATTATCTACTTGGCGGTAACCTGAAGCTGCAATGCAAAGATATCTTCTCAAAATTACAACATTCATACGTACCTCTACATTTCTTGTACAAAATGGTTATAAAGGCGTATCTGTAGATGTCATACGAGAACAATATAGCAATAACACTAAACTAAACAGGCAGGTGTCTATATACAGAGATGTAATTTCAAAACGTCTCGAACAAACCGTTTGACAATCAAATTGAACGCCTCACACCACTCGGCTCATTTCCTTTTTGTTACGTAGAACGGTACTCATTTACATAAATTTACCTATTGTTATTCTCAGTACGACTTCCATCTCGCAGAGACAAATGAGATCTCACAAACTTATTCTGAAAGGAAATTTTGTTATACGACGAAATAGGCCGTATCGGAAACGAGTTAAATAACAGTGCCTCTTTTGTTTTGTTTTAAAGCCTCGAGGAAAATAACAAGCCGACGGAATATTGATGAGGTCGGTCGCTAGATTGGATTTCAAGGAGATTGTATTTTATATTTGCGTAAGCGTTTTAGTGGTGATCTCAGCGCGGGTTGCGTTTCTGTCAAATATCGAAGGATATGAATATTTTAGGCAGAAGCGTGCGCCTTACGAAATCAGTCTCTGTATATTATGTATTAAGGTTTAGATGTCAGCATTTATTCAAATATATCATATAAATTTGTTAGTTTGTCTTTAAAAAAAAGCGAGCGTTATTTAGACCACACGGCTGAAGTAAAATTTCTTTAGTTTTGCTCCATCTATCGCCAGTATAACTTTGTTTAATGTTAATGTCACCATCTTTCAAATTGTCATTTTATCAGAAAAAAAAACATAATAATACAAATATTTAATTTTGTCATGTTGACAATATCTATAAGATGAGATCTACGTGAACCAACTCTAACTTCCGTTCACCTTGCATTCACTAGTTTACTCCCCCCAAGTCAAAAGCGCGTATAGTTATTTTACTTCAATTACCAATTTTAAGTAAGTATATATTTAGTTATAGGGTAAACGATCCTGTATTTACAAAATGAAATAATAATATCTAGTGTAATATGTAGTATGTAGTATTAATTGTATAATATTTATATAATTTTATATTTTAAATTTCAGTTTTATTAATTATAATAATAATAGTAAAAATTAATTTTATATCAATAAAAATAATAATAATTAATATAAAATTCATAATAATAATATTTATTTAATTTGTTATAGTAATTTCATGATTTTTAGGATTTTTTCAGGTTTTTTCATTAATTTACCTACAATAATCCTTTACCCCAATATAGATAATCTAAGTACTTGAATTTAGCAGAATTACACTAGATATTATTATTTCATTTTGTATCTAAGATGAACTTCCGCGAAGTCACGCCTGATTCTATTAATGATCCTATTTATTACTAGCAACCTTTAATATTAGTCAAAACTACCTGAACTGAAACCAATCAGTTGACAACCTTGGGTGAATGTTTGACGTCATCCACAGATGTTCAAAATAACTTATTTGAACAATTTTGTATAGCAAGTCATCGACTACTTCCCATAAAGCTACATCCGAGAAAAATTTCTACAAGAATAAATTGATGTACGTCATGGTAAGTTTCTTTCTTTACTAATGAAATAGGGCCGGCCTATTTAATCAGTTCAATAAAATCTATATCCTATATCTGCCGGTAGATTTCCCAAATATAAAAACGAAAGACAAGTCCTAAATCCGAATTCATATCATGCCTTATCTGAACGGTTTCCGAACGGGTAAGCCCGATCATAGTGAACGCACAGTGTTGCAGATTCACAAGAACGGACAAATTTGAATTACGCACACAAACACAAGGTATAAAAATATCTATATTTTATGAAACAACATCAGCAAAACTAGCCTACACCCCTCTTAATATTGTGGTATTCAAAAATAAGCTTAATTTATAAAGCTGGGAATCACACTTCACACTAATATTATAAAGGTTGTATGTGTGTTTGTGTGTTTGTGTGTATGTGTGTTTGTGTGTATGTGTGTTTGTGTGTATGTTTGTTACTCCTTCACGCTCAAACGGCTGAATGAATTTGGATGAAATTCGATACCAAGATTGGATAACCACTGGATTAATATATAGGCTATATTTTATACCGGAAAAACGAAATATTCCCGTGGGATGAGCAACTAATTAAAATACTTTCTATCCGCGGGTGAAACCGCGGGGCGCCACTAGTTATTAATAAACAAAGAGCCAAAGAGCACATCGGTATTTTGTTCATATCTATAGTATTCTATTCTGTCTGTGAATGTCACGCAATAATTAAAATAATTCATTTAAATATTATTATTTTCATTCATTTTAATCTAATTTGTGAGACTTTTACATATTCCTATTAAGTGTTATAATTTACTTTTTGGTTCTTATCCTATCTGTGAATCCTAACATAGTAACAAGAGCTTTTCTAGTAACATCTCCCCGTATTCCACAAAAATTATCTAATTTACTATTTAAGTGTATTTAATTTATACTTTTGATACCTATGTACAAGTATCATTCATGCCCACTTTCTTTACATATTCACATTTTTTTTATTTTTTTTTATTTATTATTATGACTAAATACATATATTGAGTATTTGCACCTCAAATAATACAAAAGATGTTGAATTAAAAAAAAAGAACAAAGATTGTCATAATATTACCGTCGATTTGCTACTTAATATTCAAATAATTTTAAATTATTACCTAACATTGGATATAATGACATGTATAAATAATAATCAAAATAAATTAATAAAACACGAAATCGTCGATTTAAAATTAATTATGTAGACAAGAGACGAGCGAAAAACAAAATATGGTAAGGCACGACAAGATTGTACGAGTACAGAAGTCGTCCAAAATATGGTTGGCTTACTGGCAATGCGTTTTAACCCAGATGCTAATCAAGGGTTATAATACCTTGTAATTACTAAAAGCCATGCAAGCTAGGGTACTGTCAACATTATTATTCCGTACCCCAGGCGAGTATACCCGAATAGCGGTAGGATACCCGGGTTACGTGCATCTGCGCCGAAAAGATCTCATTTACTTTACTACTCCAATACCTATGTTATCTCGCGGGCTGATGGCTTTTGTGAGATACGTGATTTATTAAAAAGATTGATTGGGTTCGGGGATTGATTTATAAAAAATATACATGAAAAATTGTGTAAATATGGGAAAAGTTACTCAGAGTATTTTCATCCGCAAAGATGTCAAATCAAACTTTGTTTAATCAATTTATTTATTTGCTTCTGTGTGCGGCTTTAAACAAGCTTTAAAATGAAACTTTAATTTGCAATTAAGCGATAATACAATCATGTTCTTCTCCAGGTTTCAAACTGTAGTAGATCAATTCTAACTAAATACATTTCATCAAGATCGGTTCAGGTAGTTTGTAGAGCTGTATACAGGTCGTTATTGAACCTTTTCATTATATATTTTTTTAAATGTTACGAAATGACATGACGAGCTAGTCGTTCACCTGATGTTAAGCAACACGACTGCCCATATCAGTTGCAGTGACACTTGAAACTCTTAAAGTATATAGTTTCGCGTGACACTGCACTGCGCACGCCGTTCTGAGACATCAGCACAGGCTAGCAATAAGATTACTAGACTGTGAGATTAGGCCATAAAGTCTCATTTGCCCTGTAATTTAACTAGCTACAGTGCCCTTCAAACCTGAACACAGTAGTACTTGCGCACTACTGCTTGGCGGCAGAATAACTGGCAAAGCGGTGGTACCTACCTAGACGAACTTTCTTGTCTTCGCAGAAAAGTCCTACCACCAAGTGAAATAGGTCATATATTCCATAAAACATTTTTTCGTATTACGTATTGCAAGACAAGGCATGTCCAGTTCACATTAGAGAAAGTATATCATAGATTATTCAGCAAAAACTATGAAGCCTGGCCTACGAGACTATAGTCTCCAAACGACACGCCTAAAACATGAAAGCTTCTGTTCTCACGTTCGCTTCATAACAGTACTGTATATAAAGTACGTATAGTAAAGTAGGTATTTTCGTGTACGTTCATGAAATACTACTGCAATGCTGTAGTTGTTCAGTTAAACACAATAGCACTGAAGACCGTAGCGTTTCGGACGTAACATCGACAAGTTAATGAAAGGCATTTGTATGTAACGGACTTAAGCAAGCTTCCTCTTGGGTCCGATAATGTCAACTATTACGTATGGTAAAAGCAGATAATTTTTCTTTGAGTTCCTATTACAAATAATAAATGACATAGATCTATTGGGTTTATACAAGCAAAGAACGTGTTAGAGACTTACCTATTTAAATTAAATTTTTTTTTCGTACAGTTGTAAAGTTTATGCGCAGCGGGCAGTACCGTTATTTACCCTGTGGTAGCATTTTAAATTTATCGCAGTGGCAGCACCGGTGCTGTCATCGCTACCCCACCCATCTGGCTATAAAAAGGGAGCGCTCGGTGTACTACGGATCATTCTTGCTGCGGACGCGGCCCGGTGCGCATGCTGAAGCCCTATAGTTATATAGGTTGCAACCTACGCATAACCCGCCTTCTTATATATATTATCCTATATATATGTTAATGTTTAAATTATAATTTTAATAAATACTTAGTAAGTACGTAAGTATTTATTAAAATTACGATTTAACTAAATATCCCATTATAAATGAAATAAAAAAAATCACATTGAAACGTATTATGCCAAATTTAATAATTATTTATTGTTGTCTCTTTATTTTTTATTATATCTATTTTCCTGGCAACACCAGGTAGGTATCTTCAATTCAAAGTAATGCTTTAAAAAAAAAAATAACAAACACGAAAGAAATACCGGCTCTATCTATTTATAGAATTTTTTTATCATTAAATTGTAAAATATTGCCACATTAAAGTTAAGCTAATTTCATCAGCTTTAAATATTAACCAGTAAAATTTTACATGCAGTCATCTCAAATTACATCATAAAATACCCCCAAATATAAATAATAATCTCGCAAATTTGAGATTTCTACTATCACAAGTATTTTCTATTTTTAGCACCTTCCAACAAGTATTTTTAATTGGATTCTTTTATTGGTTTTTTAACCCAAACTTTAGAGTGTCACGAGGTCGGAACTATAGAAACAATGAAATCTAAATGGCCAAATCCTTCCTCGACACATAACGTAAGTAGATAAATTAATAATTATCACTATAGTTAAACTACTTCCCGTCCATTTTTGTCGATTTGGCTGTCTATAAATATATCTTTTTAAGCACGCATCACGCTGAAACTTGCAGATTTTGATTTAAACTTGATATGGTTACAGCTAATCTTTCAGAATAATATTGAAAACACCGTGCGTCTATATATTACGCAAGCAATAAATATATAATTTTTACAGGAGAATTTATGTAATATACTAAACAAACAACAATGGAAAAAGGTCTTTTAATTATCTTAAAATATTACAAAGTTATATAATTTAACCCACACGGTGGTTTCATGGTGTAAGATAATATGGCCGGCTTCCATGCAGATTTACTATGATTATGTGCTTACTTGATGTGGTTCATACACTACGATAAACATTTCTGGCTACAAAAAATCCACTCTTAATCCTGTCAAAAGGAAGAGTGAAAAAATATGGGCCTGCTTTCCTTCACCCATTCATCCATTCATCTTTTTCCTTTATCTTTTCCCTCTTCCTTTAAAGAGAGGGCATAAAACTAATTAACCCGTGCAAAACTGGGGTGGCCAATAAATAAAATAAAATAATTAATAATAAAATGAAATACCAATTTCGACCATAGCAATAGTGTATGTAACAACACGCTTTTGTATTTTTTTTCCCATAGTATGTTTCCATTTGTCATGGTGACAATTACAGCGCCATTTACCAAAGCTACACGCAATACCACCCAACCAACCCAGACCAAACGGCCGCCCGTGGAGCTGCCGAGAGGTGGCCATTTGCCTCGCTCTCTCACTTCTCCGTTCCATATAAACCGAGCACAGTTTTCAGCCAAACTCGACTGTATTTTAGCCTCGCCTCGTAAAGAGAATCGTGGCACCGTGTTGTAGAATACTGGCTATAGTATTAGATGGTGGACCGAAATTTCTGCTGTATATTTTCTGTAATGTTTTCGAGGCAGGTTTTGTTTTTGTGGCAGTACTCTGTATTCAAAACTGAAAGTAATCTTAGCTGCGTAGTTTTAGAGAGTTATCATACTTAAAAAATTTAGGCTGATAATAATCGTTAAAATTTAGATAATTATATCTTAAAAATGTATAGTACAGCGTGGTACCTTTCATTATTAATTCATTTTGCCGAGGCTTTAGGCGCACCCATGCCTCTCTCTCCTCACAGCTTCAAAGAGGATGTACCTATCTAATTATACCATATAGAAGTTCAATAATTATATTGTTACATACGGACCAATAGCTCAGTTGGTAGTAACCCTGCCTGGCCCAACATTTGAATGATGGACATTGATGTTTGTTGTATCTTTGGGTGTTATTGTATTTTATGTATATAACATATAAAAAGTATTTAAGCATTCTGTCAGTTATCAGGCTCCCATAGTACAAGCTTTGCTTAGTTTGGGGCTATTAGATGGCTGTGTAAAATGTCCAAAAATATTTATTTATTTATTTATTTACTAGTTGCGCCCCGCGGTTTCACCTGCGGATAAAAGGTATTTTAATTATTTGCTCATCCCACGGGAATATTTCACTTTTCCGGGATAAAATGTAGCCTATATGTTATTCCAGTGTATTATCTATCTTGGTACCGAATTTCATCCAAATCCATTCAGCCGTTTGAGCGTGAAGGAGTAACAAACATACACACAAACACACATACAAACTTTCGCCTTTATAATATTAGTGTGATATCCTTGAAAATTTGATCAGTAAAACATTACTAAATCATAGTAGACTTTCGCCGACCTACGCGAGCGACATCTAAATTCAATGTTTTCCTTCCAACGAAGCGGTGCTTTACGTTTTCCTATTTAGATACACCGAGATAAATTTCATTTTATAACGTAACGTGAGAACTATTTTTACGCGAATACCGATAAATCAGTTTGGTTACAGCCCAGGTGAATTGTTTTTGTTCATGGAAAATATGTTGATTTTCATATTTTTGTAATAAGACAACAAATCGTAAGCTTGCATTACATGACATGACATAGTTAACATGGCCAACGTTTTCAATGAAATTAGATATTGCCTACTTTGAAATCGGAAAGGGTCGTCAGTCCGTCGTTAAAGCTGATGTTGCTGTTTGTTTACCATTGCTACTCAATTTGGTAACGACAAAAACTCACGCTAAGAAAATATTGGGGAACGCATTTGGCAGCATTATATTTGAAGTTGTTGGAATTCATTAAGTATAGAAAAATTAGTAAGATTACAATTCTGCCGAGATTTGGGAATGTGAAAACCATAGAAATAATAATAATAATAAATATCGATGGACATTTCACACAGCGCCATCTAGCCCCAAACTAAGCAACCTTGTATTTTTCCTGGGTGGAAATCGAACCCACAACCTAACAACTCAGAAGGCAGGGTTACTACTAAGCTATCGGGCCAGTAAAATGTTTGCTTATGAGATAATTTTACGTTAACCATGCGTGTATATCTTCTTTGGGTATAAATATCAAATGCTGTTCGTTAGTCAATATTTTTCTGTTTTATTCGCTCTATTTTATTATTTACAAGAAAAAATAAGGAAAAGCGATAAACTTGTGCGAAGCCGGGGAGAGTTAACTAGTGTTGAATGAATAAATGAATTCATATTTTTTTATATTGATAGGAAACTCATAAGGTTCACATAGATGCGGTACCTTTGTTAATAATTAGTGTATACAAGGTGGAATTTAATTCGTTCTTTTCCTTTAGTGTATGTACTTCCATGCTATAGAATACTCTTATACAACTGAATACCAAAAGTACTCATGAAATAAAACTTAAATCTAGGGATTATCAAATAAAGCAAATTTAAATTCTAAATAAAAGCTTTGTGACATTGAACAAAGCAGTTGTTTTATTACCTACGAACCATTTATTGCGCTCAGCTGGTGCCCGCGGTGTGTGTAACGTTAAAAAGATATTAGACATTTTATGCAGTTATTTTAAGTATATATATATAATAATTGCCCCTTTTACCGTTGTTCTATATAATGATTTGAGTGCATACTCTTAAGGAAAACAACGATTTAAATTCCACCGTGTATAGGTAGTTAAAATCTTAGTTCAATAAGAGCACAAACACGAAGGGTCAGAAGTCGTATAGGTTCAAATCCCGTTGGTAAGGGAAAATTACATACAAATTATTTAATTTAATTTCTAACTTTTGTGTAATTTTTATTCGATTTTTTTATAAAGGTCTGCAATGAAAAAGGTCGAAGAACCTCGATAGCTGATATAGAAATACCTACATTTCCGATTGAGTAGTAACAAATCTTTTGTCAATTTTTTTAATGGTATATTTTATTATTCTAAATGCGAGTGATAGTAGCTATTAATATTGATTGTGGTGGTGACAAGAACGGCTAAGCAGCAGTCTTAATAAAAGCATATCACTACTTTTATCTAAATATATATAACTCAAAGGTGACTGACTGATTGACTGACTGACATAGTGATCTATCAACGCACAGCCCAAACCACTGGACGGATCGGGCTGAAATTTGGCATGCAGGTAGATGTTATGACGTAGGCATCTGCTAAGAAAGGATTTTTCGAAATTCCACCCTGAAGAGGGTGAAATGGGTGGTTGAATTATTTTCCCATAGGCCACGCCGCGGGCGAAGCTGCGGGCAGAAGCTCGTACAGATGTATAACCTTGGATAAATAATAACCAGTTAAATTGTAATGAACACATATTGCTTCTAAAGCTTACACTAGTATGCAGAATAATATGCAGATAACTGAGTATATAACTCGCGTTTTATTTGATTATCACTTACTTATAACTTATGCAGTAGCAGTAATACAAAATGACAAATTAAAATCCAGTTGTATGCCTACCAAATGCAAGCCGCTTTGAAGTGGCCGACTAATTAAATCCTTACATTGTTGTTAAAAGTGGATGAGACACGCCACTGTATAGTTTTATTTTAACCCTTTAAATGCTAATGTATTCATTCACTTATTTTCAGTAGGTAGGTACTACATATCTACCTAGTAGTAGCAGAACTGTTAAGGTACTTTATTTTTTGTTTTGGTTTTGGCTCCACATGTTTGTGTATTTAGCCAGTGTCACGTGATTAATTTCTCAAGTTAATTAATATTACAAGCGTATGTGTCAAGTCACATTCCATGTCGTCAAGTCTTAGTCTAGTCTAGTCAAGTCATACTCCTAGTAAAATGGTGGAAACTTTACCAGAAGCTTCTATGTAGTTTTGGAAACAACACGAAAAGAAACGTTTAACCATCATTATATCACTTTCCCACACTCGTGCTTATAATCCAGCACTTAATGAATAAAATGCGACTAATTTTATGCACTAACACTGAAAATAACCCAAGTTTTGGAAAATAATACAATGTAGTGACGCAATCTTTTCCGTTTTCCCGCCAAAACTCCGTGAAGGTAGGTACTTAATATCTAATGTTATAATATGTGAATGCGTAAGTATATAGGTATTTTATATGATATTTTCATGGTCGAGGTAGATGATTTATTAAGAATTCCACTTATACGTTATTTTATATAATGTATATATTTTTTATCATTTAATACATCGGTGTATGTCTGTTCCGTGGCTTTACTAAACGGTCCGAACGGAAGACCAGCGCCGCAAACCACCGGTTTGTGACAGAACTATGAAAGCGACGTTTTTTATGTAATTTTCGTGTTAATTTTTTTGTTCTGTTGCAAAATAAATTTTCTTTCTTTTTTTTCTTTCTTTTTCTTTTTTCTTTCTTTCTAATAAGTAGTCACCGCAAGCAAAGCAAACCATAAAGCTAGTAAAAAATATGTAAGTACCTACATTTGGTTATGGCTGAAGAAACGCTTACAACTTTTTCAAGAGTTTATGTGGCTTCTAAGTACGAATAAAAAGCGAACCGACATATCAACTAAAGAAATTCAAAGATAGTACAATAATTTGGCGGGCGTCATATAATTTCATGGCAAAATCTCTTCACTTTTTCTTCCGACCAAATCTCTGAAGTTTCCAAGCAAAAGCATTGTGAATAGACCCGTAAAACAACGAACAACCATTCATTTAGGGATCTCAAAGTTACGTCAGCGGCTTATGAATAAAGAGGGGTCGCTGCCGGAAAAATAAGGGGGTTATTCAAAAGGAAAAAGTTTTTTTACGTAAAAAAGGACGACTAAGCGGTGGATTATCGTCCATTCGCTGACAAGAGGTTTGTGGAACTTGCGGCCGAGTTATACGAACACGACTTTTATTATCGCTCCCTGAAAACGAGAAGAATGTCCGGATAAGAAAAAACAATTACCGCTTGGCTCTTGTTGGTATCTGTGACTATAAATATAATAAATAAATAAATATCTGCGCACATTTCACACAGCGCCCTCTATCCCCAAACTAAGCAAAGCTTGTACTATGGGAACCAGATAACTGATACAATACATAATACTTTTTTGTTTGTAAATACATACATAGAATACAATATTACACCCAGACACAGAACAAACACCTATGTACTTGTCCTGGGTGGGAATTGAACCCACAACCCACAGTTCAGAAGGTAGGATTACTACCAACTGAGCTATCGGACCAGTCTATGCCTATGTACGTCGGGAACAATAATACCGTGACTAAAATATTAAGTAGGCGCCATGAGTGACTTCCTCTTACGTCATAAATATTAATATGTTTGATGCCGTGTATATTTGTATGAACATAATCACTAATTTGTATGAAATCCCACGCTTTTAAAACAAGACAATAAATCGTGTGTATTAATTTCGATGTAATTTCCGTCGTATTAAGGCGTAGTTCTCGAATGGCGTAAAGCTCTCCGGGTTCAAGCGGATGACTTTATAATTATTTTCTACATGTGGCCGACCGATTCGTTCCGGGACATTAGCGATGGCCGGCTCTTCGGGATTTAGTCCCGGGAAACGAGAGCTCCATCCCGGCGTGAAATTGTGAAATTACCGGGACGGATAAAGACAAACCCTGTATGGAAAATAATTAAGGAAAGGTACGGCAAGGCGGTAAGGCGGTAAGGGTCGGAGAAAATTGGCTTCCATCAAAGCTTGATAGGTTTAATTAATATTGTTATCCGATAGATTAAAACTGAAGCTTGAAATAATTGTAAAATATATACCTACTGTTTATACGCTACTTTTTATTTGAAAGGTGAATTATGAGGCAAATTACTGAGCTATATGGCCAAGCGATATGTAAGAGTACTAAACATTTTCTAGATCTGTGGTGTTAGCTTTCAAAGTGGGACAAAGATGGCTATTTCTGTCACCACTTTGATAGCAATATCTAAATTAAGCTTTACTAGTTGCGCCCCGCGGTTTCACCCGCGAATAAAAAATATTTTAATTATTTGCGCGGGAAAATTTCACTTTTCCGGGATAATATATAAACTATATGTTAATTCAGTGTATAAACTATCTTGGTACCGAATTTCATTCAAATCCACTGAGCCGTTTAAGTGTGTAAGAGCAACAAACATACACACATACAAACTTTCGCCTTTATAATATTAGTATGATAGTGTGATTAGTTGCTTATTATTTGGAATTCTTAAAAATTGATATATTTATCTGCAAACAACAGAAATAATTTCAATGTTTCATTACAAGAAAAACTTATAATAACTACTTATCTAAATTTAAATAATACGCTTAACCGGTAAAACCAATGATACCTTGTAACAAAACTAATCTTTCTCATAGTGATAAATTTTAATGTGTCAACGTCGTTTACCGATTACTCATTACAAAGCATTACGAGGAAGGAGTTTTGGCGGGAAAGCGAAAAAGATTGCGTCACCACATTGTATTATTTTCCAAAACTTGTGTTATTTTCAGTGTTAGTGCATAAAATTGGTGGCATTATATTCGTTAAATGCTGGATTACAGGCGTGAGTGTGGGAAAATGGTATAATGATGGTGAAACGTTTCTTTTCGTGTTGTTTCCAAAACTCCATAGAAGCTTCAAGTAAAGGCGCCACCACTTTACTAGGAGTATGACTTTGACTAGACTATGACTTGACTATGACTTAATTTGATGACTTCGACTGTGACTTGACACGTATTTACCTGAAATATCATTAACTTGATAAATTATCAATTACTTGACACTGGCTGAGCCAAAACATAACAAAAAAAAAGGAAAAATATCAATTGAATAAAATCTAGATTTATAAAAAGACTCACAGCGCAAACTATCCAAAGTTAATCAATGTTTGCAAACTCGTCTTTGTCGAATCAAATCTAGAATCCGACCGCGGCTCAGCACAATTTAGCAACGCAATCAAAGTAGATTCCGTGATTACGCAATCGCAGCGAAACTCCGAGATAATGCCCTTTCCCGGGACTTCGACAATGTCAGTAGGTGCTATACACTGCAGTACGTAAGCTTGCTACCGGACCACGGATAATTTCATGACAAACTAGCTGTTTTCTAGATCTCAAGTCTTAAATAGGTTTTTTGGCGGGAAAACGAAAAATATCGCATCGCTGTATTGTATTATTTTCCAAAACATGTGTTATTTTCAGTGTTAGTGCATAAAATTGGTGGCAGTTTATTCGTTAAGTGCTGTATTACAGGCATGAGTGTGGGAAAGTGGTATAATGATGGTGAAACGTTTATTTTCGTGTTGTATCCAAAACTACATAGAAGCGTCTGGTAAAGTTGACACCACTTTACTAGGAGTATGACTTGACTAGACTATGATTTGACTTGATCACTTGGACTGTGACTTGACTTGACACATATATATATTGATTAACCTGAAAAATTATCAATTACTTGAAATTGGTTAAATACACAAAAATGTGGAGCCAACTAAAAAACTACAAAAAATCTTAAATCACACTAATATTATAAAGGCGAAAGTTTGTATGTGTGTATGTTTGTTACTCCTTCACGCTCAAACGGCTGAATGGATTTGGATGAAATTTGCTAGCAAGATAGCTTATACATTGGATTAACATATAGGCTACATTTTATCCCGGAAAAGTGAAATTTTCCCGTTGGATGAACAAATAATTAAAATACTTTCTATCCGCGGGTGAAACCGCGGGGCGCAACTAGTAATAATAATAGCGCCCATCGATCACATACATAGATCTTGGAACACTCAGACATAGAACAAGTATTCGCACTTTTTTATGTTTATAAATAATTGTCCTGTCGCGGGAATTGAACCCACTGCCTCCGGGTCGGAGAGTAGGTACCTAAGTTTACGGCTAGTCAATAACAGTTTTAGATAAGCAGGCTAAATTATTGTATACGTTACTATTAACCTATATTTACACCAGTAGGTATTTTACATAAGTCGTTAAATATTTTTACAATTATTTAATATTAGAGTAAATATTATAGACACTCATTTTACATATTTATTGGTGAGTTCATTGCATATTAAATAAACTAGCACCTTTTTAAATGGCTCAGATCTTATAAAATACAACCATGCTTGCTTGCTTTGTAGGTGTAGTAATTATCTTTATTCATTATAATGAATGTAATTTGTGTTTAGAATAAGACTCAGTAGTGTATATATTATATAAAGATGAGGTAGCTGTGTTGGGTGATTCAATAAGCAAAACTTTTGTATTGAACTTGGTAACGGTCGTACACTGCGCCAATTTCTCAGAAAATTCCGTCTTCAGATAAAAGAAAATGTCTTACTGAAGAGTTTGCGCTCACAATTCCTTCGGAGAAAGTGAATGGGTACAAAGTTGTCAAAGGAAACTCAGAATAACGAACAGCGCAAAGGACCAAGCTTAATTTTCTCATTTTCCCGAAGAATTTAGACGAGAAAATTTATACTCTACGGTAATTGAATATTTATACTCTATGGTATAGATTTTCTCATCTATATAGGCAAAACATTTAGAAATGAAACCATCTTCCGATTTGACCGATATTATAATTATTTCTTTTTATTGATTTCATTTTAATATAATATATACTAATATTATAAAGAGGAAAGATTTGTAAGTATGTTTGTAACGAATTGGCTCAAAAATTACTGGACCGATTTAAAAAATTATTTCACCATTTGAATGCTACGAGTACATTATCACTGATTAATATAGACAATTTTATACGCAAGAATTAAATAAAAATCCACTAGTGCGTAAATAAAAGTCTCAAATAGTAGGTAATACTTACCAATTCACCTTTATTATGATACTTTTAGGATTCTAATAAGAAAAATCTTATAAAAAAAGAACTGATTGTAATACAAGTGAGTTACATTTTGAATGAGTTCTTTTCTCAGGATTAAGGCGTAAAACTAATTTATCCATGTAAAGCCGGGGAATAATAATAAATAATATAATAATAGCAATTAATAAACGCCCAACGATCACATACATAGATCCTAGACCCTAACTTGGATTCTCTGTACCTAGGCACCCAGGGACCGTGGTTTCTCAATACTCAGACGCAGAATATGTATATGTGCTTTATTTCTGTGCTCAAATACTTGTCCTGCTGTGGGAATCGAACCCATCGCCTCCGGTTTATGAGCCGACCTGCTTAATCATTGGGCGTTATTATATTTTATTTATTATATTGATAAAAACATTATAAGCATGTTTTTCATATCGTGGTACGGTACTTATGCTACTGTAAGCCTTGTGATGATTATTCTGCAGAATAACGTACAAATAATAAAAAAAAAACAAGTGAGCTTTAGACTAAATGATTGAAGTTAATTTTTACTTTAACTTCTTTAGCTCCATCTATTGGCCAGTATAACTTTGTTTTTGCTTAGTTTAATGTAAATGTAGTCATCTTAAAAATTGTAAATTGTCATTGTACCGGACATACCAATACAATAAAACAAATTTTTAACTTTGTTTTGTTGATAATGGACATCTACGTGAGCCAACTTCAACTTCCGTTCGCCTCGCATTCACCAGCTTAGTCTCCAACTCAAGCGTGAGCAACGAAGGTTTATTTAAAAAAAAACTGGACAATTGGTAAGTAGACGATTGTGATAAAAGTATCAGTGTACTAAAATCCCTCATTGCAGTGCAAAAGTCTGACTCGTACTAAGCAGCATTTTAACACTATCGACTATGGTATTTCCTGTTTTGATTTTGCTAAAAAAAATACTACTAAAAATAATTATGTAAATATTACTTATATTAAAAAAGAGCACAAACCCAGGAATCTTTGGTAAAGCAGCATAATAAAAATAAAAATAAAACTATAGTATTTAAAAAAGTAACATATTAATACCGAGTTCTGAGATCAAATGGTTATAAAACAGCCAACATCAGACACGTTACCTACAGTCTAATCAAGCTTTTGACTGAAGCGAATTCATTAACTCAGCTAAGAATATGTCCCTAAGCTATAAACTAAGTTTGTACCTAACTTTGTGAATCTCTTAATTACATGCGGATCCAAGAATCTTGGATATTATTAAGACATACATTTACATATATTACTTAGTTGCAATGAGAATAATTTAGTACTTAGGTATTGGACAAGTACCTATACTTTATAAAACATAATAATATATAATATACACTAGTTGCGCCGCGCGGTATCACCCGCGGATAAAAAGTGTTTTTTTTTATTAATCCAGTATATAAGCTATCTGCGTTCCAGATTTCATTAAAATTGATTCAGTATTTACGGAGATTAATGGTAACAAACTTAGTACACACAAACCGTCGCATTAATCCTTTCCCTACTAATATTATAACCGCAAAAGTTTGGATGTATGGATGTTTGTTGCTTTTTCACACAAAAACTACTGAATGGATTTTAATGAAACTTGGAATGCAGATAACTTATACGCTGGATTAATAATAATAATAATTTATTGATTTACATATTTTTTCTTGTTGCTGCAGAGATACAATTTTTGTTACTCGTACAAAAGTTACTTATAAATTAAGATATAATAAATAATTTGACTTCTAGGAAATTGCAGTTGCAGTGTTGGACCATAAAAAGAGTGCCTCGATAAGCATTATAATTTTCATACAATTTGGTTATTAATTTGACATTACCTTGAAAATGTAACCTTTTAGCTCAGCCTATTAAAGTAATCCAGTAACGAGACAGAGAAAGCGTTATCAAAATTCAATATCTTTATGTTGTGTTGGAAAAGGACGGTGCACTAGCTCAACTAATCTCGATGGAACAATGTTGCGACTCAATCCAAAACCATCTCAAATCATCTACCGTATGTCACACGGTGCTGTATAGAATTTTAAGTTTTAAGCCTCAAGGGTAAGGTTTAAAATGGTTTGATCGCACAAAGTTTGATAAGACGTAAATGTATCGGGTAGTCAGGGATCTCATTCCGTATAAGCTGTTTGTTACAATGTAGAGTCAGCGACAAATAGAAATACCGCCAGCACATTCGCGAAGATATTTCGCATTCAGTCAGTAATTACAACTGCTAATGATATTCTTGATTAAAATTATCATCAATTTAATTATTTTACCTACCACAGTTGCGAGAATCAAAATGATAATTATCAAAGAACTTAAACCTTTTAATTTTACAGATGAGAAAAATTGCAATCAAAATAAATATAATCTAACAATTTGAAAAATATTGATGTGTCTTTCATATAGCTTGTAGTGCAAGAATCGCAAGTTTTAAGGCTTTTAATTGATATTTGTAGGTAGTTTAGGATTTGTTAAAACAGTTGGTAGGGACGTACGTATCACCATTCTGAAAATTAGATAGATTACATACGCTTAATAAAAATATAATCTTTTTAATTTATTTATCAATATTATGTGCGAACATAAAGAAATGGTTAGACATGATTAATTTTCATTATATCTACCTAATACCTAAAAGTAAAAATAAAATATGAACAATTGAATTCAACTGAGACAAGTTTTGTACATACCTACCTACTTTTATGCAAAATAATTTTTATAACGTAAAAAGTTTCGGTACAACAATATACTAATGAAACGCACAAGCGTACTTTCATAAACAAAATTTTTCGAAGTACAGTCATCAACACAAGTCAATCAATCCCCGGTTTAAGCCGAATAAATCAACGCGGCGATCGCACCGCCCTCCCGGCCCGTTTCCAAAATGGCCGACGTTCGTCTGACAATTCTTTCTCTCCTTTTTTTGTACTCCGACCATCTTGTCGCACCCATTCTTTTTTGTCGCATTCCTTTACTTCATAATGAGGATTTGTGGCATTGGATAAAATTAACGTGATTTTAAAAGTTATTTGGTGTGAAAATAAAATGATTTCATTGATGTTATCTTAATAACCGATTTTTATTTTCTAGCAGTTTCTTCTGCTTAGCGAAATTGAATGTGTGAATTTATCTGTTTTTATTAAATTTTTTACATATTTTATTAACGCAATATTTCTCACTTAATTATAATCTTTTTTGCTTTATGTTTAGTTAAAGTTTTGATTAGCTAAAGGTTATTAGGTTTTATTAGGTTAAGATTTTATGGTAATAAAGGTTACTAAATTTAATCTAAAGATTATGTATATACTAATTTTGATTCGGTTTTCTATAAAATTGACTTACATTTAATAGGGTTCACATGAAATTTTCTTAGATAGTCTTATTAGATATACGCGCTTATGTAGCTTTAACAACTCTTTAATCTTCTCAAAGGATAATATTTGACGTTACTCGGTACAAGTTGCCTTGTTCCATCTTTATGATTTGGGTTAAGTTCGTTCCGAAAGGATTAAGCCGGCTCTTAATTCAACGCTCCCGGGCCGAAATAAATTTAACGTTTTGAGAAGCTTATGATGAAAAACTTGAGACGTGCGCATAAGCTCTCTCGAGGAGATAGCGTCAGCTATTTTTGTGAGGATAAAAAGATATCTAAACACAGCAATATTTTGAACATGAGTGTACGCTACAATGTTGACTTGGTGCCACAATTGCTGAAGCGACAATTTAAATGTGTAACCCGCCAGTTTGTAGTGCATCACATTCTAGGGAATGAATGTCGAATTCAACCTTCTGCATCGGGCTTTTAAATTAGTCTGCATTTTATGCGTCAACATGTAGTCGCGCCAACGCATTAATTGTCACAGAATTTATGTTTCAAATTATATCTGCATAAACGTACACAGTGAGCATAAAGCTTGCACAACGTACGGTAATTGGAGCGTATCTCGATATTTTATTTTATTTTCCGCCTCAATTTTATTTTATTTTCCGAGGAACGCCTCTAGCTGAATGGAAGGTAATTGTAGACTACGGCGAAGGGTTCGCTTCAGGGAATAATTGTGCGAATATAGAGGAGCCTCTGGGAGTCTTTAATGTCGGAGAATGTCGAACATTTCACCCGCTCGATGCTTAATGCTGGACCAAGGACGAAATTATCTCTCCAACGAGTTCCGTAAGAGCAGGCAATGGTAACTAACGAGGCTATTGGGTCCCCGAGTTGTTGTGCGAATATTTTTATAGGGCATAACTTTAATTTTGAGTGCGGTGCGATTAATTTTAATGTTTATGCTAGAACGAAGTGCTTAGGCTGATGAATGCTAAAAGGGTCGGGTGTAAATGAGAAAACGTACTCACCGATCCAGAAGCAGAGCGCGCGTCACATGGGACTCGAAGCTGAGACACATTGCACGTCACTGAATATTTAAAATAATGAAAAGCCCGGACGAGGCCCGGGGCGTGTCCTTTTTAAAATGCACTGCACTTGGGTTTTACTGCGGCCGTGCAGGTTGGTCGAGCAGAAATTCTCCAGACCAGGATAACAGTCTCACAGTCTCGTAAAGGAGGTGGTTCCTCCAACATAGCTTGGAAATAAACATCGGCCAAAATGCGTTAGTGGACGGACACTCAAACTGAACTTTCGACAATACTCTAAAACTCAATTGGAAACTAGCAGCCTTAAAATCTTCCAAATATTTGCCTGAACTTACTTCAATCGATAATAACCATCTTCTTTACTTACCTATACTTAAACTACATCTATTATTAAGCATTTTTATGAAATTATATGACTTAATCACACTCAAACCTCGAGTTTGTTATAATATCAAACTTTCTAACAGCGCCTTTTAATTAAAACTATAAACATATTTCACACACTTTTCATTATCTTTTTTAAATATTATAATCTTCATATATAATTATATAAACTAAGCCTTCTGACCTCGAGTTATGATATTAATGCGTCAAATTTCCATTTTAAACTAAAACTAAATAAAATTTCCGCTAGCTACATTGAAATGAGTACCACCTACCTGCTCCTTAAACCCGCCCTAAAATAAATTCAACACTAAACGCACGTATTACGTAATTTGGTCGGTATCTCGCAACGATCTCATTACGAAAATAGAGCGATACTAATTAATTCTAATTAGTTAGCTGTAGGTAGCCTTATTACTGGTGGGAATAAGAAAGGGAGGGTTCGGAAAAGCGGCAATGTACCGTAACGTTAATTTAATTCGGCCCTATCCCGAGATTAGTGCCTGCCATGTGCCATTTGAATAATTTTGTCGTTGGTTTCGGACGAAAAAAGTTTTATACATTTTTTATTTGCTGGTGTCTCGTGGGTACGTATTCTGATACAGTAACTGCGGTGCATTTTTCGAATTTCTATGGAAAGTCAATTGGAGAAAGTTACGTAACCCAAGATAAAGTATCAGAGTTAAGATTCCGAAGATAGACGGTTTATTTGGTTTTTGATCCCAACTGATTCTGTCCACTTTGGAACTGTACTCTTTTCGTAGCTCTAACAAATACATGCATATAACGCGAGCATGAAACCATTTTCATGCTCGCGTTTCAAATTGACGAGTTGACTTAACGAATTTACTGAACATTTCTGTTCAATGTTGCTTAATGTATAAAATTTCCAAAGATCGTATTGTTTCAATGAACTCAAGTTTTCATATATCAATAACTCAGAATGTGGAATGTGCATACATAATAAATAATAGTAGGTACTACGTAATGCACTCGATATTACGACACTGATTTTCAAACTTACAAATAATATAGTTACACAGCATACCAACACATATAAACTAACAAAATAAGAGTCAAGATTGATAAAAAGCAGGTATAATCTTCAGAGCTCGTTTAGTTACTGTACTGATTAACATACAAATGTTCTAATAATGTATTTATTTCTTGTCATTTCAAACATTTTAATAAGCAGTTCAATCGATATTAATAAACGCGGCATGTGTTTCTCTAAAAGACATTTAAATTTTTAACGCATTAGGAAGAAATCCTTGTATTTTGAACAGAAATATCCATTTTGGGTTGATTAGTTTTTAATTCAAATACATAGAATTTTCTAAAATTAATGAAATATCTGTCTATCTCGGTAGTGGAATAAGTAGGTGGATAGGTATGGGTATAAATATTTTATTTTTAGCTATAATCATTAGGCATATTATTAAATTACATTATAATAAATTCGTTTTAAAAATGTTGCTATCTCTTCCTTAAAGGTGAAATTGACAAGGCCCGCAATATGATATTAATGTTTCTGCACAACATTATACCTGTTATTTCTATATTAGCATACCATAGCGTGATTGGTGAAAAAAATTTAGGTTTTGCTATCTACCACCATAACCAACGTTCAAATTTTTAATCAATATCTAGCAGATAGTCCAATTTTTTAATCTATCACTTTATGGAACAGAGTTTCTTATTTCTCCATGGTAAAATAAACTATAGCCATATTTTTACATAAAAACGTCTACAGATTTCTTTCTACAATCTTTACTTTAATCTAATCTAACTTTATTTTGAAAGTAAAGTACGCATCATCGATTGGGCTTTCGAAATAAATGCTTTCGAGCGTAGGTAGAGTAAGGTAGTCGAGCTTACGTAAAAATTCCACGTATGAAACAGCTTTGGTGCTAGTCTGCAAAATGTAAGCGCGGGCGTTTTTAGATCCTGCTTATATAATTAGGTTTAACGTCAGATCAAACTAAATGCAAAATCTAGTATGTTAGTATTCTTCTGCGTTACTCCGCTTTTATAGAATTAAAAAAATCTATTTAAATTTTCCAGAAAAGTTAAATTTATTCAGTGCGTAGCTCGTTTTAACTTTTTTAATATTTTTGTCCTGATTCTAATTTATAGTTCGAAAAAATGAGTATATAGGTATAAACATTTACACTAAGCATATGGTACTTACAGTTGGAGTTTATGTTTAAAATTGTTGCCATCGTTTGTAAATTCTAACAAACTTTCCATAGTTACGAAAAAAGACTATAATTGCCGAAATGTAATTTAAATTTGTTTTAACGAGTTTATAATCAAAATTATTCTTGTTATTATTATTAAATAATAACTAGATCCTGATCCTGAACCGTAAATAGGATTTTCTGTATCTAGGGATCCAGGAACTACGAGGACCATGGTTCCACAACACCTTGACTCAGAACAAGTATATGCGGTTTTTTCTGTGCACAAATACTCGTCCTGCCACGGGAATCGAACACGCCGCCTCTGGTTTATGAGCTGACCTGCTCAACCACCACACCACAAAGGCTGTCAATAAAAGCACAACAACCTCAAATTTATCATCATCATAAGACGAAAGATGTCCAGTGCTGAACATAGACCTTCCTTTATAGAACACCACTTTGACTGGACCTCTTTGCCTCTTGCATCCAACGGCTCCCCGCGGTATTGACCAGGAGGGTGATCACGAAACTTTGAATGCAATTCAACACGAGAAATTTCCATACTAACTATGCATACAAACTGCGTACTCAAACTGTCAAATGCTACAAATTTGTGTTTCTATAGGTTGCAATCGTATCACGTGATCGCCCAGCTCGTCGTCGGACCACTTAGTGGCCGCCCTACGATACATCTTCCGATTTATGGTCGCTACTCCAGAACTTTTCTTCCCCATTGGTTGTAAATAATTAATACGTATAAAAAGTATAAATAGTAATTTCTGAAGTTATCCTATATTTGTCATCAACTACCTTTTTTATAATTTGAGTTAAAAACTAGGTAAATTTAACTCAATTTATTAGTGTAGTGAAGTCCTCCAAGAACAATATAAAATGCTAACCAAGGTACCACTGCTTTGCCAGTTATTCTGCCGCCAAGCAGTAGTGCGCAAGCACTGCTGTGTTCCGGTTTGAAGGGCACTGTAGCTAGTAAAATTACTGGGCAAATGAGACTTTACGACCTGATCTCACAGTCTGATGTATCAGGATGACGTGCGCAGTGCAGTGTCATGCAAAACTGTATACTTTGGAGTTACGAGTGACACTGCAGCTGATATGGGCAGGTGAACGGTTAGCTCGTCACGTCTTTACTTAACATAAAAAAAATATTACTCCATACTCATATACAATAAACTAAATTCATTATATACTTATACATTTCTAACAGAAATGTTGTTCGTTAATTTAAACTTATATTCTTAGTAATAAAAATATGAATGCTTAGTTAACTCGCTGCGTTTTTCTTACTTGTCCCACCAATAAAACGTACGAACCGATACTTGTAAGTCTGCGCGCGTTTGCCCACCGTATATCAACGCTGTCGACGCCCGCCCGCGTTTCAACTGTTTTCATTATTCTTTACACCCGTCATAACTGCAGACTTGAGATTTTAAGCGATTTTCCTTTTGTTAATGTCCCCATTTTTATCTGTTAGCACGCCTGTTTTCAAGGCATCTGGTTTATAGTGCGTATTATGAATTTCTATGGATATTCACTTGTTATTTTTAGTGACGATATGCGAATACATATATTTTTCAATAATACTATAATTTTCTGGCTACTTTTCAAATATTTTACCCATATCAATATTAATGTTTAGAAACTCGCGTAAAATAAAATGGGTATTAACAATTTTAATTTATTTTGTCTTAATGGAAGTCAAGGTGTAGATAATTATACATATCTAAAGAATTTTAATAAGGCCTAGGAATTTTATAGATGTCAATGAAAATCTTGTATTTTTTATAAAATTCGTGATTAATTCGTGATAATTTCTAGCCACAATCATCTTCAGTAAACGGAGAAAGAGATGTAAAAGAGTTATAGTCATGTAGTAATTATTATCTTTGATTTTTAATTATTCACAAAATACAGTAAATTGGTGTATTGTGTTGTGCAAGCAAAACTGATTAAAAGCTTATTAGCCTCTTTTTTGTTTTTTTTTTTTCTTTTATTTATCCACGTTTACAATTTTACATTAACATAGTTTAAATATTAGGTTCTATAAGTTCCTCTTGAAATTATATTTTACCTACTGTGTCCATTATATCGTTAAGGTTTTTTTTAATAATGATACAAATCTTATTTTTTTTATCTATGAATAAAAAATTAGCTCTTAATGTTAGCTCTCATATATTATTATGGTCAAAAGATAAGATTAAATGTTTTGTGACATTCGATTTTAAGAATAATAATAAGTAGGTTTACATACTAAATTAAATTTTTATTTTTATTTGAGAAGAGTTCGTGACTATAAATATCAGTATATACCTATGAGCCGGTAAAAAAAACCTACTGCTGTTATAGTTTTTTTTAAATATCCACTCAAGATATTTTGGTTCCAAACATACCGATGCAACCTTTTTAAATTACCAAACCAAAATCGATTTCATTATATTTTTACATTTCTTTAAATTTCGAACCCGAAGGCGTCTGACAATATAAATAAGCATCTCGCGTTCAATAAAAGCAATCAGAATAATCCCCCACAGAGGCTGAAAGGTATCATTCCTAAATTATTGAAATTCATTTATGACAGTGACATTTGCATCCAAATGACAACTCGATTTGATTATGCAGAAGCAGAATGACATTGGGTATACAAACGCACCCAATTCACAGTAATCTTTACATTATTCCGATGTAAAGTTAAACGAGACGGTGCTAATGGTTGGTATTCTAATGACATTGTACATTTGTGGTTAAGTTTTTATATTCTGTATGATATTATATGGTTATAGAAACATGTGTTTTAAGCATGAAACAAATCATATATAAGCCATGCGTTCCTATAAAATAACTTATATTACACTATAGCTTTAGTGTAAAATAAGTTATTATATATATAATTGATTAGATATTAAAAGGCATAGTTGAAGCCATAGCTTTCATAGAAATAATAATAATTTCATAGAAATTCTGATTTCCGCCAGTTGGTGTGAGCGCGGATTAAATAAGAAATTAGTTAAAAAAACTGATCTTTGTTCATTTGGCTTCTCTGCCGCTGTTTTTATTCATTAAATTATTCAATATATCATTGTATAATGTAAACATGATAAAACTCGTATGACATTAGAGTTATCATTGGAGTTATTATGTAATACCGCCAGTTTTAGATATTCTTCGAGAACCAGTCCAGACAGTTATGATAATTTTTTTAGCTGTTTATCAATATAATACATACTATATAATAAACATACTTCTTTGTTATATCGTAGTACTATTATACAATGTTGTGCTTATGGAATGGGCGTAAGATTTAAAAACGGAACCAATGTTAATCAATTAAGAATAATAAGAATCAGCCCGGAGCTTTGGCCGGAAAACCAAAAAGATCGCTTCACCGTATTGTATTATTTTCCAAAACTTGGGTTTTTTTCAATGTTAGTGCATACAATTGGTGGGGTTTTATTATTTTCTGCTGGATTACAGGCATGAGAGTGGGAAAGTTATTTAATGATGGTAGACATTTCTTTTTGTGTTGTTTCCTAAACCCAATAGAAGCTTCTGGTAAAGTTGCCACCACTTTACTAGGAGTATATGACTTAGACTAGACTATGACTTGACTTGATGACTTGGACTGTGACTTAACTTAACTTAACACATATGTTTATGAAATATGATTAACTTGATAAATTATCAATTACTGGACACTGGCTAAATATACAAAAGTGTGGAACCAAAACATACAAAAAAAGGATCAGCTCGTATACCATTAGAGTTATTATCGTTTCGTGTTATCGGATCTTGTCAATTTTCGATATTTTTCGAGAACCAGCCCATTTTTTGCTGTTTATCTATGTACTTGTGCCTAATTGGCTAAGGATTTGTAAATAGAACGAATCTTAATTAAAAAGAACAATGAGAACAGCTCTTAGTTTAGAGTAACTTTCTGTACATCTCCCAGAGACACTACGTTCCACTCGATAAATTTAAGAACCGACTTTAAAGCAGTGGACTTTCACTATTTAAGGGCGTAACTATACTGACGGCTGCTCATCACGTAGGTAGGTATGAGTCGGACCGTCGCCGCCACCAATCTAAATAATTGACCCTCTGTCCGTCCGTCTGTGAGGATCTTAGTTCAGGACAGCAAGGAATGGAGCTGTCCTTATAGCTAATTTTTTTTGTTTTACTTTTCCATTTTTTTGCAGTTTTGTCTATTTATCAGTTCTGTTATATCTGCCGTATGCTGACGTTTTGCATCACGATAGATTAACAAAACACGTATTTGTCGTATGTTTGACGTTCAAGAAAAATCAGACGTCAGACGTCAAATCAAAAAAGCTTATCAACTTGTTTAAATTTAACCGTATTCACAATAAATTTATTACGTACTGAAACTGAACAACAAATTATATTTTGACTTCAAATTCTAAAACTAAATAATTTGCAACCGAATTGAGAAACTCCGCTTTTTTTGAAGTCGGGTGAAAAAATTTAGTATAATATTTATATCCTAATAAAAGGCTTTGTGAGACTAAAAGTCTGAGCCAGATGCTCTCCTATCAAGCTATAGACGTGCGTTGTTTTTTTACTGTAACCCTACTCGTTTTAAGTCGACCTTCATGCTCACTGAGCTATCAAAAAGTAGACGACTTTTTTCAAAGCCGTTTATAAATTAACGGTAGTTCGACTCTATGCATTTCAGTTTTCGCGTATAACAGTAAAGGGTAGAAGCAAGAAGTAAAAAGAGGAAAAAAGTGTATTATTAGTCTCTTACCGAAATGGAATTGGAACATTTTGCGCTGAATTTTCGAGAAAATATTCACTTTACTTAGGCGAGGGCATCCATCATACTTTCGTTTCTTTACCTTCGCAACTTTCCTAATAGAAATTCTGATATAAACATAAAGTTTTAGATACGTAGGTATTTTTCTAAATCAATATCCTTTCGTCTACTACTGTAATACAAAAATGAAATTTCATTTTTCCAGTAGAGAAATATTGATTTATATTAAGCGAAATTGAAGCATACAACTTTCTGTTAACCAGATAAATTTTCTTTGAGACTAAAACAGTTCTGTAAAATTACTAGCTGCAGTTTTAGTTGACCCTTCGTGGGTTCATCGGGATCGCAAAATATATACCTAGGTAATATACTCAAGTCCAGATTGTGGTCTCAAGAGCACGTTTCTTATAAACGATACATTATCGACTGCATTTTCACTTCACATCAGTCAATAAAATGGTCAAATGCAGGCCTAATTATGTAGTAACACTTACAAATATATTACAAACGTGAAACATTGTTGTTTGCTTGTCCAGTACCTATATATACTTATATTTATGCCTGAACTCCTTTTAATCACACCTAATTTAATCACATACATTGCATACACCTAAGAAAATTTAACCACTGTCAACATTGTAGTACTAACTTGCGTTTCGTGATTTTGCCAACTGAGCGACATAATCGCAGCTTTTCTTTTTTGTCTTTGAGTTAGTATTCAAAGATACTGAGAATTAATTTTTGAATATTCAACCATTAAGGTTGTTTTGGTCTATAAAATTTTATTTAAAAACTCACATGCGAGTGAAGCTGCGGGGCGAAGCTTGTATATTTTTATTAATACTGTTAAAAAAATTACAAAGAGACCGCATAAATAAATATCAAAAACTTTTATCTTTAAATGTTTATCCTACCCGTTTCTGCCGGTTTCTTTATTGTAAAATTCTTACGTAATAAAAACAATATCACGCATGTTTTGATTGGTAAACCAATTCGTCATGGAACTTCAAATTCAGATTAGATTATTCAGACGATCAAGTCCCAATTGCCCAGTAATTTTACTAGCTACAGAGCCCTTCAAACCGGAACACAATAGTACTTGCACACTACTGCTTGGCGGCAGAATATAACTGGAAAGTAGTAGTAAAAGTAGATACCACTTTACCACCTAGACGAACTTTGCAGAAAATTCCTACCACCTAGTAAAATTACCACCTACATATTATATATTCATACTTATATAATAATATATTTTATATTCATATCTAATATACCTACGCATAGTAAAATTATAATTTTTATGTTTTTTATTATTAGTCTCGCAGGTGGGAACTGACAAGTATTGCTAATCAAATCTAACCAAGCTCATTATAATCATGCTGTCAAACATCAACTTCACATTTTATGACAGAAACAACTGTTAATAATCTAGCCAATAGGCGTTTTCCTTCCAATCGAACTGTCAAACTTCGATGTAATGAAGACCTTACATATTTTATACTTTCTTGAAGATATCTTTGACGATGCCGCCAAGACGAATGGTGTAAAGGTAAAATAATAGTACTGTCGGTGGATGGAGCAGGCTTCATTGTATAGCCATCCTGGGGGGAGAAGTTACGACCGCGACAGGTGTGATGCCGAATTAACTTCTTATATAAAGTCGCTTTTTATACAACACCGACGGCTTAATGAGGTCGGGGGATCATGGTAATGAAACGCGAGGTGTCTTGGACTTTTCTCCTCTCCACCTCTTTTTCCTAGTTAATTAAGACCTTTTCGGCAGATTAAAACCTAAATCCAGAGTCTTTGTTCAACAATTAATATAATGTATTCGAATTTTAATGTTTTCTATTAAACAACCAACCTGCACGGTTTCGTCATAGGACGCGAGCGATACCTGGAACAAACGTGACGTTATTAAAAAACCATTTAAGATACGTGCTAAGTTAATATGGAAAATCAGTAGCGTTCTTAACTAAATACCTCTATAATGTCCAAATATACCTCGAAAAGTCGAGAACTCGTTTCCTTTTCAATATTCGATAGGTCCGTTATCTGTCCCATGGTCGTTGAACTTTTTAAAATAAAAACCTGACACAAGCTGTTGGTTAGACGAAGAAGCTACACTGATGGCCGCTGATGTACTTGCCGGGAATGACAAGAACATGTTTCATTCAATCAAAACAGCGGATGCATTGTGAGGGGAGTCAATGACCTCTTTAAATGCAGTTGAGTAGACATGAGCTGAGTATAAACATTCGAAATGGGAAGGAGTTGTCTATCCAATGCTTCAATATAAGCCTTCAATATTACTTCTATTGCCATATGAACTTGTGGGCGTCATTCTGAACTACCTTTGTAGGATCGGAAAATAATTTAAACCTACGTAAATATAGATCGTCGCAAATAAAAACCAACACGACCGATTTGACAAATAAAATGATATTATGACGATGTTCAGTTGTTTTCCTTTAATCTCACAGTACACTGTAAACAAAACCATTTCAATAGAAATTGTTCCTTTTTGCGTTATAATTGAAGCTACAAAATGTTAATGACCTAAAGTACCGAAATAAAACCTCAGTTGGCAACGCAAATTATGTAGTTTACAAGAGTTTACACAAATAGAAAATGTCAACAACGTAATTTCAGTTTAAAACGTCATTTTGCGTAAATGTAAACTTATAGCTTTTGTAATGTAAGTGCGAGCACAAAAACATTTAACTATAGTTAAGTATAATAAATATACAATGGAATTAGTTTCTAAAATTGAGATTAATTCTTAAGTTTACCGATCGGTTAGGAACGGCTAGTCGTGTTTTGCTATGAGCGCTACGTTAATCAGTAAAGTTATGCAACGTTCGCTGCCGTCACTAACTTCGATGGGTGACCGCTACAAAAAGTGCTTTTTACTACTGAGTACTACCATTTTTCAGACGGCACATCAAGCCATCGGTTGGCGTAAGACAATAGGCATTAAGCCAAATCAGAATCCTTTGGGCGGCCTAAAAATTATGACATAAGGCCGACCACTTGTTTACACGATAAAGAAAAAGAAACAGCTTAACTCTTGGGGTTTGCGTTTATAGAAATTCGGAAATCTAGATAAAGAAATGCCTGTTTATTTCGATATCTAGTCACATTGTAACACAGAAAATACTAACAATATGCTTACTTTGAAAATAATTGTTTGTCAATAAATTGAACTTATTGTGGAATAAATTTAAAGTATATAATGACACAAGTAGATTTTCCCAATCGCTGGGGCATGTAACAATAGTTCACTTAGGAGAGTATCTAACCCAGAGAATTTGGAAGGCAAGGATTAAAAATCCGTAAGCTGCTAATTTTTTCACTAGTTTTATTAATATCTTTGTAATATAAAATTACACTAGAAGTAAAGTAGATATGTTCCTCAAAAGGTACAAATAGTACAACCAAAGGAATTTAATTTCAAATTAATTTGTAAGGTTACACAAAGATTTCATTCCCGACCTATTAGGTAAATCAAAACCGAAGGCACTTATTTTATATAACGTTGTACCGAAAAATTTAATCCTCCATGTTCAATTAACTGAAATATATATATAATTATCGTAACGTTGATTTCGTTTACGTTTTACCTTTCACAGATGTAAATATACAAAGCATGTAATAATAATAACAAAGACAAAATGTCGGAAACTACATAAAAATTATAGCATGTGTAGATAGTAATAAGCAGTAAATAAATTTATTAAGTGCATTGGGCTTCTTTCGCGAACATGACATAAAGACTAATTGAACTGCAAGAAAATGTCATCCAAGTAATAAAATTACAATTCGTAGTGGCGCCAGATGCGTACGTGGCTTTATGGCTGGGTTCAAATTGAAAACGCTGCTGGAAGACAATTGGCGGTATTGCTTTTCTATTAAAATTAGTTGCGAATTTTCCGACTGTGACACACCTCTTTGTCATTAATGTGCTACTAAAGTTGCAATGTTAATAATTTGTTTTTGTAAAGCGATACACATGGCTTGTACCATTCAGAGGCATCAATTTTGTTGTATATAGTCCTCAAGTAAATTTAATTTAACGGCCTTAAAACCTTTGTGGTCTTTGTCATTTTGACCTATAAAGAAAGTATCAGAACTATCAAATTAGATTGGTTTGGCTAAGCTTCTACAAGGTTGAGCTCTTTTTATTTACTTTACGTAACTGAAATTGAACACATTATCTATAAGAGTGTCAAATACACACTTTCCGAGATAAAACACTAATAAAACTGTTGTTAATTGAAAATCAAGTATTGTTAGTGTTGTTTTAGTTAATAATTTAATAAATGAGATAAATGGGGTTACAAAAACACTGATATTGATAAATTTTAAATTGCAAAAATCACCTAGGAAGAGATAAACCAAACAAACAAGTGAATATCTAATCTCATTATATAAAAAAGTAAAACAAGCAACAAAAAACCTAAATAAGTGTAGCAGATATAATTTATTTTATTTGAGACCAAAAAAAATCATTTTCAGTCGTACCAATTCAAGCTGGTGTAGCAAACGGAAGCATGTTGTAATTGTGGATAAAAACGCAAAATGATGGTCTATTAGAATATTTCGTTTCGTGCCCGCCTCACAACACAGTTCGTCTCGATTGGGCAAGCGCCGCGAGATCAAGTCGTCGTCTCTCGTTTCTATTTTTGTTCTTTCGTTGAACGAATTATTATCATCCAATGTTACCGGTCTAGCTGGCTAGACGGTCATATTTTGTACGAAGTTATTGGTAGGTGTAGAATACGAATCGATAAACTGGTTACTGTTATCCGATGTATCGAGTTTGAATGGCAGTTTTATAATTAAAAAGCTTTTACCCTAGAAAATATTTTGTATATATCGCTTATTTAGCTTAGTGACATCCTGCAGTTTAATTGTATCAATTGATTTTACGGAATCTAACATAATCTGGTTGGTGCAAATAACTTTTAGAAGACCATATAAGCCAATTCAGCCATTATATATACAAATAAATACTAAGCGAACTGTATTCCTGTGACAGATAAACCGTTTATAGACTCAAAATCTCGAGATTTAATTTTGAATGTATTATTGTAGATAATTTCACGCTGAATCCAACGATACCCATATGTCATTTTGTAAAAAAAAATCAGTTAAACCCTTAAATAGAATTGTTCTTATATTTCCTTGAATAAAAATATTCTCACCCCTTCAATTATTATACTTACCTATATCTTCAAATAATGTGACTAATATAATATCTATCGAACTTCAGTTGTAAGTTCGTTTGATTGTATAATATTCAACATTACATTTTTGTAATTTTATATGCTTAGTACAATAACTTAATTTTAAGTACGTCCTCTCATTTTGACTTGTAAAAGTGCTAAAAATTGCATGTTTGCAAGAAAAATTTACTTACATATTATTAGTGAGGTTTTCATAGTGATAGTGAAATCTTATATATTACTTATATATTATTATTAATGTTTTCCTACGGCTTTCTTTATACGTGTTTTAAATATTTTTATCTGTCTGGTTATATAAAGGGATCGATTGGTGTGCTACGGATCATTCTTGTTCCAGACACGGCGCGGTGCGGACATGCTGAAGGCCTATAGTTATATAGGTTGCAACCTACCCACAACACGTTTCAGTCGACATATTCATACTAAAGTTATGTGTTGTTATACAAAGTATAACAAATATAGTAATCTCGGTAGCGGTTACATATTTGAGCCGTTTGGTGTTGAGACCCTGGGGCCGGGAGCTCATCGCGTTTTCAAAAGTTTATCAGAGCGTCTGGTTGACGCGACGCGTGACCAAAATGTTGGCACTTATTTGGCACAACGAATAAGCATTGCAATTCAACGGGGCAATGCTGCCAGCATATTGGTTACGCTACCTTCTGGTAGTGGGCTGGAGCATTTGGACTGTCTATAGGTCATCGCGGCCAGTATATAGTCCAAATGGTTTTTTTTTGTAGTAGGTAGTTTTTAGTTATTAGTTATTAAATCATTGTAGTATTTAGAAAGTATAACAACAAAGAAAACCCAAGTCTGTCTGTCCGTAATGTTTTCGTGAGTAAGGTTTTACTGTTATTGATGTGCACAGCTCAACTCTCATAATTATTTACTTAGTTAATTTTACTATGATAACGTTTGACATTGATGATAATGTTACTTATTGCTAGGGAACAAGTACCTTGGTGTCCCTCTATATGAGTATTTTAATTCATAACGACTAACAAAACTTTGACGTCAGCGAACTTTTTTTTCAGTGTGGTATGCAGATATTTTGAACCTTACTGACGGCTGTAATAATAATAATACCGACTACTTTCATCACTATAAACTGTAGTCAACATAAACTTAGCTGATTACACTTTTATATTTTTTAATAATAATCCTACTAATAATAAAAAAGTGAGAGCTTGTGTGTGTTTGTTTGATACCACTCAGCACTGAAATTACTAAAGGAGTTTTGATAAAAATTTGTGTAAGATACTTTAGGTCTTGAAGTAACATATAACTTCAATTTGAACACCACTGCTTCCGTGCTATTTAATCTATTCTTTTATTTATCTTATTAAATACTCTTAACTAGATACTGTTTATATTTGATTGTATTCTCTTGTTGTATGTATATTCTTGTGTATCCTTGTAAATTTTATTTTATTTTTGTGAGTTTTGAATAAATTTTTTTGTTTCTTTCTTTCTTTATCCCAGTAAATTGTATAGTTTTTGTGAGATAGTGAGATCATTAACCACCCAAAAACCGCTGGATACAGCTAGTCTTATATAATTGTTGTGTTAGGTACTTTCTATATTATATTTTAGTTGTATCAATTTAAAATAAACGTGGATTTATAGTCATTACTTTTACTATAAATAGGCACTTAGGTGTATTATATTTTCCATGCAGATATTTGTGAAATTATTCACAACATGCATTAAAATATTGAGAATATGTATTGAGTGTGTTTTTCGATTATCAATACAATTCTATCGCCTTTTTAAGTTATGCCTAATAAAATATACACAAATATCGCTTTCTGTGTCGCTGATTTGAATAAAATCTCGATTGAACTAACGACATGGTGGCTGGTGGGATGCTAACTGCAAAGAATATTCTAAATTATTTGACAGTGAACTTAAATTTGTCTTCATTATGTAAGCAAATTCCATATTATATTGTGCCTTACTATATTTCATATTTTTACGACTCTTATTCGGCTAATCAACAACGATGTTTATTAAAAATTGACGCTCACAAATTGGAATGAATATTTATCTGTATCAATTAGAGGCATAACAACGCATGACTTTGATTTACTTTGCTACTGGACTGGTTTGACGTAAAAGAAGATAAGATAGGAATATTTTGTTTAAGTAATAAATCAGGAAGTAATGTAATGATTTTTGAATCGTTTATATTCCTTTGTTTTAATAATTTATGGGCTTTTGATCGCTCTTCCACAGAGCAGCAAAAATTTCCGCTCGCAACCCAATGTAGGTCATACCAAGACCATACATTTTAGATCATCAGGGTAAATAACAGAGGTTTTATTCTAAGCCGTAACACGCTAGCTTTGTATAAAAATGTTAACCAAAGCGCCAAAATGAGGGTGAGCGAGCGTTTTTTTTTCTGTTCTTTGGTCTCTAATGATGACGCTGGCTACGATCTTACGGTCACTTTTGACTTGAAAACACGTAGTAAGGTCATGGTTAGTAACCTAAACAACTTTAACATGATTTGTAACTTTGGTTGTAACTTTAACATGAATAACAAACCTAGGTTTTGTTAAACAAGAAACTGTCGAGTATAATACTGTCGTGATAAATATATATCGAAGACCGAAAAGCCTCGATATCGATAAAACATGCGTGAAATATTCCATCTAACCTAAATATCAGCCGATTTCAATAATATACCTAGATATAGCTTCTATCCTTCGTATCTTTGTCTCCAACATTATATTACTAGGCTTCGAACCAATGACGGAAGCATATAGATACTGACGGCGTGCAATAACAATAATGTGGGCGCGGATCTGGGCGACCTGCCAGTGTTCTATCGATCGGCCGACCCACCTCACCAACGGAACCTGACCCCCCAAAACACATCCCGAACCCCCCAATTTGCAAACCAACATGTTCGACATCAGGAGACGCGGAAGATCAACACAATCTGGTCCTGCAGATGTACAAGTAGGTCAGAGGGAAAATTTACAAACACTACTCCCGTGAACGTGTTTTTTTTTTTTTGCAAAATAAAGAGGGAATCATTTCCGGGTCAATGCAAATGAGGCTGTTTATCCGCTGAACGGAAAGGGAATGCTTTGATTGTTGAATAGTAATGGAAATAAGTTGATTTCTATATAAAAATAGGATGGTTATTTTTACGATAGGACAGTAATAGTTTTATAGATTTCCGTTGTTACAAAACTTAGACATCCTTTAAATTTCTTAAACGTCTTATAATTGGAAAAATGTCATAAATTGGGAGGTGACAGTTATGTTAATTTGCAACGGCTAAAATTAGTATCAGTGATAAAATGTTACTGTGAATGGTCTATACTTACGTTATAACTAACACATCCTAGAAAACCTGCTATATTTATGCAAATATTCACCTACTAAATAATGATAAACACATTTAAAAACTATCTATAAGCACAGCTTTCCTGTCATCAGACAAAAAAGATAACAGGCACTTAAGTATGCGAGTGAAACTCAAAATTTATTTTCTGATAAACATATTAATATATTGCCCCATATACAAAAAAGTAAACCACTTACGCAAGTCAATATTTTACCCACCTCAATAAATCCCACTCTCGAGTACTTCCAGTCTTATTTTCGGGAGAACTTCAAGTTTTTACTCGAGATAAGTCTACCTATCCAATCCTGTACTTACTTAACTGTCCAATTTAGGGAGACCCATAAAATTGTTCCATGTTTCCTTATTTGAGCTTTACTTTCTTACGTATAAGAGAGAGTGGGAGTGTCAGGGTAAAGTGGACGAGTTAAAGGTACTGGAAAGGACCCGTGGGTCGACAATCAAGCGAAGTCAAGATAAAATATTTAAAGGTCAGCTTTAGGCCTTTCTACACCATTCGTCGGAACTTAAACGATTTAAATTCTTGGCTCGAGTGTGCTCTTTGTTGAAATCGGGTATTGGGAACTCTTGGAATCGAGAATGTTTTTACTTATAAGTTGTAGGTACCGTTACAATATTTAAGATAGAATTATAATTATAATACTTACTTTTTAACCAGCCAAAGAGCCCAGAAAAATTAAATTAAAGAGATCTTGAATTTTGTGTAGCCATTTCCTTCTTTTTGTCTCCAAATATATAATTAACAACTTCATTAAAAAGAAAAAATCTTTTAAAACATGGTGAAAATTTTTAAATTTTTCTATCAAGAACTTTGAATAAATATTTCTCAATTCTGAGGAATATTTATTTTCTGTTGCCCCGCTCGGCTCAAAACTATTTCTCAGTTTTATGTTTTTTACTTTTCCATGTAATATACGAATTGAACACATACCTGGGTGGTGTTAAGTTATGTAACCTGTCATACGCACGCGACGCTCGTCTTATCTTTCATAAAACTTGTTTTCCGAGTTTCCCAGTACCAAGAGTTCATGTCACAAACTACCTCAGCACAAAGTTACGAAACAAAAAACACCAACTGTGGCCCCTTTTTACTACTCCTTCCTTTATATACTAGCTTCAATTAATTTATAACCAATACGGGTCTATTATGGTAAATTGTATTATCTAAATGTATCCTATTTTCTGACAGATATTTAAATGGTAAGAATTTGCAACTAAATTACTCACGTAGGTACATACTCGTAATTGATTGAATAAGTATATATTGTATACATTTATGTTTAAAAAAAAGTGTAAATCAAATATAAAGTTCAAATATAAATGGATACAACAAGTTGTAGCATGTTTTAGGATGATTAATAATTTAATAAACAATTAACAGTTAAATGAGCTCATCACTGCGTCCATATTGTTTTCAACATTTCCTTCCCTTGCATAGTATCAGCAAGGTGCTTCTGACGCTTTTCTACCGTATATTTTCCGTGTTATAGTATAATAAGCTTTATTTTACAGAAATAAGGTTTTAGTAAATAGTAATCAGTGTTTTTTCCGGTCGGTTTTGCGTTGTATAGGCAAGTTTTACGTCGGTTGACTATCCGACGGCACGCGAGCTCGCGTGAGTCCGAGCTTCCCTTCGTAGAGGCTATGTTTCCCTACCTGTGGTTCCCAGTTACCACTTTACATGGCAGCAGATGTGAAAGGATATATTATAACGCATTTAGGCGTTTACCTTATAATGTTAATCTCTTTTTAATCGATCGTACTGAATTTTCCATCGGGTTTATGTGTACATGCATGCTTCGGACACGCATTTGATGTACCTGCCCATACCAAACGAATGCGCCTTTTCTTTCCTTATAACATTGAACTATCCCGATGCTATTTTTTTACTAGCTTTATGATTGTAATGTTATAATTTAGCACTATAGTACAATGTAGGTGTAGGTTATTTCTTTACAATTGCTAATCCTTCACCGTAAGAATCAATGGATCGAATAATGTGCGTGTTATCAAATAGGAAAAATAATGAAAATTTTAGTACAACAAACTACATGTTCTTACCTAATATATAATTGCACCTCTACATTTTAAATCGTTGTGTCTACCACTTACTTAAAACGACGCCGACAAATGCTACTTGGGAGTAGGTATCAACGTTAAATGATGGCACCGAACAATTAATTTAATTATTTGTATTCAAAGAGTAGTACTCCGATCAAGTACTCGGGGATTTGCCACACAAATTGCGACATTATTATTCAAGATTAACGCTTATGTGTCAGCGGCTGAGTTTGGCGGCTATGGATGGTCATGCTTATTTACTACAAAGCCGTTAGACCTTTATATTTAAATTTAATATTACTTGGTACTGTACTGGTGGTCTTTGCTTATAAAGATCTAGAAATACACTTCATAATAATATTATTAGCATATAAAAAAGCAAGCATGGATATTAAAATTATTAGAACTTTTAATTGTGATAAAAATTTACCATGTAAAAATTCCAATACATTTAATGTGTTTGTTATTAACAATCTTTGTTAACAATTATAAGCATTATCAATATAAGTCATTCCTAAAACCGTGCACGGAAAAATTTCGTATGATAAAATTTAGGTAAAAAAAACAACAAAAACATGTCTGCGAAACCAGAGTTCATTTGTCATTGTTTATCCAGACATTCATGAAGATTATGCTTAAACTGTTTACAATTAGACTTATCATTAATTTCATTCATGACTTACACGTGTATTTATTCGCCGCTAAGCTGTTATCACACACTAAAAAAAAACAGATCACTCACTAATTATAATAAATAATATATTCACTAATAACCAATTCTTATTATTATGACGAACGCTCTATTTTTAATTACACTAACGTAAGACTATTCCGTGTTAGTGAAATATTACAACTGGTCTAAATTTTAGTGGCAAAGCTGCTGGTTTATTTTTATAGAACGCATTAGTGGGCTCAATGTCACCCGGCTATTGTACTTGTTATATTGCCCTATAAACGATTCGTCCCTTATGGTATTGTACAACCCTTTTGCCTTAAAAGGTATGCTTAATACAATATATTTTTGCTTTAGTTTTTACATGACCACAGTTACGAAACAATGCGTACAAACGTTATTATCGACGCATTATTTGAAGACTGGTCATTAGCAAAAAATACTGTATTCATTTTTTAACAACGGTTCTTTGATGACGGACCGAGATGTAAAGCAGTTTTTTTTGCATTTTAGTCCTGTTTTGTGTTACATTTACTCAAAAAACTTTAACCGTTACTTTGACTGCATTTTATTAGCCTTAAAATAGCATATTAATTTAACTATTCTAATCTGATCCTTATGTCTGAATAATTACATTATTTGTCAAAAAACGGCGTTAATAGATGTCGCAGTTATAACAAAAATCAATAAAAATTTGGAGAAAAATATAACTGTAACAAATCGTTTCAATATATAAAATATATATAACTCAAAGGTTGACTGACTGACATAGTGATCTATCAACGCACAGCCCAAAACACTGGACGGATCGGACTGAAATTTGGTAGGTAGATGTTATGACATAGGCATCCGCTAAGAAAGGATTTTTCAAAATTCCACCCTTAAGAAGGTGAAATGGGAGGTTGAATTATTTTCCCATAGGCCACGCTGCAGGCAAAGCTGCGGGCAGAAGCTCGTGTATTATAAAACGACTCTACTAATTTTCGTAGATAGGTACATAAGACATAAATGGGTGCTTAATGTCCAATTTGAAACATAAAAAGTACCGACGAGATAATTTTAATGATTGTTAATAAATCCTTTATGTCGCTTTCAACATGTTTTTATAATTTATTAACTACTAAACAATTTAAAAGCCTGATAACCGTTCATTTGATGGACTGATTTTCCTGTGTTCTTAATACGGCGGCCGTGGTCTTTCGTTTTTGGTGTATTTTGCATCAAATTACTTACTATAATTTATTTTCAAACTTATAAAAATAACGTTCTTTTCTAAACTTACAAATTATTTGGGCCAAAAAATAAGAGCTACATTTGACTGAAATAAAAAAGTGTTAAAATTAGTTTCCCAAATGCAAAGACGATGTAACTCAAGGGAATGTAAAAAAACTCAAAATTAGACTCTTCCTTTCCTCTCTCTATCCTCCCATACCCCTCTGGTCCCTTTCGTGGCTTAATATGTGTGTGTTTGTATATACAGGCCAAGGAGAGGACAGGTTGTCACTGTACGTGTGACATGAAAAAGTTCTGCTACTCGACGCTAGATGGCGCTGAATGAAACTTTACTCGCTAGAGCTTACCTATGTTTAAACTCAAATTTATTTAAATTTCCTTTGTACTATTTTTATTTATTTAGTAATATTTAGCTCAACTAAGAGACGATGTATATTGTATATTTTTAATGTTATAAAAGTTTCTGTCCCTTTCGTAGACAGTGCTGCCTAGCTTTATGCGGAAAACATTGGAACTACCAACTGCTCCTTTCAGACCGGTTGCCTTACGGCAAAAGCCATCCGTAGAGCAAATAAAAGTTTAACGATTTGGTGTTAGGGACCTTTTTAGGTAAACGACCTTTGTCGCTTAGTCCTTTCTGCTGTGTAAAAGTGAATTGAAATTATACGTTTGTGAATGAGTTCCCACCTTTTTATAATGTCTTTTGTAATATTGTAAAATAAATCATTAAAAATTGCTAGATTTATCTTAATTTAAATGAAAAATAGGTACGTAATTTATCCTGCCTGATAACAGGGTAGGATATTTTTTATTTCACTGTGGTAACAAGTAAATTATTTCATTTATTCGGATCATATTTTGAAGGTCACTGGGGGATTTTGAGCCAAGTGCTCAAATATCAAATGACCTTTTATAGTGATTATGCAAGGAAGAACATATAATAAAAACATACATGATAAACAATACACAATTCTTTGGAAATCGTAAGCATGATAAATATTTATGGATACAGTGTTCTTTGAATGAGTCCTGTGAAAAAGGGGGCTATAATTTTGATAATCCAAGTAGGTATGTAGTTGATATTATGTTCATTCAAATGTCCTATACTATATTTATCGTTTTTTACTAGGTGGTAGGACTGTTGCAAAGTTCGTCTAGGTAGGTACCACCGCTTTGCCAGTTATTCTGCCGCCAAGCAGTAGTGTGCAAGCACTACTGTGTTCCGGTTTGAAGGGCACTGTAGCTAGTGAAATTACTGGGCAATTGAGACTTTATGATCTGATCTCACAGTCGAGTAATTTTATTACCAGACTGTGCTGATGTCTCAGGATGATGTGCGCAGTGCAGTGTCGCTTGTAACTCTATGTTTTAGGGTTCCGAGTGACACTGTTCTGTTATGGGCGCCGTGGCGCTTAACATCAGGTGAACGACTAGCTCGTCACATCATTCAATAACATAAAAAAATTTATCGTTTATGGTTTTCTTTTTGGGAATAATGTCAAGATAGGGTCATATTTATACAGAAAGTTTTAATGACAACTAAATAAATAATTTTCCAAGTCCATGTTGGGCCATGCATAGTACTCCGTAGATACACCGATACTTATGTTAATTACCAACAAAAAATGTAGGTACTGAATATGACTGAAACATATTGTAAAATAGCTTTAGGAAAAAAGTATTTGAAGTAAGTAATATATTGCGTAACAGTTTACTCCACTTACCAATCTCAAAAAGTCAAAATGTGGGCAAAATCTGTTATCTGTTGTTTTCCTTCCTGTATTATATATATATGTTCATGTTAATAATGAGGTTAATTCATAAATATAAAAAATATGTTAACAAAAAGCACGGACCCAAGTGTCTGTGGAAATGCAGATTAAACAAAAAAAAAAGTTTTTGTTAAACGAAAAAATGAATTACGAAGTTATTGTGAAAAATATTTCTTTAGGTAAAGGTACGGAGGCCACACTTACCTATATTCTAAAAAATAAAAATATTAATATGTCTACATCTACACAACGACATCTAGCCCCAAACTAAGCAAAGTTTGTACTATGGGAACCAGATAACTGATACAATACTTAGATACTGTTTGTTTGTAAATACATATTACAATATAACACCCAGACACAGAAAAAACAATGCACTTTTATTGTTTTTTATTTATTTATATGAAACTTGTTAAAAGGTGTTTATGGTTCTATTTACAATACGTTTGTGAAATAATGCCACAGACAGACTCACATACTTAGACACACATTTAAACACGTTAAACTTGTAGGACCCCTCTGTTTAATCGGAGCTTAAAAGGAGGCTACATTTCAACTGATGTTAAGTAATGACAATAATTATAGCCAAAGGTGGCAACACACTCCGCCTGTGTCAAGAACTGGCTCTCAATTGCATTGCAACCAGCTTATAGTGCTTGGCCATAGATCTTTAACTTGAATGTGGTCGCTCGGTAGGCAAGCGCTAGAAAATGCCAACACCATTCACGATGTTTTCCTTCACGAAAACTCTGGTTTATTGCTAACAGCAGCGTAGTGGAATTAGCAGCACCGTAGTGGAAGTGAATTAGCAACGTAGCAGCAGTGCAGTGGAAGTGAAATAGCGACGTAGCAAAAGTGCAGTGGAAGTGAAATAGCGACGTAGCAAAAGTGCAGTGGAAGTGAAATAGCAACGTAGCAGCAGCGCAGTGGAAGTGGAATTGCAAAATAGTAGCAGTGCAGTGTAAGTGAAACAGCAACGTAGCAGCAGTGCAGTGAAAGTGAAATAGCAAGGTAACAGTAACGAAGTGGAAGTAAAAAGGCAACGTACCAGTGGCGCAGTGGAAGTGAAATAGCAACGTAGCAGCAGTGCAGTGGAAGTGAAGTAGCAACGTAGCAGCAGTGCAGCGGAAGTGAAATAGTAACGTAACAGTAGCGCAGTGGGAGTAGAAAAGCAATACAGCAGTAGCGCAGTGGAAGTGAAATAGTAACATAGCATTTGCGCAGTGGAAGAAAAAGGTAACGTAGCGGTAGCACAGTGGAAGCGTAGCGTAACGTACTGAAGCCTACACTTTAATATGCGCAGTGGCGCTGCAGAAGAGAAGCAGCAGCATAGCAGCGTATAGTAAAATCGTAGGAATACGTATCGTACTAGAAGAATAACACCGCACTCTAGATGCATTCTATGACTGCAGCGGAATTGGAGCATTCGCATGAATTTTTTCGTTATTCAAAAACTTGTTGCCCTTTATACCACGGGTAACGCGGGTCATAATTTTCTATATAGGTGTTGAAAAAAATTTTCAATATACTTGGGCTCATTAACTATAAGATTTATCCAACCATCGGTACACTTATTAGTAAATGCAATTTTGATGCAATTTCTACAAAGATAGCGCTTTTTTTAAATTAATGTGTATAAGTTTTTTGTATACATATATTATACGAGACCTCCGTTATTTATAGCCCAATTCTGAATTTTTATATTATGGTGTGTACGTCCGGGCATGGTATAATTTTTCTTTTATTGTGTGGAGTGTGTGAGATGAAATTCGGTAAGTCTGTAGAGAACAGCAAATGCACCCTGAATTGGCTTTTAATTGGATATCACTATAAAAAAACAGCGAAGAGCCCTATTTAACCTGACAAACTTTTTAGACCAAGTTCGTATTTTGTCTGAATTCCGCACATAGCTTGGAAAATTATAGTGCAGGGCCGAATATTATATCTAATAATTATAATATGTATATAATCGGGCGGGATACAAATCAGAGTATCATCGGTTTGAAAGGTGCGACTCAAACGTGAAAGCAAATCGCAATACGCGATAGTGTAGAGTATGTATGAGTGCGTATGAGTATTGTATGAATAGAGCAGTATAAGTAAGTTTTGCGTCACACTACACTGCGCACGTAACCATGAGACATCAAAACAGGATTGTGAGATCTAGATACTATAGTGTGAGTAAAGTCTCATTTACCCAGTAATTTCACTAGCTACAGTGCCCATCAAATCGGAACACAGCAGTGCTTGTGCAGCAAAGTCTCACCATCCAATACAAGTGGAATCTGAAGAAAGTGACTGGTAGAGATAAGATACAAAAAAGTTGATAAAAATTGATAACCGAGCTTAGTGATATGCTATTGGAGATTTTAACGCTCAATAGTTGCAGATAGTCTGATGATGATGATATGAATGATGAACATTTATCGACTACGCCACAACATTATGAGGTATTTAGAAAGTACTGACACCTTCATGACGCGATTTTGTCTGGTAATAAGATTACTGGACTGTGAGATGCAGATCATAAAGTCTCATTTGCCCAGTAATTTTACTAGCTACCTTGCCCTTCAAACCGGAACACAGTTGTGCTTGCACACTACTGCTTGGCGGCAGAATAACTGGCAAAGCGGTGGTACCTACCTAAACGAACTTTGCAGAAAAGTCCTACCACCTAGTGAAAATAAAATAAATATATACAATGTGGAATTTAATTCGTTCTTTTCCTTTAATGTATGTATTCAATCCATGCTATAGAACGCTCCCATATAACTAAATAAATAAAAAAGTACTTATGAAATAATACTTAAACCTAGGTATTATCAAATTTAAATACTAAAGAAAAGCCTTGTGACATTGAACAAAGTTTTATGAAGTTTTATTGCCTACTAAACTTTTACAGAGCACTCAGCTGGTGCCCGCGCTGTGTGTACCGTTAAATAGACATTTTGGCTGTCATGCAGTTATTTTAGGAGGCACTAAATACTAAAACAAAACCCATTTTTTATTTTATTGGACCTTGATCTAATATTTTATAGCATGGTCTGAGTACATACATTTAAGGAAAAGAGTGAATTAAATTCCACCGTGTATATAGTAAGGTACTGTATAGTAAGGTTCTATTTAGGTTATAATAGAGGGCCTCGGGATCTATGGAGAAACGCACTTAGGTTCTAAGACAGAGCTGCTGCCCCTCCCTTAGCTTTATAAGATGTCTGCTGACGAAACAACGAAGACACATCTCGGTAGTCATCAATATCTTTGACTGGCTCGATAGGGTAGTTTGTAGTAACCCTGCCTTCTGAGCTGTAGGTTGTGGGTTCGATTCCCAACCAGAACATCGATGTTTGTTCTATGTGTTGTATTCTATGTATATATTTACAAACAAAAACTATCTCAATCTGATTCCCATAGTACAAGCTTTGCTTAGTTTGGGGCTAGATGGCGTTGTGTGAGATATCCACAAATATTTATCATCATTTTTATTATACTATATTTATTTATTACCCTAAATAAACATAGTAATAAAAAATGGCAAATTTCAAGCCTTTAGTAACGGAATAGTGTTACAAATATCAGAATTATAGCTGTCTAATGATTGTACCAAGACAAGGTCAATAAGTATAGTTTTTTTTATGTTCATGAATGATGTGACGAGATGGTCGTTCACCTGATGTTAAGCTACACGGACGCCCAAAACAGAACAGCATCACTCGGAACTCCAAAATATAAAGTTTAGCTCTGCACTGCGCATATCATCCTGAGACATCAGCACAGTCTGCTAATAAGATTACTCGACTGTGAGATCAGATCATAAAGTCTCATTTGCTCAGTAATTTCACTAGCTACAGTGCCCTTTAAACGGGAGCACACTAGTGCTTGCACTTTACTGCTCGGTAACAGAATAACTGGCAAAGCGGTGGTACCTACCTAGATGAACTGAGCGTGTATGCATTTTGTCAACTAAGTAAATAATATAAATAAACGCCCAACGATCACATACTAGATCCTGGACCCTCACTAGGATTTCTTGTATCTATAGGAACCCAGGAACTACGAGAGCCATGGTCCCACAACAGCCAGACACAGAATAAGTACTAGGGCTTTTTTTTCTGTGTATATACAAATATACACAGAAATTGTCCTGTCGCGGGAATCTAACTCAACGCCTCCGGGTTATGAGCTGACCTACTCAACTACTACATCACAGAGTCTATCAAATACATCTGGTTTCCATATTAGGTACAAACTTTGCTCGGTTTTTAACTAGATGGCGTTGTAATCTTCACAAAATATAATAATAGGTATCCCATTATTAAAATAACTAAGTTTGTAAAGAAATAAATCCAACATTTAATTACTAAGTAATTTTTAGAGTTAAAAAATCATACTTATCAAAACATAGGTATTTTCTATTTTAAACAAAAAATTAATTTCTGATTTTTTTTCTGAGAACGCGCATTGACGACTTATGTAAATTTTTAATTGATTCTAATTCTGAAAGAACGCGACTAAAAAAAGCCACAGATTCCTAAAAAAAATATTTAATATATGAATTATAAATAAAAATAAATAGTGATGGTGATCCTGGACCCTAACTAGGATTTCCTGTATCTAAGGACACAAAAACTATGAGGGCCTTGGTCATACAACACCTACCTATTTGTGCTTTTTTGTAGACAAATACTTGTACCTACTGCCACAAGAATCGAACCCACCACTTCCAGGTTATGAGCCGTCCTGCTCAACCACTACACCACAAAGGCTGTCGTAGTCAAAAGACTGAGAGTTTAATAATTTATTACTATTTATAGATCTAAAAAAAAAAATTAAAAAATGTCTTTTTTGTATATTGATATTTCTATGCAATATTAAACAATAAACAATTATTTGGGTAGGAATATTAAACAAAAAACAATTGTGTAGGTAGGTACAACAAATCGTTAGCTATTAGTTATAGATACTTATTTAAAAAGGTAGATAATTTTTAGAACTTCAACACTGATTTATTTTTATTCTGAGCCATAATATACAAAAAAAAATTGGGAATTTTTAATTGTGTATATATAGATGGTATATAACCGTAAGACTCTAATACAAAATGACACTAAAGCTATGCATACTTCTTATACATTCATTAAAAAAAATGCAAACGACAAAAGGCAGATTCTTTTAAAATGTTTTTGGCGCAATCTTTTTCGCTTTCCCGCTAAAACTGGCAGGATTATCTATACCTTATATAATAAAACAGATTTAATAATTTATTTTTTATTGAATAGCCACAGAATATATAAAAGTAAATAAAAAATAGTCTTATAGTACCTAGCACCTATATACCATTACATATTCTGTGGCAAATACACTATATACAGAGCCACAGATTATATAAAGTAATTTCTTATAAGTAGGTACGTTGTACCTACTATTGTTTATTCTGTGGCTATACAATCAAAAATATTTTTTTTTATTGTACTAGGTATCTAATTATACACAATCAAATACAAATACAAAGTACAAGTAATAATCAAAATTAATATATGCCGTCTCTTAATTCTGTTATCTATTAAGCAGTCCGCATTCCGTCCAATAAACCAAACAGTTATTCAAACTAACCCTCTCAAGTGTAGTTTAGTTCCACCATTCCGCTATAATCTGACTTTACCACTGCGATCGTTCGGGTTTTGTCCACGCTCCGCCTATTCCATCATGGTCGTACTATACCGCCTCGGTATCTCAATAGAAAGTCACACTAACAAACATCTGCTTATCTCCCGGCGAATGAGATATCTACATATAACAACGCCCGTAGCAAACAGAGATATCACTTATGTTAGAGCGAGATAAATATATTTCTCGCTGCATTCAATCGAAACATCTCAGTTTGAAGCCTGGAAATCAAACGCATTGCAAGTGCAACCTTATTACATGAATGAAAGGGTTGGATTTTGTTTGAAAATGTGCATCGCATGGTTTATAACGTCATGACGAGTGAGACAAGGAGAGTTGCGTTTGTTCTATGAGTAGAAAAGAGAGGGAAGTAATCGAATTCACTGGCCATGTTGCAATAAAGCTTCCATACGACTCCTCAGTTACTAAGTTTGCAGGGTGTTTAAAAGATGGCGCCACGGCCATATTTTTGCGCATATATTGTGATTTATTCTGGGCATTTCCAGGTATGTTGTGGTTAAATACAATAATAATCACGTCATAAATAATAAACAATAACAATATAAATATAAATTACACTTGCTAGTTACAGAAACAGCATTCTGCCCACCTAACCTAAAAACGTATCGGTCTTTTTGCCTTGAGCGCGTTTTTTAAGATATGTATAATTTTTTTCTACACAATATTTGCAGAAATGTAAATATTTTTAAAGATTTAATAAGCATTATTTAAATTAGAACAGAAATAGCTAGGTTTCATTGATATTGGCGATTTTTATCATGTTTTGTTACTCTCCTAAAAAACTGGTTTGTGATGCTATCCATTTCAACGACTTTTTATAGTGATTTTTATTTTAGGCAAGCATGCACTATCGCAAACTGCATCGTCACTTTCCATCACGTGATTACTAAATATTTAGCTTATATAAAAAAAAACCGGATGACAGGAAAAAAATATCGGCCAATCTGTTTTTTTTTTTCTCTATAAATTATATTTTTTGACAAAATTAGATTCAAAATCTCATTTTACTCTCTACCATCAAAATTAAATTATGCCAAAGATTCAGTTGAAAAGACTTCAACGAATACCAATATTTTATATCTGGAATTACTATATATACTAAAGTTCATTTCATATACAACTTGAACAGTTAACATTTACCAAGATTTGATAACGAAATATTTTGATAGAACATTCCATTCTCACAAATCACACCAGCTCAAGCTAAAACTTCCGCATTTTCCAACTGGCTGCTAAGAAAACGAGTCTTTAACACGCAAGTTTTCAACCGGTTCGTACTCTAATTAACTCTGTTCTATTTTTGAAACAACGCGCCGCGTTCCAAGTTTGAATATTCAAATTTTGTACTCACATTTGTTTTGTGCGGGCGTTGGAAACGTCAGAATTGCGGGAAAACATCGCGTGCACGCGGGTCGAGACGCGGCGCAGTGACGTCCGCGCTTTCACACCGACGACGGTCGATTTAACCTTGATTTTACACGAAAAAACGCGTACATTCACACAAAAATCACCTCCATATTTCGGTAAAAGTACGGAGCGATCCGAGATGTGTCGTCCGTGGCCGCGTTCGCATCTAAACGGCCCGAGTTTTATGTTAGATTACAGACGTAACTTTTATAGATCCTCGGTGCTATATAACGCGGTGGGCGTGTTCAGGGGAGTGAGGACCTTATGTGGAGGGTTGAGAGGCTATAATGGTTTGCGTGGGCCGTTGCACGGGTGTCATTAAATGTCGCGCGACGAGGGGTGAGGCGGGGGAAGGTGTGCGACTGAAGTTTTGGGTATTGATTGAATATGAGCCGGATTAGTGGCTAATGATCAACAATTGGGTGTTTTAATCGACAACGACAAAGAAGAAATGAAGGCGCGGCGGGGGTTCATTGATTTATCTTTTATCTTTGGGTAAAGTGGAGAAAGTTTGGTATAACGTTGAAAAAGCCGAGTTTTATATTTTGTGAGAACATTAGATTTGTTGGATTTATTTCATGCATATGTTTTAGACGTTAGTTTAAATGAGGTTCTATTTTCGGTATTTCAAGAATCAGTTGCACAAAGTATTTATAATTTATAAGTATACTTTATTTATTTATGCATCACAGTTGCAATGGGCGTGTGAATATTTTTATTAAGTATTCAGATAATGTGATAATTGTGTGCATATCACGACAGAAACTGAGTTAATTTGGTAATATATAAGCTCTATAAAAATGTGGATACAGAACTACCAACTCTAGATTTTAGCATAAGTGGGCATAAGTTTATGCATATGGTTACGGCAAAACACTCACGTGCAAGATAAAATCTTCCAAAACAAACATAGAATAAGCTCTACGACTACATTTAACTGACTCAATGTGACGTAAGGTAGAACGATGCTATCTTTATTTCACAATAAGTATTGTAGAGACGAAAACTCAATAGAAACTATCATTTAAACTATAGGAATAAAAAACCAACTTCATAGAAACTACTAAAATATCTGTCGAATTGTAGAGGCAAATGTAGAGGCATACGTCACGAATATTAAAGATACTGTTAAGTAATCTGTAGATTATGTTAGAGCTCACGTTGACACTGTTTCATAATCTGTGACGCAGTGTAAACGTTCGTGGAATGCACGACAATGTTTTTAGCCGTTTGATAGAGTCGAATCACGACATGTGATAGAACTCTATTTAGATATAGAGTAGGTAGAGTAGGTTATTGACATGAAGTACGTAGATATATGGAGAGATTTACAACTCTATTTCTAGTAATTCTCATGCATAACTGAATATATTTAAAGTAGGCGGAATTATCGTTTATATAGAGTCCTATTTTTAGCTATGGGATTTATATGTATAAATACTTATAGGATTTTCCTAATGTGAAACTTTTCTTGATAAAGGAAAAAGTTTCCGATTACTTTTTTCTGGACGCACAAGATTTGGTATGGTAGGTAATTAGTTACGTTAAGCATAGAGCCATAACATTACAAGTGGAAGTAATTATTCGATACGGCATGTTGATCCATAATCAATATAAAACATCTTTTTACCGCTTCTCGAAATTATTTCACGTTATTGGGGTTATGATCAAATAAAAAAAAATCAATCTACCAAATGTTCCTGCCAAAAGGATCAAAATTGGCCACTAAACTCAATACTTGTTTAGAATAGATTACCCAATGTTTCTGCTAATATTATCAGCCGGTAAATGATGCCGCAGAAAGTATAGGAGAAATACATCTTCAATTAAAAATTACCGACGACAAAATATTCCATAAACATGTACAACCTGTACAAAGTTTCCTCAAGATTCGTTGAAAAATACGAGATGTTACGAGTACGCCCATCCAGACAGAAAAAAGCGAAAATCGCGAGTTTAAGAAGAAATTTTGCTCATTTGAAAACAAAAAAATACTTAATCAAATAATTGATTAATTCGGTGAAGTAGCACACTCTTGCAATAACCAAAAGCTATTTTCACAGAAATAAATTACAATACTTACAATTTTATAGTAGTAATAAACTAATAGGCAATGATGCGAATCATCTCTACTGGCCACATATCGATACTTTCAATATATTACTTTTCACATAAAATACTGAAAAAATCACTACACACCCGTTACTTAAGTATTGCAATAAAGACACACACTAATGAAATAAATTATAATAAACCTGACCTTTACGCACAGTAACAAATCCAAGTTATCCACAGAGTAAGGAAAAAAAAACTTGCGCTCCGATAGAGATGCCTCTCTACACTTTTCATACAATTGAAACGTGTCCCGTTTTAGAATAAAACCTTACAGTTTAACGACACAGATGACATAAAATATAACAGTCTTGTCGTTAGTGTATGCGCTCAGCGCATATTGTTTGGCACACATATAATTATTACTTTCACCACTATTTTTTCGTTTCGTTTCTTTTTCTTACTCTGTCGCAATATCAAACGATTGATTGAACGAACAATCAGTGCAGTACAATACAATTGTTATTCGTGTCACTTGTCCGAGTTGACGCGATGCACTGGGACGTAATATTGATGCAATGTTTGTTACTGAATTTTAAACAGGTAATTTTATTCTTAAGAGTCATTCCATGCAAACGTTTAATTAAAAATAATAAATATATAATTTTGATGATTATATAAAAACAATTGGGGGTATGATTTCATATTTCATTTTTATTATAATTATGATTTTCTGTTAAAATTTCTGTGAATCCAGAACGTTAAAAAAATCCCACTTTTTTTAGTAGGTAGTGTATTAGGTAGTATTTATAAATATTTTTTTTTATTTCGTTTGCTTTCATATTATTTTGAAATTATTTATTTTTTATTTATGTAGCAATTTTTATAACCGCCATAATGAATTTTAGAAGTTTATTTTTCTTGCACAGCTTTTGCAAAATAATGCTCAATTAATTTAGGTTTGTGTAGGTAATATAGGTATAAGAAAGCAGTTGCGGCCCTTTTCTGTGTGGTAGTTTCACTATATCCACATCGTTTTTAACAGTAGATTATATCTTGTTAAAATTAAAATCGTTGAGCTAAAAACAAATCTGCACTGAAACAATTTAGAAAATGTGCAAGCTTTATAAAAAAGAATAAACGCGCCTTAAGTATAACTAAGTACTTTGTGTTGTATAAGTACTTTGTATGCAAATCAAATGGCTCATTATTGCATTTTTCACACTATGCATGCGAATTTACAATGAGTTAATGCATCCTCTGTAATTAATTATAAAATGTAAATCATGACAAATAATACATTCAAAACCATACTGAATTTGACACAAGGTGTGATTTTGCATGAATCCAAGTTAAAGTTTCTGTTTTTTTTTTTTTTACATGAGATAAAATAATTATACCGACATTTTTTTATGCATTATGATTTTGGTAATTAATATGCATTCTCAAAAGGGATTAAAACTTTAATCGTTAAAATGACAGATGAATTGTAAATTGTAAAAAATTCGAACTTATAGTATATTTTTGTTGGTAATAATTGTCTACACAATACAATGTCCTTTACAAAATAGGAGTGATGTGCGCAGTGCAGTGCCGCGCGAAACTTCATATTTTAGAGTTCCGAGTTTTACTGTTCTGTTACTTAACCGTGTCACTTAACATCACTCACTTACGTAAAAAAAGACCAAGAAATACTTGGATTAACTATTGAACTGATTTTGATGAAATTTGTATGAGAACAATCCAGAAATATGAAAAAGTTTTTTTTTGGAAGTCAGCTTGAGGTATCTTGGATTTGATTTCAAAATTAACGATACCTTACCTACACAAAGTGTTTCAAAGTAGGTATAAATCAATATGTTTTAAAAAATATCTGATTTCATTCGTATAAATATATTAATGAAAATAAATAAAAAGTAAAAAAACTATTCTAATATAGGTCTTTACCTATGAAATTGCCGTTTTGTTTGAAAAAAGTTAAAGTATTTTTTTTCGAACTTATTTATTTCTTTTATTCAAAGTAATCACCCCTGCAATCAATGCATCTTTGCCAACGCTGTGGCAGTTTATGGATGCCCTTCTTGAAAAAATCAGCAGGACGGGAGACAACAAACTCTTCAAAGGCGTTTTGTACTGCCTCGCGGGAATTGAATTTTTTTCCCGCTAAAAAGTTGTCCAAATTTTGGAAAAAGTAATAGTCGGTAGGCGCAAGATCTGGTGAGTATGGCGGATGAGGGAGAGCTTCCAAACCCAACTCATGCAGCTTAGAGACGGTCTGTTGTGCAGTATGGGGTCGCGCGTTGTCGTGAAGTAGCAGTGGAGACGACCGATTGACCAAAGCTGGTTGCAGACGTGCGAGTTTCGCCATCATTGTGGTCAGTTCTTCAATGTACACATCTGCAGTAATGCTCTCGCCGTTTTGTAAAAAGCTATGATGAATCACACCAGCAATAGACCACCAAACTGTGACCATCACCTTTCTAGGGGTCATTTTTCGTTTTGCACATTGCTTTGGTACCGAACCAGGATCTAACCAACTTGCTGAGCGCTTTCGATTGTCAAAAAGAATCCATTTTTCGTCGCACGTAACAATTCGGTTCAAAATTCCTTCATTTCTGTGCCTGTTAAGCAGCGCAAGGCAAGTCTCGACGCGTACGTTGCGCTGGCGATCGTAGTTCGTGGGGCACCCATCTATCAAGCTTTTTTTATCTTGCCAATCTGTCGCAAATGGACCAATATTGTTTTGATGCTAACATCAAAAGCTGCTGCCAGCTCAGCTGTAGATTGAGATTCATCAGCTTCCACAATCGCCTTTAATTCATCATTGTTGACCAAAGTTTCCGGACGACCACGAGGTTCATTTTTCAAGTCAAAATTCCCAGAACGGAACCGAGCAAACCAATAACGGGTTGTACGTTCATTTGTACAGTTCTCTCCGTAAACGTCGTTGATGTTACGTGTCGTTTGTGCCGCGTTGGTGCCACGACGGAACTCATATTCCATAATTACACGAAATTTCAAAGTATCCATTATGAGGAAAAATGTTGAAATGTAATGAAAATACAACGCTAATCAATAAACAAAAGACTTATATTGTAAATAGAATGTCATATTTTTAAAACAAAATTAATTTGAATTTAGAATTCATAGCCAATCAAAACTTTTTTTTGTTTGAAAAAGTCTGTACTGCAATACGGCAATTTCATAGGTAAAGAGCTATTATTAATAAAAAATTAATATTGTAGAGACACTTCTTGCTTTGCTCAATATCCATAACTTATCAGTACCTCTACATATCTCTACATAATATATTGCAAGTCTCTACCTGCGACTCTCTTGTACCTACACTAATAGAATAACAAAACGTTTTTTATTAGGGAGGAGGACGTTCTTTCTTAGCTTTAGGACGTCCTAAAGCTGAGAAAAGAACGTGTGTACGAATGAAGACATTTAGATTCAGAGATAAAGTCAGATATGTAAAAAAATGTACTATATAATAAAAAAGGATATGGTGACGGGATCGTAGAAGGTTTAGTAAAGGAAAGCTATTATTAACCAATTTTTTTATGAAAATAGAACAAAAAATAAAAATGCATATCATAAACTAAAAGTTGATTAATCTCGATGATTTGTTTTCTTAAATATGTTACCGTTGTATTTATTTATTTTTATAAGAACGGAACGACAATGCCAATCACACTTATTATGTAATTCATTACTTCCATTGTCAAGCATGCGTGACAAAACATTTAAAAAATAAATGATTTGTATACTTAAAATAAGTCAGATGTTTAATAAATTATTAAATAAGCAATCAAAATTTAATTGTACAAAAATAAAAATAATAGCGTTACCAGTAGCCATTAAATATAATTTTACAAAAATATCTGCAGATGATAAAATGAGATTTTAAATAGAGTACATAACTATGACGCATTTGGACATCCAAAAGCATACAAAGCAACGAAAAATGCACTTGTTTAAATGAAGAAAATTTTGTTTGTAAATTGAAATAAGCATTTATTTCTTAGACAAACATTTCCATCCGAATTAGGTATAAACACTCGACACATTTTATTAAAATTCTCAACCCTTCAAGGGGCGGAATTTCCCACTTCGCCGCAGAAATGCTGCCATTAAAGGGGTCTTAGACTAGTCCGGGTTTAGTTCCCTCCAAGGATACAGCATTTTTCTCACAGTAGTGAAGCTTTTACGGTTAAAGAATTTATTTCTCATAAGAATTTACAAATTCACTTACAGAGAAATGTAATTTTATATTAAAACAAAAAGCCGGTGAGCTGCAGGTTAGATGTTTACAGTAAACTTATCACATAATGTTGATTCTATTCTTAATTATATTTATTAGCTTAGGACCTACGTGTATTACAATATCTCCAGGGACATATCTCATTTTGTAATCAGTTGGTTAGTTTTAAGAGATACTAGCTTAGTATTCACACAAAAAGCAAGAACGTTTTTCTTCTTTTAATTTTATCTTATTTTGATGTTTTTTTTAAAATAAATTAATTACCTAAATTTAAATTGATTTTTAGAAATTTTTAGCTTTCCATAGAATAATGGTAAAAAGGAGTCTTTGGAATATAGATAACTAAGACATACGCTTATTTTTATACGCGGGTAAAACTGCGGGGCACAGCTAGTAAAATATATAATATTAGCGTGACTATGTAGAGGTTAATTACAATAAAAAAAAGTTACAACTAAAAAGATAATTGAAGATGAAGATGACCGTCTCAAATAAATATTTCAGTGATTTTTTTACACCCATCGTATCTTAATATGAGACCATGCATTAGTCACCTATTGGGAGACGTCACTGCAATCGAAGACGTAACAAGTAAATATCAATGAATGACGTTTTATAAAAAATTTCAACAGCCCGAAACAAATGAAGTTGGACTCTTATGACATAAATATCAGTGTAAACTCAACCAGGCAACTCAACCATATCCCAAAAGCTTCACTACTGGAACATCGGCACTGCGCTTCCGAGGTATTGCCAAAAACAAAGAGCCGGGCAGACGGGGGTCGAATGGGGTACCAGTGGGGGGTAGGGGGGCGGTAGTAACAGTTTTACGATCGGATGTGCGGAGTGCTCATGCGCGGTGCAAGCTCACGTTTGCTATTTGCATCAGATTATCGACGGATGGGTGTCCGGCGGCGGTCGGTGCGCAGGTGTGTACGTACCTTTATGTAGCCGCAATGGACGCTACGGGATAATAAAAGATAGAGTTTAAATGCGTGAATCTGAGACTGGTATGACTCATGCGAAATTATGATAGATTGCGATGGATTTTTACTATCTGACACAAGCCTTCTCTTCATTAGAATTATAGCCTAGGATTATAATCTCTCCCTTGTGAGACTACACTAGCCAAGTGCGGATCGGTTATTGACACGTGTTCTTAAAATTTGTGATTATTGAACACGCCTGTTTCTCTCTCTGGTCTAGTCTTTAATTTTTGTAAAAGCAAATACAAATTCGGCACATAACTTCAAAAGTCATTGAGGCAGGGCTAAGCGGGATTGTAACCAGAATGCATTAGTTTGAAATTTGCACAGACTACACGTCACAAGTGCTCTCTAAATAGTTTAAAATTTAAAAAATGGTTTAACATATTTAATGGTCAATTAAAATAGTAAAAATCCAATAATTTTCTGCAACATTGATCGTAAACATCTTGCTATCCTGACCTAAAGCTAGTTGGATCAGCCGATTAATATATTGATATCTTGGATCCACACTTAGATACATTCATTTTTTGAGGCATTTACTATTTATAAATTAGTATGGAACTATTCAAATGTAGGGTGAGAACTCAACTGGAAAATTGCGGTGGTCCCTATTATCTGGAAATTAATTCTAATTTTAATGCATTTTACACAACATTTTGTAACATAGCTTAATATACCTACCTATACCTAATGATACCGCCCCTCTAACGTTACTTATTTCAATAACTATTGTAACAATTGAAAAGTATTGCTTGTTCTAATAGCAATTGAATACATTAAGATTTATAAGCTTTTAATACGATCTAAGTGGTTTTTCATTGACCATTATCAACACTTATTATATTGACACATTTTGTTGTTATACTATATAGTTTCACATACCTAATCATTTACTCATATGTCCATTACATAGAAGCTTACCGCTTTGAAAAAACTCGTTCGCTAAAGTAAATTGTATAGAGAGAATAGAGTAAAATTTACTTTAAAGATATTAAAGAACAGGCAAACGGTATTGTAAATAGTTACAAAATAATTTGTTCAGAAATCTCACTTGTATTTTTATCGATTAGACATAATATGAAAATGTTTTTAATGTAGGTACTTAAATATTGTTCACTGATTTTATTTAAACGTCACAGCCGCCTATTAGTGTTGCCACTTAGAAATAAAAAAAAAACTAAAAATATTTAAATGTTTCGCGTAACACTGCATCTCGCACGAAATCCTAAGACGTGAGCATAGTAATAATTACTAGACTGTGAGATCAGGTGATAAAGTCTTATTATTTCAGTAACTAACCCTTTTAACCATCAGAACACAGAAATGCATGAATATCTACCGCTGGCGGCAGAACAGCTGCCAAAGCGATGGTAAGTATCCTATACCTATCCTACCTACATATCTAAACAAACTCTACCTAGTAATTACTAGAACTTACTAGATTAACTTTAAACCTTTAAAAATAATACAAAATATTATTTTATCAGTAATATTTACTGCATAAACTCACCCACCTGCATCGAGAACAATCCACTCATAAGAATGCAAAATACATGACTTTTCCAAGTTTTAACCTCCCGTTTATGTAAATTTAAAATATATCTGATACAGGTTGGATTATAAAAGCCATATCTGCACTTTTTGAGTGCATATTATAATGTACACTGGCGCAAATGAGAAGCTATTTGTAGAATATAATGAAAACAAAAGAAATATAAACCCACTAGTACATAAAGGGAATAATTTTTAAGGAAAAAAATCGGTTCCTAAATCAAAATAATGTATATATATAATAATGTATATCATACATCAAGAATCTGAGTATGAAATTAAGGTGATTGAAATCGGTTTAACCCCTTTTTAAAACGATAATATATCCCTTATGTCGATTCTCTCTCAAGCAGGTACACTGCAACTTTGTAAGACGTCGTATTTATATCTTAAAATGTTGGATAATCTCGCATCGTAGAATGTCACATGTCCTTTATGTTCTTAGTACTTAAGCAGATCTTATTCGTCGGATTTCAGAGACGATTGCATGCAGCTGTTTATTTTTAGACTTTGTTTTAGTGTGGGGTTTGTTTTAGTCGTCGGAACGTGTCGGTTATTTATGCCGGATATTTAAAAAAACGGTAATACTAACAAACAAAAGAAAGTTTGTGTAAAAACCACACACCCAGAATAGTCAGTAGTAGTAGTCAATAGTCTAAACCTAATACCTAAAGCCAACTTCAAATCTAAATCAATTTCTAAGACCGCCATGAAAACCTTCAATGGTGACTTCAAAAACGATTTATAACGAACTATCAAAAACTAAGGGCAGCATTATTATTACTATTATAATTTAAAATTAAACGTAGAAATTTAAAGTAAAAATCTTGTTTATAACGTACAACCAATATCTGGGCACTTAGAGTCTTGATATTTAGAAGGTGTTGTCTTATACTAAGTCTCAGTCGTTAGTTAGTCACGGCAAGGCCATTCATTAAAAAACATAGTGTATATAATTAAGTTCACAGTGACACCAAAACAAAAATAAATTCATGAAATCACACATATCAATTTATATCTTTAGACACTTCTTTTTATATAAAGTTTTTACATAAAACAATAAAAAGAGAACGTAATCAAACAAACCACTACCAGTAGGCAACGTACCCTATATGCTTTCAGCATTGCCACGTTGAATGGCAATGCTCAATCTTTAGCCAAAATCAATCTATCTTTTCTTCTTTTTGGGATTGGGTGTACGTAAAACTAATGATTCTCCGTAAAATATTACACGATATTTTTTAAAATGTTTGTTTCGTTATTATCAATCTTTTATCACAAAAACATGAAATATTTTACACAAAATTTCGAATCACAAGAGACTACTATCTCGGCAGAAGGCAAATATTACTTTGTTTACGATTTAACTTTCTAAAGTCTTTGAAATTGGAATATTTACAAGAAATTTGCATAAAAATAGCCACCCTAAAGGAACAATTGCTAGAACAAAATAAGTAGCAACCCTAGCGATCTACTTTCTAAATTATTCTTTTGTGTTTATTGTGAGGAACAGAAAAAATGTTTGACCCATTGAAGATTGTGGGACTTAGAACTAATTTGATAGACAAGGAACAGAACGTTTGAATTATTACAAAATAAGTTACAGGAATGATCTAATAAAATGGGTATAATTATCATAATAGCTATCATTATTAAGTATAAATAAATAAAGCAGAAAACAATGAGAAAAAATAATCTAATAAAATGGTTTGCTATTTACAAAATATTTTTTATACGAATAAACTCTATGAATAATTTATGCAGCAAATTAAAACTAATATGTGTAAATTATCTATTATTTAGTTAAAAACCAAACAAAAAGTTGAAAGCATATAGCAACGTTACTCAGTCATTGTGCCACATGATAAAAAAAAAAGCTATATTGAATTTTAAAAAATTATATACCTAAGCACTTTCAAATGGTACAGTAATTTTGATGGATAAAATTTCCCCATCTAACAAGTTCAACTGAAAAGAACCCTATAAATAGGAACTGACTAGAATACGCAATGTGAAGAAAACACTAGTATACCTACCCTTTCTGTTTTTTTATTATTCTTCTAACTATTTACAATAATATCAAATATCAAACGTCTCATATATAAAATTATACCCTTTCTGCCTAGCTTTTATGTAAATAGACGATGCAATTTAAGTGTCCATGAATGAATAAATTGCTGATTATAGTAGTAAAATATTATTATAATGTATACTCTGGCCTTTACTGTCTCAATTAAACAAGATACAATTTTATATACTTAACTTATCTACACATTTATAGTTCTTGTATAATATCTCTTTGCATCTTGGGTGCCCTTTTTTGGCTCTACACTTTTGTGTATTTAGCCAGTATCAAGTAATTGATAATTGCACAAGTTAGTTAATTATGTATATATATATTTGTCAAGTCAAGTCACAGTCATCAAGTTAAGTCATAGTCTAGTCTAGTTAAGTCATACTCCTAGTAAAGTGGTGGCAACTTTACCAGAAGCTTCTATATAGTTTTGGGAACAACACGAAAAGAAACGTTTCACCATCATTATACCACTTTTCCACACTCATGCCTGTAATCCAGCACTTAACGAATAAAATGCAACCAATTTTATGCACTGAAAATTACACAAGTTTTGGAAAATAATACAGCGGCGTCGCGATCTTTTTCGTTTTCCCTTAGATCTATCAACGCACAGCCCAAACCACTCGACGGATCGGGCCGAAATTTGGCATGCAGGTAGATTTTATAGTATGAGGCATCCACTGAGAAAGGATTTTTCGAAATTCTAGCCTTAAGAGGGTGAAATGGGTGGTTGAATTATTTTCCCATAGGCCATGGCCACGGGCGAAGCTGCGGGCAGAAGCTGGTTGTTTATAAAACAACAAACAACAATGTTTTATTCTAGACTGGTCGTTAACATATGATAAGCAATGTATGTAAATTATACTTTTATACAATTGACACAATTTGTTGTCTCCTTTGTTAAGCTTAAGCATATGATATTGTATTTAATCAAATTAATTTAGTATTAATTACAGTGTTAATGAATGTAATACATAAGTAATTTAGCAGTAAAAAATTACGATATAGAAGTGCTTGTTTTGTAATGATTTATTTAATTTTCCATATTAAATATGGACTTTTCGACACCGCTGTTACCTAGCTTTTCGTTTATACTTAACTATGTACTGTTTCTATTTAATTGTTTTTTCTTTTTGTGTGTGTTTCTATGTATGTACCTATGTATGTATGTACGCTACTTTAGTGCACATTTTTCAAAAATATCAAGTTTGTGCATTTTTGTAAGCTCTTCCACGTGCCAAAATTTATTAACTTTTTTATTGGCTAAATATATTAACTTTTTATTTATTAGTTCAACATTTACCTCCAAATAAAATAAATCTGTTTTAAAGGACCTAAACAGTATTTTTATGTCAGCCCTATAATAGCGTTATCTATAAGCTAACATTCCTAAACATAGTTGATAGAATATTTTAGGCGGCAAAAAAACTTGAGGTTATATTTGTAGCATCCTTTATTATATATTAACATAATATATCTAACTTCTCTACATATTCAATTCAAAGTACCCTAACTACTACAACATACAGTCTAAATCACCAAAGCATCAATCCAATCCTTCCAGACTCAATCTAAAAGGCAAATGAAACTCAGACGGTGTAGATTGGAGCCTCACACGAGGACAGGGCCGTTGTTATGCTAATAAGCAGAAACTACCGCAGTACTACGTGTTGGAATCTTTGGAGCCCGAGGGAAGAACAGGTTCTAGAATATTGGTATGTTGATCGAACGATTGGAAAATACTGTCTGAGATCTTTAGACGACTGTATATTTGATATGTATATACGTTATAACCTACAACAGGCGTATATAAAGATAAGTTGATTGTGGTTATAAAATATCCATTCAGTCGATTACCGGCTGTATCAGTTCCATCAATGAGTGTATTTTTTTATAATTTTGTATCTAGTTAGTTAAAAGAATAAAGGTACTTTTCCCGTAAAAAACTCTTTAACTATATACCTATAATAATAATAACGCCCAACGATCACATACATAAATCCTGGACCCCAGTTCCCCGAGGGACCCAGAAACTACGAGGACCATGGTCCCAAAACACCAAGACTCGACGGAACAAGTAATTTGCGTTCGTTTTTCTGTGCACAATTACCTACTTGTCCTGCCGCGGGAATCGAACCCACCGCCTCCGGGTTATATCTATATACCTATTGTAAAAAGCAAGACACTGCTTATTTTAGTGGCATGGATAAGAGAATTTATGGATCGAGTTAACTTTTGCTACTACCTATATTCAAATTCTACCTCTATTCAATAAATCTAACCTCAACATTAAATCAATTCAAAATACCTACTATTCAAATTCTACTAAATATGAAGTAATTACTTTGAATAGTAATAATAATGAATAATAGAAATTATTTAATTAATATGGCAGGGTCAGTGTATGGCAACTACAAATTAGTTATTAAAAATTACTTGATTGTAAGATGTAGAATGAGATACCTCTGAGGTATTTCCGCTGAGCTACAACATAAATAAATAAATATTTGTGGACATAAATAGTAATTTAGGGGTACTTTAAAGGATAAATAGAGTCTTAAAAGGTAGGCGATCTATCAGCAGCGTCCTTGGTGCTGCAGGTGTCTACAGGCGTCGGTAACTGGTCACCATTGGGTCTTCAGCTTGATTGCAAAAAAGTTGAAATTCTAATAGCTACCTAACTCACCATAACCTGCCTGTATCAGTGCACTGCTGGATATATGGTATATATGGCAAGCCACTTAGCCCAATTTTGGCTCTTATCATTCTGCTAATTCTAGCCATTGCGTACATAAATTAACTTAGATGTTTTATAGGTAATAATTCGTGGTAAATTACATGTAGGTAGTATTAAGCACAAGAGTAGATTTTTTTTTCGGGCAAGTATGATTCCTCGTCGACCTCATCATCACTATCACGTGAAATGTCAAAGTCAAAGAATATTTTTAGTGAATAATAATATTAATAATATTTATATTAATATTAATAATTAATGTAATACCATGAGTTAGGAAATGTATGCTCCACTCTAAAGCGCAACGCTCTCAAAAGGCTCATACAATGGAATATTTAGAACTAAGTACAATGTCAACTAATTAATCTAACTAATCTAAATACTTTTTAATGAATAATAATTATATTAATATTCATAATTAATGTAATATCTACTATGAGTTAGGAAATGAATGCTCTATTCTAAAGCGCAACGCTCTTACAAGGCTCATACAATGGAATATTTGAAACTAAGTGCAACGTCAATTAATAACTTATTTAAATACTATTTAGATAACTAATATTAATATAATTCCTCATTTATACATTAAAAAATATTGCTTGACTTTGACATTTCACAACATTGTACAACACTACAAGTGATGACATTGTATAAAGGCATGTAATAAATAAATAAATAAAAAATAAAAATTATTGCTACTTCAGTTTGGCCGTTCTTACCTCACCTTGTGTTGAACTTAGTTGGCACTAAGTAAAGTAGAATAAATCTCAAATTATTATAACTTCTTAAAATGAAGATAATAATAGATAATTACTGGGCAAATGAGACTTTATGATCTGATCTCACAGTTTAGTAATCTTATTACTAGATTGTGCTGATGTCTCTGGATGACGTGCGCAGTGCAGTGTCACGCGAAGCTCTATACTTTAGAGTTCAGAGTAACACTGCAGCTGATATGGGCAGCCGTGTCATTTAACATCAGGCGAACGGCTAGCTCGCCACGTCATTCATTCACATAAAAAAAAATTGCATCAATTTATTCTATCCTGACGCAAAACTGTCATCATTAATTGCGGTGTCATTTCTGCTGTCATATTCGTTTAAAACAAAAAAACAAAAACAAAATAAAACACTGTTGTTTAATTCTACGTATAAATTGAAGACCGTCCGATAAGTCTCGACGAAACCGGCATCTCAAACTGTCGATATTATCTTTCTTTCTTCCATGGAAACCAGAGATCGAATGACATTTTTATGCAAATAACCAATAAGTACAAAAAGAAGGCGAACCAATCACAATAACCCATTCAAATGCCTCAAAGGAATTGTTTCCAAACTTATTCGGATGGCTCTTTGTTATGATAATTTTGTGAAAGTTCTTACGGAATGAATCTGTGTCATTTTAAATTATGGTATTTGAGCGTATTTGTGAAACAAAAAATTTAGTAGGGATATATACATCTCTGATGTGCATAAGACTGCTCATAGCATTGCACTTGTACGATACAGTTAATTGGGGTAATAACAAGCCAAAGTCAAAGGATTTTATTGCCAATAGGCTATTTTAGCACATTTTCAAGTGAAAATACGATTATGTTCTTAAAATTTATTGTACTAAGCATATAAAATTACAAATTGCTTACGTAAAATATTACACCTATAGCAAGCCCATTATGTAACCATTATACAATATGTAAGTCTTTACTCCTGGTGCAAGCAATCCGGCACAATGCAGAACAGAAAATAAAACAAGATTCAAATTAATAAGAGAGAAAGAAATAGGCAAAAAGCAGGCAGCTACAGCATTGTATAAGAAGCCAGTATGCACTGGCAAGGTTTAAGTTAGGTATATCATTACTATATCATTTACTATATGAAAACACTACTACTAGGTGGTAGGACTTTGTTGCAAAGTTCGTCTAGGTAGGTACCACCGCTTTGCCAGTTATTCTGCCACCAAGCGGTAGTGCGCAAGTACTACTGTGTTCCGGTTTGAAAGGCACTGTAGCTAGTAAAATTACTGGGCAATTTAAGACTTTATGATCGGATCTCACAGTCGAGTAATCTTATTACCAGACTGTGCTGATGTCTCAGGATGATGTGCGCAGTGCAGTGTCGCTTGAAACTCTATGTTTTAGGGTTCCGAGTGACACTGTTCTGTTATGGGTGGCCGTGGCGCTTAACATCAGGTGAACGACTAGCTCGTCACATCATTCAATAACATGAAAATTTTTTTTTTAAAAAAAACAAAGATTTTCCGCGGAAAATTAATGAATATATTCAGATGAAGCCGAATGTATGTAGTAGCAACATTGTTCAATATCAAAAACATGTATTGCCGTTGATAAACATAATTATTAGCATAAAGTAACGATAATTATTGCATCGGGTCTGCGAACTTGGCCTGTCGTAGAGCGATAACTTCGGTTATTGAACTCTTATCAAAATATCGAACACTAATGGTACTATGCTTACCTAGGCATAATACCACAAAAACAGTGAGTAAACACTAAAATAAGTAAGTACTTAAATAAGTAGTTAGTTTCTCACGGTTGTTTCAAGCGAAGTCAAGTAAATTAAGTTACATGTGACGTTAAATATTTTTTTAAATGCAAAACCGTTAAATTAAAATGCTTTATTTATCATCAGTTATTATATAAGTAAGTAATTACTCCTCATATTCCACAAAAATACAAACGACTAAAATCATGCAACTTATTCAAGCATTTGCATCGATAACACTCAGCACCATTAGTTAAAAACCTACTTTGTTATTTTTAAAAGTGTAAAGATGAATAAACGATACAAAAATCCGAACAAATCCTACAAGATTTAAACTCTCAATCCTCAATCCTCAAAATTAAGCGCTGTAAATTGAACGCCGACCCAATGACTGAACCGAGCAACTGTTCAAATCAGTCCGAGAGGTTATCTGAACACTCTCAAACTGGTTTGCCACGAGACTTCAGTGCTTCACAGTCAAGTGGCTCGACTCCACGCGTCTTGCATACACAAATATCTAATACTTTATACTAGGTAGTAAATACTCACGTGGTAAGCAACAAGTCTACACCGCACTTAGTCCTTCCGCGTTGACACTATCACTCGCGTGTCTAGTCGCGAATGCTGACTGATTTTTTTCTCCGGTAACGGCCCATTAAACTTGTAGATTTCTATCTCGCTCTTAGAGCCGATAGCTTTAAGAAGCGAGACAAAGAAAGGCTGCGGTTTATAGGTTGTTGATAGAATTGGAATCCGCTCCGTAGCGGTGTTGCATATTTTTATAAGAGGTGACTTTGACGAGTGGGGAAATTAAACGCTAAATAAACCTTAGCATTTTCGTGCATACATTTGCCAATACCGACAGATAATACTGACAAATTTTAAAACATGTTGTCTTGTTTTTTATCTAAAGTATTTTACAGTTGACTAAAATTATATTCACGAATCTACTCACCTGTATAACTAAGCTGGAGCTGTCTTCATAATCTTCCCGCCAAACTAGCAGATTATTTGTCAATACATAAACAACACGCGTAGCAGTTCGTAGCACTTTACGTAGCGCACGTAGACAGAAACACTAATCACATTGTTTACTCAATAACAACATTCATAACGTCTCTACAAGGTTACGTCTCACGGAAATATAACGAAAGATGTTTAGGAAATATAGGCGTCGCCCCGTACGTAGAGTACTGCTACCAACGAAGAAAAAAGTGCAGTCATAACTCATCTACCTTATGTAAATGCGGTAAGGCTTAGAATTGGTTGAAGATTGGTGCTACACGTGCTTTGCCGACCGTACATCTTATTTTATATCGGCTCAGCCAGCATTGGAGAGCAGAACATCAAACGGCGTTATAGCCCCCAGACGTGTCGACCGCTCTGGCTGAGAGAAAGAGACAGCACCATGCCAAAAGAAGGGAGGCGAGATATTTTTGCAGTTCCAATACATTTATTATTCGCAACACAAACAAACATTCGGATCGAATATGGGCGATCAACTTTTTGCTGAGAACAAACTTTTGTCGTAACTTTTGCCGTACATGCGCTGGCTCTTTTATAAGTAAACGTCTTATTTGTTACTCTTTTTCCTTGAACGATATTCTCCTGACTATTTCGTAGCAACTTCTACTAGTGCTACGATTTTCGTAGATAAAAGATAGAGCTGTATCATTTTATGATGGTAAGACTTGCACTTTGAACTATTTATTTTATTAAGTACTTCCATTGATTTGTTTTTTAAATCGAACATCAAAAAAATGAACTTAAATAACTAGTAAGTCAAGTCACGTAATTATTACAATTTAATTTTAATATTAGATAAAAATAGTCTATTAAGTAATTATTCAAAAATTAAAACCGTATGTACCGCTTTAGTGCGTATATAAACAGATTTAAGCGGGATTTACACATTTATATTATTAGGCAAATATCTATGAGCTAAAAATTAACAGTAAAAATATATTTTTTTAAATACACCAAAAAAATTAAGGAGATAAAAAGTCAATGTTTCAACGAAACATTCTACACATCCTTCCTACACATCGTCTTTCTTAATCCCAATTTCCGTAAAGTAATCTTTCTCATCCCCTAAAAATTTCACACAAGGACAAATTGGGGAGGTTCAACCGTTTATCTGATAATGTAATTACCTTTGCTCGGGACACCTCGGTTCACTCTCCGTAATTGAGAGCCGGGCCTCTCCTCTATTAGGCAAATCGAATCTCTCCCCACCCCTTGACTGGGATATGGGAGTGTAGGGTGACCATGCGATCGGTGAATACAACCTTGTTTACTTTTTTTGTTTTTTATGTTACTGAATGATTTGACGAGCTAGCCGTTCACCTGATGTTAAGCGCCACGGCTGCCCATAACAGAACAGTGTCAATCGGAACCCCAAAATAGAGTTTCGAGCAACACTGCACTGCGCACATCATCCTCAGACATCAGCACAGTCTGGTAATAAGATTACTCGACTGTGAGATCAGATCACAAAGTCTCAATTGCCCAGTAATTTCACTAGCTACAGTGCCCTTCAGACCGGAGCACAGCAGTGCTTGCACACTACTGCTACTTGCTACTACTTGTTGTATAGATTGATTTATCTTTCGGTTGATGATAGCGGTGGCAATGTTATGTAACAGTAAAATTTAGATAACTACTTATAAAATAAATTAATTTATTTTAATAAAGACACTGACCGATCTTATTAATTGCTTTAGTGTTCTTTTTCTTCTTTTTCTCGTAAGACAAGTAACCCATGTGTCAGAATTTTTAGGTTGACCAAAGGCTTCTGACTTGGCTTAACGATTATTGTCTTTCGATTATTGTCTTACGATTATTATCTTACGATTATTGTCTTCCTATTATTGTTTTCCGATTATTGTCTTGCGATAATTGTCTTACGATTATTGTCTTACAATTATTGTCTTACGATTATTTTCCTACGATTATGGTCTTACAATTATTGTTTTGCGATTATTGTCTTGCGATAATTGTCTCACGATTATTGTCTTACAATTATTGTCTTACGATTATTTTTTTACGATCATTGTCTTACTATTACTGTTGGTATTACAATTATTGTCTTACGGTTATGGTGTTACGATTATTGTTTTACGACAACAACCAGGACTGAGAGCGCAATGTGCCTTCCAAAGTATGGTAGCGCTTTAGCGTTACAAATAGGTACCTAAAGGTGAACACTTAAACTCATGCAGTTTAACACCGTACAGAGAACAGTATTACGGGTCTATGAATAATGTCATGAAAAACGCGTGACGTTTACTTGTTTGAGAGACATTACGTCGCACAAATGAGAGTCATGCTTCCATAGCTGTTTACTCGTGGGACACCATTTTATTGTGAGTAGTAAGTCACAGAATCTATAACAGTTAGTAAAGAGTTAACCCTTAATCAAATAATCGGAAATATTTCCGCCTGTTGTGAGTGAAGTTTGCTATTTACGAAATCTATAGACCTAACTTACTTATTAACTATTCTGTCTTCATTTATCTCCTAAAAAGTTTTCTTTTTTATTAAGGATTTAAAAAACTAACTTAATTGATTAAATAATTTTTACACTTTGTAACAATTTAACAAATTATAATGAATTTACTGACGTTTTGACTGCGCATATTATGATTCTTCAAATCTCATAAGCTCACTTGTGAGATTTTCATTATCATATCATTCAAACTAAAGTTCAGTAGGTACTGTTCACGTTAGAAACAACTATATATTATTCAATATGCGAGTATATTATAGCATTGTTTTTATATCTGCTGCTTTTAATAGTTATTCTAAAGTAAGTAGTTTCTCTATATGATAACTGTCCCAAGAAAATGTGATTTATGGTGAACTTACTCTCCTGGATATGCGAATGAGTTCTTGGCTTCGTACCAAGGATTCAATTTACGTTGAATGTAAATAAAACGACTGAGTTGCGTTCCACAGATATTTGGAATGACTGTGCTTTATGTTTATATATACTTACACTCAATATTCAGTTTTTCGTACACTAGCCCGATAGCTCAGTTAGTAGTATCCCTGCCTTCTGAACTGTGAGTTGTGGGTTTGATTCCCACCCAGGACAAACATTTGTGTGATGAACATAGGTGTTTTTTCTGTGTCTGGGTGTTATATTGTATTATATGTATGTATTTACAAACAAAAAGTATCTAAGTATTTATCAGTTATCTGGTTCCATAGTACAAGCTTTGTTTAGTTTGGGGCTAGATGGCGTTGTGTAAGATGTCCATGCATATTATTTATTTATTATTTATCATTGCACTTGAGGCAGTTTCTTTTTAAACGTGCGTCACTGAGCGGCAGGTACTTAAGGCGCCCATCCGTCAAAAGTGGGAGGCAACTAGCTCAAGGACACCCCTGGGGTGCGAGCCTCGGCTTGGGCCGTTGCCAGGATAAGAGAATCGAGAAGACTACGTCCACTGGAAGAGTGGACCCTATTGTAAGTCACGACAGTTAGCTAACCCACGGGGTGTACGTCGACCTCGCCGGCCGGCGAGGTTGGTGACGCTGGTATCCTATACCGCTGCCAGAAGCGGTACCTGAGCCAGAAGAGCTAGACTGGTCCAGTGATCCTATAGCAGCCGTAGTATCGGCTGCTATAGGATCACCGGATCGTCTGGGTCGCTCAAGGCGTGTTTCGGGAGGCGACGACGCGATGGGGTGCCGCTTGAGGCGGTATTAGCGCGCGAGCCGTAAGCAAACGCTATAATATAGAGTATAATATAGAGTGTAACTATCAATACACACGCGTTTCATACGACCTTTTAAATCACCCTTGCGAGATAAAAACAGGTTTTTACTGTTATTAACTTTCGTGAAAAATTGTACAGGTTTGTTTATTCGCGCGCCGGCATGGCGCCAGTAATGCGCGCTCAGGTACACACAAACCTAACAGGGCGCAAACCGCAGATCAGAGAAAAATAATTTTAGCCTTATTTGCATAGTTTTAATTTTAACGAGTATTGTAATTGTATCTAGTTATATTAATTTTATTTGGGATTTGTTAATTTTATCTTTATTTACTTTATCTATAAATTGTTTTACACCGCCGTTTATTTTTTCTACTGTTACTGTCCATCCAAAGGCTGTCCGGAAGAGATCGCTGTCAGCGGTAAGACCGCCCATTTAAGGCGCGAATGATGCAGAAGGCATTGAAGAAGATATAATAAAGCAAATTAATAATTTTGTATTTAAAACACAACTTATTACTTTGTTAATTAATTTGATAGATTTAAAATGTTAGATAGGAGATACAATTTCTTGTGTTATATTTTTTAAAGCACGCGTGTATTGGATTATGAACCAAAACCCTTATGATAAGGTCTATTTTACGAGTAAGTGAGATAAAAGAATATATACAACCTGATAAAAATAAAAATACCTATGTAAGGTAGCAAATTTTTTTTGCAGGTAGTTCCAATGTACGCTTGTATAAAATATACAAATTCCTGGGGTTTTTACGTATTTACAACATAAGTAACATAAATGGTTCGTTTTTATACATAAACAAATAAAAGTGTGATGAAATTAAAGCAGCTTTTTTTGGATGTTTTTACAAATTTCCACTTAAAATGCCCTAAAAATGTAAATTCAACGCCACCGAATGAGTTGGACCACGTCATATATGGTCCTTAATTATACATTGGCTCCGTCCGGTTTTTTATGTAAAAATTGCATTTGATGGCATTTAAATGGAACCTGCACTTTGTATACCTATATCAAATTCATTATATAGAACTAATAGAAGTTGTTAAACAATAAATTGTGCGATGAAGTGATAATAGCTCAGTAGGTAGTAACTTCGACTTGCAATCCGGAGATAATAGGTTCATACCTTAAGAAATGAGCTTAAACTTTCGGGTAAAGGAAATATCGTGATAAGACCATTTTCTAATGTTCACTTTTCCAGTTATTTTATTGTTAAGAATCTCTCACGGTGCATTGCATACTGCATGTCCCTCATTTGAGGTTCTAGGGAGCTAGTTCCCAAGCCAAGCGTGGTGGGGTGCCACCTTCGTTAATAGACTTAACATCAGAAGAAATGTGATTAAATTCTACTCTAGTACTCTCTCCGCTACGATTATATGACAAAAGAAAAGATTTTTTATGATATTTTGTGAAGAAACCAATAAATACATCAATACCAATCCATTGAACTAACTTTCTAGGAATGAAGCTGTTATAGTTCCTGAAAAAGTTTGCTACCTAAGTTTCGTTTATTCTTAAAAAATCCATTCCACTATAATGGCACATACTTATATCTATACGTGGGCTCATAACAACTACAGTGGAAGTAAGTACCAAGTGAAACATTCACAGCGCAGATGCGCTTGTCGCAACTCAGTAAGGCGAGTTCCGTACAAGTAAAAATAATTTCTCCATCGAAACCAGTTGTGAAACTCTGGTTTCATAGACAGCCGAAGGAACTACACTGAACTTTCACAGTTACCCAGTTATATTATACATATGCTCTGGGTTATGCCGTTTCATCACTTAATATAAAGTTATGATTTTGAAAGCTTTCCTTTCACAACAAAGGTTAAAGATTATTTGGTTCTTTACTCTAAGATTATGATCACGACATCAACTTTCACAGTATTTATTATGTGTCTATAAGCTTTTCTCTTAATGATTGTAACGATACAAATAAATAATTCTTCATGCTTTTCACACAAACAGGAAGAAATATTTTACTCTCATTATAATTTACCTATTACCATTGCAGTCTCAAAAAGGTCACCATACAATGTAGGTAATATTAATAACTGGACTAATATTAATAAATTTTACTGAATATCATACAAAAGGTCGCAAGCGTATATATTGAAATGAGAGGTCTATGACGCAATATGTATCCGAACCTTTGACTAAATGGTCGAAGATTGAATCAGCATCGCAATTTAACGAGGCAATGCTGCCAGCGTGTTGGGTACGCTACCTTACTCGCGGTAGCGGGCATTTGGACTGTGATCATCGCTAGTGATACCATTCAAATGTTTTTGTGGTAGGTAGAGAAGCATTTAGCAGTATCTAAAAGGTTAAAAACAAAGGCACTTTGCTCGTTATAAAAAATCTAAACGAATTTGGATTGAGTTTAATGAATAAAAGGACTAAAGTAAAATAAGTAAACTTAGGCACATCTCTTTTTTTATGTTTCTTAATGACGTGACGAGCTAGCCGTTCGCCTGATGTTAAACGACACGGCTGCCCATATCAGCTGCAGTGTCACTCGGAACTCTAAAGTATAGAGGTTCGCGTGACACTGCACTGCGCACGTCATCCAGAGACATCAGCACAATCTAGTAATAAGATTACTAAACTGTGAGATCAGATCATAAAGTCTCATTTGCCCAGTAATTTCACTAGCTACAGTGCCCGTCAAACCGGAACACAGCAGTGCTTGCGCACTACTGCTTGGCGGCAGAATAACTGGCAAAGCGGTAGTACCTACCTAGACGAACTTTGCAGTAAAGTCCCACCACCTAGTATCTCGTTCAACATTTGGTAAATTTACCACCGCTTGTATAGCTCAAGGATAAAATACATACAAATTGCGTATTTTAATACAAGATATACTCTATACAAAGTTGTGTTGTACCTAAGGACAGAATTCCACATATAAACCGTGGAATGTAAATACTAGCACATCACCTATAATACCTAACTTTATCAGTCTTGTGCATTTATCACGTGTACTGAATATTAACCAGAGACAAATGGATTATGCCGAGGCTAAGGCACTCATAACGCGAGCCGTCTATAACACTAAATTACTGATTTCATTACCACTGCATACCTACTTCGTTTGCCGCTATACAATGTAGCTTTAATATCATTGCTTAAGATATCATTGTAGGACGAAAAAATCATAATATATCGACGATATTTTACAATAAAGAAGGGATGCCGGCCAATAGGAGTAAGCTCCACGCCGTTCTACATTTAACTTTAAACGTCCAGTGCTATTGACCTGCGGTATTTACGTATTGTGCCTCTTTGTCACCGAATAATAGTTGTGGACGGGAGCGGAGGTAGGTCGTTTTATAGTGGTGGTGTAATATGAAGTTGTCTCGGTTGGCTTCATTTATATGCTAATCAGGGAGGAGGTCCAGAATAACCGGTAGATCGCATACCTTTCGGATACTTTGTTGTAAAGCTCGCGTTATTGGTACGACTTATAAGGGTTTGATACCAATTATTGGCTTTGGAGAAGAATATAATATGCATCAGTAACTTAAGATTACATTGGTGCGCTGCCAACATTACGTGGGTGTAAGTAGGTATACCTGCTATATACGAACAAAACTTATTCCAGAAAGTATACCTACCTATTATTCGTCACTATACCTATTTTATTGGTAACTGACGTAATAATAATAATTCATTTCAAAGCATCCATCTACATTTATATCCCACTAAATGACAGCATTTCTGTACCTTCGTCAGTACCTTTTCCAGCTGATAACGTCCACTTATACATAGGCCTCCCACAAAGAACAACGCTATGACAGTATCTTTAGCCACTTGCACCTGCTTGACTTGATGACTTGGACTGTGACTTGACTTGACACCTACAACATATATATGTCGGCGGCAACGTCCAGTTATAAACTCTATGCGCAACGGGCTGTACCGTAATTTACTCTGTGGCAGCATTTAAATTTATTACAGTGGCAACATCGGCATTTGTCATCGCTTCCCTACCCATCTGGCTATAGAAAGGGACCGCTCGGTGTACTACAGATCATTCTTGTTCCAGACACGGCGCGGTGTGCACTTGCTGAAGGCCTATAGTTATATAGGTTGCAACCTACGCACAAGCCGTTCCTCCGACATATTATATATATATAATAACTTGAAAAAATAATTACTTGACACTGGCTAAATACACAAAAGCGGAGCAAAAACCAAAACAAAAAAAAACCATTGTCGCCAATTGGATAGTCTATCGTCAACAGATGTCGCTACTAGTTCACAAAGTATTTGTCGTTACTAATTATTTTTATGTAACTAGCCTATAATAGTGTTAAGTTTGATATATATACTGTTAGATTCAACTTTTTGTTTCTTTCTTGATCGAAGTTTATAATATACTAAATTGGGTTTTCAAAAATTGAAAATGTAAAAAAAGAAGAAGAATGTGCAATTAATACCTTTTTTGTTTGCATTAATGTTTAAAGTTTTATACAGTATATTTAACAAATTTAGTTAAAATATATCAATTAGTAGCACGATGGGTTGATAAGCATACTTAAGGCTTTAAATAAATAAATATTGTTGTTTCATAAAAATGTAAAAAAGAAGAAGAAAGAAAAAGACTCACGGCGATCATGTTGGCCTATTTAGTTTTGGATACGAATCTGTAAAGTTTTTTAGTTCAGTTTTATATAAAGCTCTATAAGTGGAGAATAAAAGTTACAGTTTTTCAAGTAAGAGCATGTTTTTATTTCCAACCATCACAACCATTTTATTATAGGTGGTCAGGCTGGAGTTGGATCATCGCCAGCACCAAGAGCCAGTGCCACAACCACCTCAGGAGTCACCATTATAACATCAATAACTATTTTATCTGATAAGTTCTTCCTCATCTCCCTCTCACCCAGAACCTATCCTGTTTTATACTTATCTGTTTTTCTATTATTATTTTTTAATCTGTATATACTTTTTTTTTTTTTTTTAATGTTTTGGCTCTACACTTTTGTGTATTTAGCCAGTGTCAAGTAATTGATAATTTTTCAAGTTAATGATATTTACGCAAATATGTGTCAAGTCACAGTCAAAGTCATCAAGTCAAGTCATAGTCTAGTCAAAGTCATACTCCTAGTAAAGTGGTGGCAACTTTACTTGAAGCTTCTATGGAGTTTTGGAAACAACACGAAAATAAACGTTTCATCATCATTATACCATTTTCCCACACTCACGCCTGTAATCCAGCACTTAACGAATAGAATGCCACCAATTTTATTCACTAACACTGAAAATAACACAAGTTTTGGAAAATAGTACAATGCGACGATGCGATCTTTTTCGTTTTCCCGCCAAAACTCCTGTATATACTTATAATAAGTGTATTTCTTTTCAGCCTTCTCTTCTCTTCTTTTTACGTCGTCGTCTCCTTCCAGGGGCTGATTAGGTAAGATCAGGGGCCTTACCGCGTAAGTCGGGTGGAGATCGTAATCATGTTCTCTCTCGCTCGCACTCGTGGACTTGTTAATTGGCGCGTGTAGGATGGCAGGCGAAGCCGATTCCCAGAACGGTTACGTGGTAGGGGTGCTGGACCTAGATGGACGGAGTCGTTACGTGACATGAGTCATGGATTTTTTTATTAAGAGGTACCTACTTATTTTACACTATTTTATAGCATAAAAAATCCCTACCTATACTTAATATATAAAAATAAATAGTTGTTTGTTTGTGTGTACGTTTATTTGTTCATCTTGTGTAGCTTTCACGCCAAAACTGCTGAACTGACCTGAATAAATATACCTACATAAACTACACTACACCAAGATAAATATAGGTCGGTAGGTATTATTTTATCCAATAACGTTAAGATATTCTACGTGAAAACCGGTAAATTGCAGGTTAAGCCACAAGGTGCCTCTAGTAATATGTTACAAACCTGTTTTTGAACACGTCTCCGCAGCTCTATCAAGTAAGCTTAAGCTTCCGTAAAAGTTGCCACCCCATGCGCTGGTAGATGGCGCTATTCTATAACTTTTATGAATTTAATTTATATTCCATATGACTGTAGTTGTAGACTGCCATCAAAAATAAGAAAGCGATACATTTGTAAGTTTGGCATTCTTCTCTCGAATCAAAATTCGATATTAAATTTACATTTAGGTAGGTACCTACATTAGTTTAAGGGTTTGGAATTACCACATAATTTAGGTAAGTTATTTTAAATTTTAGAACAGTATCTACGTCTACTTAATGAAACAAAAAATATCTATTACCAGGCCTACCTACTTCTCTACCTTTGCGTCGTATTTTTTTCTAAGGATTATTGAATATCCACAGGTACCAATGAGCGTTCAGTATTTGGTTTGCCAAGTTGACATGAATTTATCAAATGTAGGTACACGAAAAGTCGGGAAAAAGTGTGGGTAAGTCGTAGGTACTTTAATAAAAAATTGATACAGACGGGACTAAAACTGTTTAAATTATTTGAATCTTCGTAGTTTTAAATCCTTTTCATTTCGACAGTACCAGAACCAATAGTAGGTTATAGCAAAGAAGTATCTCTATCAGTGTAACTTTTTAGTTGGTTTGTTCAGTTTTCTACTCTATCACAATGCTGATAAGAATCAAAACAGAATATCAATATGTTATGGACTTCATACATATAAGCCATGGAACGACAGATTGGTATCATCAGTTTTGAATTTGAAACATGTTTGGGATTGAACCATTTTTTACATTTATAGTACTGGTTGACATCTCTAAGTTTATTTTAATAATAAAAAGAGATTTACCAACTAGGTAATAAAAAAATAATTCCTACAACTATGCATTTTTAAGTAGTAATAGTACCTACTTTAATATTTCATAAGTTATTAGATTACCTACTTTAAAAAAACACGATTTATAAAAACTTATTGTTAATCTTTTTTGCAACAAATCATGTTCCGAATGTTTCAAAGGATCCTATTTATAAAAACTATAACAAAAGAGGGTAAAAGAAAAGTAACCAGGACACGACGAAGTATTTAATTTTTTCCCTTTCATACATTCTTTTCTAAATTCGTCATTAAACTGTCGAGAGCACATCCATGTTTAATATTACATTATACTTAACAAAACTTCAGATTTTCTGGCGTGATTAACTACATTAATTTAACTGTACAATATAATAATTACGAGACCTTTTAATTATCATAATAATAGGTGTGGCTCTAGATGCAGAACTACTGAAATCTTTGAATATACAGTTCTTATAAGAGAAAGCGAATATCTGAAAAGCAATATTTATAAATGGCGATATAATGATAATATTAGTAATAATTTTAAGTACTTTCCAATCAAATCAAGGATTTGTATTACCATAAGAGTGCTAGGCATTGCTTTTCAGATAAACAATGGTAAAATAATTTTATAGACGTATAAGTGTATAAAGTGTAAGTTGCCATATCCAATATAGCTTCGGCTTGACATTTTATAATAAATAATGCATGTTGTCTTAAGAAAACCAGACTAGCAACTTGGCGATGGTTCTTATGGTACAGTCATAGAGTTTCAATTAATTCAAATAGTTTTTCTTTAGATCGTTGCATATTACTTAGATGTTACATTTTGTTTTACTGTTTTTCAAGATGTATTTATTGCTAATCCTGTCTTCTTTTCAACCGAAGCAATATAGAGATGGGTGTCATTATAACAACTTCTGAAAGGGTCTACAATCTGCATTGATGTTGAACTGTGTCGCCTAAAATCTATGCCATATCGTCTTAGGGAAGGAAACGACGTTTCCCTTGACACTTTCCATTTACATAGAAATTCGGTCGCCTAGACGAGGTCGCCATTTTGTACAAAACACCTAAATTTTATCCACTATATGTATGGGACAATACAGATTTAAGAATAAGATCGAGTAAACTACTAAGTTTACCATAGAAACATTTATTAGGTACATAGATATAAAATGTAGGTAGCTAGATATTACAAAGATGATATTCTAAAGACTGAGATGATTTTACTATTCATAATTATAACTTTAGTTAATACCTTACATTAAAGTAATGACAAATTATATAATACATAATGTACCATAGTACATAATTCGTTCGATGTAGAGCAAGATACAATTATTTAATAGATTGTAGTTTAACTCGTGTATAAATAAATAATAAAATATTTAACTAAAACAAAAATAAAAAGTAATAGGGTAAAGCGAACAGTTAAATGATCAATAAAGGACAGTATTAATGCACTTGCCCATATCACCTAATTAATTGATTATAACATCAACTTCAATATCAAAAGTCATAACAGTAACTTAATGTATACTTCTACTGGAACCGAGTTAAAGCTTTGTCAGAAATCCATAATTTATATAACAAAATTTACGAATTATGAAAGAAATTAAACAGTAATAAATATTTGATCATAATCTGATTTCTCTAACTGCTTATGCACCTATATAATAGAAAAATATGACATGTCGATGGTAGTAATAGAATCAGTATCGCTAATTTGCACATTATCTAAACATTACAAATACAAACCTACGATTCGCAAAGAATATCTATAACTGCCACCAAAGCCACCAGAGTCATTCAACAATTTGGTAACGAAAATAAAAAAGTAACTGATTATGACTAATCCACCCTCTGAACAGCGATACGAATACAACAATAAGCAGTCTCACAAAATATTTTACAAAATTTATTCTCAATAAACTATCTAGAAACTATAATTTATCGGTGACGTCTTTAATATCCATGAAAATCGTACTTAAATAAATTTTCAAATACATTATATCCAGCGCTATCACTAAGTATCATTAATATCAGGAATCGTTATCTACTCATTTACTTAGTCTCGTTAAAATTACAGAACATAATTTCGTAATTAATACTATACACAAATCGACAACACAATTATCTTAGTATGAGATTCTCTGGGACTCGAGCGCGCACGGCGCAAGCAAGCGTCCTCGCGTTACGTACGGAACGGTATAGCGCACTCGTTCGTATAGTCTATCAGGTAACAAACATTGGACGTGAGCTCCTCGCGGAACCTTAAGTACGACCACATTCCACTGTCCTACGGAACTGTTCCTTCCCGGCCGGTCCGATTTAACTGGCTATACCGTGGTGAAGGGGGTAAGTCCCAGAGAAGGGCGCGGGTCACTGATGGTGTTTGGTGGGAGCCGCGTGGTGCAGCGCTACGTGGTGCGGCGCGTGGTGGTGTCCAGCGTGGTGGTTGTGATTGTTCGCATTCGAGTTGTTGTTGTTGTTCTGAGCAGCTTGCGCCGCTTGCCTCTGCGAATTCTTCTTGTTCTTCATCCGTCTATTCTGGAACCATATTTTCACCTGTCTCTCCGTCAGGTTCAGATTTCGCGCAAGCTCCCACCTCTTTTGTTTCGACACGTAAGCGTTGAACAGGAACTCTTTCTCTAGCTCCAGTGTTTGGAATTTGGAGTACGGCTTGCGCTTTTTGCGCACCGTCACCTGGCCAGTCCAGTCGAGCGGGTTCGAAGACCCGCAGCCGACTCCCACTCCGACCGACATTGACAAGGAACCTGCACAAAATAAAGCGTCATTTAGTACTAGCGAGTGTGGGGCGTTAAATTTAGATTTGAGTACACATGGTTCATATAAACAACCTGCTGTGAACAATGTTGGACACGTAAATAATCCGTTGGCACGACTACACACATTTCTGATATCAAAGTATTTCCAAAATTAAGGTAATTCTACAATGAGTAACGCAAATAAGATTCACATGCTGGGTTTATATTTGACATATTTCCAGAAGCTCTTTAACGTATGGCATTCCGTTAATTAGGTTGCATGGACGGAACGCTTTGTGAGCTGCACGCCACTGTACGGCTGGAATACATTACATTTTTAACTAGCTATTTCCATACCGCCTTCATAGAAACAATTGTGGGTTGGACGGCGCGTTAGAAGTAACACATAGCGCGATTTATGCGACCGGTCCTTTTGATGAGATCACCGACGATAAAGTTTGTATGCAACCCACGATATTCTCAATAGTCGATGCGTGCACCACACTGCACCATTTCCTATTATTCAAAACGCTGATCGTGGGCTAGTAACGTTGCGAAATGGATGCCTCATTGTCTAGCGGGTGAGCGCTATGACGAGTGTCGTAAGACTCGCATCTTGCACTCAGGTCGCATTTGCTTTTTATTGAGTAGACATGAAAAGAACTCGTGTACGTAAAAAATTATTTGCAATCTCTCAAGTGTAATTGAGTAATTTCTATTATCATTATAAGAAACTTACAGATTAAGGAAAAGGTTAAGGAGTAAGTATAAGATAAGTGTATCAAAAGAAAGAAGTTTTTACTCATTGTTATTCAGATATCAAACTTAATTCAAAAATAAGTAAAAATATTCATGCGTATTTTATTATAAAAATGCACTATCTGCTACAATATTTATGTTCAATGATTCACTGTCCTAAATAGTTTGTCCTACATTCTTATTTGTAACAATGCTGTGTAAAATGCTCATTGATACTGCCTTAGGTTAGGTAATGGGTAGACTTGATAGCAATTCAGCTAAGCATGGTTCGTAAAACTGCCCTACCACAATACTTAAATGTCACCCACGCATGTGTTTAGCTTTATTTATTGAACAATTAGGTATCTACGTAATCGTTGGCAATCCTGAATTGCCTAACTTTCGCTGTGTCTAAAAGAAAAAAATATCAATAAAGCATAACAATAGCGTATGAAATTGTTTTACAGCTTTCGCTAGCATACGCTATATTCGTAGTGAATTCTAAAATACTGTTTCTAGCATGTTCCATCAATTACCATTTTCTATTATCATCAGACTGACTAAACAAAACGTACCAGTTTAAAAAATATTAAGGTTATAAATAAAATACGGAAACAGAGAAAAATTGTCATCCTTAAAACGAATTGCGTTTTTCCTTCAGTAAGCTCAACCTTAATACTAAAGTCTCAGCCTGAAGCAAAGTAAATTCCAAGCTGCCAATTTATTCTTCGAAACAGACGGCACTTGTTTAAAGAGAACATAATGACAAGCCGAGTTGTCAATTATGAGGGAATAGGTAGCGATCAGTGGCAATAAAAGAGCGGACTCTCTTCAACCATAAAAGTTTTACCTACCCGACCGCAGGCGTTGTCTATGTTGGGTACCAACAATGATTTGCGGTCAAACTATTACCCTTATACCCTTATCTGTGCGGAATAAGGCTCATATTTGAATGTCATTAGGTTAGAGAACTCCACGTAGGCTTCTGGGAAGGGGCTGTATTTTTGCCAAAGAAATTCCGTATTGGTATTGAAAATAATTAAGGGTCACATGTCATCACAAAACGGAAAGCAATACTAAATATCGGTAAGGGCGAAGAGATAAACGAGACTGGTAAGACTCCTAAAGATGTATAACATACATTGAGTAGTAACTAACGGCACCATTCCACGAACCGTTTACTAAGCCGTAAATGCACAAATCAAAGTCAATGTCAACCTCAGGTGTGGCCGTAAACACAATCATAAAGTGACGTGAACACTCGTATAACTTTTTCAACAATTGTTTCCTTTTAATGGGCCATTATATGCGCGTTTTACGCAAAATTATGTCAAGTTACACCTCTGTCGTAACAGAGGTGCGATAAACCCATCTTTATGGTTTGGTGGCGATCGGAAGCGAAGTGAACTAGCAGAGTGTTTATGAATGAAACCTTTTTATTGCTCTCGTATTGACATGGCAGTTGTGGTTCAGTAATTACGACTCACAATCGCGATTTGGGGAAGAAACCAGTATTATTGCATGTCTGACGCGGTTTTATGAATCATAAACGTGATATGTATCTGCTAGAACAAATTGTATGCAAGGAAGTATAGTGGGCACAGTAGCGGGTCATTTTGTCTGCCTTTTATCGCCTCATCAAGCTACTAATGTGTTTATTGCACCAATATTTTGTTTATTACCACTACACAAAGATCGGTTTATTGTCTTAACGCTCAGGTATCGTGTTTATTTATTAGTTATACATTTTTATTGACTGCTTTATTTTACGTAAACTTTAATTTATTGTCGGTTGTATAGCGCCTTTACATTGCCTATAAAAAGGTGCTTACGGTTCGTTTTTAAACATTTGTAGCACGTGTTTCGTTCATTCATCAAATTTATGGTGGTTGTGGGAAATTGTTTGAATGTGTGCGTTTAGCGGTTTTAGCGGTTGCTTAGGTAATTTACGGATTACCTCTATGGCAACATTGATATGTTTAGCCAAAATACATTATATGAACGGTTTTCTGCTTTTTGCCATTTAACTAGTTATTTTTACCGTAACTTATGATGCTCTAACATACTCTCTATTTTAATTTTACTTGTACTGAAGAGCTCCAAAATCACTGTATCATATTTTACTTAAATAAATATCTTTAGCTACCATAATTTTCTATCAATTGGAGCTTGATTTTTCAAATTTTTATATTGCTGATGATATTATTTTCTGCCTTTATCTGTATCACTTTTCAGGTCAAAGATTTACTTGAGTATAGGTATAGTTGCAAATGACTTTATTCTAATCTAATTTGATGTTTATGAACTTTGAAAGGGGCTTATTCAAATTTCAAAGTGATATAAGTCAAACTTGTGGTGTCTTGTACCTAGAGACCACCAAAACCTGAAAATAACTATCTATCATGGTGACAATAAAGTAATAGTGCAACTTGCTAAACGGTGTCGTGTAGTGTTCCAATCGTTCATCTTCTGTAAGAGAGACCAATGCATTCAGCCATGAGAGTGTGCATCGAACTGTTGATATGACACCCACATAGCCGGAGAGTGCGCTAGTGTGCGTGAAACCCACACACGCTCAGACAAGTGCGCCTGTGTGCCGCGCGATCGTAGCGCCGCCCAGCGACGAGTGGCGTTCCCCACGGGTCAAGGTTGACAAACTCATCATAAATAATCATTTAAAAATATTAATCAAATTTATCAGTTTCAGGAACTCCAACTTTACACAGACAGTAAATGCTAAAATAAAGTACAAGCCCCGAACCCAACGCAAACGTTTACCGATACAAAACTTATCATTTTGTAAACGCAAAAATGTTATGCCTGTGATTGTCGATAAGTTCCAAGATTACAAACAGTAAAACCGGACGTTGGAAAACGTGAGCGGTGGGTTCGGGGAACGACAAAAATAATATGAGTGCAGTGAATACTGACCAGGGAGTGAGCCGGGCGGAGGGTAGGGTGCGCTGGCCACGGACTCGGGCGCGTAGTTCCTCAGGCCGTAAGCGTCGTGCGAGAAGCTGGACCCCTCAGAAGTAGGTGCGCGCCGCTCCTCGCCCACATAAGGAAGCTGGTCTCCGCGCGGCGCACCGTACGGATAGTTCCAGCACGGCTGTGAAAACCCCTGGTGGCAGCCGCCGTCAGCGTACGGCTTGTACTCGCCACCGCTGGCAGGCCAGAACGGAAGCGTAGACTTGCGCTCGCGCTCCACTGGCAGGTTATAATAGGTAGGCCCGGCAGGATACTGGTGCTCAAAGGATCCAGGCGCGTCCGGTGGATAGCCCCAGGGCTGCTGCGCGTGCCGGATGACGCCTGGCTCCGGGTCATACCGCTTAGCCGGGATGTGCAGCGGGGGCTGTGGCGGGTTGGAGCCCACAGAGGCGGGCGAAGCGCTGGACGCGGAGGGCGGCGCGGCGGCCGGCGCGGCCGGAGGGGACCCGCCCGGCGGCGACGCGTGCGGCTCTTCGTACAGCGCGCCGCCCACGCCGTTCATCATGGTCCACCAGGCCGGCCCGGCGGAGTGGCCGGAGGCGGGCGCTGGCGACGCGGCGGCCACGTCGCAGGGCGCGCCGAGGCCCCCGACATGGTTGTCAGGGTACAGGGTGGCGGCCGGGCAAGCCACGGGGGATCGGGAGAGTCGCCGGCCGGTTCACGCGCGCCGCGGGCACATCGCACCGCGCACACACGCGTCCCACACACCGCAACGGCACATGAAAATCAAAACGCGATTCCCGATTTAGCCAGCGGACCGGACGAGAGTTGACCGCGCCGTAAACTGTTCCAAAACTTCGGCGGTCTCTTGGAAGAGCCTGCTGCTGGACGAAATTATCGGCAGGAGAACGTCGAACGGTCACTAATATGATAAGCTGCGTGGTAACCTCGTAAAAAATTTAGTTTATGAGATGGGAAAAGTTTTTAATTTTTGAAAAACAGTTTTTGGTGATGCACAATAGTTCGGTAAAGTTGGTTTTCGAGTTGGATGATGACGCAACAGTTTTCTTATTTTTGTTGATTTGCGATGCGAGCGCGGTCGAGTTGTTGTCGCGAGTCGTGCGTGCGAGCTAGCGGCGGACGCGAGGCGCGCGGTCGGCGGCGCGGTCGAGCGCGGAGTGGCGGCGGCATGTGTCCGTGTAGCGCACACAGGCGCGCAGCCGCCGTGGACATCTAGTGGCGGGTGGCAGAACTAACGCACCGACTCTACACACCGCTGACACGCGCCTTGGTTTGTAGGCGGGCGGTTTTCTTCGCGCCCACTCTACTTACTAATACTATTTTGTTTTTACAATTATTTACTAGCTAGTCAAAATAATATTTTATGCTATTTTAGAATGCTTTCAAATATGAACATAATTTTTATTGTTGAGAAGTTTCAAAGCTCAAACTACAAATTAATTAATTTGCCCGTCCTCTGTACTGTTAATTTCCGTTAGGAACAAGCCCGCAAGTATTTAAGGGCCGCCTACACCAAAGGGTTGTCGAAAGCGTCGGCACGGGTGCGTAGTAAAGCGATTAATGGAGGCAAAATAGCCATAAACTGCCGTTTAACCAAACTGCAAGCGTCACTTACCAATAAAAAACGAGAGACTTTATGACGGCAACTCACTCACATTTTATTGTGAGTATAAACTTAATTTTATCGTCTGTTAATTTGCCCACAAATAATGCTAGGTACTAGATTATGTTTTATAATTTTGTTTTATTGTTTCTTCATGTTGAGGTAGTCTAATGCTGTAGTAGGTATATTCTACATTTCAAAGATTGGTGATGATTACATTCTTAATGTACGTGATAAAATATAAGATAGAGTATTGTTCATCACATTATTATCTTAAAATGAGGATAGATATAACGATCTAGTATTTTCTTTATTGAGAAAAAGAGATATATTTTTTATAAACTTAATAAAAACTTATACTATAAACGATACGATAAGATACGATAGTGTCATTCAGCCAAACATTTGGGTTCAACCATAAAATTGATTCTTGCTCTACTTTTTTTCAGTACCTTACCTTACCTTACCTTTGATTTTTTCTTATATTTTTGTGTACCTAAGTTATAATTAGGTAGGCACTTACGTTTTTTTATAGACCAGAGGTTATTTAGAATAGTTTTAATTTTATTTACCAAAACTGTTTTAGATAGATAAGACTCTAAAACAATGAAAAATATTTAAAAATTAAAACTCATGACTTAATAAATCCATGCATAATTATATTTCATAACTAAAAACCTTGTAAAACACTACCAATTTTTAAATTTTTGCACCTAAACAACTTTTATACAATATGTACTTGTATACAGCAACACAAAGGATATCAGCTATTACAAGCCAAATTCAAATAATTAGGTGACATCATAAAAATTACTCACGTAAATTCTAAGACCTCTTCAAGACACCCCTAACACCCTTCATTCATACAAACTCAGTCGAACAATGGCTTGTACAACCAATAAATTTACTTACAATATTTCACACCTTTAACACGTTGTTTACACAAGACACAGCAATAAAATACATCAAGGAACAAAGCGAAAACATATAACGTTGTAAGTAACGCTGAACCTTGTCAACATAGCAACTTACGCACGTTATGGTAATAGTAACCCAATTGTCAAAATATAATACGTGGATTTGGTGAGGTGGGGCCAGAGTGTGCGTATAGCGTAGGAGCTACGACATTTTCTTTCTGGAAATCAAATTTCAGAAAAGTATTTTTAGCAATGTAAGCACATAAAAATGTGATTATAAATTAATGAACTCATTTTCGAGCTAAAAAAAATATTCTGGAGAAAAATAATTATTTTTTTAAAATTGTATGCCAGTGTTTAGTGAAATATGCTAAACTATTCTAATTTTCTTATTGTATCATATTTCATGCAAACAAATAATTTTCATTTCATTTCAATAAGAAATCAATATTTATTGCAAAACTATTATGACAAAATCAAATATTGTTTTAGTTACTCATACTTACACGCTTAAAACTATTTTAAAATTTAATTAACACTTATGCATTTCATATTAGGTACTTTAAATTTTAGGTTTCTAGGCAGAGATAAAGTCAAAAAATTAATTTTAATTTAAAACTTACATAGGAAAATTTAAACAAGAACGTCCCTTGTTTCATGTCTTGTCCAAAGTGTTTTCTCCAACAAACTCGCTACACGCTCACACTCCAGGCACACCATAAAATAAAATCACCACCTAATTTCCCACACTTACAGTGTCGTGAGCAAGTAATTGCTGTACTACAAAGGTTGAGGTCGCGAATAATAGCGGAGCGATAAATTCGCTAATGTGGACGTGTCGACAAAACTAATAACAAGGATTATTATTCCGCTTTGTAATGGAAAAATTGAGGATTTGGCGATAATTTATTGTATTTTGAGCCTTAAAACCCTTCAGTAAAATGTAGACATACCTGATCTTATGTACGCTTGAGGTATATTGTCTTCGTGGTAAATACAAATACGGTTTATAAAAACCAAATATCTTCTCTGTTACGAGTTATATAGGATATTATTAGACATTTTAGGAAAGAAGAAATAATTTTCATGTTGAATACTAAGTATGTACTAGACCGGCTATGTGGTATGGCAGCTGGTTCTATTCTCGCAACAAGATACGTATTTGCATGAAAAAAAAAAACTTGTTATGTCTCTGGATATTATGGGACATTATGGTTCTCGTAGTTCTGGTCTCTTGATATAGGGAATCCTAGTTAAGATCCAGCGTCGATGTATCTGATCGTTAGGCGTTATTTATTTACTCGCATATTAAAAAATTAAAAATCGGTTTGCGTCAAAAAGACCTGCGGTATTTGGTACGCTTGCAATACCGTCTTCTTGATAGAATTAGTATACAAAAATATATTAGATATATCGTTCGAAAAAAAAAGAAGTAGTGAATAGGTCAATATAATATAGGCAAACGACTTCGTACATGCGTACACCATATACATTACTATGTGACACCAAAAAGAATACATAAACAAATTCTAAAAAGAAAGTAACACTACACTCCTCCCAGCACGGCGTGAGGAACAAACAACCAGACTCGATTCAGGCGCGTTGAATGACAGAAACAAACATAGGAACAAGTGTGCGCCTGTACGGTGCCTCACAGGCACGGATGTAGGGGAAACTAAGGGGGTTTGTTAATTTTAAAGATATAAACTTTTCATTAAAGGTAATTGCTTAGAAGTTATTTGATATTCCATTAAGTCATTATACCTTGATCGAAAAATAATAAGAGATAATAAAAAAGAGTGGGCTTTAGACCACACGATTGGAGTAAACTTTTTTTAGTTTAGCTCCATCTATCGGCTGGTATAACTTTGTATTTGCTTTGTTTAATGTTAAAGTCGCCATCTTGACAATTGTGAATTGTCATTTTACCGGACATACCAACGTATTAATACAAATTTTTAACTTTATTATGTTGACAATGGAGATATACCTTGACCAAGAACCCCAAGTCAAGCGTGTGTGAGAAACTTCCTTTAAATGTTTACCGAAATCTGACCACATGACATGACTCAGTTTGATAGACATAGGAAGTTAGCGAGATGCCCCCGTACTAAATACGTCCATGACGGCTGTCTATAAATATTTACGTTAGGAAACTCTCCAGGCCAATGGTCGGCCGTACGAGCACGGATAAAAGTGAGCTTTCTTATCTCGAACATGTGCGCAGGAGTTGCGCAAACAGCTACAAGTACTTTCAACGCATTGCCAACGTGAAAATTCGAAGGAAATAGGTTATAGATAAAGAACTGTTTTTATAGGATTTACTTTTCTTACGCAATTTTGTAACTCTATTGTGTATTTGCTGATTGAAGTTTTTTTACAGTAAAATTTATTTCATTTGTTTTTATCGGCTGCAAAAATATAGGATCATCTCAAATCGCATTGCAAGATGTTGGAAAATAACTCACTCGCCAACATAAATTTACTAGGTGGTAGGACTTTTCCGCAAAGTTCGTCTAGGTACCACCGCTTTGCCAATTATTCTGCCGCCAAGCAGTAGTGTGCAAGCACTACTGTTTTCCAGTTTGAAGCACCATAGCTAGTGAAATTACTGGGCAATTGAGACTTTATGATCTGATTTCATAGTCTAGTGATCTTATTACCAGACTGTGCTGATGCTCAGGATGTGCACAGTGCAGTTTTGCGCGAAACTTAATATTTTAGAGTTCAGAGTGACACTGTTCTGTTATAGGTGGCCGTGTCACTTTACATCGGGTGAATGACTAGCTCGTCACATCACTCACTAACATTAAACAAATAAAAAATAATAATAATATCTGCATAGGTATGGCGTATCAAGTAAGTAGGTATATAGATACCTACATTATTATTAAAATGAAAAGTATAAGTAAATCGGTTTTTACAAATATCTGGCAAGTATGCATATAATATATATATTTCACGTTTTATGGTGATTCTAGATTCGCGATAGCAGTGATTTAGGTGATTTGTCCATTATAAGGGTCAGCAAAGTTACTGTGATTATTCAGATTTCTTTTATAAAAAAAACAAGTGTGTTTTAGACAACATGGCTGAAGTAAAACTTCTTTAGTTTAACTCCATCTATCGGACGGTATAACTTTGTTTTTACTTTGTTTAATGTGCCATCTTGATAATTATATATTGTCATTTTACCGGACATACCAACATGATAATACAATAATATTTTTACTTTGTTATGTTGACAATGGAGAACTACGTAATCCAGCTTCAACTTCTGTTTGTCTCGCATTCACCAGCTTACTTCCGAAGTCAAGCGTGCGTAAAGAAATTTAATTCAAAAATACAACGTAAGTTTGTAATGATTCGTCCATGACTGTAAGTTGCTACCAGTACTGTGTCAATGTTCCAAATTTCCAAAAAAGCTACGCAAACCATGCATATCTCTGTTGCAATTCTCGGAATCCTGTCCTTAAGGTCGTCCTATGTTGTCGGTTTTTACCAAAACTCATTATATGAAACGATCATGTAAAATATATTTTTACCGTAAGTTTACTGTTACACGATTAAGTATAAACTCGAAATCGAGGTCAACAGAACCGCTTTGAAGCAACTCGATGCAATTTTATCAGTGACTGTCCGATTTATTTTATATGCTAATTTTAAACAAACATGAACTTATAATTGAATTGCGCAATAAATAACACTTTGTTTTACGGCCGTCGTAAATATTGAGGTGATGATGATGACCTCTTGTTTAAAAACTATGGAAGTTGTCAATATAAGAGGTCAAATTTTAACCATATTTATCAATGTTAAGCCATTATTTTTGAGATAGTGTATCATGGTCAGTTATAGTAGTTTTGGCACTCAATAGCATTATATAGCGTTGTGCAAGTCAATAATTGGGCCAAAAGTAAAAATAAAACTAAAGAAATTCAGCTCAAAAGTCACCTCAATAGGAGTTAAGAGCGTATCAGAAAAAAAAGTGGTAAATAAAATTCTTGCATTAATTAAATAAGTAGTACATTCAACCATTTGCATTTGAACTTTAGATCTGCTAAGAAATATAGTTAAAAGATTAAATGAAACTGATGGCAACAATGTATATTAACGATTATAGCTAATTAAGAAAAAAAAAGTAAAAAGTAGTATATCCTGGTATTCACCTTGTCGTAGGCTCGCAAGCGACGACTGCGTGAAAGGGCACGGTAGTCTGTGAACAAAAAAATGAACCACATTATAAACCGTTTAACATTGCGGTGCGGAACTGCAATTTTGAGTTTCGAATAACATTTTGGATATTTTATCGATTTTGTTTTGTTTTCCTTCCATTTAATAATTGTATAATAATGGCGTACCGTAATCGTAAAAAGCCAGTGTTTTACATTTTTAATTTTCAGCTGGTCCGATTCTCGGTTTAGGTAAGCTTGTCAAGAAATTTATGAATACAGTATAGTTTCTTTTTAAAAGTAAAGGAATGTTTCCTTTAGGTAAAATAATCTTAAGGATTTGAAGTGGTTTCCTTTCACCCCGCATCTAAGATATGTACTATTAACGATTAAAGTATTATTTATGGTCTTGTTAGTTTTAGTTAGTGCCACTCATTACAGTAGGTACATATGAGATACATATAAGATCATCATCAGAATTATACATCTACGAGTATTATGTATGAAAGAAGTTAGTAACAAAAATAATGCTGAACCCTGAATCCCACACTAGGACGCTCTGTGTCGTAAGATTCAGTTACTTCCAAAATGTAAGGTAGGTACGAGTAGTTTATATCTATTTATGTCTTACCGCTATCCTTTCAAGTAGTTTTTAAGAAAACAGCAATTAATTAGTGAAATATGCATGCGTAAAAGCAAGTAAATTAATATATAAAAAAGCGCATGAATCATAAATAATGACACTGTAACACAATGACGGCTAACTTTAACAGACTCTTGTATATATGTACATACTTATTGGTAATAACTAAACAATAAGGTTGTTTTTCTATGGTACATACATAGCAGAGACGACAATACCAACAATGTAAGAGCATAGTAAAACCAGTTACGCATTGTATGTCAGTGTACCGCGTGACTAACGAACAAGGGGAACTTCAGTTTAAATCATAGCTCCGTTAATGTCCCGAACAAGTTTATTTTCGTCAGACAGCCGCCTCCACCCACAAACATCTCATTCCAACTTCCTAGTCGAAAATAAATTATAAACAAATCCTTCCTCACTCATTCGATACGGCTAAAAGTCACGATTTTTACATAAAATAAGCGATTTGCCACGAATGCCGTGAGTTTTTTTTCTCTAAATTTCTGAAGGGGTGCCACCCTATATATGTGGAAAAAACATGTTTACAAGAGTTTTTTGTGATGATCGCATCGGTATGTATCGTAGAGTCGTAAAAATTTGTTTTGTGTTTGCTAAGAAGTAGGTTATGGTACGTGTAACTTACAAAATCAAGAGCAATTGGTAGTCGACTAAAGATAATATATCAGTGTTTTTCTTGTTGAGAAACACCAGTGTTAAATATTTTTCTAAAATTTATTGTGTACCTACTGCAAATAATAAATATTGGTACGTCTATATTTTTGTTTGTGTGTGCGTCCTGAATATAAACGTAAACTATTTTCTACATTAATTAGAAAACTTCGGGAGTGACTCTATCTGACCTCATTCAACTTACCCAACAACTTGTATTGGGCCTAAGCTGAGAGAACGCTTAACTTTTTCCGCTTAGTTTGAGTAAATAGAGCAAGAGAACTATAGCAGAGGCCACTCGACTTGACATTTACGACTCAATCCCAAAGCATAGGCCGCCGGCCGACAGACGCTCGCTCGCTATCACCAAATTAATTAGACCTACCCTCATTCCTGTATATATTTTAGGTGAGGATGTTTTGGGGACCTTTTTAATTTGGCATGTAGTTATTCAGTGATAGGACCAGTTTTGTACGCTTATAATAAACTGTCAAGTTATGTTATCTATACCACGAGTATGTGTTATCAAATGTTACTCCCACGGTTCTCTTGACTTTTTGATCAATCGTGCGCTGCATATGATATCTATAGTGTTTAAGATACAAATTTAATAATTTGGAAAATTCAAGTCATCTAAGTATTTGTAAATAAATATAAGTATTAAGGTCCTTAGTATAAGCTCCTGACTTCTCTACTTAATATACAAACTTGAAACGTTACTGGTGTATGTTTTTTGTGTAGATTTTACGCCAAAAAAACTAAACCAATTTATTACACATTTTTCTAACAAATTCCATTCAAAACCGATATCTACAAAAAAGGTTTTTGTCTCGGAAAATTTAGTAAAATGCGCAATTAGCGTTAAAAACGGATGGGCGTCTCAAATAATTACAATATTCAGTATCATTGGGATACGTAAATCTTTGACGGCTTTATAACCATCTTACATAACGTGAATATTCATGTTTATCCGTTAAAACATGTCATATATTATATAGAACAAACAACATCTCAGGGCAGAGGGAGGAGATCCGCGTAGTTAATGACGCGAAAACTGACTGGATCATATCCCTCGCTTTACGACATCTCAGCAAAATGGACAATTCATTTGCAATTCTAACTGTGACGTCCAATAATGGCCGAAATCTGAGTCAAAACAACTTGGCAGCTTATATTTACGCGTCATAAATATTTAGTTTAAAGCATAAGGACGTATATAAATAAATAACAATATTTGTGAATATTTCACAGTGTCGTCTAGCCCCGAACTAAGTAAAGTTCGTCCTATGGAAACCAGATAACTGATAGAAGTATGTAATTTGTTAATATAAATATTTATAAATATGTATAACAAACCAAAGTTAAAATATAAAATCTAACTTAACATATTTAGCAATTTTTAGAACTTTGGTACTACTAGGTGGTAGGACTTTTCTGCGAAGTTCGCCTATGATGTCTCAGGATGCAGTGAGGAGTGCAGGTCGCAGTGCAGTATCACGCGAAACTCTATACTTTAGAGTTCCGAGTGACACTGCAACTGATATGGGCAGCAGTATCGCTTAACATCAGGCAAATGGTTAGCTCGTCACATCACTTATTAATTAAAAAACATTGAACGAACCCTCAGATTATAAAATATTATAGGAAGTATAATTATTTTAATATATATACACGTCATCATCTAAACAAAACAACTACGGATTATATTGAAGATATAAAACATGATAGATATTAGTATAACACATTTATGATTTGAAACATAACCAGACATTATTTATCGCCACGTTACAATGAAAAGCTTAATTTCCTTTCACTTTTGTAAAGTGCAGCACGAAATCAATTCATTATTGGAACTACCGATACTTGCTCCGTGTAAGGTCATAGAGTTTTGTAACAGTTACCAAATAGCGCTGTTCGATTGAAATGTAGCAATTGATTACGCAAGAAACTTTGTGGAAAATCACTGAATTCATGGCTTCTGATATAAGATAAATACGCTGAGCACATATAAATGATGCCGTACTCGCCTATCCAATTAAATTTTCCGCTTGAGTCCCAAAAGTTTGCCACCGGTAGTTGGAGCGATAGGCCGGTGGTCCCGCTAGTTACTATTCTACACACTCTCGCGTACCGCCAAGGACACATATTGTGATTCGTAATAGTACCCACTACCCAGGCCGGAATAGATCGCCCGCCCGATACAGGCCTCGATCGATGGATTAGAATGTCTATGGACTGAGTTTGCGTGAAGCGATTTCCATGCGTAGAACAAATTCTACTAAGGAAACTTTACTGTGCAATACCTATGTAAATTTATCGGCGGATCGGTTATAGGTTCTCGTCTTTTTGGGTAAGTATCGCATTTGATTGGGAAAGCAATGTGGAAAGAAGGAAGAAAATGTGAGGCATAAACCGCAGAAAGTACAGCCACAAAGGAAATGTTCCGATTTCAACGAGCAAATTTACATTTTATTTTCGTACCAAATCGTCTGCAAATATACTCAGTTGTTTTACATAATCTTATCATATATATATTTACCCAAATACCACATCTAAATATTTTAAAGTGATAACTTTATAATATTTAAATAAATATTTCTTGCCTTTGCTGACACGTCGAGTCGCACATATATTAAGGGATAAAAAGGTTTTCAAGAATTTTAGTCATAACTTAGATAAATCGACAACTCTTATACTTCGATTAATATATCGTCTTCATAACACAATGCGAACTTTGTTGTGACTTTTTATAAAAATGTAATAATTTGGCGCACAATGTATTAAAATACAGTATTAATTTGACAGGGCGGCGACTCAGAAGTGTTGTAAGTATTCCGCAGGTAGACAAAATTATGTTCAGGTATTTTGCAACATTATTATTTATTATGATGATATTATTAAGACTTTAAAAGATTATTTATACTTTGAATTATCTTGTAGGATAAATAACTGTTGAAAGTAATGAAAATAAACCATTTATAAAGTTGAAGAGGTATTTAGCCACCGAATACACTTGCGAATACGAAATGTGAGATTGTAAATCATAGCACGTCAAAGCTTTTTACACATGCATTCAGAGCAAAGGAAAAATTGCACAACCATCGCAAAAAAGGGTCCATCTATCTAATATAAACGACTACCTACCTACGATTAAAGGGACAAGGGAACATGCAATAAAAATGTAAATTGTACGTGGGCGGGTGCAACTAACAACTTGGACACGTTTTTGTCGTGAATGCACAACCAAGACTAAAAATTGTTATGTTTTCGTACCTTGTCAAAGTGCGAAAAGTATACTTCATTTCCCACTGTCGTGAAGGAGTGCAAATTTTTGTATGTGACACGGTACAATATTGATGAGCGGTTTATAGATGGCAGTACATACCTATTATGCGAAGTTACTGCTTTAATAATGCATGGTGCGTGCTTATTATACGCAATTTTGACTGGTCGCGAGAAATTGCAAACCTACAATTTAGGTCGTTTTAAAGCTACCAAATTATTTGGAAACAGCCAAAAAATAACTATTGTAAAAATGAATATGTAAAATCACTTTGGAAGGTTAAATTATTGGTTGGTTTAGATCACTATTAAGAGTAAAGTAAAAGTATATATTTGAGATCTATTAGTAGTTACTGTTAGTAAAGCCTTTTTGTCTAGTATTTAAATTCAAACAATTTATGTTCTCTGTTCTTTTGATATCTGCCTTTATATGTCAGTTTAATAGGAAACTTTACAGCATATACAAGGTTGTTTTACTATTTAACTTTTATCCTCTAATATTTACATATTATATTATTCTCGCCACTTTCACATTCTCTTACGAGAAACGTAACCCTAATAGTTAGGTACCTACCATAGATCTCAAATATTTAATATCGTTTACAAATATTTTCACAACTTATTTATTTACAAAACAGATTGAAATCTATCTTAACATCTATGGAATTTAATCTATTTCATATTATCACAATTTAGAATCAGTTCAATACTTATAAAATATACAAAGCACTTCCAAATCAGAAACTAAATCCTAATCAGTGAATTAAAAGGCTTACACCTAGCTGCCATGCAACCAAATCAGCAACCAAAAAAGCTTTTAACGTACAATAATACAAGAAAAAATGTAATTTATAAGCTAAAATATAGAGTTCAAATTCAAACCTTAGTATCATGTTCTGTGTGGCGTCGCCGCCTCACCTGTTAGTAAGGGTCGACCGCGTGAGAGCCGCGCCCGAGCCTTACCACGAACACGCCTGGAACAAAGATATGGGAATGTTGATTAACTTTACTTAAAATCTATTACATGTATTGGAAACTCTAATTAGATACGTAGTTTGAAAACTGATTTACTCGTTGAATAATATTTATAGTATTAATAAAATATATAAAAGCAATAAAAAAATTGTAAATATTGAAATATAACTAAATAGCTTTCCATTATTACATAAGACGCATTTGATCTACTAAATAATGATTTGTAATATTGTTATTATGATTAATAATAATACTAATATAGTGCTAATATGGATTTTATATAGATTTATTTAAATAAATGAAAATGAATTAAATTATTAAATATATATGAAATGTTAGGGACAGTCTCTGTGGTGTAGTGGGTGAGCAGGTCAGCTCAAGATCCGCAGGCGGCGGGCTCGATGCTCGTGGCAGAATACGAAAAAAAAAATCACAGAAAAAGAAGCGCAAATCCTTGTTCTGAGTCTGAGTGTTGTGAGACCATAATGGTCCTCGTAGTTCCTGGGTCCCTAGACAGGGAACCCTTGTTAGGGTTCAGGATCTAAGGTGATCGTTGGACGTTATTATTATTATACATTTCTCTAATAGTTTGTTGATACTCGATAGAGAATCACATTTTGTAGTGTTTCTTTGTTAATTTTAAATAAATTACAATATAATACAATTATTATTTTCATGGCCCCCTAAATACCGGAAATCTTAATTAGGGTCCAGCATCTATGTGTGTGATTGTTGGTCGTTATTATTAATATGATACTAAATTGTCAAATATATATTTGTCAAATAATATAATAAATGACATAACTTTTTTCGTTGAAACCGCCTTTGTAATTCGATCTGGTCATTATAAAAGCGAAACGAATAGAATTAAGAAAATATAGTACAAAGCACAAGAGAAACAGAGCATTGACTCCCACTAGCATACATTGTCGCATTTCGTTGAACAACTCCGATAAATTGAAAACGCATTTATACGATTTTACAGCGTAGTTAAAGCTAAAAAAAAGTCCTCCCACTGTGGCCTAATAGGACAAGTCGATATGTTATATATTTTACTGATATCATTTTGAAGCGAGCAGAGTGTTATTGAGAATAATAATTTTCTTTGTGCTACATTGTATGAAACAACCACCGCCTTTTAAGTATATTTATTTAAAGATTGAGTTTCTTAAATACCTAGTTACAATTTTTATTATATAGAGTTGCTTTTTATTTTACAAAGTTTAAAGTTACTGTAATTTTTTTTTATAACACTGACACAAGACATATCGCCTCTGTGGTGTGATGGTGGTTGAGCAGATCAGCTCATAACCCGGAGGTGGCGGGTTCGATTCCCGCGGCAGTACATGTATTTGTGCACAGGCAAAAAGCTCAAATACTTGTTGGGTCTTGGTGTTGCATGACCATGGCTTTCATAGTTTTTTTTAACGAGCTAATGCTGTTGGTCTCTGCCGACCTTTACAGCGTCACCATGCTTAAGGCACTCAGCCGTCAAAAGTGGGAGGCAACTAGCTCAAAGGCACCCCTGGGGTGCGAGCCTCGGCTTGGGCCGTTGCCGGGATAAGAGGATCGAGAAGACTACGTCCACTAGAAGAGTGAACCCTATTGAAAGTCGCGACCGTTCTAGCTAACCTACGGGGGGTAACGGCTTTCATAGTTCCTGAGTCCTAAGATACAGGGAATCTTAGTTAGGATCCAGGTTGTTAGGTCTATGTACATAAGGCGCTGTTTTTATTTATATAGATAAACAGTGAAAATGTTCCACTGGTAAATGTTATTTACTCAATGTTTTGTCTTCTTTCACCTTAGCCAATACTCTAATTCAGTAGATAGAGACAAAACATATTAAAACTATTTCTCTGCTACGGAATGTTTACTATTAAAAGGGTTAAAATACAAAAAAACGCAACTTAATCTTGACTAACGAACTTTTGGTAAGTAAAAATCATAATGTTCTTATTAACATTCAAATTATAGTCAAGAACTCATTTAATTTGATGCAGATATCAAACTAATGAAGATTCTGAAAACTAGTTTTATTGTTTAGCAATAAACTAAAGAAAATATTGGTGCACCTGACAGTTTTTTTATAGTTATGTCGACAACTACTACTGTGAAATGTTGAATACTTAATTGTCTTTTGATTTCTGTGTGGGTGTTACACCCAATGTATTTTATTTTATCTAAGAATCTACCGTTCGACGACATTGTGTTGGTGATTATTTCAAAGGTGCGTCTTGCCTGAGAAATATATAAAATTTATGCACACAAATTTATCATAAATTACTAGTTGTTCTTGCTAGATATTCTTTATCTGTCATGTTTTCGTCATCACATAGCCTTCCACAAGGAGAATGTCCCAATAACAATATTTATCACAACATTGCAATACTAGCTACGCCCCGTAGTTTTACCCGTGAATAAGAGTATCCTATGTTATTCCAACGTATATCATCTCCATTCCATATTTCTGTATGTCTACGTGAAGACAATACTTCAAACACGTTCAAACTTTCGCATTTATTGTATTATTAGTGCAATAGTGTGATTTTTATTAGTACGTTACATTAGTGTGAAATAATAAACAGCAAACAAAACACTAACGCTTTTTGTTTCCAGAATATGGTTCAAATAAAAACAAAGCTTTTTTCATACATAAAATACCTTTTTTAGCGGGAAACTTTGGCGCTATTCATTTAACAAACTAAATACTATAATAATATAATTAAAACTACCTCCAAAAAAACATTTGGACTATACCCGCGATGACCTATACACAGTCTAAATGCCTTGCCCACTACCAGTATAGAAGCGTACCCAACGTGCTGGCAGCATTACCCCGGTGAATTGCAATGCTGGTTTTGTTTATAATAATATACTCAGGTATATAAGGTAAGAATATATAGGTAAATATCAGTAGTATACGTTCACACATATACATTTATCTACGCATAAGTAACGATCCCCGTACCCTACAGGGTATCCATTAGTGGGAGAAAGAAAATGGCAACATAAGCTACCCCAGCAGAGAAAGCTCTAGAAATCTCAGCTATAAATGCCCGCAAGCGCTAAATTTATTTTTATCGTCTGTTCCACTTAAGGTATGAGATTGAAAACTGTTCGCAATATTTCTCCTTAATTTGTCCGGGCATTTTTTCTTATGGCAATAAAAATATTTACGGGGCTCGGATGAATTCGAGAGGCGTCGGCGTTCCTCCACTTGGACAGATTAATTCATTTTCATGAACGGTATAAATACTCAATATTTATTCATCGGTGATTGTTTTATGACAATTTTTGATTGGAGCGCTGCTTTGGGATGTCTTTATATTGGTAAGAAAATTGTCTTCAAGTAAATGCGGTCTTTGTAAACTCATATTAATTTTAAGGTATGTACCTATAACCTTTAGAATATTTTATGTTTGTAAGTGAGTGTGGAATAAATGTTTTTCTTTTTTTTCTTTCTATACTTATAATTGTCAATTTGATATGATCATGTGATCAATGTGATGTTGGGTTTTTGTATAAGAAATACATTAGGTAATGGATGAAGGCAGCGCGTGGATTAGAAACTAAGAAAACATGAAACAAAATGATAAATATAATTTGGTTAGTAAACTTAAATAATGATATCACTTTTAAACTTAGGTTATCACATGCAAATGAAATATTAATTTAAAAACGTCTGATTAAACTATATAAATTTAAGCCATGGTTCTCAAGGTTAAAAGAGAATGAAGTCAAAATGTAAACATCATGACTTCATTATTTTCAATTTTTATCAGATATTTTTATATTCTGTATTTAAGTACGATAACCTATTAAGTTTAAAAACAACTGGCGTAATTTTAGTTAGGTAGGTAACTAAGTTGCTTGTCATTTTGTCTTGCATTTTCTTGGGACTAAAAGGACATGCACTTGCGCAGTCATTTCGTATATAGAACATAATGTTAAGTTGTTTGTCGGTACATAAACCATATCTGTAAGTGCATCACTGCATCCGCCGTTACTGTCCGCCGACAAAGATTACAGATACTGCAATACTAAGAACTGCAGTATAATGCACGGCATTTTTGCAACTAACGACGTAAAGTTACTCATAGGTAGGTACATTATACTTGAGTATATTATAGTATATTTATATTTTGTAAGTAATTCTTTGTTGGCATTTTTATTATAGCGAGCTTATCGTTCACCCGATGTTAAGCGTCACGGTCACCCATTAAAGCTGCAGTGCCACTCGGAACTCAAAATTATTAAAGTTTCACGTTACACTGCACTTGCGCTCAAAATTCTGAGTCATAAACACATTCTAGTAAAAATTACCTATATAGACTGGTAAAGTCGCACTTTTGCAGTAATTCTTCTAGCTACAGTGCTCTTTAAACTAGAACACAGTAGTACTTGCACCGTACTACTTGTCGGCAGAATAACTGGCAAAGCGGTGGTACCTATATACCTAGACGAATCTTGCAAAAAAATTTCTATCCCTAGTAACTTAAGCACCATCAGATATTCGTAGAAGTACCTAGGTAGTATCTATACTTCTACAAATATCGGTAGTACCTATACTTCTACGAATATCTGATGGTTAACACACTAGTAACAATTAGGTATACTGCCTATAGGTAGTATACCTAATTGGTATACTACCTATATAGGTAGTATACCTAATTGTTCACGTATTGGTCTTATAAGGCATGAGCGTAAATGCCGTGCTACAGTTCGTATAAAAGATCTTTGTAGATGGAAAAAGGTCAAAGATGATACCTATATTTATTGAATGCAGAGTCCGAAGCATATGTTCAGAAGTATGAAACTTCCAGCTAATGATTAAATGTATGCAGAATATATTCTATGTCAATACTACCTAAATAAAGAAATAATAAATCGTCACCTATACACTTACTATATTGCTTTGGTGTATACGATAACAATACCTTAATGATACTAATATTATATCATCATGGTACTATAAAAGTTGGGAACCTATTTCCTAACATAATTAAGGATACATGTAACACAAAGAATACTTAACACCTACACCCAATCAAAATGTTATATACAAAGAACAATAACGAATACGGACGTTGTAACACCGATTACTGACTCCCACAAAAGGGTTTATGTTTTTCCTATTTCGCAAACCCTAAAGCTACCCAAAGAGCAAATATTACATACAAGGAAAATATAGGTTTGTAAGAAAATGTATATTTTATAGTTGTCACTTTGATTCCGTGCCTTATTGTAATAATTTCGGGGCAACACAATAGTTTACTTAGACGGAGTGACTTTTGTCACGCCAGAGGTTGTCACGCTACCCTCCTTCGAATACTTGCTTTTATTTTTTTCGAACGTTATATTAATTTATTTGATAAAAGATAACGGCTTAAAACAGTTTTCTTTATTATAAGTGGCTTAAAGTACTTCGTTCAGTTTTGAAATCCATAACAATTTGTTGCTACATTTTATTATTCAAATTTTTAGCTAGAGATATTTATATACAAAATCTCGGCTGCCTCGAAAATGTCTTAAAATTATGACACAATTATCTCGTGCCGCCTCCCGAGAACGTTTTAGCATAAAAATGTAAATGTGCGACATGGGCACAGGCGAAAACAAAACTGTTTTATCACACAGGAAAAGTTTATTTTAAAATTATATTTTAATAAATATAGCTTAATAGAAGAAATATGGTAATTATAATTTTATCGTGAGTACATCTAGTAAATTTATCTACTCTACTTTTTAGATGTTCATTCACTAAGTGAATTCTTAATACTTATAGCAGAATATCTTAGAATACTTTATAGGCAGAATGAATTCTGTCATTTCTTCCAGTCACCGACTAAAACTATAAGTATATTAGAAACCTACCAGCTAGTTTTAGTTTATAATTGGTAGAAATGACATGAATCCACTGCCTATAAAGTATTCTAAGATATTCTAGTATAAATGCATTAAGAATTCACTTAAAACTTAATGTAGAGTTTCCGGGATATGCAGAACATTATCTTAATCATTAAATTATCCATCTAACAGTACCTACAGATAAATAATTATTATTGTAAATAATTACTCTACAATGATAAGAAAAACCTGAGCGTAGGATAAATTTCAGAATGCATGAGTAGGTGCATACAAGCGTCGTCACTTATCGTCAAAATTTGGATGCCACATTGATTGGAATTAATGAGTCATAAATGTATTTCTAGTAAAAATTATAAATTTCTGTATATTGTTAAGAATATTTCTCAATATATTCAGTAAAATGCTTACCGCTATTAAGATTATGAACCAAAAAAAATCACTCATATCAATAACATAAATATAAAGCTTAGCACCCACGAGGGGAGAATACGCAATGGTTCCTTATTATCCGGCCGGACATGTGTCGTCCGTCCCCCGACTTATGTGGCGTTTTATTAAACCAACTTATTTGGAAAAACAATAACGCTGCGTAAATATCTCGGATAGAGATATCGAGGTAACATAACGCAAGTGTGTACTCTTGCTTACGTTTGGTACTTCTGATTGTTTTTTATAAATAGGCTTGAGTAATCATAAACTATGTCTTATGACTGCAGGTCATTTAGCAAATAGGCCCAGTACCCAGATTTTTTTATTGTAAAGGAAAATTTTGAGTCGTGGTGGGATAAATAATTACATTTAAAGCAACAAATTATGTTTGAATGAATTAGATTTATTCACAACATTTTAAAAATATTATCTTAGTAATTCTTGAGACGTTGCAACAGTAATAACTATAGTAACATATATAAATAGAGTCAGATTCAGATTCGTCAAATATTAATGATGTTATGTTATTATATATTTGATATATTTTGATTTTCATTTGTTTTAATATTTATAAAGGTTATTGTGTACAGTAGGTAATATTTATGTTGCTATAATGTTGACATTATAAAATACATAGGTATTACACGACACAAAAAAAAACTGCTTACCTACTTCAATATTATTCTAAACAAAAATGAATTCCGTTTAATTAGTTGAGACATAAAGATGTTTTTCATTTACACCCAGTGTTAACTGTACCCTTGTTATATCTGTTCTGAAATTATTTCAGGCGAGCAGAGCTCTGGTACATTTGCGATGAGCTTAGCGGGAACGGGAGAGCGGAGCGCTTTTCATCTTTGAAGCGCAACATTTACATTTTCGTCTCATTTATTTGCTATTTCGGGCAAGCTCCCCCCTCTTTCACCACCTCCCGACCCCTCAAACACCCTCACTCCAATGAATAACTCTCGCTGTGCGTCAGAGAACAAAATTGGGAAGGAACGCTCTATAAAGTCTAATTAAGTTTGAAGTGCATGCACAAATGTAAGGAAATATAAAAATGTCCATAATAAAGGAGAATTTATTCCCTGCCGCCTCACGTATTCATGAGAGAATTGTGAAATGAAATGCTTGCGGTTTAGATGCCATGCAGAGAGGTGTATAAATAATTCTTGTTACGGTTACGTTTTAAAGTGTTATCTTCTGAATAAAATAGCTAAATAATTCAATTCACAAATGTGGGATAAAAAATTAAATACGAATGTTTAAGTATAATTTACGAGTTCAAGTTTTGGCAGGCATTTTAATTTCTTTGTTTTTCCTTCGGTCAATGGCTTTTATAAATAAATGAATTGAACATTTATTAAGATTTTATTAACTAATTATGCTATTAATTAACCACTCACTGAGGATATTAATATCACGATAAAACTCCTTTTAAGTAATCGTAAATCTTTTAAGTGGGAATGTAAATCAAAGACATGAAAACAATTGTTCTGACGCTTCAATTTCGAAGGAAGCAAGATTGAACATGATCAGAATATAATTGCCTGATTCCAGGATTTTATTAAGATATTTTTACGTAGAAAATGCAGCTCCATTGTTATTCAGCTGTCGTCCCGTATAAAAATAATACGTCCCTTACGCGAACCTTTACGGCAACTATTATTTAACCTGTGGTAGACGGGGGGCAGGAGTGCCGGCTTCCATTATAGAAATATATGTGGTAGCCCTCCCTTACTTGGCATTCGTAGCTTGCATTTGGCAGGATGCAACTGTGTCCCGTGATTGAATTATAAAACAACGGTAGGAAGGGCCACTAATTACGAATTACCTGTCAGATCCTGTATATAAATTTTGTTTTCGTATCCGATGAAGGAACAATGGATCTTTCAATGGCATTTACTGTCAAGTCAAAACGATAACATAATTTAATGTTTGGTAAAGATGATTTTTTTGGCTTTATTTACCTACAAAGATTTTATCAATATTATTTAAAAATACTATACGTATTGGAAATCAGTATTCCCTTTCTTATAATGTTAAATCAAACAAATAGTTTTGAGTTCATAACATTTATGACAACGTATTGGATAGGGTTGCAATCTTTCCGAACAACCCTACCTATAATTCTTTAGATTAAAGTTTAGGACGGCCATAGTAAGAATTATGACGCTGCAAAGAAATTTCTTAAATAAAACTGTACGTTGAAATATTCCTAATAGAAAAATATATAGGTATACTGCAGAATTTTATAATGACAATCTATTATTAAAGTAGTTATTATACCTATAAAGGTTTACTTATTTATACATATTAGTACCTGTATACCTACATAAGATTTAATAATAACTAATAACTTAATAATTGATTGATTGATTTAATAACTTTCCTGTTATGTTATTTAGAATGTTATAATAATAAGCCACTTCTTAAAATAGCTTTTAAAAAGACTGTTTTAAATATACATAAAGCAAAAGCATTTTAAAAACCGAACAATATGGCAATCTACGAAAAATGTAGTATAGGCACACACGGTCCCAGATTTCCGATAGAAAAACAAGAAAGGCCCGGAACCAACCCGGAATATAAATCGGCTTGTTATATTTTCCGGGACATTGGGATTCATGGAGTTTGCGGACCGTGCCGCCTCCGGAAATACGCGCAAAGTTTTTGATTGCTTACGAGAAAAATAGGTATGCCTAGTACGTGGGGTTACATATAGGTACCTGTTTATTACTAGATATACATACTACTCATATAGATTTGACACAGCGCCATGGATCTACTATTAAGTCCGCTATAACTATTTCTACCTACCTTCCAATTCAAATTTTATATTAAATACACTCGTCTAGAAAAATTTTAATCAACAAATATTTTTTAAAGAGGTAGGCCTATAAGTCTATTACTGCTATGGAAAACTACAAAGTCTCACAATAAATTATTAGTGTTTTTTTTTATAATTTACTTTATTCGACTTCACGGATGAAAACCATCCAAAAATGTCACACATAATATCAGTTACATTTATAATTAAAATGTTACAGGCATTTTCACACTTTTTTTATCATTTTAATTCAGACATTCAGGTTGGTTAATTTAATGTAGATTCTTGATTACATAATTAATAAAGTATGTGCTATCGTAGATTTAACTAAAACGGTTTATTAACTGTTTTTCGCTAAAATAATATTTTATTTGTTAACTTCTTTTTTTTTTTCTTTTTATAAGCATCTACGCGACGACTTGACGAACAACTAAAATTTTACCTAAAATTATGAAATTATGTTAATTGCCTGTAAGTATATTTAATTACCTATAGGTATTCACTTATACCTTAATGTAATAAATTAAATAATGAATCATAAATAAAAAAAAATTATAAAATATCAATTAAAATAAACGCCGACTCTACTTTACTTTTAAGAATGAAAGTTAGTTATAAACAACACAATATTTAAGTGTAATCACAATTATTAAAAAACTTCAATATTTTTCATCGAATTAATTAAATAATAAATCATATAATTTATTTGATGAAAAAAATATTTTAGAATATGAATTCAAATGAGCTTTGACTCTACTTTACTTTTACGAGTTAAAGATAAATTAACACAATGTTTAAGTTTAAGCTATCACAATTTTTATAAAATTTTAAAAAATTTCATCAAAGAGAGCATTTGATCACGGTCTCACCTGATTATAAGTGATGACGATGTTGACAATGAAGCATGCTTGTCTAAAAAACATCTCAAAATGTGCGTTTTATCAGTCTCACATCCATACTTTTTTTTAATATTTAGACCATCTTCTTTCACCTTTTTATATTTATTTAGGTATTATTACAAAAAATTCAAGAATCATAAGACAGTTCTTTATATAAAATACCTTACGAACCTGACACTAAAAGTGATAACAACAAAAATAACCGAAAAAATGTTTGCACAACAAAACGAGCTCTAAACCGGTACCTGTATTAGCTAAGTAATAAATTTAGTAAGATACTTTAAGAGTATCGAATCGCTTTTAATAAGGTCCTTACTGCACTTTGAATAGCATCCAGGCAAGGTTCTGACTGTATCTAGTATAAAAATGTATTTGAAAAAAAAAAAAACAGAAATTGTAGTGTCAATAGAAATTAATTAATATTTAATAGTTTATCGTCCAGTATAAAAGTTAGTGATAGTGATGTTCCTTTGTCTAATAAAGGTACTTCTATAAAAGATAAAAGACCTTAGTATTATTGGCCGGTAGCTCTTATGACAATATCACCGGCCTGAAACCAAGTTATTAATATTCGTATGGAAATCAGTTCTCCAAGCGTTGTCAGCGAAGCCTTCTCGTTATGTCAAGATAAGTAAAGTGGAACCTTTTTACTGCTGGCAATCATCTCTGGATGTTTTCGACTGATTATTTTCACAGCTTCCGTTTATTTGTGATTTTTGTGTATTTTAAAAAAATATAATTAACTCTCCTGCATCTTTTCTTTAATAACAATAATAAAGTATGGGATGAATATTTAAAAATATCAATAAATTAAAAAATCCAGCATTCAATACTTAATTCATATTTTTAGAATAATAAGTGCATCTTATTTATATCTAAAACTATTATAACTACTGTCATACATTCATGTATTTCAAACTTCCAGCTTTCAATGTATCACAATTTTTTTTCGATTAATAAAAGGCCCGCAATTTAAAAAAAAATAGAAAGCCCGACTTTCACGAACTTATTTGCATAAACCATCTTTATCAAAAGAGTAATTTTATAACTTGCTCTTTGTGAAAAATTAACAAAGAAAAAGAGGTAGCAATCTGAGTTGCGTAACTCAACAAAAGGGTAGATATAGAAACAGTAAGGACAATGGCATGACTCTATTAATGCCAAAGAAGTAGATAATTTTTGTTTCTAAAAAGTACTGTTTTGTAGAATTTTTTTTGGATATAATCATGAAGTATTTTCGTTTTTATTCGCAAAAACTATTTACTTTGTCACAAAAACATTCGATAAATTACTTTAGTGACAATAAATGTTCTACTTACGTCAAGATCTTATTATACATTATTATACCTATTTGTTTAAACGCGACTTGGTCCCGTTGGAAATATAATTATTTCCAAGAATCGACGTAAAAAAGTACTATATAATGTATATTTTTAATAGACATACTATATATTCTAATATTTAGATAGATACACCTATGTTATTACAGATAAAACTACGTAATACATCAATTATTAAAACACATTTAAAAATTCTAAGTAGCTTTAAAGCCGTCGGCGTTCAATCGACCCTAGCGCACTTTTCCTACTGATTGCTCTATTGTATTGTGTCAAAGGGTATATGAATAAGAATAGGCTGTTTGCCGAAATTGGACCGTTGACAACGAGGTCGAAGAGATGGCTTTGTTTTTTTCTTTTCTCGTGACTGAGCACACTTAGAGATCAGTAAATTTATGTAAACAAAGTTTTTGTTGCTCTACTACATGCTCTATCAAGCTTTGCAAGTTAAAATAATATTGAAAAGACAATTATCAAAATGTCTTATGTAAATCAAAAGAACCAACAATTCAATATGTATAAATAAATACAATTATAATATTATAGTGTTTGTGCAAATATTTGATTAAACTCTACCAAACACAGCAGATACGCAGAGTACCTATAGGAAACATAGCCCAAATATTTGTTCTGAGTCTGTTGTGGAACCATGGTCCTCGTAGTTCCTGGCTCCCCATAGATACAGGGAATCCTAGTTAGGATTCAGAATCTATGTATGTGATAGTTAGGCGTTATTAATATTATGAAACACATAATCATAAAAAGATTAATATAGGTAGGTATATCCAAATTATATAGACAGTATTGTGTGCATAATGTTCACAATACTTACTAAAATACATACCAGCTGAGCAACTATTCAAATGTTTCTACTAATGTGCCATCTTTGTGAATTAGGTACTAACTACTAAAACAAAACTACCAAAAAATACAGCCTTCATCTTTCCCAATGAGTTTCCCCAATTGCTGCCCCGATACTTATTAAATTACCCGGGCAAGGGAATAACACCAAAAAGGTCCGACTAAGCCCTGTTTTAGGACTGTGAGAGTAAAACAGCGAATGTGCGTACCGGTTTAATTAAAATTTTCATTAGGTAGGAATGTTTCAGGTTATTTCTAGAATTTTCCTTATAAACACTTTCCTAATTGAGGAAGTTATTACGTACTTTACTCACAGTTTTGGTAAGCAAGTTATTTTAATCAGAGTGGAAAACATTAGATGGTAACATTATTTATCCCTAGTCCCAAAAGTTGATAACTGAAATCAAAGCTTTTTAATAACTAAAATAATGACACTATTATTAAAGTATTTAAGCATCATTAAGATAATCGCTTTTCATCTAATTACTGTTATGTTACCTATACATTCACTATATTGAAAGCGCAATTCCAAAACGCCACAGCCCGAGCTCCCAACTCGTCCGGAAACGTTATCTCTGTAGAACTAAACAACTCACTCAAAGCGAATGATATTACGCCGTAAAACCACCTCAAATCTCTATCATTTGGATGCAACCATCGACCTTATTCCTATAAAATTAAAGCTTAAAACACATCCATGAGAAGTAAAGATGGGACTTTACAATTCCGAGTGCAAGAAACGCTGGCTCAGTAAACCTCGCTTTAACCAGGCACCGCAGAGCTGAGACTATTCAATTAGGTATCCCAGCTCTCTGTCCTTAACTCAAGAGTCTCATGACCTCAATTTTAATCTCAGAATGTTGCCAACACTAAAGTGGAAAAATAAACGTTAGGTATTTCATTTAATTTACGAGACACGCGATTGTCAGTTATTTCTGAATGTGCTGAATCGGCGACGACGAGAACGATAAATCTCGGGCCTTCAACTACGTTTGTTGAAAATACAGATGAGATTCAGCGATGCTGCGTAGGAAATAGGGGTGTTTAAAAAAAGTTTATTATATATCGAGGTACTTAGGTAGGTACTATATACTTACCTAAGTAAAAATAAATATAAGTTAAACTGTTTCTCTAGTTTCGTTTTATTTATGTCAATACTATAATCAAACTTTGACATCAACGACATATCCAAATCAATGATTACATCATTATCTAATTCTTATCCCAAACTCAAAGATGAAACGGGTCCATTCAAACCACCAATCTTTACTAAAAATGCGTGGCGGCCATGATACAATGTTGTCCAATCAGAGAGCATCACGTCAAACAAAACCAAGATGGCGGCTGGTCCCTAGCTATCGAATTGGATCATTTCTTATTATTAAGCTAAGGAGGTCGGACGTTGGGGCAGGTACTCAGGTACCGCGTCAACTTTTTTATTTTAAGCAGGGACTTTTTCACGCAGTTTAGATGACGAAATTCGAAATATTATTATAATGTCAACAAAGCAAAAATACTGACCAAATGGTTTTATATTAATATAATTTGGTTGTAGTTATTAATTTTTATGAATAGTAATCATTATTTTTCTGTTATGCGGTTATTAAATTATCAGAACGATGAAAATCGGAAAATATATTATACCTATATTAATTTACAAGGAAAACAAACAGCTGCTTAACTGCTAATATGTGATAGTCTAAATAAGCATGACGTTGGCTTATACAATAACCATCTGGCTGACCCAACTTCAGATGCAGCAAATATGAGCTGTTCAGATTTGTGAGTCACTTCAACTGACCTTATTGTAGCCCTAGATGTTACGATTACTTTAAATACCTACTTAGGCATCACTGGTTATAACTTGTCGCGGTGGAATTGACATGTAATGAAATTATAAAAGTCTGTTATTAAATCATAATCGTAACAAATAAAAAAGTAGAAAAAATTCTAGTCGCTACATACGTAAGGAATACCGAGACTGGATTTTGTTTATAAATTGAGTATATATTATATTAAGTAGGCAGATATATGCTTACTCTATAACACAATATATACATGAATATATAACACATTAGGTACCTACCTCCATATTATGGAAGAAAAAGAAGAATACCTACTTAACCAATCATTTATATTGATGTTATAGTATACCTAGTTTTATTGATTTTATACAGTGATTTGTGATGTTAGCAATTACTGGGCAAATGAGATTTTATTACTTAATCTCACAATCTAGTAAAGTAATCTTGTTACTAGACTGTGCTGATGTCTCAGAATGACGTGTGCAGTGCAGTGTCACGTGAAAATCTAGGTATACATTAGAGTTTCAAAAGACGCTGCAAATGATATGGGCAGCCGTGTCGCTTAACGAACGATTAGCTCATCATGTCATTCTTTAACCTAAAAAAAGTATATGAAAGTTTTAAACTAATCCACTCAATTTATTGTGTGTCGTAACAAATCCACTAAGTTATTCAGTCCCGTTGTATATATCTTTAATGTTAGTTACTTAAATATTAAAATGCAAAAGCCAAGTAGATATAATAAATGAATTATTTTTATGCATCTAACAAGTACTTGCAACGCCGTGTAAACACCTACAAAACTTATACATATTAATAGTTTATGTAGCTATAACATATGCAATCAATTTTCAAGATAACAAGACTTGATTTGAAATTCAAGTACCGAAGCATTGATAAAGTCTGTGACTAAAATGTGGGAACAGATGTTTGAGTGCAACGACCCCAAGCGAGCGTTCGCGCATCGAAAGATGACTTTACTATTAATAGCGGTACGATACTTGTCAAAAGGACTACGTTTAATTAAGTCACCCTTTTTTAGCAACTGATAATATATTAACGACTTTATAATGCCCGTTTTCATAGCAATTAAAAACACATCAAACTTTTAATGGAACTAAATATGTTTTATGGTCAATCAACTGTTAAATAGACAAGCATAATTTAATAAAGCTAAATTTACGGTATTGTTTTTTAATTAATGGATTAACAATTTCCTGGTAAAGTTTTCTGTTACGTCTATTTTAATACAGTTTTTAGATTAGATCTGCTTTATGAAAAAAAAGATAAGAAAATTAGCTTTCTTTGTTTTGCCTATAGGTAATTTTCTTATAATGATAGATGGTAGAGTCAGCAAAAAACTTCAGCAGATAGCTTTCATTTTTATTTTAAAATATTACAATATTTCACTTTTACGGAACTAGCTTAGTATTGACTTGCCTATTTACGGTAAATGTACCTTTAATAGCCAATACGAGTACTGATTAAATAAACAAAACGCATGTCGCGAGAAATTCAAACTTCATTCAATTTAAATACCTTCACAACTACATACTTGCTTTGTAATACATCTATTACCTATCTGGTATGTTTGTTTTATTCTATCTTCTCGTAATGTTCCATTTTGATTCTGACCGTATCTCAGTGCCATTTCAGAAGGGCAGTCACGGTAGGTGATTTAGGAAAATTACATTATAAAAGAGTGAAACAAAACCCCAGGGGCTAAAAGTTGGGGCAAATGGAGAATCTGTGGCATAAAGACGTTATCATGAAAATGTAGTAATTTAAATACAAATTTTTACTGAAGTTAGAAATTGCGTTTAGTAGACTTCATTACAGATATTTTTCATATTTCAGGTAACTTGAAACTGTAGGTACTATATTCAGCTGTGGCATGCTTAAAAGCAATATTTTACACAAAACCAAAATTTTACATAAAAATGATTTAGGTAGGTACGTATTAGAAATTTTGATCGGAATAAGTTTCTACAAAATAAAAGTAGAATGATTAGCCAAACTCTTAGGTATCTTTGGGTACTGACAAAAATATGTTATATACTCGTATATCACACTAATCACAGTAATATTATAAAGGCGAAAGTTTGTATGTGTGTTTGTGTGTATGTTTGTTACTTCTTCACGCGCAAGGCTGAATGTATTTGGATGAAAATCTGTACCAAGATAGCTTATACAAGGGATTAACATATAGTCTATATTTTATCCCGGAAAAGTGAAATTTTCCCGTGGGATGAGCAAATAATTAAAATACTTTTCATCTGCGGGTGAAACCGCGGGGCGCAACTAGTGTTATATAAAAACATTTTAATAAAAAATACTAAAGCCCTTAACATTTCTTTGACACATGAAAACCAAAACGGAATGAATCGATACCAAACAACACTAAACTCTATTACTTTTACTGCCGCCGTTTTTCTCAAATTGGAAACGTAGACTGATCGAATCCAGTGTTAGAGAACTTGAACAGTAAAAACTTTCTTTGTTATCCCGATAGTATCTACTGAACTCTTTCATTCAGCTACGAAATTGGGGGAAATGTTTAAATTACATTTTAGGTACATTGCAGGAGTTATTCTTATCTTAAACCTTTTAATCTTGGATAAAGACAATTGTTTGAGTTTGTGTAGAGCTTTTCCTGGGCCATTTTTGTGGTGGTACTAATAATATAAAATCCGAACTAATCAGTGAAGGTATCATCTTGCTAGGAGTGCAGGTTTCAAATCAATAATTGATCACGATGTTTCAGGATTTTTATAAATTATTGATAATAACAGTAATATAAGTCAAGAATAAGCGACTTATGGACCAAAACCTGGCAGCACCTGGAAAAAAGAGACGAAGACTGGGCTCAGTGGCGTGCCTTGGGAGATGCTTATGTCCAGCAGTGGACTAATATAGGCTGATGATGATGATGTTTGACCAAAATATACCTATCATATTGATCAGTACCTACTATTAGGAATACCTAGCAAATACAATTTAAATCATCTATTTTCAATTGTTGGATTCACGTCAAGGTAGTAGAAGTAGCCGTTAAAAGTGATATCTTATGAGAGTGGGGTAGATCGGCACTGGAATAATTTTAGCTGATGATGAGGATTATCTTATAATACAGTAGTTTAAATTTATAACCCAATTAAATTAATCAATGCCGCCAGCCAATCCATTTTGGGCACGTTAGTTACTGGTAGCGGCTTCTTAGATTAAGTTTTGCTACTACATTGTTTTTAATTTTAAACTGTTTATTTAATTAATTCGTAAAACAACATTCAAAAACACATGCGTCACATCCCTAAATTATTCATAATGCCTGTCCCATAATAGACGTAACCGCTCGCGTATGAATAAGGAATACTAAAGGCAGACGGAGCAGAGCGGCAGTAACAAAATTTTCTCGGGGGAGTCCAATTAAAACGTTCCATCCGCAAAATTCCACGGGGTCGAGAACTTTCTGAATACCTCCCCAGTTCAACCTGCGTACAGATGGCAGCATAAAAAGATTAAGAATAAAGTAGTTATTTATTGCTTATACACAAACCAAATCAAACCAAAACCTAACCAAACCAAAGAGTCAGCGTTCGAGTGTCAAGAGTTTACAACACCAGAAAATATGCCGTAGATACTAGATAATGCCAATGCTGACTTATAATGAATTCTGTGCACCTTAAATCTCGAATAAAAACTTGAAAAAATCCCAAGTATAAAGTTGATTCACTAAATTGTCAATACGTGCCAATTTAGAATATTAAGGCTCATTCACTTATTCATGAGTAAACTGTTAAATAGAGTTAGCAATTGAAATTAAAATTAAGGATTAAAAAAAATTAAATTCTACCGCATAAAATATACAATTTATCCAGCTGGCCGCCATTACATAAACTTGCTGTCTGTACCTTAAATTAATCGCTCTACTCGCATACTCGGGATATTTCTCTTGGAATAATTTCTCTCTGGCAAACGTCTTGCTTCGCGGAATGCAAACTCAACTTTCGTGTCTGCGTACTAATTATTTATTTAATCTATGGCTTGGCAATTTAAATTATAACAGCTGGTGGTACGGAGTTGGAAGAGGTCCATACTTTTATAGAAGCATAAATTTGAAATTGTTTATAGCACGTCAATATATAATTATTTTTTATCTCCACTGCGCAGAAATGTTATTCGAATCCACCTATCGATCTTCAATTTGTAGGACTGAATAAAATAAAACTTTTTACTCGTGGGATAGAAAATAAGGCCGATTCGTTTTATGAATTAAAATTAAAACGAAGGGAAAGTCAGCCTATATTTCTAATTTACTATCAAATTGTAGGTACCTATATTCATGACATGGTTTACAGTTGGTTTAAAGGTTTAACATGACGAGAAAGGAAGGAATTAATAACTTGCATAAAATATAGCTCAGATGTTCACATATTTTGTGTTTAGTCTATTTTATATTTGGGGGTTTATGTTTGCTCGCGTCCGTAGGCCTTAACCCTATTTTCCCTACACGTGACCCCTGGGTGGTGCCAAAAGAGCAACCAAATAACTGGTGGAAGGCCTTAGCCGCCGGCTTAGTTACCACCCATTAGACAAAACCACGATGCCAAGCGACTCGTCGTGTTCCATCGTGATGTCTAATGAAGCCGTTCTGACGAGTAGATGTGGACAGTTGTGTTGGGTATGCGGACCGGTATTGGTGATGGAGATGCTTTCGCGTCGGAGACCTTGCTTCGGAGGGTAGCGGGATCCGAAGCACGGTGCTCTCTGCTGGCCGACCGCAAGTTGTAGGGGGCCCAAGTAGTAGTCTAGCCAACTACGAAAGGCTGCCCCACCGCTTGTGTAAAATCCTGAGGTTGTCCACAGGGCCAGTTGGCGACTGGAAGTGAGGAACTTGTGGGCAATTTCAGGGGGGTTCGGGCGTCCCCGCAGTCTCCGCGCAAGTTCTCCATTGGCGTAGGAGCTTCTCTATTACTGAGGGTTAGCATCCCAATATCTCGTCCACTTCCTACTTGTCTACCTAACTCACCCAACTATGAAAAAGTCAAATAAATTGAGCAAGTTTAAACGGCAGATGCACGTCCTCACTCTTAAAGTGCACCTCACAAATATTCGTGGGCTGCACTCAAATCTGCAAGCGGTCCATCATCATCTGGAGACCAACAAACCGCACTTGTTCTTCTTGACTGAGACGCAAATAGGATGTCCATCAGACACGGCATATCTGGACTATCCAGGATTCATCTTGGAAAACCGCTTCCTTCCACGCGCTGGTATCTGCGTTTACGTCCGTGATGACATTTGCTGTTTGCGTCTCCGAAACCTTGAACATCCCCACTTTTCGGTGATTTGGGTGCTTGTGGACACCGGCATTGAGAAAATTCTCTATGCTGGTGTGTACAGATCACATAGCGGTGACCGGGAGACAACTCTTCTAATGGAGTATCTCAGTGAAACGGCAGATGTGGCTCAGCAACGCTATCCTTCGGCTCAGCTTGTTGTTCTGGGGGACTTTAATGCTCACCACCAGGAGTGGTTAGTCCCACACCGGATCACGGACCACGCTGGGAGAGAGACGCGTAAGCTCGCTTTGGCGCTCAATTTAACGCAGATTGTTAAAGAGCCAACGCGAGTGCCTGACATTGATAGCCACACTGCTAACTGCCTCGACCTTCTGCTCACGACTGAACCAGATCGATACTCTGTGGCGGTATCCTCACCCATTGGTAGCTCCGATCACTGTCTGGTCAAGTCCGTTTCAGTGTACTCCCCGCATGACCCAAGCCCTAAGAGCAATCGGCGTGTCTGGAGATACAACTTAGCAGACTGGGACGAGATGCGACATTTCTTCGCTTCATATCCTTGGCGGCAAACGTGTTTTTCTTCTGGAGATCCGACAGTCTGCGCGAATGCGGTTACTGAGGTAGTATGTCGGGCTATGGAATATTTTATTCCATTTTCCGATAAGCCCGTGACCAGCAAAGCCAGCCCATGGTTTGGAGCCGACTGTGCACGCGCTGAAGTGCAGAAGCATGCGGCATATCTGGCATGGGCTGACGCTCGAAAACGCAAGGCCTCGGACACTCGCGCTAAGAAGAAAGCCTTTAACGTTGCCGCCAAGGCCTGTAAGAAGGAATTAAGGAAGGCTCGTTTCAATCATATTGGTCGAATAGGGAATAAACTTGCTTCCTACCCAGCTGGTAGTAAGGCTTTTTGGTCCCTAGCCAAATCGGTTGAAGCGAACTTCTGTCGATCCTCACTGCCTCCATTATTGAAACCAGACGGATCGCTGGCTCACACTGCAAAAGAAAAAGCAAACTTGTTTGCCACTCTCTTTGCAGAAGCTTCGCGTTTAGATACTGCTAATGAGGTACCTCCCTGCCTTCCACAATGCGGTGTTTTCATGCCGGAAATACGCATACGTCAGAAGGAAGTACTAAAAACATTACGCAGTCTAGACGTGAACAAAGCCAGTGGTCCCGATGGTATACCTGCAATTGTACTTAAGAGCTGTGCACCTGAGTTGTCTCCCATTCTAACACGCCTATTTCGCCTCTCTCTAGACACCGGAATAGTCCCTATGAGTTGGAAGCTAGCCAACGTACAACCTGTACCTAAGAAGGGCAGTCGTGCTGATCCTGCCAACTATCGACCCATCTCAATTACCTCCATTCTCTGTAAGAGTATGGAGCGTATAATTAACAACAAACTCTTGGCATACCTTGAAGACAATGATCTCCTCAGCGACCGGCAATATGGATTTCGCCGAAACCGGTCCACTGGGGATCTTCTCGCGTATGCCACTCACATACTGAGCGAAGCCTTAGAGATGCATGGAGAGGCACTTGCTGTATCTCTAGATGTCTCTAAGGCATTTGATAGGGTCTGGCATGACGGACTTCTGAATAAGCTTCCATCTTTCGGACTACCTGTTGGCCTGTGCACTTGGATATCAGACTTTTTGAGGGAACGATCGCTAAGAGTAGTTCTTGACGGCTGCTCCTCCGATCAATTAGCTATTAATGCTGGTGTACCTCAGGGGTCAGTTCTTTCAGCAACACTTTTCTTACTCCACATCAATGATCTGCTAAAGCCCGGTACCTTTGGGTATGCAGATGACAGTACTGTTGTTGAAAGATACACATCCAGTGCCCGTGCTAGTGGTGACGATGTCCGGATTGAGAGAGAGGCTATGGTTGAGCGCATGAACCTTGCATTGAAAGCCGTGTCCGACTGGGGCGATGCTAACTTGGTTAGGTTCAATGCTGCAAAAACACAGGCGTGTTTATTCACTGCAAAAAAGAGCCCACTCCATCTGGCTCCTTCGTTCCGTGGTGTATCTGTAAATCTGGGAGACCACCTTGAGCTTTTAGGTGTTGATCTCACGTCAAACCTTAACTTTGGATCATACATCGAGTCCAAAGCCAAAATAGCTTCAAAAAAACTCGGCATTTTGTCCAAGGTAAGGCGGTACTTCACATCTGGACAGCTTCTTAATCTCTATCAAGCACAGGTCCGATCATGTATGGAGTACTGCTGCCACCTGTGGGACGGGTCTGCCAAGTACCAGCTTGAGGCTCTGGACTCGATTGAACGGCGTGCCAAAAGGCTCATTGACGATGACACTTTGGTTGGTGAAAGGCTCCAGAGCCTAGCGCACCGACGTAAGGTGGCAAGTCTGTCGGTCTTTTACAGATTACACCACGGCGAATGCGCACAAGAACTGCATGATCTCATACTCCCATCACCATTCCACTACCGGACTACTAGACGCTCGGCTAAGCGCCATCCTTTCGTGGTCGAAATACCACCCATTCGTACCAAGCGATTTGATTCCACGTTCTTAATTAGAACGGCTAAGGAATGGAATGCCTTGCCAGCGTCTGTGTTTCCGGCGAAATATGACCCGGGCGTGTTCAAGAGAAGAGTGAATAGGTATTTACTTGGCTAGCATGCTACACCTTCGATCACATCGTCACTTCCCATCAGGTGAGAGCGTGGTCAAATGCTAGACAAGTTTGAAGTAAAAAAAAAAAAAAAAAAAAAAAAAAAAAAATATCGCGATCACCATAAAAAGTGTGATAATATTGATACCACCTAACCATTAATTATATTTACTACAGATATTTAATTTCTCCAAGATTTATAACTTCAGTACCTAACATAACTTAATTATGGGGAATAAAAGAAACGCATCTGCAATATGAATCTTTTAATCCCTGAAGCGTAGCTCGAGACACGCAAGTCCAATATATAAATAATAACATGAAACAATATAAGCAGTGGTTCTTAAGAGCGCGCTACATAAACCTCGCCCCGAGAACAAATGGATTACTTGTGTACGCCGCGCGCCATCTAGCGGGGGGCGTCTAAAATTCTGGAGCCCTACTATAAGAAGTAAGCCTTCATTCCGATTGTCCATCCACCTTATCATAAATTGAAAAACGACCTTGAGAATTTAAATGAGAAATGAACAACACCTTACAATAATATTTAAGTGTTGGTCAACATTTTCACAGATTAATAATATCAACTCATGATGTATGATCATCTATTCCTTTTTTAAATTATATACTCATGATGCATCGTAATTTTGATTATTATAATTTTTAATTTTGTTTTATTAAACACATAGCATAATTTAGTATATATTGTGTGAAAATTCTACATTGCTTGTTAGTTTGTGTGGCTTTTAAGTCAAATGCATGCTAACTGAATTAGATAAAATTTTGCCAAAATTGTATTGAACGGGTACAATATAATTAAGATTAACATGAAAAATTAAAATTAACGCCCGCAGAAAACTGATAAATTACAGGTGAAACCGTAGCGGGGAACTTATATTAGGAAAGCTTAGTAATATATAATACATTAACTTAAGTGTGCAATACTATTTGTCTACGCTAATAAACATTATTAACTATCCTACATTTAGGAAGAAACTGAATCTCACGACACAGGTCACCCTATATAGTGTGGGATTCAGGGTTCAACATTATTTTTGTTATTAGCTTCTATCGGCCATAATATTCTTAGATGTATAATTCTGTGTGCTTTATTTTGTGAGAATAAATAAATTTTTTATTATTATTATTCATCAATTATTTAGAAGACATAAATCAGTTGATATATACCTTAAACAGCACGTGTGACAGAACAGGGAGTTAATTATCAACAGTCAATAAAATTTCAAATTCATCGTGAGTTCCAAGAGTAGACCCCCTATATGAGTTACTGTTATTACCCGGATTTTCCCGCTTCCGTACACGCATTCACTTACACCCTACTTATTGTGGGTAGTCGTAAAAATACGACGGAATTATTATATTAAATTGATTGCGTTTTCAAAACATTTCCCTGAGTAAAGTGAGTACTGCTCGAAGATTTGAATTTATTATGGAAAATTTATTTGCAACAAGGTTTGCTTGATATTAACCTTTTAAAATCAACTTCCAGAAAAGAGAAGCTACCATGTTTGTCTGGATGTTTTTTTTTTTACATTCTGTAATTATGCCAGTCGGTCCGAAACATTTAGTGGTTACGAGACTGAACTTTTTCTTAAAGTGTTTTAACACCTTCTTGAGTTATCCATTTCTCTTCAAACTACAAGTTGTTTCATTTGCTAAGTATTTTTTTCATCAATTGCCTTTCAAACTTCTATTTCTTAGTTCGGCCTCCATGTTTATTTTCAACTAGTTGCGCCCCGCGGTTTCACCCGCGGATAAAAAGTATTTCAATTATTTGCTCATCCTACGGGAACATTTCACTTTTCCGGGATAAAATGTAGCTTATATGTTAATCCAGTGTATAAGCTATCTTGGTACTAAATTTCATCCAAATCCATTCAGCCCATTGAGCGTGAAGGAGTAACAAACATACACACATACCCACAAACACACATACAAACTTTCGCCTTTATAATATTAGTGTGATAGTAATAATAACTCACAAATATTCGTGGGCTGCACTCAAATCTGCAAGCGGTCCATCATCATCTGGAGACCAATAAACCACACTTGTTCTTCTTGACTGAGACGCAAATAGGATGTCCATCAGACACGGCATATCTGGACTATCCAGGATTCATCTTGGAAAACCGCTTCCTTCCACGCGCTGGTATCTGCGTTTTCGTCCGTGATGACATTTGTTGTTTGCGTCTCCGGAACCTTGAACATCCCCACTTTTCGGTGATTTGGGTGCTAGTGGACACCGGCATTGAGAAAATTCTCTATGCTGGTGTGTACAGATCACATAGCGGTGACCGGGAGACAACTCTTCTAATGGAGTATCTCAGTGAAACGGCAGATGTGGCTCAGCAACGCTATCCTTCGGCTCAGCTTGTTGTTCTGGGGGACTTTAATGCTCACCACCAGGAGTGGTTAGTCCCACACCGGATCACGGACCACGCTGGGAGAGAGACGCGTAAGCTCGCATTGGCGCTCAATTTAACGCAGATTGTTAAAGAGCCAACGCGAGTGCCTGATATTGATAGCCACACTGCTAACTGCCTCGACCTTCTGCTCACGACTGAACCAGACCGATACTCTTTGGCGGTATCCTCACCCATTGGTAGTTCCGATCACTGTCTGGTCAAGTCCGTTTCAGTATACTCCCCGCCTGACCCAAGCCCTAAGAGCAATCGGCGTGTCTGGAGATACAACTTAGCAGACTGGGACGAGATGCGACATTTCTTCGCTTCATATCTTTGGCGGCAAACGTGTTTTTCTTCTGGAGATCCGACGGTCTGCGCGAATGCGGTTACTGAGGTAGTATGTCGGGCTATGGAATATTTTATTCCATTTTCCGATAAACCCGTAACCAGCAAAGCCAGCCCATGGTTTGGAGCCGAATGTGCACGTGCTGAAGCGCAGAAGCATGCGGCATATCTGGCATGGGCTGACGCTCGAAAACGCAAGGCCTCGGACACTCGAGCTAAGAAGAAAGCCTTTAACGTTGCCGCCAAGGCCTGTAAGAAGGAATTAAGGAAGGCTCGTTTCAATCATATTGGTCGAATAGGGACTAAACTTGCTTCCTATCCAGCTGGTAGTAAGGCTTTTTGGTCCCTAGCCAAATTGGTTGAAGCGAACTTCTGTCGATCCTCACTGCCTCCATTATTGAAACCAGACGGATCGCTGGCTCACACTGCAAAAGAAAAAGCAAACTTGTTTGCCACTCTCTTTGCAGAAGCTTCGCGTTTAGATACTGCTAATGAGGTACCTCCCTGCCTTCCACAATGCGGTGTTTTCATGCCGGAAATACGCATACGTCAGAAGGAAGTACTAAAAACATTACGCAGTCTAGACGTGAACAAAGCCAGTGGTCCCGATGGTATACCTGCAATTGTACTTAAGAGCTGTGCACCCGAGTTGTCTCCCATTCTAACACGCCTATTTCGCCTCTCTCTAGACACCGGAATAGTCCCTATGAGTTGGAAGCTAGCCAACGTACAACCTGTACCTAAGAAGGGCAGTCGTGCTGATCCTGCCAACTATCGACCCATCTCAATTACCTCCATTCTCTGTAAGAGTATGGAGCGTATAATTAACAACAAGCTCTTGGCATACCTTGAAGACAATGATCTCCTCAGTGACCGGCAATACGGATTTCGCCGAAACCGGTCCACTGGGGATCTTCTTGCGTATGCCACTCACATATTGAGCGAAGCCTTAGAGATGCATGGAGAGGCACTTGCTGTATCTCTAGACGTCTCTAAGGCATTTGATCGGGTCTGGCACGACGGACTTCTGAATAAGCTTCCATCTTACGGACTACCTGTAGGTCTGTGCACTTGGATATCAGACTTTTTGAGGGAACGATCGCTAAGAGTAGTTCTTGATGGCTGCTCCTCCGATCAATTAGCTATTAATGCTGGTGTACCTCAGGGGTCAGTTCTTTCAGCAACACTATTCTTACTCCACATCAATGATCTGCTAAAGCCCGGTACCTTTGGGTATGCAGATGATAGTACTGTTGTTGAAAGATACACATCCAGTGCCCGAGCCAGTGGTGACGATGTCCGGATTGAGAGAGAGGCTATGGTTGAGCGCATGAACCTGGCTTTGAAAGCCGTGTCCGATTGGGGCGATGCTAACTTGGTTAGGTTCAATGCTGCAAAAACACAGGCGTGTTTATTCACTGCTAAAAAGAGCCCACTCCATCGGGCTCCTTCATTCCGTGGTGTATCTGTAAGTTTAGGAAACCATCTTGAGCTTTTGGGTGTTGATCTCACGTCAAACCTAAACTTTGGATCCTACATCGAGTCCAAAGCCAAAGTAGCTTCAAAAAAACTCGGCATATTGTCCAAGGTAAGGCGGTACTTCACACCTGGACAGCTTCTAAATCTGTATCAAGCACAGGTCCGATCGTGTATGGAGTACTGCTGCCACCTGTGGGACGGGTCTGCCAAGTACCAGCTTGAGGCTCTGGACTCGATTGAACGGCGTGCCAAAAGGCTCATTGACGACGACACTTTGGTTGGTGAAAGGCTCCAGAGCCTTGCACATCGACGTAAGGTGGCAAGTCTGTCGGTCTTCTACAGATTACACCACGGTGAATGCGCTCAAGAACTGCATGATCTCATTCTCCCATCACCATTCCACTACCGGACTACTAGACGCTCGGCTAAGCGCCATCCTTTCGTGGTCGAAATACCACCCATTCGTACCAAGCGATTTGACTCAACGTTTTTAATTAGAACGGCTAAGGAATGGAATGCCCTGCCAGCGTCTGTGTTTCCGGCGAAATATGACCCGGGCGTGTTCAAGAGAAGAGTGAATAGGTATTTACTTGGCTAGCATGCTACATCTTCGATCGCATCGTCACTTCCCATCAGGTGAGAGCGCGGTCAAATGCTAGACAAGCTTGAAATAAAAAAAAAAAAAAAAAAAAAAAAAAATAACGCCCAATGATCACATACATAGTTTCTGGATCCTAACTAGGATTCCCTGTATCTATAGGGACTACGAGGACTGTGGTCCTATCACAGCCAGACACAGAAAAAGTATTTTAAATTGTATATAATCATACAATTTAAAGTTACTTTAAATTGTATGATTTTTTGGTTTGAAATAGTATTTTATAAATAACTCTTACCTAACCTAATTATTACCTACCTTACTTTGTTAGTGTTGAGTAGCTGAAAATTACTTTTTTTACTTTTTTTAATCTTTTTATTTTAGCAGTGCCTTTTCTCGAGCAACGGAAATCAATGAGAAAAGTACGCTTAACCTATTTAACATGCTCAGAATCGATTTACAACCCACGCATCACTCTCGTACCTATAATTCAGACGAATTGGTACGATTTTTGTCAATCTTTTTTGCCTTATCATTCTAGAGGTAACTAATCTATCTTTATTATTTTTTAGTATTTGGTATATTTTGATCACGTCTTGTGTCTAAATATTATATTATATTTATAAATCGATATAATATATAAATTAAATTATAGAACTTTATTTTTAAATTATTATTGTCAGTAGAAGAACTTCTTAAAAGCTTTAAAGGTATTTCATATGACTTTAGATTGTGTGACCACCCACCCACATATAATATAGATTTCAGAGCAGCTTGGGTCGGATAATTTACTATCTATTGAAGACTGGTTTATTTTAATTAGTATAATTAAGATGCAGAAGTGTTTCAGTCGAGAGTGTTCATTTTGTTTTTGTTTTGAGGTATATTTTAAATGTAACTTTTAAATAAAGTTGCACTTTATTTTGAAATATAATGATTACTAAGTAATGTAATTAATAGCTTTTTATCTTCACTTGTTGATGAATATACATCATTTGGTATTATTGTAATAATATTAGTCTCAGAAATACTCCTGATAAATGCTATGAATACATTTTAAATCCTAAAATAGAAAAACTATACTTAACTTAATGCTATTCCTGATTATTGGATAGCAGTTTAACGTCTTATTACGGTTCCATAGAATAATTACAATGAGGAATCCTTATGTTCATCTATCTTTATATATATAAAAGAAAGTCATGTTAGTTACACTATTTATAACTCAAGAACGGCCGAACCGATTTGGCTGAAAATTGGTGGGGACGTAGATTAAAATCAGGAAACAGACATAGGATACTTTTTACACCGTTCAACCGCGTTTTACTAATTCACCCGTGCGAAGCTGGGTTAACTAGTAATTTATGAAAGGGTTTCTATAAACCTTTTGTGTCTTTTCGTTCAATGCCATTTAATATAAACATTTTCCACTTTCTGAGTTTTGAACAAGCAGTGAATTGAAACGTAAACATCGTATATAAAACATACCAGATCTTCCAGCCCCACATGTATCTAGCGAGCAGACGTTTTTTGGCGCCGTTCCAATCGCCACCAGAATAATCGCACCATGTCTTATGATTTATGTTCAAAACAAATATTAAAATCATTTTTCACGACACAGCACTACTTTCACGTATAAAATCTCGGAGTTGACTGGCCGTTTGTCACAGTCAGGCTTTCTCTTTGCTCGCGAAAAAAGCTCATTTGAATTTTTATAGAAAATTGGACCAACTAGCCTTTCTTAGAAGCGCGTACGCAGCTCCCGCTGTCTCTTTCATTGTCTCCTTTGTAAGGCTTACTATCAACAAACACATTGTTCTATATTTAAATGAGATGCACGTGATTTACATATTTCATGTTAACTCTTTTGCGACCAATTTTTTTTAGCAAAGCAGTAAGGCGCTTATTACAATTTTATGTCCTTTAAGCATTTTGTACTTATTTCTTTGTAAAGATGTAAAGCCTGTAATATATTAATATAATTTTAAGTTATGTGATATTAGGTACTTACAAAACAAACAAAAATATAATAAATGAATAAATCTTAAAAATTGCATTTTTTTAATAGTTTACAAGATAAGTATTGTGTACTTGCTTAATGCAATATATGTTAAAACCAATTTTTATTTTAAAAAACATTACAAAATTTTATTTCGATAAGTAGGTAGGGGATAAGGGTACAGAGTTAACCACATTTGAAGGGGTGATTAAAAAAGGGTTTAACTGATTTTTTTCACAAAATGACTGACTTATGGGTATCGTTGGATTCAGCGTGAAATTATTTACAATAATACATTCTCGAAATACCGAAATGAGGCTTCAATCTCGAGATTTTGAGTCAAAAAACGGTTTATCTGTCACAGGAATACAGTTCGCTTAGCATTTAAACATTATTATATTATATTTTTACAGTAATTGAAGGTTATTTATTTATTTACAAGCACACATACGAGATACATATTCATGAATTATGTATTAAGTACCCTACTATATTTAATACCATGACATAGAATTTAGTCTAGTGGAGGAGACTGAATCCCACGACCCACGACAGAGGTCATCCTAGTGTGGGATCTAGGTTGATAATTATTTTCTATTGTAAATATCTTTCATATACCTACATGCTTTTGCTTGTTACGCTCATTTACATACTGTTCAAATAAATGAATTTATTGTTATTATTAATTACATTACATATTAAAATTGATAATGAAATAAGAAGAATAGATAAAAAAAATAATGAAAAAATGTAATTTATTGATCGTATCGTTATTATTTAGTTTAGTTACCCATACATTTTATTGTAGATAATTACCTAGTTGACTTTAGTTCAATTAATTTGTGATAAGATACTTTTTATTGTTCCAAATTGTAAAATCACAACATACAATCTTCATTCCTCAAATATTGGTATAGAAATCCCAACCTATCTGTAACTAAGCACGTACCTATACGTATAAAATAAGTATCACCGTGACATCTCTTTGGATATACCTAAAATATACTTTTTTTCTATAATCTGTAACCTCTGTGTCTACCAAAATCTAATAAATTAGCCCAAAGAAATTTTGGAGAGACTCCCTTGGCTGTGCCTTTCGATTCTAGCTTATTTAGTACAGCGCCACCTAGCGAATATCTCATGAAGTTTTATAAGCTCAAAAAACAAAAGCTCTTCAGTAACATTACGACAGAGAAGTTTCAAAATGTGTAATTTTTTTGAAGGTGAAAGAAATGTAGTAAAATAATTTTGCAAAAATATTAGTTTTATTTAAGTACCTAAAAGTTTTTTTTATTTAAAGCTATTATATATTTAGTTTATTTCAATTAATAATTTTTTAAATCAGACACCTAAAATTTTCAATACCAAATGTGTTTTCTCCGAAATTTGTCAACAGAACACTAGATTAAATAATAAGAACTGAAACGTCTAGCTGAACCAAGAAGGTTACATTTGAGCGGAATCCAAAGACTTCAGCCATATTATTTTAGAAAATTCAATAATTGTCAACAGCGCCACCTACCTGTGTTTCGTTAAACTAAAACCAAGTACCAGTTGTCATCAACATTTTGTATTACTCCTTATATTTATACAGGAACTCATTTTTTTAAAATGAAAACTTTATGTTATATCACTATGAAGATAATATATGTTATTTTCTTTCAGAGATACTTGTAGCTTATTGTAGCTTAGAAATTGAGGAAAAATATAAGTTGCAACTTGGGTTTTTGGCGGGAAAACGCAAAAGATTGTGTCACCGCATTGTATTATTTTCCAAAACTTGTGTTATTTTCAGTGTTAGTGCATAAAATTGGTGGTATTTTATTCGTTAAGTGCTGGATTACAGGCATGACTGTGGGAAAGTGGTATAGTGATGGTGAAACGTACCTTTTCATGTTGTTTCCAGAACTCCATAGAAGCTTCTGGTAAAGTGGCCACCACTTTACTAGGAGTATGACTTGACTAGACTAGACTATGACTTGACTTGATGACTTGGACTGTGACTTGACTTGACTTGACATACATATACATATATATTACTTAACTCGAAAAATTATCAATTACTTGACACTGGCTAAATACACATAAGTGTGGATCCATACCAAAACAAAAAAAAAAGTTGCGACTTGGCATCATTCATCACCGTTCGCTTCGATCATAGCATTCTATAGTAGGACTGATTTTGTATCTCTATGACAAGTTTTATAAAGTTGAGGAAAGTACATAACATAGAAAAATTCACGTTGCACCTTCAAGTTTTTTACTACCACGGCCAACGCGTGAAAGTAAAGTGGGGGTGTGTCAGGCAGTAATAGTTAAAGACAGAGGTATAAATTTAAAACACATCAAAAAATTAATAAGCTAAGTTTTTTTAAAGTACGTTATAAATATGGTAATAATTGAAAAAAAATAGTAATATCAGAAATAAATGACGGAGTAATGTGTTTTTAAGATTTCTAGAGCAGGCAACACCTCGTATGGAGATACCTCACAGCTACTATAAAGACTATAATGATATATTATAACTAGTATTGTGCCACATGCGCGGGCCGCTTGCGGCCCACGTGGATGGCATCGTAGTCTATTTCAAAAAAGGTGTATTTGTACTTGTATAAGCAAAAAAGAAAGAGGATATTTCGATGAAAGTACCTTTGTATGGCGGCTATCTTTAATGGCGGAACCCAATTTTTTTTTTGCAAATATTGAATCAGGGACCCCAAAAACCCCTCGATGTAAAAAATCAGTCGGATAGGACCAACTTCTTTCAAAATAGCCGCCATCTTGAATCCACCATCTTGAATTTTCATGACCACCATCTAAAAGCCCCCATCGTCCCCTATGACATTTGATCGAGCTCGCCTCTCCTAACTCTTACCGTTTCCGATTTATAAGCGTTTCTATTTTGTATGTAATTTCGTTTCTTTTTTGCATGACAACCCCAAAATTTTCTAAAATCGTCCCAGGGTTTTATACAACTTTAGTTAAAACAGGACATCCATCCGACTTGTAGTTTACAAGAACCGTTGAGCAGTTCCTTCTTGGAGACGGCTTTCTGGTGATGTCAGATTTTTCTGGTACTCACTCAACGCGCCTGACAGCCGAGATCAATTATGTCAATATCTATATGGGGGGGTGTTTATCTTTATAGTATATCAATTATTGGTGCCGTCACAGTTCATGTCAAAAAAATTGTATCATAGAGGAGGAGAGAGGAGAGAGGTATCATAGAGGTACCACAGCTTAGTAATGAGATACTATTTTGTAATAATTTGTGATTACTCAAAGGCTTAAGAATCTTAAGATAGAAAGACTGTATTTTTTGAAATATTATTTTTAACAGCCTATTGAGGAATATAAATACATTTATATTTAATGTTTTATCATAATTTATTAATTTAATAAGTTAATGAAAATATATCAGTCAAATAACCCATTCACGATACCAAAATATCATATTGATATTTTGTATTTATTTGGACAAAATGTGGAATACCCCTGAAATAGAGTTCCCTCCCAAGTTTTAATCTTACATAAACACACACAAAGAATGTACGAGCGCGTGTGCGTGCCCAAGAATTTCAGCTGGCAGGCCATTGCCACGGCGCGGCGGCCTTCCGACGCCATGTTTAGTTTTATATCCTATCTCTTTCACACACATGTAGTTCTCACGAGACAGTATTAGTAGCGATGTCTCTTTTCCCCAGAGATGGGTCTAATCGCAGCGTGACTTCTTTCCATTTGAGGGGAATGGAAAAAGTAAAAAAAGCATGGCGATGGCTTGCGTAATCGAGCGGACATTATTGGAATATTTTGATAATGGCAGAAGGTGGAATGTCGTTTATGTTTTGAGGTTAGGAGAGGCTTACCTAATACTGGTTTTGTATAAGAACTCTCTTTAGAATTATTTTTGTTTGGTTGAATATTATTGAATTGAGGGTAGACACTCATATTGGATCGTAGAGTGGTTAATAACATTGTAGGGGAGTAAATTGATAGTAATTTTGAACGTACCTGTCGTAATTAGTAGATAAATATTTCATTATTTATTTAATATGTATACTTACGTAGGTACTTAGGAAATAAGTAGGTATACTATAATTCTACTGTATTCTATATTTAAAAAATGCAAAAGTAACGGTTAAACAGATTTTGATGAAACTTAGTATGTGGATAGTTCAAGTCCTAGAGTAACATACTTTTGGACAGCTACTAACTAAGTTTGCACTTATTCCTCCAAGACATATCTACTGGGCATTTATACTACGGAGGTATAGTGCAAACGTAAGAGCTATCAAAGTTTGGTATTAGACGGGCATATAATCTCTTAAACTCAATTATTTATATATAGGATAGTGTTGTTATCTTCTGCGCGAATAAAACCGTGGGGGGCATTAAATATTTTCATTGATACATTTGGTTTTCGTACCTTTTAGGCAACGTCTTGTAAACGTTTAAGAGCGACTGCGCTTGTTACACCATCTTGAGATCTGAAAACAAACGAAAAATATGTTAATTGATAGAATCAGGCGTGACTTCGCGGAAGTTCATCTTAAATACAAAATGAAATAAGAACATTTAGTGTGATTCCTCTAAATCCAGATAATAATATCATCTACCTATATTTCTGGGGTCGCAAAGGATTATTGTAGGTAAATTAATGATAAAACCTGAAAAAACCTGAAATTATAATAACAAATTATAGAAAATTAAATTATAATAGTATTCATTATAATTATTAAATTGATATATATAATTTCAGATTTATTTATAATAATAATAATTAATTTTATAATATTTATATATTTAAATTGCAGGTTTTATTTATTTTAATAATAATTGATTTAAATTACATAATAATAATAATATTTTTTATAACTTGTAATTTCAGGTTTTTTAGGTTTTATTTAATTTACCTAGGTACAATAATCCTTGGCGACCGCCCCAATATAGGTAGATGATATTATTATCTGGATTGAGCGGAATCACAATAAATATTCTTAATTCATTTTGTATTGAAAAATATGTTAATCTTTATTGGCTGTATTGTCCTCCCTGTTGTTGTATGTTCATGTTAATAATAGGCTTAATTAATAAATATAAAAAATAATCTAACAAAAAGCATGGACCCAGGTGTCTGTGGAAATGCAGTATAAAAAAAAAAATAATAAAAAAATAATCTTTATTAGGTTTATTACTGTGCGACTTGGCAGTAAAACGTTCTGTACCTTTGTAGGGCGTAGGTCGGACGCCCTCTGACTACGCGGAATGAGAACTTGCGACAAGTGGCTGCATGCGACAAGTTTTTATGAGGAAAACTGACTACCAGGGTCAGTAACGTAATTAAAGACACTTATGCAAACTAACGTATATAAAATGATGATAATTATTATATCTACTGACTACGTAGAATAAGTAATAAATAAAATTATTTACACGTATACACATCGTCTTATGTTACGTCACACTGGTGCCTCTTTCCAAAGTTTGACAGATTCTGGCTCCAAAGTTCGCACTTATATCCCTAGCCTTTAGTTTCTCGTGCGTTTGTCAAATTCATGTCAAGTCGACCTGCCAAATACTGTACGTTCATTGGCTTATACAGCCGATGGTCAACGGGCAACCAATGAGTGTATGGGAATTCGGGAGAAAGTATTGCTTATACCTAAGTTATATTTTAATAGACTTTAGTACAAATGGATTAGTGCCAATACAGGTACCTAATACTATGATACAGCGCCCCACACACTAGAAGTGTGTGCCGCATAGGGCCCGCAGCGGCACACACTTTCCATGGCAGTAGGCCGCGATCTCTCGCTGCCGAGCGTGGTGAGAGCCATGCTCGACAGCGAGAGATTGTGGCAGGTGGCTCCGTGCTGCTCTCCTTCTGCGAAGACGTGATGTCGCAGAAAGAGAGCAGCACGGAGCCGGTCAGAATGGAGGCCGCGGGAGCTGACCCGCTCCGGTGCAGAGTACGGGAGGGAGGAGGAGGCGTTACACGCACCTCCTCCCTACTCCGTAGTGGGACCACTGGTGGAGAGTCAAGAGACTCTCCGCCGGCTTGCACGCCCTCACAAATCTGGTGGGTGGCCTTAGTGAGCAAGATCACTCATCCATAAGCGTGAAAAGGCCCGAAAGGGTCTACCGCCGGGGGCGAGTTGGCTGAACTGCTAACGTGACCCCTTCTCGCCCCGGTACGGCGGAAGACGGCTCACGGGGCGTTTTACTAGGTTCGAGTTCCACATACGGAAGTACAAGGGCATTTACCCCCTCAAAAAAACAGTACCTAATGCTTTGCAACGGGTGTAGTTTTAAAAAGCAAAGTACTAAAAAAGTTTAGGTAGCTTAAGAACGTAATAAAAATCGGAAATATGTCCACATAAATCTATTGATACCTACATAAAACAAGACTCTTGACTTCAGTGTACCCACCCACCTGCCTTTATTAGTCATGCGCAGTATGACTAAGGGTATTGCAACCCATACCTCCTATAAATATAGCAACATGACTAAGAGTTTTTAAGCACATTCATCCTTAAATTATTTTCATTAGATTATTTTATACTTACCTATGAATTTTGTTGGCATTTGGTTACTAATATAAATAACAGCGCAGTTATATCATGGTCGTAAAACTATGAGAAAATACCTAACAGTGGAATACCTAATAGTGGATAATTTTTTGTAGTAGATTTTGATACCTAAAAAAATATCCTTTCACTTTGTGTTTATTTTCAGATCCAACACTAGCTGTTCTTTGTAATTAATCACCAGCATTAACGTCAACAAGGTGACTTACAACCTAAACTCAAGTGAAAATGCCAGCACATTAAGAAAACGAGTGCTTTAAACCACACAACTGAAGTAAAACTTCTTTAGCTCCATCTATACCATATAGGCTGGTATAACTTTGTTTTTGCTTTGTTTAATATCGCCATATTGACAATTGTAAATTGTCATTTTACCGGAAATACCAACATAAAACTAAACTAGACCTAAAAAACTAAACTGCACCTAAGAATTTCAAATATAAAAAATATAAAAAATAATACTAATAATAATAAATAAAATAATAATACTAATTTAAAGTCAATTTTAACTTTGTTGCGTGGACAATGGAGATCTACGTGAACCAACAACTTTCAACTTCCGTTCGCTTCGTTACGCATTTACTAGCTTACCCTCCAAGTCGAGAGTGCGTAAGAAGTTTCACCTCAAAAATATTTATTCAAAGTCAGGTGCAAGAGTCGACTCGTACTCACCGCGATCCTGATTGATACGCCATAAACCGAATTTATTACATGACCGCTATAAACGCACGAGCGAATGGCTAATCATCTATTAATCGCAATTTAACGTATCAACACTGTCAAATAATACTCGAAAGAACAAGCGATAAAAGTTTATTGCATCGTGACGAAACGCTTTACAACAGTTTGCCAAAACAGTGGCTAAGTAGATTCGTTACCGCTCGTCTGCAGAAGCTTAACAGCTCTTAACTTCGCACTTTTCCTTCAATGACGTACTGGATAAAGATGGATAGGTAGGTGTGAAGTTGGGGCGAGATGGCTGGACTGCTGACGCGACCCCTTCTCGCCCCGGCTTCGACGGAAGATGGCTTACGAGGGGTTTTAGTGGGTTCGAGTCTCACGTATTTTCTCCCTCAAAAAAAATGTACATAATACATTGCAATGGGTGTATTTTTAAAAAACAAAGTACTCGATAAATATAGGTACGAACTTAACTTAAGAACGTAATAAAAATCAGAAATATGTCCATATAAATCTATTGATATCTACCTTTTTTATGTTAGTGAATGATATGACGAGCTAGTCATTCACCTGATGTGAAGCGCCACGGCCGCCCATAACGGAACAATGTCACTCGGAACCCCAAAACATAGAGTTTCTAGCGAGACTGCACTGCGCTCATCATCCTGAGACATCAGCACAGTCTGGTAATAAGATTACTCGACATGTGATCAGATCATAAAGTCTCATTTGCCTAGTAATTTCACTAGCTACAGTGCCCTTCTAACCGGAACACAGTAGTGCTTGCACACTACTGCTTGGCGGCAGAATAACTGGTAAAGCGGTGGTACCTACTTAGACGAACTTTGCAAAAGTCCTACCACCTACGTTATACCTACATAAAATAAGACTTCAACACTTCCTTGCCACCACGATATCAAAAAGTTTGAATTTAAGAACTGTCAAACTTTAGCTTAAACGGATATATATAATAGGTTTACAATATGTTACTGTTTTTCTTTTCTGACGTAATAGAGCAAGTGTTGCTGAACCTTAAGTTAAAATCCTGCTACCAATGATTACTATAATGTTTATTAAAACAAAAACTAAAATTGTGAAGAAAATATTTTTTTTGAAACCAATCAAAATACTCCGGAAAATAAGTACAAAAAATAAATGAAACATCTAGGTACAGTGGCTAAATTCTCTGAGAACTTCACTGATCATTTTTCTACTAGAATCTCACTTGGAGAATTTTACATTTCTAACCGTTACCAAATAGAAAACTAAGACGCGGAAGTTACAACACCTAAAGCTAGCTCAAAACTGATTTTATTCTCTTTTTATAATATAAAACTTTGTGTTTCTCCTGCAACGTTTATGCGGCTATGGGCGTTGAACTTTGAATCGCCTGATTACGGTTTTTAATGGTTCACTGCGAATATTAGTCAATTCATTGTTAGCTGGCTATTGTTTCTGCTGTAATGCAGGGCTACGGTAAATCGTTAACATGGTCCTATAGGGTTACAGAATAAGTGCCAGGAGTGTTTTCTGAAGCGAATTATTTGCAACCAGTTCCATTGTTTAAATAAAGAAATACAAAACAATGTTTCCAGATTATTACAGCATTTGCGATTGCATTTGGAAAAGTATGTAAAATATATAGACTTATAGCTACTACGTCACTTATTTTTATATACATTTGTTTGGTTTCTATTGTAGCATACTCAAAGCGGAACTGATATAAGCCTTCATAGCTTAAGCACGGCTGAAAAACCCGGTTGGTTATTTGCATCTATGTTTAGTTGAAATTCCAATTTTAAAAATTCTAAGTTTGTTATTTGAAGCAAATACCTTTAGTTGTTGAACTACAGCCACATTGTAAACCATCCTAAATCTTGTTTAGCAGCCGTAGTACTATTATGTATTCTGCGGTATAGCCCAATAACTCATTCGAGTTGGTACACATTCCCAGTCATAAATACCTTACAGTGTAAGATAGATAGCCGTAAGATGCTATAACGTTCCATTCAAAGGCTAATACGCATCGAGATCGCCCAAACACCGGTTGTTTGGTAATGTTGTAAATCAAATCATCAATTATCGACAATCGTTTACACTCGCCAGGCCGCCGTGTAAACAATTCGAACATTAAAACACGCTACCTACATTTTACGACTATTCAATTTGGGGGAAAATCGATTTTATTCGCTCGCTTTACAATCGCGTCGCTGGCAAAGTCGCTCGAGATTACGTCGAGTGTTTACATTTTAGATTTTTTTACTCGTATGCGGAAGTGGTAGGCGGATGCGACTGGAACGGGGAAGATCTATATAAACTATTTGAAATAAACAATAGTCTGGACAACTTCTATTAATATTGGATGGAAATAATCAGGTTATGGTCCAATGGAAGTGGAACCGAGCGTATTCAAGCGAAACTATTTCAGAACTCTCAATGGCATTGAATTTCATTGAAACCTATAGCACGTAGGACTGATAGAACTCATTTGCATACCGAATTTATTGCTCACCTCCAATCAAAACGGCGTTCAAACAGATTTAAACACGACACTTCACTAATCAACGATTGTTTAAAACTAGAATATATGTGGCATAAAATCACTCTTCATTGAAATTGAACTGAAAGCAACCGAGTCATCAACCCGACTGAGGCCGGCTCGGCCTCGACAATTGTATCACATATTCAACTAACAAAACACTAACAAATTGATATGTTTATCTTCAAAGGACTATAAACTCATTCAGTGCCCACCCTTTATCGAGGGGATCCACCCTTCTGATTAAAAAAATTGCAAAATATTATATAAAAAGTCCTTTCCCCTCTGCTATCTCTAACGTAGATGTAATTTTGGCTAACTCATAGTTCCGGGTAAATGTTCCGTGAATCCTCTTTGAATTTTTAATTCTTTTTATAACTCGTACATTATTCAGATACTACTTTCGTACCTACTATAGGGAACGTGTATAGAAATCTTATCGATTTTGGTTTCACATCAGAAATTCTCACTTTCTCTAAACTTTTTTTCTTTGAAGTACTTAAAAAATAGTTGTTTATATAATATTTAATGAGATAATCTATATTAAATGATTTTTATTAGGCATTAGCACTTTTGAATTTATAAATCGTTTATTATAATAAGTTCACAATGGTCTTAAATGTAAGCAAGGTAAAAAAGTGCTTAGATTTATTTTTAAATATAACGACAAAGCTGTGATAAAAAAAGGAAAATCTGCTGTAAATCATATTAATAATAAGTGACTTTTATTACTCGTTTGTCGGTATGTAGTGTCCTATATAATAATGTGTATAGACACATAATCGGTTAATAATTTTTATTCGAAAACCATTGATATAAATCTCATCACACAAGATCAATAATTATATACCTTTCAAATGACATCCCGCAGCATTCATTTTCACACTCCCACAATTTTCACCCTTTGTCATAAAATTTTGGAAGCAACCCTACCGAATGACACGGGTATTAAAAAGTAAAAAGCTAATGGTGAATAGGGGTGTCCTGTGTTTTAATTTGAGATGAGATGGTTAGATGGGAAAGGATTTTTTTGTATTAAATTCAAATGTTGCTTGTATAAAAAATAAACTGTTGGTTTCCGGAAATTCCGCGTTGACACAATATTGAAAGGAAAATTAAAGGAAATATAATATTATTTCATATACTTACTTAGGTTGTTAGATTATGATAATTTTTATGATGGATAATCGATAAATACTGAAATTTTTTATTTAATTTCATTGTTTTATATATTTTAACTTGAAAATGGAAAGTAAAACATTGAATTTTTGTATCATCACATCAAAGCTTAAGAGTTATAGTCTAAATACAGAAAACAACTGCACTTAATGAATTTCTCACAGCTACTAAGTTCCAAAGTAATTTGAAATTAATTAAATTACAAAATGGCTGAAAAATTTAAATAATTATCAAAGTTACACGCAAACTACACAACGTGAACCTTGAGCGTGTCACGTTAATTTATTTGTCGCAATAAATTAAAAAGCTACAAAAAATAATGTTAGAATTATTCTAGGAGTAAGAAAGACATTAAAACCGGTTTGTTACCTACGAGAAAGGTGTAACTTCGGTTTATTATTTATTATAGTTGCTCAAGCGCCGAAGGTATAGCAGCGCTAAAAGAAATATGGCAGGCCTTGCTGAACTATGTCCATCGAGATGGTGAATAAGTTTACTGATATAAAAACAATCTTCTTTTTTATGTTAACGAATGACGTGACGTGCTTGTCAGTCGCCTGATGTTAAGCATCACGGCTGCCCATAATGTAGCTAGCAGTGCCAAGAAACTAAATTCCAAATTTAGCGTAACGCTGCACTGCGCATGACATCCTGAAACATCAGCACATTCTAGTAATAATATTTCTGGACTGCGAGGTAAATCATAAAGTTTCATTTGCTCAATAATTTTACCAATTACAGTGTCTTCCTAACTGTATCATAGCAGTGCTTGGACATGACTGATTGGTGGCAGAATATCTGGCAAAGTGTGTATCTGGCAATAGCAAAACATTAAAATCTTGGAGCAGTAGTGAAAATTAAGTTTGAAAAAATAAGAGCAACGTATAGAAGAGTATATAAATTATAAACAATAAATATTTTCTACTTTTTGTAATCCTCATAATTCTCAATCCTTAAAAAAAGTTATTAATCTAATTCACTGATACCTACACCTACATTTTTGTTTAATTAAATGATTAGAGCTTACCCATTTTTCCATTTTTAGGTATTCCATTTTTATTTTCAGATTGGAACTGTTGCCTATAACAGCGTCGCTTGCTTCTCCTTTCTACCTATATGATTATAATACCTATAAGTATAGTCGTACGGTTGTTAAGAGCCCGAGTGGATACCGTGTCTATATTTAAATTGTGTTTTTGTTTCCCCGGTTAGTTGTCGGAGCACTAATTCTGTAGTTTACGACCCTGCCCGCCAGATCAGGTCCAGATGCCGCTCCCACGACGGGATAAGATGCGTTTACACATGACGATTGAGAAATACTTTTTTTTAAACACTAAACATAACAAGTAAATTAAAATAAATATATTAAGCTTACCATTTGATCAGTTTACTTAGAATTTTTTATACCTAACTATGCTTATCGTATAAAAAATATAGAATAGAATTTTTTTTTGTAACGCATTTTTTCTAATTTTTTTTTTTTAATTTTTTCAAAACGTTTATACAATTATTAGTCGTTAAGTGTGGACAAAAAAACCTTAACAGCTAATCCAAAAAATAATACGTCGAATACAATGGTAAAAATTCATCGATATTTTTATTAAAAAAAAAATAGAGAAATGTTACACACGTTGTAGACATGTTATCTCTTAGAAATGTTATAAAATAAAATTTATAAAAAATTAATACCTAAGTGTAAATGTCGAATTTGGTCAAATATATATATAATAGCCCAAACACCAATGGGAAATGACCCTTACTTTCATGCGCCTGCTTCAACCAACGATGCTTGGGATATCGAGAGTTGAACTGAATAATTTATCGATAATATTCTATCTCAGAGATGGGGCTAGGCACATTATGGGTCCAGGTAAATTAGGTAGATAGTCGTGTGGTAGATTTAAGGTTTATTTTATCTGAGTAAAGTTAAGTGGCAAGCTATGTTTCGATAGCTTTTGGAGTAAGTACCTATAAAACCTTCTTATCAATATTTCAGAATATATTTTCAAACGTTACTTTAACTCTGCTACATTTATGCAGTTGATAACCACTAACTGTTCTTATATACCTATACATTTCAGTCAAATTTAATCAATTCTTAAAACATTCTGTCAATTTTGCGTCAACGTGAAATTTGACAAGAGAAAATGAGACCAGGCATTTTGAGCATCGTTTAAATATAAGCCACATTTACAAGTAAAGCTGCAAAATCAAAAGAAACGGCAACAAATGAAATTTATTTCCCCAAACGCAATAAACTGTTAAATTCTTTTACTATTTCGTCTACTAAAAACAGTCATAAGATCCTAATCTTATTACGCTATTATCATTACAATGGAAATAATTAAAATCTGAGAATATTTATGAAACCTGAGAACATAATTTAGTACAACATGAAGTAGGCACGAGGCGACCAATCATAATGCATAAGCTACCTATCTGCTGTAAATCTCAACTTTTTATGTACCATTAAAGCAGTTTTATTAGTTATTAACACGTGTTAAGCGGTTATAGACTAACAACATTTGTAGAAAACTTCGGCTGTTAAAGTTATATAGTGATACCTCAGCAAGAGTTATCGTAAATACTATATAGTATCGTAAAGGTAAACGAGTAGATTGTGCTAAATGATGTCAAATTTACTTCTATAGATACATACGCATCTATTTATATTTTCTTAGTATATAGTTGATTAACAATATTGGACCTAGAGTCCATAGCAATAACCTGCATTATTGATGTTTCATAGTTATGTTTCATAGTTATCTGCTCGGTTGAATTTTCATTAATTACCTATAGATAGGTGTGAAATACGCGGTATCAAATCAACATAATAACCAACGTAAATCAATTATACATTTCAAACACTCATCGACTTTTAAATCGTAATAAAATGTACAAACGGCAGTGAATTTATTTATTGCCTTAAAGTTGTAAAACTATATTACACGCCATAATGACGTGTGTTATTGGCATTTATTTCACCCATTCTACCATCATTGACCACTTATTCAAACTTAATGTTTATTGTATAATGAAAACAAATTAGCCAATAAACAAATTGTTTCATTCATTGATGGAGCTATTATGCTGTGATATAATATTGTTAGATGCGATAAGAACTGTAAAGAAGCTTAAAAAATAAAATCTTTTTTTAACAGTTTTTTTTACGATTTAAAGAAGCAAATTAGATGACGGCAACGATATAAACCTGATGTTCAAGTGCGAAGTTCCCACGGTTTTAAAATTGCAAACCAGTAAGAAGCAGAGCATTTAACGCATTATATACTGGCCATTACCTATCTACATAAAACGGGCGAGGTTCGCAACAACACTGCGGGCAACATTGTTGTCCGAGGCACATGCGCCAGACCGTATAAATTTGCGCTTGATTTATTTATTACACACACAAAATGTCAACAAAGAAACATTTTTAAAAGTGAAACGAAAAGGATTCACAAGAAAGGGTGCCCGAACATTGTTAGCGCACCCTCTTATGCAAATCAGTACGCTGAAACCGAAAGCGTATAGGTACAGAATACAGCCTAACAAAAGCTTAGCATTGCGCAACCTTTACATAAATTATCGATACGCATTAGGCAAATTATGAGCGCTATTGCAGAGAACGTTTTCAAAAACCGAAATAACCAGTTCGTAACTGGAAAAAGCATTGAAATTATTGCCCCGCATTGTCTCCACCGCGCGGTTGTTATAACCCAAACAATTTGTCCGCAAAGGGTATCATTAGCATAATACTGCAATCACTCTCCTCGGCAAAATATTTTCTGTTTTGTGGTAAACGCACTTTCGTTTTCGTAACCGCTCACTTTTACGTCTTTACAATGAATCTGGCGTTCGTACGATACGGGTCAGTGCGTGATTTTCGACAATTTCACCAAAGTTATTTCTGTGCGTTGGAAAACGAACGTGAAAAGCTTTCATAAAGAGCGATTCAGTTGTACATATCTCGATAAGTACGTTACCAGTTGTTGTGATTTATATTCAGGTGTGTGCGTGTTGTCGGATAGTTAAGTTTTTACTGTCACGATAGAGGTTCTGTGGAGTGTAGTCGGATTTATCGGTGAAGTCGAGGCGACGACAGGCGGCGTCGCGGTATCAGTGTATGTATCTACCCACAACGTATCTCATATATGTAAGTGTCACGTTTAGTGCCCTATTTATGGCTTTTTGGTTGAGCCAAGGTATCGGAACTACTACTCGAATGTATCGAGGGCTTTCAACGCTCGTGAGAAAGTTTGGAGCTTTTTGGTTTGTTTTATCTACATTAAAAGCAATAAAGTGTGTATTATTTTTAAAAGGTGCTTCTACATCATCAAATCTAAAACGTCGAAATTTTTTAATGGATCAAATATAAACTGATAAATGCATTAAATGGCTTATATTTTTTACATACACATAATAAATTTACATTCAAAAAATAAAATAGGCTAATTAAAAAATGGAAAAATACCTAATTTTAACTTTGAAACTTTGCAAAATATTAATTTGTTCATTTAATTCATACTTTCTTTGCATAGATTGGATTACAGACTATACAATATATATACTAATATACTAATTATAATATTATTTCTGTTTCAATAAACCGCACTGACTCAATCCGAGTACATATGTAGAGGCAAACCACACCACGCTTCAAGGGGACATTCATCAGGGAGCTGTCATAAAATAGAATTACTGGTCGGATCACAGGGTTTCCTCCACGATCACAACGAATCAACATAAATCAATCCCCAGAGACCCGCACCGTTCTAATTGCATTTATATTATGGTATCTATAGTGTGGAATATACAGAGTGATTATTCCTGGAAATTCACTAAAAATATGACTCTAAATTTAAACCAATTTCTTTAAATTGAACCTTATTAACTTTAGAGTGCGTGAGTTTTTGACTTTAAGTAATAAAATTATAAACATGATTTTAACCATCATGGTATCAACATAGTTTACTTTCAAAGCTGATAGCATTGGATTGGTAGTCAACTCTACTAAGTATATGTAAAAACAAAACGTTGTATGTCTGTTTGTTCGTAGTTTAGACGCTAACGACAAAACAACAACATTTCGCACATGGATTGCTTATTTATTACCGGAATCAACATAATTATAATTAGCACAGAAAGCTGAAAGATCCTTCGGAAAAATTGAAAGCTGCGAGTAAAACCTTGAGTGCCTCTAGTGACCTTAGTTGACCTCGTGACCTTAATTCTTTTATTTTTTATAATATATATTGCTTTAACATAACACGAATTTCAATCCAGCAAACCTAACAACAATGAGATAAATAAATCTTTTGTATAATTAATTGCCTTTATTTATAAACATTTACGCTATTTGCTACAATCAATCTCTCACTTTGCACCCTGTATACACAGCGTATATAACTTATAGAGAAAGCGATAAATCAAAAATTTCGTTTTGTGCGGGTAGACGCGATTTTATAGGTTGGTTCTTTATGTCGTAAATCGCGAGTGAAACTTTCGGGGTTAATGACGCGGTTTTAATTTATAAGATGGAATTTTCGAGGTTTCGCCGTTTTGTGGGAATTGGTGGTTTTCATTAGGGTGTATGAAGATTGAAATAGAAATTTAATGTACTTTTAGTATTTGTTAAAAAATAACGCGTATGATACGAAAGAAGTGAAAACGTCATTTGTCGAGAGACAAGGAGCGTGAAACTGGACACAATGATGTTTGACCAATCGGTCACGCGCCAGAACTATGATAATAATAGGTCTTTACCTATGAAATTGCCGTATTGCAGTACAGACTTTTTCAAACAAAAAAAAAGTTTTGATTAGCTATGAATTCTAAATTCAAATTAATTTGGTTTTAAAAATATGACATTCTATTTACAATATAAGTCTTTTGTTTATTGATTAGCGTTGTATTTTCATTACATTTCAACATTTTTCCTCATAATGGATACTTTGAAATTTCGTGTAATTATGGAATATGAGTTCCGTTGTGGCACCAACGCGGCACAAACGACACGTAACATCAACGACGTTTACGGAGAGAACTGTACAAACGAACGTACAACCCGTTATTGGTTTGCTCGGTTCCGTTCTGGGAATTTTGACTTGAAAAATGAACCTCGTGGTCGTCCGGAAACTTTGGTCAACAATGATGAATTAAAGGCGATTGTGGAAGCTGATGAATCTCAATCTACAGCTGAGCTGGCAGCAGCTTTTGATGTTAGCATCAAAACAATATTGGTCCATTTGCGACAGATTGGCAAGATAAAAAAGCTTGATAGATGGGTGCCCCACGAACTTAACGATCGTCAGCGCAACGTACGCGTCGAGACTTGCCTTGCGCTGCTTAACAGGCACAGAAATGAAGGAATTTTGAACCGAATTGTTACGTGCGACGAAAAATGGATTCTTTTTGACAATCGAAAGCGCTCAGCAAGTTGGTTAGATCCTGGTTCGGTACCAAAGCAATGTGCAAAACGAAAAATGACCCCTAGAAAGGTGATGGTCACAGTTTGGTGGTCTAGTGCTGGTGTGATTCATCATAGCTTTTTACAAAACGGCGAGAGCATTACTGCAGATGTGTACATTGAAGAACTGACCACAATGATGGCGAAACTCGCACGTTTGCAACCAGCTTTGGTCAATCGGTCGTCTCCACTGCTACTTCACGACAACGCGCGACCCCATACTGCACAACAGACCGTCTCTAAGCTGCATGAGTTGGGTTTGGAAGCTCTCCCTCATCCGTCTCACTACTCTACAATACTCACCAGATCTTGCGCCTACCGACTATTACTTTTTCCAAAATTTGGACAACTTTTTAGTGGGAAAAAAATTCAATTCCCGAGAGGCAGTACAAAACGCCTTTGAAGAGTTTGTGGTCTCCCGTCCTGCTGATTTTTTCAAGAAGGGCATCCATAAACTGCCACAGCGTTGGCAAAGATGCATTGATTGCAGGGGTGATTACTTTGAATAAAATAAATAAATAAGTTCGAAAAAAAATACTTTAACTTTTTTCAAACAAAACGGCAATTTCATAGGTAAAGACCAATATATATGACTATTAATTATTATTACCTACTTACTTATTAACTCTTGCATCCAATGGCTCTCTGTTTCTATAGTAATACAACATAATAAAACACATTTATCAAATGACAATATATAAAAAAAACCTAACTGATTTAGAAACTAGTTGCGCCCCGCGGTTTCACCTGCGGATAAAAAGTATTTTGCTCATCCCACGAGAAAATTTCACTTTTCTGGGATAAAGTGTTGCCTATATGCTAATTCAGTGTATAAGCTATGTTGGTACTGAATTTCATCCAAATCCATTCAACCGTTTGAGCGTGAAGGAGTAACAAACATACACACAAACACACATACAAACTTTTGCCTTTATAATATTAGTGTGATAAGGTTAGTTTTAGACAAAAGCTTCAAACCTGTGATTTTTCTTTATGTTCACATCTACCTTCGATTATCAATTTTTCATTTTATTTACTCATATTAGGAAAACTTACAGCTAAATTCACATGAAAAGGTATACATTTTATATGAACTTTGCTGTAAGCTTATGTTTCAAGCTTAAAATAAAATAAACTAGGTCAGTTACAAGTTTCCACCAATAGAAGCATAAGTTAATACAGAAATAAGCTCGTAGTAGATAGCTAATGAAGTTAGCATGATACCTATTCAGTAATGCTATTAAGTTTGAGAAACAAAAAATTCACATGCCAAATTTTCTTAGCAAGCACTCAATAAGGCTTACTTTCCTTTTTTCTTGTTTATGAAAATTATTAATGATTATTTTTATCTTGTGCACAAAAAATGTGTTACTTGCAATAATCTCATTACGTAAATAGTATTCCAATCAAGTCAAACTTTTTGGAATACTATTCACAGTATTTATTGACTGACTCGATAGCTTAGTTGGTAGTATCCCTGCCTTCTAAACTGTGGGTTGAGGGTTTGATTCCCATATTATTATTATTATTATATATTACTATAAAAAGTTCTAGGAATCGTTGTAACAAAACCATTTCCACACAATTTTTTGAAACATAATTACAACATTATTTCCAGTTATATTTCCACAGAAATACATTCTCAAAGCGCAGTTTGATAAAGACAGAGATTTAATTTACTGGTTGATTACATTTTGTTAATGGACATTATTGTGTTGAAACATGTATTCGTATTGCTATCAAACCAATTACTCTGTTTAATTACTGTAACCATTCGGATACAGCGTACGTAGGTTATGTACTTACACATTATATATATATATATATTTCTTCAGGTGACCAGAATACTGGCTTTTATTTTGCACATAAAATAAGCATTGCCATTCAACGTGGTAATGCTGCCAGCATTCTGGGAACTTTCCCCTCTACCAACGGGCTATTTTAAATTTTTAGTTTTTATTTATTTTAAGTTTTTAGGTATAGTTTAGTTTTTTGGGTCTAGTTTAGTTTAGTTATTGTTAATTCATTTGCGTATATATATATATATATATATTTGTAAGTGTAGTACGCGCATAACAAAAGTAGGTGGGTTTGAAAAGAATGCATCAAGGGCTTTCCATTAGCGTGATTCCAATGAAGACCTAGAATGAATCGCAAATGGTTTTATAGAGGTTCAATTTAGTTTTTTAATTGTATTGCGCTTATAATCGTAAGATCTCAAATTCTTATGATGACAATACATGATTCCTTTAAAAATGCTATAGAAAATCCTTATATGTACATTTTATAAAACGAATGTGTGTGTAGATCACACAACTAAAGTACAACCTCATTAGCTCCATCTCTCTCTCTTGCCCCTACAGTAATAGGTATATCTCGTCTATATTTTAATAAGTCAAGTATTATAATTATGTCCTTTATATGAACGAAATAGTTATGTGCACCCCGTTCTATACCACTTCGTCAAATTCTCTCCATGCAAAGGTTGCCTGGAAGAGATCGCTTTTAGCGATAAGGTCGCCCATTGTTACACTTTATATAATTGATTGTTTTTTTTTCTATGTTTTTTTTTATTCTTTGGTGTGTACAATAAAGAGTTCATCTATCTATCATCTATCTATATAGGTACGAAACGTAACTCTTTCTTTCTATCTTCACATAGAGAATGGGAACGGGAGATATACTTATATCTCCCGTCCCGTATCACCTTTCAACTTCCGTTCGCCTCATCAGCTTACTCCCAAGTCAAGCGTGGGTAAAAAAGTTTTACTTCTAAAATATGATTTGTTTTTCGCTAGATTGGCAAGCAACTAAACGTTCCTTTTGATAACAAGTCTTTACTGTTGCTTATTGGAGATCCCTTAAAGATGGACCCTTAAAGACTCGATTGACACCCTTGTTGAAGGAATCCAGGTTTCCATAATCTGTATCACAGAGAATTTAGCCTTTATTAAACCAAATTTGTAAATTTTCCATTCATTTCATAGTATAAACTCTTAGATATATTAACAAACAGATCATTAATAAACAGATTCAGTATAAGTTAGGGATTTGGTCTTAAAAGCTGACCCACAGTATTTTTTTAGTGACTGAATTACATTCAGTTACATGACTCATTTATTGGTAGTAGAAAACGTAAGAATAGTTTCATTTCGTATGAATGAAAGAAGCTAAGACGTTAATGCGTTATCCCACACTTGGAAACCCTTCCCATAGCCAATCTCGTTTGATTGGTTCAAGCCGTGAAAGCAATAAATACTTATTGACTGTATTAATAAACGATCAATTGATGCCACATCTTATCTATAGATAACCAGCTTCATGTTTAAGCCTAAAGTAGAGTAAAAGGAGATAGTATTTTTAGAATTTTTGTTCTAAGTAATGTTTTTTATTAATGACGAGCTAGTCGCTCACTTTCATTAACAGTTGCAGTGTCACTCGGAACTCTAATGTGAAGTTTCACGTGACACTGCACTGCGCACTTCATCCTGAGAGTTTAGTTATAAAATTACTATACTGTGAGATCAGGTCACAAAGTCCCATTGCGTAGTAATTTCACTAGTTAGTGCCCTTCAAACTGGGATACATTAAAATAGTTAACTTAACTAGTTAGATTTTTTATCTCGAAAAGTTTTAAGGTAACAAAGCACCAGCTGCAGCCAATCTTTCTTAACATTATATATATTTATATATATATATATATATATATATATATATATGTGTTAATTATTAATGCTAATTATTATAATAAATGTGTAAATATGTATTTATTGTTATATATAGGTGCGTATTATAGTTAAATATAATATTAAGTAATGTAAGTAGCCCACATATATATATATATATATATATATATATATAATGTAGGTATACTACTCGTATACGCAGTGGTTTTCAAATGGCCGTACGTTAAGTTAACACTAACAGTAATTATTATATATATATATAACTGGAATAAGTAATATAATGATATAACCTATAGATTCAGTGCAACTACAATGAAATGGTGCGGCGTACGGCATGCTAGCATGAAGCTATTATTTTATTGAAGTAAAACTTCTTTACGCCCGCTTGACTTGGGGGTAAGCTGGTGAGGCGAATGAAGTTAAGAGGGAGATATCCATATAACTTCCTACTTAAGATAAATAATATAGAAAGATTTAAGTTTCGTATATTACTGTAGGGGCAAGAGAGATGGAGCTAAAGAAGCTTTACTTCAGTCGTGTGGTCTAAAGCCCACTTTTTTTTATAATATCTTACTCTTAAACATTTTATAAATTACTGAATGAGCCCGCATTTGACCGCAGTCTAAATTAATGGTAAGTGACGATGCGGTTTGCTTATGAAGATACCTATTCACTCGCAATTTGATGAGCTCCAAATCGTACAGAAGAGTTAAATTTATTTTCATTAAAATATTCAAACACAATTAAAGTGATTTGAGACAAATACTTCACAATAATGTACTATCTGAATAAATGAGTACTAAATGGTATTGTTGTGGGATTAAACGTAGAAAATCCAATCATATAAAACTATATTTTTCAGATTTTTCTCTAACGTTGAGTAGGTACCAACTTGTTATTAGAGAAAACAATTATTCCGGGGTGGCCATTATCTTAGGTACGGCACGAGCTAGACCGTAAATAAGTCTGGCATATTGAGGACCTTGTCTAGCATTTTACGTGCATTGGCAAATACTTAGGCACAATGCAGCGGCAAGCCTTTTGGAATACGAAATGTGTTAAGGCCAGACTTGCCTCCACTGGGAAAATAAGCTTTATATCCTGAACATAGCGGTTGAGTATAAACTGATGGTGACCTGAAATGCGGTCTTGCTGCAATGCCGACTCACGATTCGAAAACAGATTTATGATCGGCTGCGATAACGGGTGCGCGATAAAATTGTTGCCTTACCAAGGAATAGGTATGTACAGATGGAAGAGAGAATAACCTAGTAATTTTTACTATTTAAAGTTTTTATTTCTAAAAAATGAAATTAAACAGTATGCATTTAAAAATATGTGTAGATTAATTATTAAGAAAGTTAAATAGAAGCTACAGTATATCAATTCAGTCACTGATGATTTTGGTGGATCGATAATCATCATATCCAATATGCTTACCATAGAACCTGGAATATAGATCCTTACAGATTTTATTTATACTATATATTTTTATTTATTACTAGGTGGTAGGACTTTTCTGCAAAGTTCGTCTAGGTAGGTACCACCGCTTTGCCAGTTATTCTGCCACCAAGCAGTAGTTTGCAAGCACTACTGTGTTCCGGTTTGAAGGGCAATGTAGCTAGTGAAATTACTGGGCAAATGAGACTTTATGATCTGATCTCACAGTCGTGTAATCTTATTAACAGACTGTGTTGATGTCTCAGGATGATGTGCGCAGTGCAGCAGTCATGCGAAACTATACATGTTGGAGTTCCGAGTGACACTGTTCTGTTATGGGCGGCCGTGTCACTTAACATCAGGTGAACGACTAGCTCGTCACATCATTCAATAACATAAAAAAAAAACCATGAAAATATTTTAATTTGTATAAGGCTTTCTCTATATAACATTGTACAACATGCGCCAGAAAGAAGTCTTTAGAAGAAGTTTTTAGAAATGCTTCTGAAAGCTGAAAACAAAGAATGAAAACTTACTTCCATAAGAACGAGGTGATAGTATATTCATAGATCTTTTCTGATCTTTCCTTCCATCTTTTTCTTTTGCAATAATATAAATAAACTAAATCAAAATGAAAACACCTTTTTTGTTCCTTTTGACTAAAATTTATCATAGAAGCGTGGAACACGAAGCTCAAGGATCGGGATCACGAATTTCAGTCGTGGTGATTGAGCAATTAAAAATCGCAAATGGTCGATACAGGCGATCACGATTTTTTTATGTCTTAGTTGTTAGGGCCATATTCGTAGAGATACTAAAATATACCTACCTTACCGATAAAATTTAATATGCATGTAAGTATATGCAATGTTTCGGAAAATATTTATATGAACGTATATACGCATACAAAGAAATAGACAATCATAACATTTTAAGAACATATATTTTTGCATTACTATATATAATATACTTGATATTCTTTATAAACTAGCGGCCATTTGCATGTAATATCTATTTATTTTTGTAATTTTAATTTAAAGATATTATTTTTATGATTATTTATGTAATAACAACACACAATTACCTATAAGCAATGGAATTACAACGTGTAATTTTTTTTTTATTTAATTGTGATGAGATATATAAAGATCATTCAAAACGCCACATCATAAAAATAATCACATTTTAGAAACTTATCAATTACGTCACAATGGGAGGTCTTATCGTGAATATGAATAAATAACTATTCATATTTGGGTAGGATTCAAATAAACAACTATTCATACTTGGGTTGTCTGGAAGAGATCGCTTTCAGCGATAAGATCGCCCACTGTGACGCTTAATTTTTAAGTTTGTGCTTGTAAATTGTTCCTGGAATGTGGTGTTTCAATACAGAGTTTTATCTATCTATATAACTAATACGGCTCGGCGCTGACTGAAAATATAAGGGAGTTGTAAATATGACATGGCTCATTCTAATTTGCACCGTATTAAAATTGTGTTTACTAATGCAATTGCCTAATCGCAAGTTCAACAATAAACTAGGAAAATTTCTCTAAAGTTTTGCCGATTGAACTCCATTCCGAAGCTCTGGAATTTCACATGTTGTTTAGCCATTGCTATAAATAAACATAGATGAAAGGCCAGCCACCAACGAGGCCACGCAACCGAGGGTGAACTAAAGCAATATTGTTTTCGGATTACTCATACGTCCGGACAAAGAAACTATTTGCATTTCATTTACACGTATTATGCCTTAGATTGCTATCAACTGGAAAGGTTAAATGGTGAATAAAACTTTCTTTTATAGATCACCACCGCATAAGGTGATCTCTATCTGCCTTTTAATAAGGGTATAGACTTAATCAAATTAATTACTTATTTTAATTAATTACTTACTTAATTTATAGAGATTAGATTTACACAAAAACTGGCTCGGCGTACTCTACTTGTCTCACAAGATGCATATTGTTATCTCTTTCTAGGTGTGTGTAGTTTTTCTTAGTGAAGGTTTTTAGCAGGAACACGAAAAAGATCGCGTTACCGCATTATATTATTTTCCAAAACTTGTGTTATTTTCAGTGTTAGTGCATAAAATTGGTGGCATTCTATTGCTTAAGTGCTGGATTACAGGCATGAGTGTGGGAAAGTAGTATAATGATGGTGGAACGTTTCTTTTCGTGTTGTTTCCAAAACTCCATAGAAGCTTCTCGTAAAGTTGCCACCACATTACTAGGAGTATGACTTGACTAGACTAGACTATGACTTAATTTGATAACTTGGACTGTGACTTGACTTGACACATTATATATATAAATTATTATATAAATTAACATGAAAAATTATAAATCACTTGACACTGGCTAAATACACAAAAGTGTGGAGCCAAAAAAAAACCTTTCACACTCCCCAAGTAAAAAAAAAGAAGTGCGCAAAGAAGTTTTACTCCAAAAATAAAAACAGAATGTAGAGCCACCAAACCAACTGAACAGGTCAGTAAATAAAATTAAATGATGATGTTTAAATGGTAAACCATCATAAACCTATCCATATTTACATTTTAGAAGGTCAAATTCTACATAACATATCAATACATTTATACGCTTTAAGATAAGTTCGCTCGTCAATAGATGTATTCGTAGGTAACAGCACAATGTGCGGTTAGTTATAAACTTGTCTTTTGTTCCTACAATAGAGGCCATTCGCTTCAATGATATCTCTATTATTCACTGTACTTACTCGTTTATATATTGTTTAATATGAGGTAGAGAGATATATTAACATTCTGCAATTTTATAGTATGTGATTTTAGCGACGATAATAATAATAATATGTGTGGACATCTCACACAACGCCATCTAGCCCGAAACTAAGCAAAGCTTGTGCTATGGGAACCAGATAACTGATACAATACTTAGATACTTTTTTGTTTGTAAATACATACATAGAATACAATATGACACCCAGACACAGAACAAACACCTATGTTCATCACACAAATGTTTGTCCTGAGTGGGAATCGAACCCACAACCCACAGTTCAAAGGGCAGGGCTACTACCAACTGAGCTATCGGGCCATGATGTGTGGTCTCTGCGAGGTCCCGGGCTATAGAATATAACCACCCCATTTCTTCCCGTGGAAGCCGTAAGAACCGGCTAAGGGAATCTTATTTAGTAATCTTATTATATCTTCTTATTCAGGGAATGGGCAACAGTATTCTTCTCGGTCTTCATTGCAATCTATTGCGGCCAAGACGCCCTAGCGTGGTAATTATGGCGTATTATAAGCGTCCAAAACAGGCGTTTTATGGGGGAGACCTTTGTTCAGTAGTGAATATTTTCAAGTTGATGTGTGATGTGCGTGGTGATAAAAAAAATGATAATTATACACTAGCTTAAACGGGCGTTGACTTGTTTTTGCAATCGTCCACGTCACTAATAAATAATAATGCACGTGTCCAGATTTACGCCTACCATTTTCACCAATGCTAGACTAATAAATATGTGATTTGATGATAAAAATGTCAATTACATAGAAATGATGTTTTAAAATCAATACATATTTTTAATCGCTAATAAACTTCTTACGTGGACTTAGTAAATAATTTAGCAACTAATAAACAAAAAATATACATGTACAAACGCGCACCATAAAAATAAATCTGCAAGGTGATAAATAATTTAAAAGGCTGTAAAAATTACTCACTAGCAATCCATAAATCTCCTAATTCTTCTGGCACAAAAAATAAGTCATAATTTTATATGAAGTTGTAAACATAACATGAGGCACTTAAATGAATGTCCGAGACCGATAAGGAGTCGACCGTTGCACGTGTCCGACTGATTTCCCATGGAAAATGTGTATTACGCTTATCGTTTTATTTTACAATAATTCGAAAATTGAATTGAGAATCGGATCGGCGGCCATGTTGGCGACGCGTGCGTATGCGCCTACACGCCAAGAACGCTGCGAAATTACAGGCGGCGAGAGCGCGACCGCTGGCGCGTTAAAAATAAAATAAACTTAAAACAACGTCATTTTGTGCACGTGTGTGCGAGGACCAGTATTTATTTATAGGCTAGTAGCTATGTAAATATAACGAACAGTCCGGTTCAGTGTTTCTTGTGGTTTGCGAAACGTCTTAATTCGAAGTCGACAAGACGACCTAGGTATCTGTAACTTGACGATCGATTTTAACCGGCACAGGCTCTGAAGGTCGCGATGGAATTCTATTTTATTTATATTATATATTGGTTTTTATAGTTAATCGTAAGACATCGAAGTTTTAGTTCATTATTGGTGATTCGATTGAAACTCTCTGAAAGTTAAACACATAGATAATCGAGGGCTTGAGATTCAGCATGGAATTACACTTTTGCTCTAACCATCACCCAGTCATCACGTTCCTGAATATCATTGGTAATCACTGTTCTAATAATTATATGCGTTTACGAGCTTCTACCCGCAGCTTCGCCCGCGGCGTGGCCTATGGGAAAACAATCCAACCACCCATTTCACCCTCTTAAGGGTATTATTTCGAAAAATCCTTTCTTAGTGGATGCCTACGTTATAACATCTACCTGCATGCCAAATTTCAGCCCGATCTGTCTAGTGGTTTGGGCTGTGCGTTGATAGATCGCTATGTTAGTCAGTCAGTCACCGTTGAGTTATATATATTTAGATTTTGAATTTTAATATTATTTCAGTAGTTATAGTAGCTCTGCATAACGTGAAGCTAAAAGCGCTTTTTGAACTCTTTCCTTATAATAAAAAAAAAGTATTTTAATGAAGTAAAACTTCTTTACGCACGCATGACTTAGGGAGTAAGCTGGCGAAATGAACGGAAGTTTAAAGTTGTCAGTTAACGTAGATCTCCATTGTCAATATAACAGAGAAAAAAATATATTTTATTGTGTTGGTGGGTCCGGTAAAATGACAGTTTACAATAGTCAAGATGGCGACATTAAACAACGTAAAAACAAAATTATACCGGCTGATAGATGGAGTTCAACTAAAGAAATTTTACTTCGGTCGTTTGATCTAAAGCGCACTAGTTTTTTCCATTGTTGTTTCATGTAGCATTTAAAATAAATTCAGTGAATTCATAGGCAAGTTTAATTTAATTGTTCCGCTTACATTAACGCTTAGTATTTAAATTATTTAAGCTAAATGCTTCTATATTCGCTTGGTTAATCAATTCAGAAGTAATATATATGCTAATTTTGATAATAAGTAATTTAATTATGTATGCATGAGTAGGAGCAAGTATTTGTTGAGTATATATAAGTAAATAGAAATGCTAACCAGCTTTCAATTTTCCCAGCTTTGGCTTATTATCTTAACTTTTAAATATAACTAGAACGTTATTTGATGTTCGTATAAGACCTAAATAATTAAATAAAAATATTATTATATACTTAGAAAATAAAAAAAAATATTATATAGTATAAATAGCTGACCCAGCAAATGTTTTTTGCCATATAAATTAAAAAACAGGGGATGATAGAAGAAAGAAAATTTAAGGTTGTATGGATTTTTGAAAGCCACGTAATAAAAATTTAAGCTGTCTCAGATGTAATTTTTTTTTGGGGGTGGGCCATAAGGGATTATTGCTTAGGGGGATGAAAAGTAGATAGCAACCTATTCTCAGACCTACCAAGTGTAAATATAAAATTTCATCAAAATCGGTTCAGCCGTTTTGGAGGAATATGGTAATAAACACTGCGACACGAAATTTTTATTTCACATCACACTAATATTAGAAAAATGAAATTTTCCCGCAGGATGAGCAAATAATTAAAATACTTTTATCTGCTGGTGAAACCGCGGGGCGGAACTAGTATATAATAAAATTTAATTTCTCCAAGTAAAATTTTAAAATTGAATACTTTCGACAAATTTAATAAAACTTGTTTTCTTCAGGGCTTAGTTTTATAAAGGCGAGGCGAGGTTGGTTTAATCCAAGCAAGATATTGCAAGACGGTATTTCAAGAAAGCGCGGGCGGTGGTCGTTGACCTCGCCTCCCCACGGCTGCCATCCAGGGCTGCCAGATGTTGCCTGTTAAAAAAATAGTTTATAGAACGTAGCTTTTAACGGATTAAACCGTGGGCGAATATTTGCTGTCACCTTATGGACATTGTATTTTATGTTAAGTAAAATAAAAAACAATTTTATTCCTTTATATTTAGTAAATAAATATACTCATAAATTTATTATATATAAGTACTCTAGACGTATTTTCACATTATTAAATATAAATACAAAAAAGTAGTCAGTTTTCGTAGCAAAAGTCGTAGAAGTGCTACGAAGTCACTTATAACCCTTACCTAATACGAATTATATTTCTCCGCTAGTTTTAATTACCATCGGCAATTAGCTTCATTAAACGATCACTTCTAATTAATTTATTATTAATTTGTTTTTTTATGAAACTTGAGCAACGAGTGCATTTAAAAGTTTGCATTTTCCACATTACAAAAATAAGTACTTACAGTACTTTTTAATACTTAACATGTTTCTGTAAAAATTTGAATTAGATAATTTACAATTATACAACATTTTGATTTGATTGTAAATTACATAACTTTTTGAAGTTCTTAATTTAAATTTGTAAGACAAAGTTCTGACGGCCCTACGAGATATCCTTCGCGTCCGCTTTTTAATTTAACTTCTCATCTGACAACGTCCTGTATACACACACCCTTAAGAGTACCGTTCGACCGCACCTACTTACCATCTATATATAGTGTTTGTGCAGGCATCTACATAAATAATACTTTATTACTTTCGAAAAAAAGACGTTACAGTTAAGAAAATGTCAGGAAATACTTTGGCAGAATATTTTATCAGATATCTTTGAACACGTCACCAAATGTAGTTTATTTTACTTTACTAAAAGGGGTAGATTAAATGCTTACTTTTAACAATAATCATAGAGCTATAAGTTCTATAATATTTTGGTGGAATGCCAGTGAAGGACAAAACAAATTTCACTCTAAATTAAGTATTTATTGCTAATATCTGAGAGGCACTAAAGTAAAAATATGTTACTGAAACGGCAACCTATTGGTTTTATGACCTGTAAAAAATCAAAATAATGATGTTTAGCTAGTCAGTAACAAAAGGGAAAGGGTACATAAGAAATATTTTCTTTAAACTCTACTTGTATTCCTTTTTACTTCATCTTGTCTAGTATTTGACCACGCTCTCACCTGATGGTAAGTGACTATGCGATCGAAGGTGTAGCATGACAGCCAAGTAAATATCTATTCACTCTTCTCTTGAACACGCCTGGTTCATACAGGTATCGCCAGAAACACAGACGCTAGCAGGGCATTCCATTCCTAAGCCGTATATACCTATATACGTGTAAATACTAATAATGTAAGCGACGTCGGGATATCGGTAAGGATAGGAATCCAGACTATGGCGTTTTTGCGATAAGTGGCGTATTATTTCAAACATATCATTAACATTTTGTGAGTCCTATGACCCTAGATCGAATGTTTGATGTCCCTGTGATTACCCTATCTATAAATTCCATTTATTTAGTTAACAACGTTTATTACTGATGAGTATTTGATAAATAATAATATAATATATATAATAATATGTTATAATTGCAAATGCATTCATATTATAAACAAAATAAGTATGGCTCAGGAAATTTTATTTTATAGCAAAAAAAATGATATCGCGAGATAGTACCTACCTATATATTTTTTTTGGATAAAAAAATTCTTCTATCTAATGATTTTACAGTCACTACTGTTTTTTTATAAATACTTTTTTTATGTTATTCCAAGGAAGCGCGTCGCTTACATAAATATTACGTGAGGCGTATTCTTAAATATACGTACAGTAATATTAGTAACTATGCTTATCTTTACAATAATATTGGTTGGATCCGCTCGTAAAACAAGCTACATGGTGATTTCCGTAACTTTGATCATTATTCGATATAAGAGCCAATAAATTGGGTCACACTCGTTAAATTATTTGTCATTGGTTATAAATTAAGATGCCAGTTGTTACATATAAAATGCACAGAGAATCTGTTATACCGATTATAGCAGTATTACTTTGACAGATATATATTATATACATGCGCGGGAAAGTAATTTTGTTTTTGTTATATATAAAAAATCCATTTCAAATTGAATATTCATAGATCATGTCATAAATAATGGTCTGATAACTGATATAAATGTACATCTATGGCATTTCGGCAGCCTAAGTCGTGTGTGGTTGAGCAGGTTGGCATCCGCTCTCTGGGACTAGAGGTTGCCCTCTCCAAGACCGAGGCCCTGTTGTTCCACGGGCCTCGGGGGGGACCCCCTCCAGGAACGCGGGTGCTTCTGGATGGGGTCCCGGTCCCGGTTGGGACCCAGATGAAATATCTGGGTCTCATCCTGGACGGGAGGTGGACTTTTGGGGCCCACTTCACTCAACTGGCCCCAAAAGTCCTAGGAGCGGCCGCCGCTCTAGGGAGGCTGCTGCCCAACGTGGGTGGCCCGAATGCCACGTGCCGCCGGCTGTACTCCGGAGTGATCCGGAGTATGGCCATGTACGGGGCACCGGTCTGGGTGGACGCCCTCAGTCGCAATAACAAGGCCCTGCTGCGACGTCCGCAGCGGGTCATTGCGACGAGGGCGATCCGCGGATACCGGACGGTGTCCTGGACGGCGGCATGTGTGCTGGCCAGTGATCCCCCCTGGGAGCTCGAAGCAGAGACCCTCGCCGAAGTTTACCACTTCGTGGCGGCGAGAAGGTCCCGTGGAGAGCCCCCAGCGTGGGGGGAGGTCAAGCGCCTGCGAAAGCAGGCGCGGGCTGCCCTGTTGCGGCGGTGGACGGAGGACCTGGCTCCACCGGTTCCTGGTCAGAGGACGGTGGAGGCCATCCGCCCGGTCCTCCGGGAGTGGGTGCGGCGGCCCTTTGGGTCGCTGACGTTCCGTTTGGTGCAGGTGCTTTCCGGACATGGATGTTTCGGAAAGTACCTGCATCAAATCGCGAGACGGGAGGCGACCCCGGCCTGCCACGAATGTGGGGCACCAGAGGACACGGAGCCCCACACGCTGGAGGTGTGCGCTGCTTGGGACTCCGAGCGGCGCACACTTTCAGCGGTCGTTGGCCGGGACCTCTCGCTGCCGAGCGTGGTGAAAGCCATGCTCGGCAGCGAGAGTGCGGTCTCCTTCTGCGAGAGGGTGATGACGCAGAAGGAGGCCGCGGAGCGGGTCAGGGAGGATAATTCCAACTCTGACCCCCTCCGGCGCAGACGGGTGGGGAGACGGAGGAGGCGCTTCATTGAGCGCTTTCTCCATCCCCCGTAGTGGGGCCAGTGGCGGAGAGTCGGGGGACTCTCCGCTGCACTTACATGGCCCCACACGTCTGGTGGGCAACTGAGGTGAAAGGTTGCCCACCCACTGGCGCAGAGGCCCGGAAGGGCCTACCGCCGGGGCGAGATGGTTAATGCAGTGCGTCTCCATCTCGCCCCATCCCGGCGGCGGTCGCATCACGGGGGGGTTTTAGTGGGTTCGAATCCCACATACCCCCGTGGTGGCAGGGAAGTGCGAGGGCATTTCCCCCCCTCAAAAAAAAAAAAAAACAAGGTTGGCTCATAACCCGGAGGTGGCGAGTTCTTAGCGGCAGAATAACTGGCAAAGCGGTGGTACCTATCTAGGCGAACTTTGCAGAAAAATCCAACCACACAATCCACCTGATTGCTATATATCAGATCATTTATGAATGCTATCTTTATTGCAATGTAATAAAATTTGTGATGATAAAAAAAAACTCAATGCTAAAACAAGTTCCAAAAATCCGCAATAACAATATTTCAGACAAAATTTATCGTTCTTATCTCATTCCTTAAAAAACGTTTTGTAAAAATAAACTTACAAATATATTTTTGTTCAAAGATTTTATCTCTTTTGTGCGGCGCATCCCAGCTTCCCCTATCTTATTTTGAGTACATGGAGACAGTGTTTCCCGCAGGGGTGGAATCCGACCCCCGTCCCTCGAAAACAATAAATATGTCAGTGGAATTATTACAAGACTTTACTTAGCGTGGCGCAAAAAACATCCGCCTTTAACTAAGACATTCATATATTTTTTTCATTATCTAAATTCAGAACAGTTTTGATTGATCAGTATCTCAAAATTTAACTCCCAAAAAAGTTATAGCCATAGTTTATTAATAGTTACCATCTACCTTAAATGGCATTATTAATAACTTATACCGCATTTTTTAAACTATGGTTTTATGAAGAGTAGTTTAGCTTTCAAATTTAAAAAAAACGAATGTGCTTTATATCACACGACTGTAGTTAAAATTCTTTAGCTCCATCTATCGGCTGTTATAACTTTGTTTTTTCTTTGCTAATATAAATAATCATTTTATCGGACATACCAACTTAATGATACAAACTTTAAGTAACGTTTAACTTTGTGATGTTGACCATGGAGATCTACATTAACCAACAACTTTCAACTTCCGTTCGCCTAGTCACACATTCACCAGTTTACTCCCCAAGGCAAGCGTGCGTAAAGAAGCTTTACTTCAAAAAATCAAAATATTTTATGATACATAATTTCAAAACTTTAAATATTATTACAGCTCATAGTTGGTATTTTGTTCAACTTGTAAGCAGTCAGGAGTTCTACAATGAACTTGAGTTTTTGGTGAAAGAGTTGTGAGAAATGTATAGGAGAAATGCGTTTTCTATAGCGTCCGTCTGATGGTTAGCTGCTACCCCCAAGTTAGAAATCTGTCGTCACAATTATTTAAAGTTGTCTTGTTTAAGAGGCAATCCACAATTGAAGGGTTGAAAATAAAAAGGGTTTAACTGTCAAATTGACAGTTTCGAGAAAATTGACTTTACACGTCAACGGCGTCATTTTAATGTAGAGTGCTTATAAGGTAATAGAAAAGGTTTACGTAAGTTTCAGTTGCTTGAAAATGTTTTAATTCTATTTTAAAATACTAAATTTAGTACTAATTCATACAATTACTGTAAAAATATAATGTAATAAAATAAATATAATAATGTTTTTATGCTAAGTGAACTGTATTCCTGTGTCAGATAAACCGCTTTAGATTTTGAATTCCCATTTCGGTATTTTGAGAATGTATTATTGTAGATTATTTCACGCTGAATCCAACGATAACCAAAAGTCATTTTGTGAAAAAAATCAGTTAAACCCTTTTTGTTCTCACCCCTTCAATTGAGGCGTAGAGTAGCCCTATTTTCGGGCATCAGGTGAAAAATGCTCTACCCTGTCACATATAAAAAAATACTGTAGCTAGTACATCGTACTCCTTTATGTTGGTTTAGTTTTGCGCCAGCCAAACAGCCGTGGGTTCCATCTCAGCGTCTAAGTAAATTATTACTTGTGCAAGTTTTTGATGAGTCTGCCTTAGACTAATAACTTTTTACTTTTTATTGCTGTGTAGGATTAAACCGACGATGTTGTTTTGTTTTTGTGTTGGGTCGAGGATTAAATGAGATGTTTTATCGTTATAAGTTTTGGTTTGGGATGTTATTTTCATACTTAAGTGTTGTCTACCAATATTTAAGTTTAAATATTGGTAGACTTAAATATAGGTAGATTAGGGTAGTCATCGATATAGCTACGATTTTCGCAAGAAATTAAGTTTGATGGGGAATCATCATTGGTTCTCAGTCTAAAAATCAAACATGCCAAACATGACTGTCTAATAGGTCATCGCGGCCAGGATATAGCCCAAATGTTTTTTTTTGTAGTAGGTAGTGTTTAGTATTAGTTATTATAACATGCCTATATGAATGACAATAAAACTAAAAAATTTTAAAATTTCTTTTTGTTTTTCATTTATATTTTCTATTTATACCTACATTAGTTGCGCCCCGCGGTTTTACCCGCGAATAAATGGTATTTTAATTATTTGCTCATCCCACGGGAGCATTTCACTTTTCTGAGGTAAAATGTAGCCTATATGTTAATCCAGTGTATAAGCTATCCTGGTACCGAATTTCATCCAAATCCACTCAGCCGTTTGAGCGTGAAGGAGTAACAAACATACACACATACACACAAACACACATACAAACTTTCGCCTTTATAATAATAGTGTGATATTAAAAAATGATCGGCTCAATTGGTAGTAACCCTGCCTTTTGAGCTGCAGGTTGTGAGTTGGATTCCCATCCAGGACCAACTTTTGTGTGATGAACATAAATGTTTGTCTGTCTGGGTGTTATATTTTATTCTATGTATCCTATTTACAAACAAAAAAGTATCTAAGTATTGTGTCAGTTATTTGGTTCCGATAATACAAGTTTCGCTTAGTTTGGGGCTAGATGGCACTGTGTGAAATGACCAATATTTACCCACTTATTTATTTTTAATTTCCAACTTTAAATGTATGTGGGCAGGAACGTGTTGTGGGTAGGTAGGTTGCAACCTATATAACTATAGGCCTTCAGCATGTCCGCACCGCGCCGTGTCTGGAACAAGAATGATCCCGCAGTACACCGAGCGATCCCTTTATATAGCCAGACAGGTAGGGGCGCCATGACAGTTGCCGGTGCTGCCACTGTAATAAATTTAATGCCACCACAGGGTAAATTACGGTGCTCGATCGCTGTGCATAGAGTTTATAACTGGACGTAGCCGCCGTCATGTATAATAATTCACCAAAAACAAAGTTCAAAAATTGTAAACAATCAGTTTTCTATTAACTTGGTTGGCTATTATGACTCCTGCAATGTTGGTACAAAAGCATTAAAATAAAACCCTACAATTGAAACTGAAGTAAACGCATTTTCCCACATAAACCAAGCGTTAAACCTAACATGTATTTCAATACGCCCATTCTCTTACCAAGTTTATTTAAAGACGCGGGAAAAACACTTAAAGCACATTGTATCTCCTTACAAAGCAAACAGAGCATTTTCTGCAAAAAAAAAAGAAAAAAAGGAAAAAGCGCGCCAGTGAAAAACAACGTCGCCATAAAAGAAAGAGCAACGTTGGCTTGCGGGCTGCTCGCTCAGCGATTGGGCGTCGAGTCCCTCCCCCCGCGGCCGCCTGCCCCCGGCCCGACCATAACTCACCGTTCACTTGTTTTACGGCCATTTTGTGACGTTAGCTCGCTCGGCAGGCCGCGCTAATCCATACTAGGCGTGCATGTGTGCGTGACCCAACCGGTTTCTGTAGTGGTGTAGTGTCGCAAGGTTGGCGGCACTGCAGATAGTATGCTAGGATGGGCACGATCGATGGATGGAAATTTAGAAATTCATACCTAAGTAGGTATAGGTTAGAATTGTTACCCTGTTTTTTTCCTACGGATTATATTTTGAATTTTTTCATAATCTACGAATACCTACAAAACTCAGGACAATTCTTAGGTTATTTTGTTGAAGAATACTACTTTTATAGTTGTTTAGGTAATAATGCCTAGGTAGTTATGCTGTAGTAAAGTTAGACTCAGCTCTTAAGTTTGCGTAAATCTTTCTAGAACTTATTTTAAAAAAACGAGTGTGCTTTAGACCTCACGAACTGAAGTAAAACTTCTTTAGTTTAGCTTTACCTATCGGCTGGCATAACATTTTCTTTGTTTAATGTTAATGTCTCCTCTTGACAATTGTAAAGTACCCACTGGACATACCAAAATAATAATACACATTTTTAACTTTGTTATATTGACAATGAAGATCTACGTGAATCAACTTCAACTTTCGTTTGCCTCGCATTCACCAGCTTACTCTCCAAATCAAACGTTTTACTTCAAAAGCATTCGTTATAACATTTCTACCGCTCTCAGCTTACCTACTTTTCATTGAGACATTTGCTTTGCATTTTAATTGACCTTGATTAATGTCTTTTAAGAAATTATTCGGTACCTTTTTTACGGCAGTAGCAAGCTACAATAAAAACCTTATAATATACCTATATTACACATTGGCAGATACTTATGAAAAATGTTCCTCTTATTTTCTCATCAGTATTTAAGGTTAACCTACGACGCATTTAGTATCTACTGTTGTTTTAATGTTGGTACTTATTACTTTTGTAATGTCTCCTACTTTTATTATTTATGTATGTATGTATGTATTTGTGTATATATTTATGTACCTATATATTTATATATGTATTAGTATATGTTAATTTATATATATATATGTATATATACATATTTTGTTATTAGCAAACCACCGTCCATATTTTTATTGTTTTTTTCCCTACATTTTTGGGTTGTCTGGAAGAGATCGCTTTAAGCGATAAGACCGCCCATTGTGACACTTGATTCTTAAGTTTGTGCCTGTAAATTGTTCCTACAATGTGGTGTTTCAATAAAGAGTTTTATCTATCTATCTATCTATCTAAGTTAATGCAGTATATGTAGGTACATATACTGCCTGGTGCCTAGGTAGGTACCTAGGTACCTAAACAACAGTCTATATCATGAAATGCGCTGTAAAATACTGTTAAACTAGGAAACACTTGCTAAGTAAGCAAACGTAGGTAGTTCTTCATACCCAAAACATTATACCCCATTCGGCTACATAACTAGCCGTCCCACCCATTAGGGCTGCGTCATTAACCCCCAGTGGGTGCCATCCTTAATGAGCATCCATAGATGCATGAGGGCGTAACTCACTTCTTGCCTAGACAGCACTATTAGGGGCCTTTCCATAATCTGTACTTACTGGCGTCGTATTAAGTCTACGTCTATACATATTTATATTTGAACTTAATGAAGGTACTGTACCGAATTTTGTATATAAAAAATAAGAAGGACCAATTTATTTGTAGAGATAAGAAACTTGTGTTGATGTATTATCTAACCGGTGTGAAGTTAGCAGCCAACTTTAGTTGCCATATAAGTATAATCCGACCAAATAAAGATGGTGGTTTTGTCACGCTAGAAGCCACAAATTTAAGGACTATTTTACAGTGATAATTGCTGAAGACATTGTAAATTAGCTATTTGTTAGTTGTAACTAAATCAGGAGCTCTAGATCTGGGTTATTTTTTGTGTTTTGTCTGATTAATTTCCCATCAACAGTATGGAAAGAGAACTTATTTTTTTATACTCATTTAATTTAAAATAGCTTATGTCTATCCTACAAGTATTTTTACATTAAACACTTTGTAAGTATAAATACTTAGCACAATACCTAATATAAATTATTCTTTGTATCTTGTTTTTTACGCCTTTCGTATTTGATTAAATTATTTTGTATTATAAAGTGTTATGATACAATTAAATTATAAACTACCTACATATTAAAAAATAAAAGGAAATTTCACATAATACAGCTGTAAATCAGATATCAATAAGGCTTTTGATGGAGAAGAAGTTCCTAGAATGCGCTGGCTGCAGTATTTGTTATAAAAGTACTAATTTGCAATACATTATTTGTCTTTGATTTTTAGTCATTTTTATAAAAAATTATGTTTAGGTAATAATAGATATATCTTCCTCTTACCATCATATAAAAACACGTAGGTAAGTACAAAAATTTTTTTTAGTGCGGCAATTATCTAACAAACACGAAAAAAACATGCGACTAAAATTTATACAAACCGCTCCAATTATTACTTAAGAAAAGGCAAAGTAGAAAGTTTGTTTTGTAGACAATTATATTTATTACCTAATTACCATAATGACAAAAGTTGGTTTGTTTACAAAAGCGATAACCTAATTTAACACGCAATGAACGAACAACATTTAATTAGCATTTTATGGCATTCAATTACCAATGATTTAACAAAAGCACCGATTTCTTACCAAATTCACAAACCAATTATGATAATTAAGTTTTTCTTACCTTTCAATACTGGCTGTTGGTGTATTCTAATAAACATTGATAGATGAGTTAAGTTTTTATATTTGGTAAGTTATTGTGTGTTGACAGCCTCTGTGATGTAGTGGTTGAGCAGGTCGGCGCATAACCCGGAGGCAGCGGGTTCGATTCCCAGTATTTGCGCACAGAAAAAATAAGCGCAAATACTGGTCTGAATCTGTGTGTTGGTTCTTGTAGTTCCTGGGACCCTAGACACAGGGAATAGTTAGGGTCCACGATCTATGTACATATGTGATTGTTGGGCGTTAATATTATTATTATTATCAAATCAACTAATAGTTGCAGAAATCTAATATTGGTTTCAATTTTTAAAAATAGCAGTAGCTAAGTATTATAATTTCCAAGCACGTGTTAAGACTACATTGCTGCTATAAATTTTTACAACTCAGTATACTAACAAAAAGCCAAACTTTTAGTTTGAATTATCACTTTCTGTTACATCAATAAACAGGTATATGCCATACGAATATATGAACTTATCGCACGACCATCTACTCAACACAACTATAAATACTTCAGATGGTTATCTAAAATAGAAAAAGAGGCATTTAACAGGCAAGTAGCCTATCGTTAAATCTACCAGGGTCTAAAATGAACTTCGCGTTAAAGGGTAAAGTGTAGTCGCGACAAACGCACTTTACTGCCATCGTTTCGCTTTTACTGCTATAAACGGTCACTATAAAACTCAACCGTTCCAGCGATGCATCATCAGTGACTTTTTAAGGAGCTGCGGAATACTCTCGCTTCCATTTAGAGAGGATTGGATTGGATTGGAACGTTTGCTTTGGATTTTAATGCGATTTCAATTGCGAGTCATGCAGGGTTGCACGGCTTGCATGTTTGTAATGCAAGCTTTGTTTTTGTCGAACCGATACTTTTGTTTTGCACTTGGGAAATAAATAAATAACTTGGCATGGCCGCTATGTATGCTTTCGTGCATAAGGCCTGCTTAGTGCATTTCAATTGTAGTGATACTAAAACCTTTTGCAGTAAAATATTTTTTTATAAGTAACAACTACTTTGACTATTTTATTATATATACCACTATGATTACCTACATGTCTACATAGACACTGAAAATTTAGAGTACAAATGTTGGTCTCTAAATTGTTTCCCCGCATTCAGTGAGCATCGAGTTATCACTGCGTTCACCCGCCCTGTTATGCGAATTTGCATTACTCGAAAATAACGGTTTGTGTAATAAAGGTGTACAGAAACTACAAAGTACGATGCAAGACAATGCATAATGTCACTAATATCATCGATAAGTAACATTAATAATTGCCAATTCCTGCAAAATAAGCCAATTGAAATATTTCGTATACAAATTATTATTCAGTATCGCCATTTTTTTGTAGGTAATCATTTAGGGAGGTAAGTAGACCTGTAGGTAATTCTATAATTACCTACATGTCTAGAACTATTTCTACCAATTCATTAATGAAGATTTTTTTTGTGTTAAGGAATGACTTGACGAGCTAGCCGTTTGCCTGATGTTACACGACACGGCTGCCCATATCAGCTGCAGTGTCACTCGGAACTAAAGTATAGAGTTTCGCATGACACTGCACTGCGCATGTCATCCTGAGACATCAGCACAATCTAGTAATAAGATTACTAAACTGTGAGATCAGATCACAAAGTCTCATTTGCCCTGTAATTTCACTAGCTACACTGCCCTTCAAACCGGAACACAGCAGCGCTTGCGCACTACTGACGACTACTACTAGACGAACTTTGCAGTAAAGTCCTACCACCTAGTATATTAAGGATATAGGTAATATTTTGCAGCTTGCACGTGAACCATCGATTGGAAGTCAAATCTAAGCTATTTAAGAGAATAATTTTTAATGTAAAGGAGTTTTACATTAAAAATTAAATTAAATCACGATAAGAATGTTTTTCCGTTACATCAAAAATTAATTTGTTGATCATGATTATAAAGCTCTACAACTCAAAAACAAATTAAATTTTCAAGCAAAGTCTTCACAAAGTATTCAAATATACCAAACAATATCTAACAAAGTTTAATTACCGTCTACAATCCACGTTCTTCATTAACGAGGCGGAAGCGTAATGATAGGGGATTAAGACGTAAAGATAAAGAGGTACGGCGTTAGAACCCTCATGCATCTATGGATGCTGACTTTCATTAAGAGATACGCTATTATGGAACCAGCGGGGACTAGTGGATGTGCCTTAATGATTCACGTGATGAGGGTAGGTATGATATAATCAAGGGTAAATTACAGTCATCAGTCGTACTCATTAGTCCTGCTGAAAATTCAGACCACATGAAAAAAACAAATGCTATTTGTGATGTCTATAAACAATTTGAGATAATTAATTTTATTTCGAGTTTCACACCAAATTATATGTTCAACGCTGAGTGGTATATATATACCACGCTCAACGCTGAGTGTGTGTCTGTGTGTGCTGAGTTGAACATATAATTTGGTGTGAAACTCGAAATCGCAATAATTCATGAGTAATGCTATATTGATATAGCCATATCATAAGAAAATCAATTAAGTATATATAATAAAAATTAATTATCTCAAATTGTTTATAGACATCATAAATAAGTAGGTAATCGTAAGTATATATACTTACGATTACCTACTTACACGTTCACATTTAGGATTCTCTTATGATTGCATTATTTAAAATTAAAAAATTTAAACCGAATTCCATAGGCTTAATTGTTTCCGTAATTTTGTTTTCATATTTTCTCCGAAAACTTGGTTGAGTAACTATTTCTGTCTTCCATAGAAGTAGCAGTAAACAACATATAAATAGTTTCAGAGCTCTAAAATATAATCGGCCATTATTTAAAGTTTAACTGTAAAGTCACCTGAAAGATTGATGTCTTTATGAGCACCTTTCCCAAAATATCGAAGCGAGTTAGATGACTCTAAGGGGAAGATGGTACCATATGTTCCTCATGGATTACATCCATTTTGCGCAAAATTCAGACAAAATTGAGTCTTAAGTGTACGGGAAATAGGAAATTTTATTTTATTCCCGTGTGCTGTTTCAGCGCTGGCTTGGTGGTCCACCTCTGAGGTGTCACCCGAAGTGTCGATACATTTCACAATTGTCGTAAAGTCTGGAGACGGAAGGGGAGCGCAGTAAAATTATCATTTTATGCCGTTCGACGACTGAAATGACACGGGAATGCTGTAAAACTGATTTATTGGATACATCCCGAGAGTCACATGCTGAATTTTTGATGAGATCTTTGTTCTAAGATAACGGGGACAAAGTAGGTGTGTCACATTTTTTGTGGAAGGTAATAACTTTGGTGCGTGCAACTCACACCCCTGTTCCATAACTTATAATGAAATCTGAAACCTTTACAGCTCAACTGTCTAAAACATAAATTGTATCAACTATCAGGATAAGAAACGAAAACACCTATTTTGCTACATAAAATATCATACGTTTTGTTCATTTCAATTATGACATAAACATACTTAAACTTCGGTGGTAGGACTGCAGAGTTTGTCTAGGTATATATAGATACAACCGCTTTGTCAGTTAGTCTAGCTGCCGCCAAACAAGGTAGTGGTGTGTTCAAGCACTACATGTGATCCGGTTTGAAGGACATTTTATAATAGCTAGTGAAATTACTTAGCAAATAAGACTTTATACCCTTGATTATACACTCTAGTAACCTGATTATATGATAGGCTGATTACATCAGACGGCGCGAGCAGCGTCACGCTAAACTTTATATAGTAAGAGCTCCAAGTGCAACTGTTATGGGAACCATGCAATGACGTGAACATTAGGCGAACGTTTAGCTCGTCACCTCTTCTAGTAGCTAACATGAAAATTGAAAAGCGTACTTATTTGTCATAGATTTTTTTTTTAATTCTGCTTTACCGCAGACTCCTGGGTCCGTGCTCTTTTTTAATATACTTACATAATTATTTGTTGTATTTTTTTTTTAACAAAATCAATACGTGAATATAATTCCCCCCAATAGAGGTACCCCCGGTGGGGGCATACATGTTTTGGCATGGGGGAATATGATTTTGTTAAAACAAAAATACTACAGATAATGAATACCTATATACCTACTGCTATACCTATAGAAATATTTAATTACCTTCAAACATGTCCGTCGCATCAAATACCCCGCCGCCATCGGTAATTTGACAATTTGATTAAGTCAGACCACCACCGGTCCATTTTACGACCCTATATTTCCTGATTAGGACCACTGGGCGGACCTACGTACTCTCACGGTCCTCTAATAAACGGATCATTGGGATCCTCTGAGATATGTGGGTATATCCGGAGGTAGGTAGATGTACCCATTGTATATAAACTGTAAATGTTTTTGTATCTCTCTCATTATATAAAATCTCTCTATATATTAAGTAGAGAGATTTTATTAAATGAGAGACATCTTTTAACTATATGTTAGAAGTAGGATTTTGTAATAGTACTCTGAGTTGTCCCATGTCGTATCAGGCCCTTTTATTATATAAATTAACGGATTTGGGCTTAATCAAATAATATTGTAATTTTTTTTGGTATGCATTTTCTTACTGGGCGATGTGGTCGCACAGCGACAAAGCCCATAAAAAATATTTAAAAAAAAAATCATTTAACTAAAGTTTGCAATGAGGGGTGCGATAATATTAATTATTATTTTTTAATATATATGGGTAGGTATAAATGACGGGCCTCACAGTGCAATTGGCAGTAACTCTATCTTCTGAACTGAAGGTAGATGAGAATCTTCTCATTCAATACAAACATTGTACATCGATGTTTGTTCTTTCGTTAGACTTTGATTATACACAATTTGTGCCAAACATTTAAGCCGTTTTAACGTAAAAGTGACACATATCTACCCTAACAAATGTCTAGTTTCATAGTAGGAAGGAATGCTGAAAGAATATTTTAAACATTTTTGTTTGTAGGTACTCTAGAATATCATACCTGAACAAAGACCTCCTGGAGAACAAAGGCCTGGCCTACCGTCATAAACTTCACAAATAAATAAATAAATAAAATTAATTTGAGTCGACATTGCACACAAAGCCATCTAGTCCCAAACTAAGTAAAGCTTGTACTATGAAACCTAGATAACTGATACAATATTTAGATACTTTTTGTTTTTAAATACATACGTAGAATACAATATAACACCCAGACATAGAACAAATACCTAATATATGTTAATCATACAAAATGTTTGTCCTGGGCGGAAATTGAACCCACGACCTTATAGTTCAGAATGCGCTCTGCCAACTAAGCTATCAGGCCAGTCATAATAGCAATAGAGAGATAGAGATATTGATAATATATAGGTTACCTTAGGTAGTGTACAGAAATAACAAATCATACATAAAAAATAAATGAACTTTATCTGATTACGGCAATAACTCTAAGCAAACTAAACACAATCTCTACCAACTAAACTTCTATTTTACAAGCCATAAAACTAACTGTGAATAAACGCTCATTCAAAACATTATACTGAACTATAAAAATCGCGTAATCAATTTGTCGGTACATAATCGCATGTAAAATTAACGCAATAGTATGAAAAGTAGTTGAACCGACCTCTTGACGTGAAAAACGTATTAAAACAGGCACTTGTGTATATAAATCTAACGGCCTATAAAAAGTGTGATAACTATCACTTAAGCGCCGTTGTACTGGCAATATTTGTGTTTTATATTAAATGCAGCGTAATGTGAATCGTGAATAATTTTCCAAATGAATAATTATCATGACATCTTTGGTATCAAATACTTAATAAAACTAATTTATGGACGAGATGGAATGAGAATTATTCAGCTGTCCTGTTGTTGTATAATTTAGGTACAGGTATTTGAATTATGAAGTTTGAATTCAGAATAATGAATAAACTTAACTTAATCTATGTTAATTAGAGTAAAAAATTACAATTGCATTTTAAATGTTAGCGGGAAAAGAAATTCAAAATTATAAAATAACAAGACGAGGGTTAGAAGAGTAAAGAGTTTATAAATAAAGTATAAAATTTAAAATATTTTTTTTCGGTTAACCAACTTTCTGTAGTTTATTTCAAGATTTTAACTCAACGAACGAAAAAATCCTGACTTATCTATAATATTTTCTAATATTTCAAAATAAATTAAATACATGGTAATTCCATTTTTAAGTACTAAAAATTGATGCCAATCTACTATAACGTGTTTCTACCTACATAAACAGTATCATTTACGTTTTATAAATACATTCCTAAATTGCCTACAATATACATACATACCTTTCATATTTAAATTATAAATTTTCGTTTGCATTTTGAAACTCGCAAACCATTTTCCGAGCGGTAGTAAAATTTTATATATGTGAAAATGCAAGCTTGCGTTTGAATTTAATATATTCCATGTGTGCACTATAACTGCCCGATAAGAATAAAACTTTATTGCTGTGATATTATAACAAAAACATGAGAATGTTAATACGTACCTATTTATGTATGCGTATAGGTATAAACAAGGTTCGACAAGGCGAGCATCCTAATAGGAGTCAAAAGCCGGTCAGAGATAAGTAAGGTTTATCTCGGTGCCGACCTAACACAATAATAATAAACACAGTTTATTAGACACCTCGCCACGAGGTGTTATCGGCTTCAGTTAAATATCATTTTTATTGGGAATCTCTGGCAACGCCCCGCAGACACTTTATTTTCTTTAGCATATTTTATACAACGCATCAGATTTTACGACCGCCGGACAAAGTATAAAAACATAAAATATTTACCAATTTTTTAATCCATTATCACTGCGACTGCCGGTCCATTAATCTGAAAGAAAAGAAAACAAAAATCGTCAACAATAAAGAAGTAAAATAGATACTAATCGCTATGGAACATTTACGACTTAAATAAATATAATTAAACATCTCGATATCAAAACATAAAGACCTCTCTCAGATAAATCACGTTAAAAAACTGTTGATACCATTATTTATTTAAACGGTAAGAAAGCATCGAGGCCCATAAAATGTGAGCCCGCGGCCTTCGCAACAATGAATACGAAAAAAAAACACGGGGCAAAACGGAGATCGCTTTTCTTGAATGGTTACTTTATATGCAAATTCCTTGCTATAAAACTTGGAACCCTTCTCTCCTAGCTTTACATAAAGAGCGCAAGACTCGAATCCGGCGTTTTATGTATTCGCGAATCGACGCTGTTTTATTGGTATCGACTATCGATTCGATTCCTCCGCATTTGAGAATTCGGAAGTAATGCGAGCTATTTCCAGTTTTCTGCTAGAATCGTGCCTATTCGATCGCAATCAAAATTTGATTGCCTCGGATAAAGCTTTCATTTATATGCAGTAGAGTGAGCCGACGCACTCGGATCACATAAACTATATTTACTTACGTTTTGCATAATTTCTATACTCCACATTTTTGATATTCGTCAATCTCAGACAGGACAAGTTGCTTTCAAGAATTTTTATGTATCGCTTTTATTAGGTTTTCCCAATCCTCTTAGGAGTAAGAGCAAGCTTTTTCAATGCAAAAATCACAAAAATTCTGACAACACACTTACATTAGTACCTACTTTAAAGTAATACTTATTACAAAACTCTGCTCGTCAAAAAATGCAGGTTTACAAATAGTATTTATTCAGCCTGATCCTTTAAACTTCCACTAAAATATCTCTATCTATATATAGGACTTACATACTTATACCATATCACGTAGCTAAGAGATTACATTCTCTGGAGACGGCAGAGGGCAAGAAGCGCGCTTGTATATAGTCCTACCTCCCGACAAGGATCTTATATTTCCATAAAGCGTACATTTTACGACTACATCTACCTACGCAGAGCTCTTTAGCTCCATCAACTTACTTCCTACATTACCGAAAAGGGAACTATTTTAAAGTGCTTCTCTCTATTTAAATTAAATAACAAATTTTAGAAAACCAGATGGGAAAGTTAAGAAAATCATTTTTTTATCCCGATGGAAAATACGTTTATAAACATTTATGATTTAAAGCAATATCGACTGCTAGCATAAGTAACAGATTAATTTTAATGTAAGTAAAAGAAATTTTTAATCCCTTTCTGATTCAAAATTTTCCTTTACATTAAGTTTAACCACAGTATAGGTACCTACATGTTGTCGTTATTAAATTAGTTGAAACATATAAAAGTTAAAATATCTATACATCTAATAAATGATCTCATCACAAAAATAAATTTTCATTATTTTAAGCCTCTCACAACATTTTTGGCTGCTGAATAAAAATATGTTAAATTGCTTTTAGTGGCACTAAAAGTGACGTGTCGAATTGGACAATTAATAATGAGATATAAAAGTAAATTATAACATATGAATAAACACAGAATTTAAGGAAAGCGCATTAACTCTTTCACCACGTCACAAATTAAAATTATGTCACAGAAAAGAAAACGTTAATGCCAAAGCGTTTGTAGGATCTAGTTTATGACTCCTGCTTTCATAAAATATCTAATAACATTCCAGCGGTGTGTCTTCGTTACCTATAGATTATAGTGGCTGTAGTATTTCATTATTGCACATCCTACGTACATCTCGTAAAAATGAAATATGTAACTATCCAATTACTCCCCGTACATGCTTTCATAATTTCTTATTTTTATCATCTGTAGCGATTCAATCTTCTAAATTATTACAAATAATATTCGATGCGGCGTTTTTTCTCGTCCCAATAAGCATGTAACTAGAACCGTGTTGGCTGCACTATAAACTTCATAACAAACTGCCACACGAGGCAGTATCTTGTGTATATTATGAGCTTTTTCGTTTAAGCCAGAGCTTTCAAAACTAACTTTATAAACGTATTAAGCACCATTTCAACACAAATTAAATTAAACCTTTACGTAAAGTCACAAAGTTTATCTTGCGATGCCATATATTTCTGTTATAGAGTGTTAACGTAGAAAGAGGAACGCCCTTTAGATGTTTTACTTAACTGTTAATAACACGAAGGTGTAGATATAAAATGCCGACTTACTCGGCTTTAAATGTATTATTTTAAGCAATCCTCGTTGGATTTTTAATGCAGTATTTTATCTCTTTTAAGTAGGAAGGCGAGTATTTAAATCTGAGTTATGTAGGTGTTCTTATAAACTTGAAAATTAAAATGTAAATACGGTCAGCGTCCTTTATATCTATTATGTGACACAGCAAAACATAACAAAATAAAATAATGTTAACATGCGTCACATTCTTCTTTTTATTTTTGATCAAAGTTAATTAAAATTTAAAATTAAAAAATACGGTTTTTTTCTTTTTGTTTTTTACTTTTTTGGGGACAAAGGGACAGAATTTTTAGCTTCTGACTTAGCTTAACCATTACTGTCTAACGACAACAACCAGGACCGACGGATTAACGTGCCCTACGAAGCACTGCAGCGCTTAGTCCATTAAAGTATGTAACAACGTTAATATTAAATTAATATTTCTGCTGCACATTCGCTATTTTGCCTTCAGCCACAGAATACATAATAGTAAGTATTACATATAATTATTTTTACGCGTACAATATTCATATTGTGAATATAATGCCATACTACATGGAAATGTTAACAAAACTAAAAACTTTAACTTTGTGATTTAGACCACACGACTGAAGTTTACTAGCTTTAGAATAGTTACACCATCTTTTGTCCCTTTCGATCCAGCTTAATATTCTGGTAGCAAAAAAAGGACAAATCTGAAGTAACTAACCCGAGACTAATACCCGTTTATTAATAAGGCTGCTTTAGTTTAGCTCCATCTATCGGCCGGTATAACTTTGTTTTTGCTTTGTTTAATGTTAATCTCGCCATCTTGTCATTTTACCGGCCATACCAACGTAATACAAATTTTGAACTTTGTTATGTTGACAATGGAGATCTACGCGAACCAACTTGAACTTCCGTTCGCCTCGCATTCACCAGCTTACTCCCCAAGCCAAGCGTGCGTAAAGAAGTTTTACTTCAACAAAAAACTTCATACGTACTATGTGTCTACGTTAGATAGTTTAAAAGTATGTCCACTTACGAGCAGACATTACGTTCTTGTAAAAATACTCCTGAAAGCAGGTAACTATAAAAACTCACTATTATACCGCTACCCACCGTGAGTGCATCACTCAGCATACTAATAAACTTTTCCCTGAGTTCTCATTACGACAATGTTGCCAGAACATCTAAATTACCTATTGAAGCGGCTGTCCACTTGAGTTATAGTAGCATAAATTACGGGATCCGCCCTTACGAACATTGCCTGCTTCAAGTTAATTTAGTTCGTATCAATATTAGGTCTGTCGGTTGTATATAAGATTCATTATGGCGTGTAATATCGTTGAATAGATTCAGATAAGTAGCCATCAAAGATATATTAAAATATTAAGAATGGCTACCAACGAAATTTTCTATGAGTATACTATAAAACTTAAAGGATAATGGAAGTTGTATAGTATATTGTTAATATAGAATATTCTATTAAACCTCCTATATAATATACTATAAAGCTTCATTTCTATTCTACTACTTGCGACCCGTGGTGCCACCGCATATGAAAAGTATCCTATTTGTTATTATGATGTATGAGCTATATGTATTATTATAAAGTTTCATTAAAATCCAATATTTTTGCGTCAAAGAGAACAAAACATTAACATCCGTACAAACAAACTTTCGCGATTATAATATTAGTAAGGATAAGGATACTATAAAGCATTTTATAGTATATAAAATACACTATAAAACTTTCGTGATATTTATTCTTAAGTATATAATTTAGCCATAGGCAATTCGTCTACGTTGGTATTTCAGTCATATAACAGGTATCAGTAATTTTTTAATATAATGTATTTCTCACTCATTAAGTTTTTATGTACCATACACAAAATAAGTATAAGTAAAGTGGGCTATAGAGGTATTCTGGGACTGTATCCGTATACCGAAAGCATTTTGGAATAAAAAGTATCAGATTATGGTAATGTGCAGGCCGTTTCATTACCGGTTTCAATGCGATTGCGCCGTGACAGGCAATTTTGTCTTGAACTTTATTGGAAAGCTTATTATTCCATGTTTATATCCGAGCGCTTATGTACGGCTACGTTTATGTATATTTATGTCTCAGAGCACGAAACAACTCTCGCCAACGAAATGTTATGGATGTCAGACATGAATTTACCGGCTAATATTTTTGGATGATTGTGGAGCCAGGATGACAAATATTTTACTCATTCCGACAGCAAACACACGGTCCCATATAGCAATGTATAAATGTATAGAGATGGTAAGAATAGCGAGACGTTAGGCCGCTATAGGGTCGGCCGGGGCCGCGTCACGTTCGCAGCGACGTTAGCATTTCTTTTGTGAACGCCCCGAATTGCCGACATAAAACTCCGAGACCTGTTTTTCTACGTGATATTTTTACCGCTTATATTGCTCGATATATTCTTATCAGAAAGCTAGGACCGTCCCTTTTCAGGAAGAAAAATCGTAAAAATGTACCGTGGCAGTTTCGTGCAGAAATATAAAGAAAAGTTTCCCGAGTTTCGTAATTAATGTTGCAAGAAGATATCGCAGGGAAAAGTTTTTTCATCACGTTCAGTGAGGCGGTGCGGTAATGAGCGCCCCCGTGGCGTTACATCGTAAAAACACCCATACAACTTAATAAATAAAACTTGGAATTCGGAAAGATTTATCACAGGGTCCATATTGCGATTCGTGACTCTGACCCGGGGCGTGTTTTTGCTACGACTAAAATGAGACCTCTGGCAGTAAAAATAGAGATACTATAGTTTGCGGTTCGCTTATTTGTTTAAAATATTTTGACGTTTCTTGGTAGACCGTGTGGATAGAACAAGAGACGCTGCTGATCCTTTCGCAGAATCTGTTCTATCACATCAGAATATACACGTGCTATTATATCTTGTTGTATATACCGTTTTGTATTGTGACTTTTTTACTATAGCAAGGATAAGTGCATAGGACATTTATACTTGTATATATTTAGAAAACACATTCACACGCCTTTACAGGTATATAATTTAAAATTCCGCACAAAGCTTATAGATTCGGTCCACGTATAAGGCTCAGGTGCCATGAGATACGCGAGGATCAAGTTTTATTGTTATACCCACTCTGTGAATTGAATTTGAAACAGCTAGCTTGATCGATACTAGATACTGCTAGTACCTATACCAACTGTGTTATACTAGTTTAAATTGGTAGTATTTGAATATTTTCCGATAAATTAAAAAAAATGTCTCAACAAACATATATTAGTTTAAATAAAAGAGATAAGATAAGGCAGTGACTTTCAATAAAACTCCACTTAAATTAGGTGCACATCACGCAATTTGCTGTGACAAAGAAAAGCATAGAGATACCATAGATTATAGAATAGACGCAAGGACGGTTTTTGAATAATCCATAGACTTGTAAATAGAGCAAATTCTGTGACTATGACCAATCTCCATTTTCAGAATTCGAACTCACAACCATCAAATTGCAAATCGACGTCGGCCAACCGAACTAACATCACTGCATTCTCCTTTTATATTATTTTATAAACCTTCATTAGGAATAATTAGGTTATTTGTACTCAATCTTTTATTCACCACATAGGTACCTCATCCGAACTAAACCAAAATAAAGAAGGCGCATATGATTTGAAGTCATAATATTACGTTGTATGAAATAGGTGTAAAAAACTAATTTAGCTAAGGATATCTCTGTAATGCGAGGCTTAAAGGGAGCTCCGAAAACCAGGGATTTCAGCGTTATTGCTTCCCTCAAGCAGGAGCCAGAGGGGTGAAGGGGGGTGCGGAGCGCTCTTAACAAGATTACATTGGAGATAAAACTGTGCAGATAACAGCGGAGTAAGCCTCCAGCCCGCTCGGGTAACGAAATTAAAACGGACCGAAATGAAGATTCGCCTGGTTTTCGCATTTCGTGAAACCTTCTCTTATACACTCCTACACAGACGCAGTGTTACAGATTATATTTAGGAACTAAAATGTAAAATACTTAAATAGTATAGGTACGGACAGAGGGTTCTAAAGCCGGGTTTCTGACTGCAGGAAAATTTCCCGGCCTTGCTATTATTTTAATTTCACAGAGTAAATGTACCTTTTGGACTCCAACACCTTATAAATCTTAGTACCTTATATGTAGTACCTACCATTAGTTTGGGATCTTCTTATTAGAAAGCCCATCTGTACACCCATTACCATGAAATGGCTTGATTCATGATTTAAATAGATTTGTTTTTCTACTTTTTTCTTTCTTTTTTATTTGTATTCGGTTTTTTTTTTTTTTGTATTTTAGGCAACGTTTTCCACTAGGTTGCCTATTGTAAAAGAAATGCTTCTTGTTTAATCAGATCATATACTAGAACTAAATTTCAGCGTATACTGAATAAACCAAGGTTTTATAATGCATACAACCTTTTATAAATGTTTAGGTAATCCTTTTTAAGCCCACATTTTTAATCCACAAAGCTATGTTTTAGTTTGTGTAATCCAAGGAGGTTAAGTTAAAATTGTATGTCGAGTTTTGGCGGGAAAACGAAAAAGATCGCATCACCGCATTGTATTGTTTTCCAAAACTTGTGTTATTTTCAGTGTTAGTGCATAGATTTGGTGGCATTTTATTCGTTAAGTGCTGGATTACATGCATGAGTGTGGGAAAGTGGTATAATGATGGTGAAACGTTTCTTTTCGTGTTGTTTCCAAAACTCCATAGAAGCTTCTGGTAATGTTGCCACCACTTTACCAGGAGTATGGCGTGACTAGACTAGACTACGCCTTGACTTGATGACTTCGACTGTGACCTGACTTGACGCACGTATGGTTATATATTAATTAAAAAAACACTTGAGAAATTATCAAATACTTGACACTGGCTAAATACACAAAAGTGTGGAGACAAACCAAAAACAAAAAAAAAATGGGTGTCATAGTAGATCTGTATATCAATATATATCTATATACCTATCAACCTACCTGGTAGTAGGATGAATCATTTGGACTGTCTGCAGGTCATCGCGGCCAGTACATAGTTAAAATGTTTTTTTTTTGTTGTAGGTAGTGTTTATCAATAGTTATTATATCATTGTGGTATTTAGTTGAAAATAAAGGCAATTTGCCGGTTAAAAAACTGGTAGGTATATTTCATTGGTGGGACAATAAAGAGTACTTTATCTATCATTCTATATTTAATCTATGGAATTACAATTATCTATTACATACTCTGTGAATCTTCTATATTAGTGTTTTTTTTCTGTGTTCTGTGGTAGTGATTTATATTATCTATTTTTGTTTCTATACTAACTTAATCTGTGGTTTTTTGCTTGACACTTTTTCCTGTCATATTTTTTGATAGAGCTCTTAAAGGTTTATTTACTTGGGTGTTTTATTAAACTTTTGTACATTTAATGAGCTTTCGAATGTTTCATAATGATATGAATGTTTTATAGTTTAAATGATTTGCTACTCAGTGTAGGATGCCCTGGGAAATACCTGAAATAGAAAAATGCTGCGGTTGTGTAAAAGACTTGAAAACGGCTGTGGCTATTATTGCTGTTCTGGGCATAGTTAGTATAGTTTTATGGTTAGTTTTAAGTAGTCTTAACTGTTTTATGGTAAATTTTAGTTTTAGCTGGTTTATGTTGAATTTTAGTCTGAACTGGTTTATAGTTAAACAACTTTAATTTTACCTTTAACTGATAGAAACCTGAGTGAGATAGGTTCATTTTATTAGTTCTACATGAGTGGAAAATTGTGTTTCATGATTAAAGGTACGCCCTACCGCAAGGATTTAAACTATTTTCATGCCATATTTGATTAAGATCGGTTCAGCTTTCTAGCTTAACCTCCTACCAAACAAAGAGGAGTAATAAGTTTAACGTGTGTTTATCTGTGGCATCGTACTCGTAGCTCTCGAACGTTGATGTTTTTTGATAGAGGACTTGATCGAGAGTGTTTTGGCTGTGATTTAAGGAAATTTTTTGAGCCGTTTGAAAATCATCAACTCTGATCTAATTAAACGCATTATTTAAAAAAACGAGTGTGCCACATTACTGAAGTAAGTCTTCTTGAATTAAGCTCCATCTATCGACCGGTATAAATTTTTTTTTTTTTTTTTATGCAAATTGACATTTTACTGGACATATCTACCAATATTATAATACATTTTTTTAACTTTGTTATGTTGAGAATGGAGATCTTCGTGAACCAATTTAAACTTCCGTTCGCTTTGCATTCACCACCTTACTTCCCAAGTCAAGCGTGCGTAAAGAAGTTTTACTTTAAAAATTTACAATTAATTACTCTGTTCCAGGTAACAAGTCCAGCGATATCGTGGGCAGTGGTCAGACACTCGTACGTGATACGAGTGTCGTGTTTCATTACAACAAGCAATGATCGGGCAGATGTTGTAGATATAAACCTTAATAATATTGTAAGAAAAAACAATTTTTTTATTGTTGGAATAGCTGGGTGATCACGAAACTTTCATTGCAATGCAATAAGAGAAAATTCCATACTAACTATGCACATAAACTGCGTATTCAAACTGTCGAATCCATACAAATTTGTGTTTCTATAGGTTGCAATCGAATGACGTGATCGCCCAGCTGGTGATAAGTGACAATACGATCTTAGAAGAAATAATATGCTTGCCTTACAGATTCACCTGTTCACTCTCGATTTGAAGACTCCAATGTTATAGTTTTCAGAATAAATTCTCTTATTACCTTTTATTTAACAAAATAAAGTTAAGGCGTTTGAAGATCGCATTTTTAATATTAATCAATTCATATCATTAACGAATTAGCTATTCAACGAGGGTATGTTGCCAGCTTTTTTGGTTCGCTTCCCGTAGAAGGTGATCTAAATTCTACGTTTTATTTGTAACCCCTTTTTACCTACAATATTACTTTTTCTCCAATAATTAAATACTTATGTTAGTGTTTAAAGTATACCTACATAAATAAAAAAATATTCATATCGTTAATGCAAAAGTTTGTGTGTGTTTTATATACTCGTATACAGGTTGTAAATTGAATTATTTTATTTTAAAATGTAGATTGATTATCCAAAATGGGTTTGATGGTCTCATTAATTGGAGATAATACTACTGGTAGTGCGGCTGCTATTGTTGCCAAAAACGGTTAATTCTATTAATATGTTTTTTTTGGTTAAGTTTCAAATATTATACGGAAAACTCAGGAGCTCCGTGATTTCATCCCATCCTCTCTTTTCTGTCAAAGAACCACTCGACGCGCTGAAAACTTCCATTTTTATGGTTTAACATACCCTAATGTCACACAAATCGTAAAATATTTTGTCTTCGAGTTCATCTACACTTATCATCAAAAGAGATGTGGTCAAAACCAACCAACTAAAATAAAACAAAAATCAATTAAGTCAAACAACAAAAATCAAATAATAATAATAATAATATAAAATTTTGTATGTGGAACTTAGGTTAAATTAATTTTATCATCTGCGGTAACTATACGAGTGCGGTAACAATAGTGTTTCAATTTGTATCTAGAATAAAAATACCATTTTTTACATCATACAATTTTGGATTTTGGGGGTTTTTTAATGTATTTAATTTTTACTATTTCAGCTAAGCTTCGGTTTTGGTGCAAACGCTGGACTTGGACCGTCGTGTTTGGGGCCTTTTTCTTCAAATAAGACATCTAAGGCTGTGCTCCGAGCAAAGACTGATCCATCTAAGTCTGAATTTGTAAATGCAATCAAATACATTGGATGGTTTGTCCTTCTAGCTGACATGATATTCGTCTGCGCCAGTGTATATTTCCTCTATAAGATTTTTCATGTAAGTTTTTTTTAATTTATTTCCGCGTAATCGTCTTATTCTTTCAGTGTCAAGTGAAAATTATAGCCTAAAATAGTAAAGCGAAGTTCGTACACTTTTGTTGTAATAGAAGGAGGTCCATAGGTTTGCTGAATTAATGATATGCCGATTGACTTTGTATAAGATATATTAATTAAAAAGATATTTACAAAAACCAAAATGCGGAAAATAAAATTTTCTCTAATATGAAGTCTCTATCAACAACATTCGTTGCCCCTAGCAACTAGCTGGAAAAGTTCTCTATTAAACTGGTATGTAAACTTTTTCGTGGGCTAGCACACCACATCACCCCCCTCCAGAGACCGTCCTACGGGCGATAATATTCTGGAAAACGCACTGTTCGTCCTGATCGAGTGGTGGTCACTGGAGCGTCTCGGGTCTCAGGTGCTGCCACGGCGGGAGAATGGTCCAACTCACGAAGTATGTAGGCAGGTTTAATGCGGTCGACTGATACCGTGACTTCTTTGCCTTTTATGCGGAGCTTGAAAACTTTATCCCCTCGTTTTATCACCTCATGTGGGCCTGTATAAGCTGCTTGAAAAGATGGGTGCGAGGTGTCATCTCTTAGAAAGACGTGGGATGCTGTTGCTAAATCTTTGAAAATGAATATGGAGCGGTTATTCCCATGGTGAGAAGTTGGTAATGGCAACAAATTTTTGGCGAATGTGCGCAGTCTTTCAGTGTATACTGTCAAGTCCTCTGTACCATCAGCCGATTGACAAAAAATGTCACCTGGAAGTCGTAGTGTCTCTCCATATACGAGCTCAGCTGGAGTCGCTTGTAAGTCTTCCTTAAATGCCGCCCGGATTCCCAGTAGTACAAGTGGAAGTGTTTCAAGCCAGCTGCTCGTCGCATGACATGTAATGGCGGCTTTAAGCTGTCTGTGGAATCTTTCGACGAGTCCATTGCATGCTGGATGGTAGGCTGTAGTTCGTCTGCGTTGAAATCCGATGATGTGGGACAGATGCTTAAAAAGTTCTGATTCAAACTGTCGACCACGATCAGTGACGATATCTTCAGGGCAGCCGAATCTGGATATCCATCCGTGAACTAAAGCTTTTGCCACTGTTTCAGCTGTTATCTCCTGTAATGGTATAGCCTCGGGCCATCGTGTGAAGCGATCTACACATGTGAGACAGTAACGATACCCTTGTGAGAGAGGTAAAGGTCCGATCAAATCTATGTGGATTTTCATGAATCTGGCTCGAGGTAAGCTGAATGATGCTAACGGAGATGAGACATGACGTGTTATTTTTGATCGTTGGCATGCTAGGCAGGAACGAGTCCACTCTCTACAATCTTTTCGCATACTAGGCCATACATAGCGTTCCGATATCAGTTTCGTCGTCGCATTTATGCCAGGGTGGCTAAAAGAATGCAAGTTTTCGAACACTTGCCGTCGCATGTCTTTGGTCACATAAGGTCTGGCCACATTGCTGCTCTTGTCACAATAGATTTCTGTGTGAGATCCAGGCAGTTTGATTTTTGTCAAGCGCAGAGAAGTATCGCTATCCAAAAGTTGTTCTAGTTCAGGATCTGTGCTTTGTGCTTGAGCAAGCTTGGATAGATCGATGGGCTGAGTAATCTCTTCGATGCGTGATAAACTGTCAGCCACAACGTTATCCTTTCCTGAAATATGCCTGATATCTGTGGAAAACTGTGAAATAAAATCCAGATGTCTGAACTGTCTTGGTGAGCACTTTTCTTTTCGTGAATGAAATGCGAAAGTTATGGGCTTATGGTCAGTGTAAATAATGAAATCTCTCGCCTCCACCATGTGACGAAAGTATTTTATTGCTTCGTAGATGGCGAGAAGTTCCCTGTCGTAAGGCGAGTATTTCTGTTGACATGGTGAAAACTTTCGAGAGAAAAATGCTAAAGGTTCCCACATGCCGTCTTTATGCTGTTGTAAAGCTGCGCCCATTGCTGTGTCTGAAGCATCGGTGACTATAGCGAGCTTCGCTTGGCAGTCTGGATGAGCAAGTAGTGCTGCTTGGCAGAGACTTTCCTTGCAGGTGATGAATGCTTTAGTAGCTTCTTCTGATAAATGCACGGGATGTGAACCTTTAACTGATCCTGTGAGCAGTGCATTCAGAGGCGCTTGATGCCGCGCTGCGTCAGGAATAAACCTTCTGTAAAAGTTCACCATTCCTAGGAATCTTCGCAGTTCTCTGACGGTTTTCGGTGGTGGGTAATTTGCAACCGCTTCTACCTTCGATGGTAATGGTTTAGTCCCAGCTGCTGAGATGCTGTGTCCTAAAAACGTTACCTCTGATACACCGAATATGCACTTGTTCGTGTTGATTACCATGCCGTATTCCTTGAGTCTGTTGAAGAGCAGATGAAGGTGCTTCTTGTGTGATTCCTGATCAGGTGAGAAGATCAAAAAATCGTCCAGAAACGGGAAGCAGAACTCCTCGAGGCCCCTAAGCATCTCGTCCACAAATCGTTGAAACGTTTGACTGGCATTACGTAGTCCGAACGTCATGAACGGAAATTCGTATAAACCAAACGGCGTCGTGATTGCGGTCTTCGGAATATCCTCAGGGCAGACAGGAATTTGATTATAAGCTTTTACGAGATCGATAACCGAGTATACTTGACAGCCGGAGAGACAATGTGCAAAGTCATGTATGTGTCGAATGGGATAGCTGTCTGGTACGGTTCTAGCGTTGAGCATTCTGTAGTCACCGCATGGACGCCAGCCGTTATCTTTTTTAGGCGCAAGATGAAGTGGTGATGACCATGGTGACTTTGAAGGTCTGGCTGTTCCGTTCCTCAACATATCTGCAAATTCGTCTTTTGCGATTTTTAATTTATCCGGTGCTAGTCTTCGTGGTGTGCTGCTAATTGGCGGTCCTGCAGTAGTCTGTATATGATGCATGGTATTATGCTTCGGAACACGGTGGACACCGGAAGGTCTAGTAATCTCAGGGTATTCGCTTAGTATGTTATGATATACGGAATTTCCAGAAATAACTTTTACCGATGAAATGTTCCCAGTTGACTGTGCAGGTGAAGCTGGGGACGTAAGGCTTGTAGTGTTGTCGATTAAACGTTGATTTCGACAATCCACGATGAGGTTGTAAAATGATAAAAAATCTACACCTATTATGGCCTTTGTAACGTCCGCTACGATGAATCGCCAAGTGAAGTCACGGCGCAAGCCTAGGTTCAGCACTAAATGAGCGTAGCCGTAAGTAGAAATGGGTGTACCGTTTGCCGCACACAGCTCATAATTTGTTTTCTCACGACGTTCCTTGAGTGCCGATCGGGGGAAGACACATACGTCACTGCCAGTATCGATGAGAAACTGCATCTTCGTAGCGCCGTCCGTGACAAATAGGCGACCGGAAGTTTGGCAATCGGTCGTCGCCATTACCGACTGCTGTTCGCGTTTCCCGCATGGTAGTCGCACGGTTTTACGCACTTACTTGCTTCATTGCCGAACTTACTATGATACCAGCACACAGGAAATTTTCTATAGTTCGACTGTGATCGTGTGGAGCTAGAACGACCGCGCGTTTTCTTGTTTGAACGATTCGGTGCACGTGAATGCCGGTTCACCTGCGCAGTTAGAGCTTGCACTTGTTTGGTAAGTTCAGCAATCTGTTGGTTCATGGCTTCTAAAGAGCTTCCTGGTATGGCACTTGATGTTGATGCTACGTGCGCTGTAGGCGACACAACGTCATGGATGCGGTCAGCGAGATCTGCGAGCGCTTCCAGCGAAGACGTCATCTGCGAAGCGATTATCGTTTGCGTGCTACTTGGTAAGCGACTGGTCCAGATAGTACGTAGAAAATCTTCGGGAACTCCAGGTCCAGCCAAATGTTGCAAATGTCTTAGAAACTGAGATGGCTTACGGTCTCCAAGTTCTGCGTGCATAAGTAATTGCTTGACCTTCTTTTCTCGTGACGCGGACAGTCGTTTGATAAGTTCCGACTTCAATTTTTCATACCTGTTGGTGTCGGGCGGGTTGATGATTATATCTTCCACCTCAGAAGCATACTGCGGGTCTAGTTGGCCGATAACGTAGAAAAACTTCGTATTGTCCGTAGTAATGTTCGATATCGCGAATTGGCCCTCAATCTGCGCGAACCAAATGGCCGGCTTTTCAGGCCAAAACGGCGGAATGCGCACGCCCACACGACAAATATCTTCGTTCTTATCGGTTGAGAGCGACATCTTTATGTGAATCAGTATCAGAATTATCGCAATCAGCAACAAAATCAAAATCACACACATTTACTGCAAACGTGGACTTTCGGTTCAAAACAGGTCACCAGTAAAGCCTAGTTAATCACGTCGGGGTCACCAGTAAAGCGAAGTTCGTACACTTTTGTTGTAATAGAAGGAGGTCCATAGGTTTGCTGAATTAATGATATGCCGATTGACTTTGTATAAGATATATTAATTAAAAAGATATTTACAAAAACCAAAATGCGGAAAATAAAATTTTCTCTAATATGAAGTCTCTATCAACAACATTCGTTGCCCCTAGCAACTAGCTGGAAAAGTTCTCTATTAAACTGGTATGTAAACTTTTTCGTGGGCTAGCACACCACAATAGCCACAACACTTTTAGAATAGGATCACAAGATGACCAACAAATCTAGTCTAGTCTCGGTCAAATCAAAATAAAGCTCCAGTAAAGTAATGACTTTACTGTAAGCTTTTATGGTGTTTTGGAAAGATGTAGAGAAAATGATTTGCTTTTCAGTTATGCACATGAACACTTAAAGATTAGGGTAAATTCACAATAGAAATATCTGCTCTTTTCAGATCTTTATTGAAATGCGTTACCTATGGAAGTTTTTCTCTTTTCTCTTCATTTTCTGTCCCTAAGATTACTTTCTAAACTTTCTTTTGTTTGCAGGGACCGGATTTAAAAGCGTCAACACACTTCATGAGAACAGCTAGCCTATCGATCGTTATGTCCTTTTTATACGGAATGCTATATATTTCTGCATGTATATCAATTGGGGGATCGTTCCCAATTTTTGAGTTTGTATTTTCAATAGTAGATGTCCTAAGTAAGTAATTTTGCTAACGATTATTATTTTAGTTTCTACAAGAACTCAGTATTGCTTGTGTTCAGCTCGAAAGATAATATTATTTTGTCATATTGGTAACATTTTCTTATATCACTGGATGCAATGCCTATGAGCTTGATTAATTTTAATGTAAAAAAAACCTAAAGGAATCATGCTTATGAAAATGTATTTAAATCAAATGTTTTTTAAGTTATAGGTATGTTTTTAGAAACAATATTTCATGAAAAAAACTATTTTGGGATCGCGTCATGGCTCTACTTACCTATTGTTATATTTACAATATATTAACTACCTATAGTATTTTTGCAGAATTTGTGACATCTTAACTTCCTGCTAGACTTCCTACAGCCTCTGAGGTCTGGTGGTTGAGCAGGTCGGCTCATAGCCCGGAGGCGGTGGGTTCAATTCCCGCGACAAGACAAGTTCCGTGCAAAAGAAAAAATACTAATAAATACTTTTTCTGTAGGTGTTGTAGGACCACGGTCCTCGTAGTTCCTGGGTCCCTAGAGACAGGGAATCTTTGTTAAGATCAAGGATCCCTGTATGTGACTGTTGGGAGTTAAAAAATTTAACTAATAGATTTCCTATTACTACGGGCGTTATAATGGATTTTGCTGGTTAATTCCGGGCAATGCTCTATAGACGAGCATAAATTAATAAATTAATTACAATTTTCAGTCTGGTTAATGTGGATTTACTTTATACTTGTAATACGCGCCTACATTCGTGTTCAGAAACGAGTAGCCGCTGCTGCCGCTCGTCTAAACGAATATTCAACATACAATCCAATTTCCAAATCATTTTATAACGGGATGGATTATTTGTACCAGTTTATTTCATGCTTTAGGTACTATTGATTAATGAGCAAATTTCATTTTCATTTCAGTGTGGATCTACTTTTTAGCAGTAGTTCGTTCCTACAGACGCAACAAAAGTCCAGTATCGCCCTAGGCTTAACCCAGAGGTGCAGAAACAGTTACACAATATTAAAAGAATCAACTTTTACTGTACCTATCTACGTTTATAAGTTATCAATTTCTCTCCATTTGAAAGTAATGAATTTGTTTTGTTTTTCTAATGGAAATTTTCAGTACAAAACGTGGCGTAAGTAATTAAAATAGAAGAATCCAGGATAAATGATCGTCACCTATAAACTAGAAAAGACAAGTCATTTTTAATACTTACCTACTCTATGATAGCTAACAATGCAACCCGTTACCGAGTGTAAGCTGCAATTTGCGTTGCTTGTAGGTACTTCAGATTTATGTCAGCATCCATCATCTACGACCTAAATAGTTTTTTTTTTATAACCTTTAAAACGCGATTCCATCAGACAAGTGGTATGCAAGTTGCAAAGTGCATGTAACTTAAACAAATCTGCATACAAGCTACAACTTGCATGTAGGTAGTTTGAACTTGCATAGCTTCTTTTTCACTCATTAAGTAATATTACTCTACTTCTAACCATGGTGCCCTTTTCAGTTGTTGAACATCTTTGTTTTCAATGAAATCAATACGCAAATGTGACGCCATACTTGCATGCAAGTTGTCCAAATGAATCGGGCTTTTATATGTACAAACATTGTTCCAATCCCTTCATTATTTACATTACGTAGCCGTACGAAGTAGGTATGACTCTGTGGGTATAAACCATTTGAAGTACATGGGTCAAGCTCGTGAACGGGCGCTGCTTGCGGAGCTGATCTGCTCGTGGTGTATGCGCAAATATGCAAATTGATGTTCCCAATATATTTGGTGTCCATAAATTTAAGAAAATAGGAAAAATTCCTCCTGTATATAATAAATAATAATAACACAATAACATAACTAACAACATGAAAGTAGTATTTTAAAAAAGAGCACGGACCCAGGAGTCTGTGGTAAAGCAGAATAAAAAAAAAACATGTGAAGCAGTAGACATTTTCCGCATGATTATGGTAAAAGCACATTAAATTATACAAAACAAAATTAGTTAATGTAATAATATAGGATCGCTTTATAAAAGAAAAAGGTATTAAAACTTTGTGCTAATAGGCAATAAGGACTTCATTTTAAAGAAAACTATTTACTCTTAATGTCACTGTCACAAAATGAAAATGGCTATTTTCGATTCATTTCGTTTCCTGTGATTGGAACCAAAATATATTTATTTTATTATTACTTACTGTGATTTTGATGGTAAATAAAAACCAGCAGTTTTTTTTTTTAAACTAAGTTAATGTTAGTATAATTTTGTCACAATGCTTCATCAGAATTCACACCAATATCACAAATGTAATTGCAAAATCTATACATATGTTTATTTCTCTGTCCGTTTGTTGCATTTTACTTATAAATTTTGATGGAGAACCATACATTATTGATAAAATTTAGGAACCATGAAAAGACTTATTTAATTGACGGCAATAACTTTCAATAATAAACCATGACTCAGATAGTCTCTATGGTATGGTGGTTAAGCAAGTCATGTATTTCCACAGAAATAAAGCGCACATAATAACTTGGTGTAACTGGCCGCTATTAGTTATTGGCCACTATATACTACATTTACATGAAATAAGACTTACATTCACGTAACGCCACCTGTGATCATGGTTTAACATTACTTTATCTATAAGCTTTCACATTAGTTCACAATTTTTACCGTATGGAAACTAGAACGAACTAAAACGAACTGGCCAGTGCGCTAAAGTGGCCAGTTATTAGATGGTTTACCCTACTTGTTCTTTGCGTGTTGTGAGACCACGGTTCTCGTAGTTCCTGGGTCCCTAGGTACAGGGAACCCTAGTTAGGATCCAGGATCTATGTATGTGATCGTTGGGCGTTACTATTATTATTTTAATGTCCAAAGCCGTTGGGCTCAGTACTAATTTATTAGAAAACCATTACCTATATATGCTATGAAATATTTTTTAAACGTTACGCTTGCATTCGATGCACTGCAAATTAATGCTAACTAGCTGCGTCCAGCGGTTTTACCTGCGTGGTAAAACAATTCTAAGCTTTCTTAATGTTTTCTTTCATAAGAACCTTCTCCTGACAATAATAAACACAACAAAAAAAAGAATCAGCGAAAAAGTTGCATCCGTTCCCGCGTGATGCTATGACCAAAGGAACTAGAGATTAATTTTTATAGGTATAGGTATAAAGATTATTCAGCTTCAAGATGTCCACTGCTGAACATTGCCTCTCCCATAGAGCGCAATTTACGGTTATTGATATATAAGAAATAAAGTTTTGTAAATGATTTCAGCTTATATGATCGCAACGCTACTAAACAACTTCTAGCAAGAGCCAAGATGGAGAAGCGTGTTAGTTCTGTACTACCCGTTGTCGAAGCATTCTGTTGCTTCATCACCGTTAGATCGGGAAGTTTTTTTATTGGAGTGATATGTTTAGTAAGTATTCGTTCCTAATACCATTTAGTATGTGCACATTTTCAAAAAATACGTACGTAAGAAGGTTCTTTGATAATAAATTGGACAATGGACTGATACAAACTGGTGATGATAATGCATAATTACACACAATGGTCTTATTTGAAACGAAGGCCAATTTTTTTTTATGTTACTATTTTATTATGTAAATGTAACAAACTAGTCGTTCACGTGATATTAAGCGACATGCGGCCCATAACAGAACCATGTCACTCGGAATAGTAACATATAGGTAAATTTTGCGTGACATTGCACTGCGCATATCATCCTCAGGAATTAGCACAGTCTGGTAATAAGATCACTAGACTATGAGATCAGATCATAAAGTATCATTGCCCAGTAATTTCACTATAGCTACAGTGCCCGTTAAATGGGATCACAGTAGTGCGCAAGCAACGGGATCAAGCCGCCAAGCAAGCCGTTGCTTGGCGGCAGAAAAACTGGCAAAGCGGTGGTACCTACCTAGACGAACCTACGAACCTAATCCTAGCAATTGTAAAATTCATAGATTTTTGATGATAGATTCTGCAATGTAAATGAGTTTTTTTATGCTGTAGGGAGTGGTTCGATAAAAGCAACGTGAACAGTTCCTCAGCACATCCCACATCATATTACCCTACCACAATAATACCTAGTACCAATAATTGATACTAGCTACACTACCCAATACAAAAATCATTTGGACTGTATACTACGGCTAGTAAGCCGCGACGACTTCTAGGCAGTCCAAGCTGACCCATTGTATGTTCCAGGTCTATAGCATGTGGCACATCTTCTACTTATTCAATATGAAGCATGAGTATAGCAAATTCAAGGGATTACTCGGTTTCCTAAACTATTTAGCGATATTACTCGACCTTGTGTTGCTTTGCTACAGCCTCGTTTTTATTTATGCAGTAGTAAAGGTAATCCAGATTTTTATCCTATTTCTTACTAATCCCTCGGTATGCCTACCTCTATAAAAGGTGAATCGTTCTTGGTTTGTTTGTGTGGGTTTCACGTTAAAATGGCTGAACTAATTTAAGTGTTTGGCACACAGATTGCCAATACTACCAAGATCAGCATAGGATTTTTTCACTGTTACACTTGACGATTTGTGGTATTTAAATTTAAAATCAAATAAATATTTTGGACATTTCAAACAGCGCCACCTAGCCCCAAACTAAGCAATGCTTGTACTATGAGAACCAGATAACTGATACTTTCTTACTTCTTCTTGATACTTTTGTTTGTAAATACATAATACAATACGACATAGGACAAACATCGATGTTCATCACACGAATGTACGTACTTCCTACAGATCAGAAGACAAGGTAACTATAAACCAACTAAGCTATTCGATTTTGCCAATTTCTTCGTACTCATCGTTACAACACAAATGTTTGCAACGCATCGACAATGCCCCTATAGCAACTACTAGGGTATTACATATTCTATGCCTGCACTGTGTTGGGGGTTTGTGTTTGCTCGCGTCCGTAGGCTTTAACCCTAGTTTCCCTACACGTGACCCCTGGGTGGTGCCAAAAGAGCAACCAAATAACTGGTGGAAGGCCTTAGCCGCCGGCTTAGTTACCACCCATTGGACAAAACCACGATGCCAAGCGACTCGTCGTGTTCCATCGTGACGTCCAATGAAGCCGTTCTGACGAGTAGATGTGGACAGTTGTGTTGGGTATGCAGACCGGTATTGGTGATGGAGAGGCTTTCGCGTCGGAGACCTTGCTTCGGAGGGTAGCGGGATCCGAAGCACGGTGCTCTCTGCTGGCCGACCGCAAGTTGTAGGGGGCCCAAGTAGTAGTCTAGCCAACTACGAAAGGCTGCCCCGCCGCTTGTGTAAAATCCTGAGGTTGCCCACAGGGCCAGTTGGCGACTGGAAGTGAGGAACTTGTGGGTAATTTCAGGGGGGTTCGGGCGTCCCCGCAGTCTCCGCGCAAGTTCTCCATTGGCGCGGAAGCTTCTCTATTACTGAGGGTTAGCATCCCAATATCTCGTCCACTTCTAACTTGTCTACCTAACTCACCCAACCATGAAAAAGTCTAATAAAGTGAACAAGTTTAAACGGCAGATGCACGTCCTCACTCTTAAAGTGCACCTCACAAATATTCGTGGGCTGCACTCAAATCTGCAAGCGGTCCATCATCATCTGGAGACCAATAAACCACACTTGTTCTTCTTGACTGAGACGCAAATAGGATGTCCATCAGACACGGCATATCTGGACTATCCAGGATTCATCATGGAAAACCGCTTCCTTCCACGCGCTGGTATCTGCGTTTTCGTCCGTGATGACATTTGTTGTTTGCGTCTCCGGAACCTTGAACATCCCCACTTTTCGGTGATTTGGGTGCTAGTGGACACCGGCATTGAGAAAATTCTCTATGCTGGTGTGTACAGATCACATAGCGGTGACCGGGAGACAACTCTTCTAATGGAGTATCTCAGTGAAACGGCAGATGTGGCTCAGCAACGCTATCCTTCGGCTCAGCTTGTTGTTCTAGGGGACTTCAATGCTCACCACCAGGAGTGGTTAGTCCCACACCAGATCACGGACCACGCTGGGAGAGAGACGCTTAAGCTCGCTTTGGCGCTCAATTTAACGCAGATTGTTCAAGAGCCAACGCGAGTGCCTGACATTGATAGCCACACTGCTAACTGCCTCGACCTTCTGCTCACGACTGAACCAGACCGATACTCTGTGGCGGTATCCTCACCCATTGGTAGCTCCGATCACTGTCTGGTTAAGTCCGTTTCAGTATACTCCCCGCCTGACCCAAGCCCTAAGAGCATTCGGCGTGTCTGGAGATACAATTTAGCAGACTGGGACGAGATGCGACATTTCTTCGCCTCATATCCTTGGCGGCAAACGTGTTTTTCTTCTGGAGATCCGACGGTTTGCGCGAATGCGGTTACTGAGGTAGTATGTCGGGCTATGGAATATTTTATTCCATTTTCCGATAAACCCAAGACCAGCAAAGCCAGCCCATGGTTTGGAGCCGACTGTGCACACGCTGAAGCGCAGAAACATGCGGCATATCTGGCATGGGCTGACGCTCGAAAACGCAAGGCCTCGGACACTCGAGCTAAGAAGAAAGCCTTTAATGTTGCCGCCAAGGCCTGTAAGAAGGAATTAAGGAAGGCTCGTTTCAATCATATTGGTCGAATAGGGACTAAACTTGCTTCCTATCCAGCTGGTAGTAAGGCTTTTTGGTCCCTAGCCAAATTGGTTGAAGCGAACTTCTGTCGATCTTCACTGCCTCCATTATTAAAACCTGACGGATCGCTGGCTCACACTGCAAAAGAAAAAGCAAACTTGTTTGCCACTCTCTTTGCAGAAGCTTCGCGTTTAGATACTGCTAATGAGGTACCTCCCTGCCTTCCACATTGCGGTGCTTTCATGCCGGAAATACGCATACGTCAGAAGGAGGTACTAAAAACATTATGCAGTCTAGACGTGAACAAAGCCAGTGGTCCCGATGGTATACCAGCAATTGTACTTAAGAGCTGTGCACCTGAGTTGTCTCCCATTTTAACACGCCTATTTCGCCTCTCTCTAGACACCGGAATAGTCCCTAAGAGTTGGAAGCTAGCCAATGTACAACCTGTACCTAAGAAGGGCAGTCGTGCTGATCCTGCCAACTACCGACCCATCTCAATTACCTCCATACTCTGTAAGAGTATGGAGCGTATAATCAACAACAAGCTCTTGGCACACCTTGAAGTCAATGATCTCCTCAGTGACCGGCAATACGGATTTCGCCGAAACCGGTCAACTGGGGATCTTCTCGCATACGCCACGCACATATTGAGCGAAGCCTTGGAGATGCATGGAGAGGCACTTGCTGTATCTCTAGACGTCTCTAAGGCATTTGATCGGGTCTGGCACGACGGTCTTCTGAATAAGCTTCCATCTTACGGACTACCTGCTGGTTTGTGCACTTGGATATCAGACTTTTTGAGGGAACGATCGCTTAGAGTAGTTCTTGATGGCTGCTCTTCCGATCAATTAGCTATTAATGCTGGTGTACCTCAGGCGTCAGTTCTTTCAGCAACACTATTCTTACTCCACATCAATGATTTGCTAAAGCCCGGTACCTTTGGGTATGCAGATGATAGTACTGTTGTTGAAAGATACACATCCAGTGCCCGAGCCAGTGGTGACGACGTCCGGATTGAGAGAGAGGCTATGGTTGAGCGCATGAACCTGGCTTTGAAAGCCGTGTCCGATTGGGGCGATGCTAACTTGGTTAGGTTCAATGCTGCAAAAACACAGGCGTGTTTATTCACTGCTAAAAAGAGCCCACTCCATCTGGCTCCTTCATTCCGTGGTGTATCTGTAAGTTTAGGAAACCATCTTGAGCTTTTGGGTGTTGATCTCACGTCAAACCTAAACTTTGGATCCTACATTGAGTCCAAAGCCAAAGTAGCTTCAAAAAAACTCGGCATATTGTCCAAGGTAAGGCGGTACTTCACACCTGGACAGCTTCTAAATCTGTATCAAGCACAGGTCCGATCGTGTATGGAGTACTGCTGCCACCTGTGGGACGGGTCTGCCAAGTACCAGCTTGAGGCTCTGGACTCGATTGAACGGCGTGCCAAAAGGCTCATTGACGACGACACTTTGGTTGGTGAAAGGCTCCAGAGCCTTGCACATCGACGTAAGGTGGCAAGTCTGTCGGTCTTCTACAGATTACACCACGGTGAATGCGCTCAAGAACTGCATGATCTCATTCTCCCATCACCATTCCACTACCGGACTACTAGACGCTCGGCTAAGCGCCATCCTTTCGTGGTCGAAATACCACCCATTCGTACCAAGCGATTTGACTCAACGTTTTTAATTAGAACGGCTAAGGAATGGAATGCTCTGCCAGCGTCTGTGTTTCCGGCGAAATATGACCCGGGCGTGTTCAAGAGAAGAGTGAATAGGTATTTACTTGGCTAGCATGCTACATCTTCGATCGCATCGTCACTTCCCATCAGGTGAGAGCGCGGTCAAATGCTAGACAAGTTTGAAGTAAAAAAAAAAAAAAAAAAAACTTTTGCAGATGTCCATATGCTACGGTTACCATTTTCCATCAGGCGAGCCGTATGCTTATTTGTTATTCATAATATAAATTAATGATTAATCCGTATTTTAAACTTTTAGGAAAACTCAAAACAAATTAAGAGGTTCATGATAATAATTTTAACGAATGCAATTTTTCTGCTGCTTTTCACGTTCATGTCATGCCCTATATTTTATAAAAATACTACTAAGAAGTTTCTAAAGAACAAAGATTGGCCGGATACCATTATATTCAGCTTGGTTCCTTTTGGTAAGTTTTTGGTTATAGGTACTTATTTAATCCATGTTTGAAATGGCTGACCACGTCTAAACACTGAAAAAAAAACTTTGTTATATGTCACTAAACTTTCGGCTACTTGTATCTTAAAAAGTGACTTTATAACTTGAGTAATACCTAACCAAAAGCAGTTGCATCTCTTGTAAAATCGTTGGCTTATAAATTAAACCAGTTTTGTCAAATCAACTTAGGTAACTGTATATAGTTCGACCTTGCCCAATTTCGTTATCAATGAAATAACCGAAACAGTTTGGTTGAATATTTTTTTCAGTGAAGGTGCATTAAAGCATTATTGTGGAGTTACTAATAAGGTAAGGTTTATATGAACATAGCTGAATGTGTTTGTATAAATCTTAGTTCTTTAACGTATATTATGACTGATTGTAGATTAGCTTAGCCACTGCTTTTTCAGTTATTCTCCAGCCAAGTTCTCGGTGGTAGGACTTTTCTGCAAAGTTTGTCTAGGTAGGTACCACCGCTTTGCCAGCTATTCTGCTGCCAAGCAGTAGTGTGCAAGCAGTACTGTTTTCCGGTTTGTAGAGCACTGTATAGCTAGTGAAATTACTGGGCATAATTTAATGACCTGATCTCACTCTCTAGTACTCGTATTACTAGACTGCGCTAGTATCTCAGGATGACGTGCGATGTTTTATGATGTACAGCATAAGAGACATTTGGGCCACTTATCTAAAATCTAAATATTATAAAGAGGCAAGATTTGATTGTGTTTGTATCGGATAGACTCTGAAACTACTTGAAAAATTCTTTCACCATTAGATATATCTAGTTGTTAATTTATAACTACATAATAATTAGTTAAAGGTTAGTCAAAATTATATTTTGATAATTTTTGTGCGCCAATAGACCCGTTTTATCTTTACATTATAATAATTATGACTAACAAATCGTGGCATCATCGATCGGGGCAAGGTACCTAAGGACGAGTGACGCCACTGAAGCATACCCAGAGAGAGATGGCATGATGACCTCGACGTTTTCAAGAAAGGTGTTCTGAGGTTTCGGGTAGTCGAGATTTCTGGAAGATATTGTGGAGACCTTTGCCCAGCAGTGGGACAATATAAATCAAAAAATGTATAACTATTAGTTTACTTGTTTTATCTAATATATATTTTCTATTTCAGTGGCTTTCTACTTTTTGATTGTAATCAACAGTTATTATTTGATTGTAAAGACTTACGCTCCTAAAGAAAAACCAGTAAGTGTAAAATTGTATATTATCTGACGGCTGACTGAAAGTTATCAAACTTTTAAAATATATACTTTTAATAAAACATGTTCAATTTTGGACATTAAAGTAATTTAGAAAAAAAACTGTGCGGCACTCTATAATCGGTGCTGAAGCCAAAACTGTCAGATTTAAAACTTTTGTCACTTTGTATCTTGGCTGATCATCACGCCAAAACTACTAAATAAATTTAAATGTAACTTGGCATGATTTGAGTTCATATAGATACTACGAAAAATATATTCATAATCCTATGACATCAAACATTTTTATCCCGAAATTCAGCATGACTATTTTTGGAGAAGGGATGAAATTCAAAAATGACCAGCAGCAGCACTTGACTCCATTCGCCGTCTTATCCATTTACCCTGTTCCCTTATCTTTTCTCTCTACCTGGGTAAGTAGAGGGAAAAGATTTCTTTTGGACAGGATTAGGGTGTAAAACGCATAACATTGTTCAAAACCAACTAATCAAAAAAAAAAAGAAAAATGACTAATGTGTGTGTTAAATTATTTAAATGTTAAATTATTAATACATAATTAACACTTAGTAATCATGAAACAACTTACTTTATTTATTTTATTTCAGTGCGCAATTTGAAATGTTTTGTGAACAGAAATCTTTCAATTGGAATTAGCGTAACGAAAACTTCAAGCTTTAATTTTCGGGTGGGAATATCACTTTGGCTGACTAAAGTTTTGAATTCAAAGTCAAGCTCACCGAAAACATCAAATAACTTAAACATTATTTTCTTTTGTATGCTTAAGTTTTATTTTTATGCTTAAAGAAATGATATGATTGATTATTTTAAGGCTGTATGTACGTTTCTGTTTTCATTAAAAATCTTAAATATTACCAATTGGCGTTTTAATCTCTATCATCATTTTTTGTTTAATTATAAATTTATAGTGTACAAATAAATTTATTGCTTACCTTACATCCCAGGAGCAGTTTCAGTAATTTTAACTCAATATAAGTAATCACATACTAATATCTTTAAAATATGCATTCATTTAAGAAAGTTCACGGCAATTTCATTAAAATAATACTTTTCTTAATAGTTAATATCTAATTCGGTTATTGTTTGACTTTAACCTTAGATATATATTTCAATTATTGTTATATTATATATTATATTATGTAAATACAATTTATTTATTTATTTTTATTGTTTTTTTTTTTTATATATTCTAGTGCAGAAACATGGATCATCAGCCATCGCCAGGTTATATTTGTTCTCTGCCCAACTTTCTCTGGGTGCCAAACTTTTGAATAATTCTAGATTAACAATTTTAACCTGCATTATAATTAGGTACATAACTCTCTGCGCGGTGTTTTCATGCCTACCTCTAGGTTAGGTATGATAAGCTCGTATCTCGGAAATGTTAATTAAATCTGCTGGATTCGTGCATGGCGGCCTCCCTCCGCGCACAATGTAAGATGCGAACAGTGACTAGCTCTGGAAGTCCAGCATATGAAGTCCAGGAGACGAGCATTGATCGTGATCCACTTACATAGCTCACCATAGAGTTAATAGATAAATATATATATTTATAGTTCATAGACTCACCACTCACTCAATAGTGGTCAAACGCAAGCCTATCAAACAATAAAAAAAAACCTGGGTTGACCACGGGCACTTTTTCTTGCCCGTAGATTTAATAACCAGATTTAAATGCCAGATATGAAATTTTAAAATTTAAGACGATAATCTCTTAAGAATTTCATCTGTATTATAAGATAAACACATGCGCTACCTAAAATTTGAATTTCGCACAGTTGGCGAGTTAGTGATGTTCTCGATTCACACAGGTAAACTCAATTGGTGTACCATGAGCAAACCCCGATCATTAGCAATGAATAGGTATAAATAAAAAATTTCATCGCAATAGGTTAAGTGAGACTTAAATTATATTATATCTTGATAGTTGTCACGGAGGTTATATATTAAAATAGTATCATTAGCCTTATCATTGGATAGCACGCTGGAACTAGGAGACCTAGAAGGGAATATGGATGGCAATTGGCATCGCATTGCGTAAATTAGAGGCTATTCTATTCGTATCAACGTACTAGTTGCGCCCCGCGGTTTCACCCGCGGATTAAAAGTATTTTAATTATTTAGTCAACTCACGGGAAAATTTCACTTTTCCGGGATAAAATGTAGTTTATATGTTAATCCAGTGTATAAGCTATCTTGGTACCGAATTTCATCCAAATCCATTCAACCGTTTGAGCGTAAAAGAGTAACAAATATACATACACACAAACATACATACACACATACAAACTTTCGCCTTTATAATATTAGTGTGAAAGTGTGATGTGATGTGATTTAGTTCATTGTGGAGCCAAATGGACTCTATTCTACGTCTCTCTGGTGGAAAAAAAAAGGTTTTTTCACTTATCATCTTTTCTGTCATCCCAACCGGTGGGGATGTATTACTGTGGGGATTCTGAAAATAAACCGTTCTCTAAGTTGTTCAAGCGGATTTGAAACGACTTTGGTATTTTCGTGGTGAACCTTGGTCTCTGACTCGTGATTACATTATCTCTCATCATTAAGTAGGATCCACGCATCAGTGTAAATGTCACTCAGTCGGAGGTTTTAATTAAAGGGACCCACCGCTGTGTTTCCATGTAAAAGGGTTAAAAGGGGGACGCCATTTTGTGAACAACTGATCTTAATATTATACTTAAATACTTACTTTACACGCTGGAGAATGATTAACAAAGTTGGAATTAGGGGAAGAGAGATAGATTGATGAAAACGCTGGAAGAAAAATAATAAAGATTATACTTCCCTTTTGATTTCTTTATGCTTAAAATCATCGGTAAATTATTATACAAAGCTAATAGGTAGGCAACACCCATGCCCATTAAATACATAACCTCATTAATAAGTACAGTCAACAACAAAACTTGCTTTTTTTATAACGTAGACAAACAAGCTGACGGTTAGCCTGATGGTAAGCAGTTACTGTCGCCTATAGACACCAATACGTTGCCTAATACCTTTTAAGACTCTATAACTTTCAAGTTTCTCAGAAACTCAGTGTTAATTAAGAGTTGTAAACTGGAGCTTATATTAAACAGTATACTTTAACAGGATCACGTGTCTAATTACAGATTTATTATTATCATTATTATTATTTATAATTATTTGATATTGTAAAGTTACGTGATGTTCAGCAGCTTGAAGTGTTAAGACTTCAGTATTTTGAGCGATGTATTAATGTTGACCTCTATCGATTTTTACATTGTTTGGCAAAAATATTTGCTATGGGTTCCTATTATTAGGTATTAGAAGTGTGGGCTCCTGAGTTTACCTGCTATGTTTACAGGTGAGTCTAAGAACTTTAACTATGTGGCACCTGTAAGGTCTGATATCTTGCCACATTTATCAACTTTTACAGCACCAATTGTCATATATCACAAAAGTGAAAGAGTGCTAACAACTCATTTGATAAATCAGTTATAACCTAGTTCGATCATGAAGTAGAATGTAGAGAAGCAAGTTTGTTTCTCAGTGGTCAGATAAACCTTTAGACTGATGGTCTAACCACTAATTCATGATTATGTACCTATTAGATTGGCTATCGTACAGTTTTGTGCTATTTATTGTTAACTAGTTGCGCCCCGCGGTTTCACCCGCGGAAAAAAGTATTTTAATGATATATTCATCCCACGGGAAAATTTCATTTTTCCGCGATAAAATGTAGCCTATATGTTAATCCAGTGTATAAGGTATCTTGTCACCAAATTTCATCTATATCCATACAGCCTTTCGAGCGTGAAGGAGTAAAAAACATACACACATACACACAAACACACATGCACACATACAAACTTTCGCCTTTATAATATTAGTGTGATTTTTTGGTTTTAAGGTTTTTTATACAACTACCAAAAATACCACAGTAACATGTCCATTCCCAACGACGGGGACGTAAAAACAAGAATAATACTAAAACAAAAACAGTGTATATGAGTAAAAAGAAAGTGTAGAGGAAAGTTACTTCGGCTGATAGCATTTCTCTCGACCGGGCGATCTGACTTTTATAGCTCGGAGCCAGCACGTGACGCGAACTCCGATCCCTACCTTTGAATTTTTCTCTATATCTACTATCTAAAGCTTATGTTTTGTATAGGTCCAGCAAGAAAGCTAAGTAAGGTCAGTACAGAAAAAGAAAAAGTTAAGTACGTATACTATACTTTGGTATATATATATATACAATTCTCTTTCCCTTGTGGATGTCAGATTGTGAAATTCCTTGCCTAATGAATAAAGAAAGATTACCCAAAGAAGAGTTTAAAAAGCAAGTTTGCAGCTATTAAAAATGATTAAGCTGAATAAAACTCCCCTAATAATTAGTATGTATATATAAATAAATAAATATTTGTGGACATTTCACACAGCGCCATCTAGCCCCAAACTAAGCAAAGCTTGTACTATGGGAACCAGATAACTGATACAATACTTAGATACTTTTTGTTTGTAAATAAATAGAATACAATATAACACCCAGACACAGAACAAACACCTATGTTCATCACACAAATGTTTCTCCTGGGTGGGGATCGAACCCACAACCCACAGTCCAGAAGGCAGGGTTACTACCAACTAAGCTATCGGGCCAGTCAATATGTAATAATTTTATTCCTTTAAATTAGTACTTTATTCTAATATCAATTTTGCTGCACCGCTACTATTTGTTATCTGGTTCCCATAGTACAAGCTATGCTTAGTTAGATGCTAGATGACGCTGTGTGAAATGTCAACACATGTTTATTTTAATAATAAATGGTTTTGTATTTAAGGAATCTCTTAACCTTTGTAAGAAGTTGTCTTTTATTTTCTGTAACTCTTATTAAAAAAATGTTAGTATAAATACGCAAATAAACTTCAGAAGTAGATATTCGGTCAGTAGATTTCTATGTAAGTAGACATAGCACTGAAGGACTTCAAAGGTTTCGTCCGCCCCTCGGGCATTATTCATAACGGACATAAAAGAACCCTCCCGCTGATATAAGAAAATATTTTACTCGAAAAGGAAATTTAGGGTTTCTACTGCGTCTTCACATTTACGTAGTTTGCTTTTAGTGGAATGGAATATTTTTACTGGAACCTGAAGATTCTTCACCAAACAGTTTAGCGTGTGGCTGAGTTTAAAAAATAGATACAGCATGTCTTAGGCAGGCGTATTTTAGGGTACCTATCTGCTCAATGGCGTTTAGGTATGTAGGATGTTCTGGATTTCATAATCGCAAGACGGCTATGTAGCTTATGTACGGCCGCAGCGTAAAAAGTATTTTTTATATCACTGATGTGGTATAGATTGGTATATAATAATAATAATATGTGTGGACATCTCACATAACGCCATCTAGCCTCAAACTAAGCAAAGCTTGTGCTATGGGAACCAGATAACTGATACAATACTTAGATACTTTTTTGTTTGTAAATACATACATAGAATATAATATGACACCCAGACACAGAACAAACACCTATGTTCATCACACAAATGTTTTTACTGAGTGGGAATCGAACCCACAACCCACAGTTCAGAAGGCAGGGCTACTGCCAACTGAGCTATCAAGCCAGTCGTATCAGCGTGTTATAGGTAATAAAATAACTCTTACTAACTAAGTATAGGTGTGTAGTTATTGTATACTTTGCGCTCAAAGTACACAATAACCTAGATGGTAGGACTTCTCTGCAAAGCTCGTCTATAGGTAGGTCACCTTTGCCAGTTATTCTGCCGTCAAGCATTAGTATGCAAGCACTATTGTGTTCCGGTTTGAAGGGTACTGTAGCTAGTGAAATGGACAATTGAAGGGGTGAGAATAAAAAGGATTTAACTGATTTTTTTGACCAAATGACTTATGGGTATCGTTGGATTCAGCGTCAAATTATCTTCAATAATACATTCTCAAAATACCGAAATGAGGCTTAAATCTCGAGATTTTGAGTCTAAAAATGGTTTATCTGTCACAGGAATACAGTACGCTTAGCATAAAAACATTACTTTATTTCTTTTATTATATTATATTTTTACAGTAATTGTATGAATTAGTACTATATTTAGTAATTTTAAATAGAAATAAAACATTTTCAAGCAACTGAAACTTACATAAACCTTTTCTATTACCTTATAAGCACTCTACATAAAAATGACGCCGTTGACGTTTAAAGTCAATTTTCTCGAAACTGTCAATATGTCAGTTAAATCCTTTATATTCTCAACCCTTCAATTAAGATTTTATGATCTGATCTTACAGTCAAATTATTACCAGACTGTGCTGATGTCTCAGGATGATGTGCCCAGTGCAGTTTCACGCGTAACTTTATATTTTTGAGTTCCGAGTGACACTGCAACTGTTATAGGTGGCCATTTTGCTTAACATCAGGTAAATTACTAGTCCACCATGTCATTCATTAAAACAAAAAATAGGTAATTATGTATTACTTACAATTATTTAAGTTGGTTAATAAAGGGAGTTATTTTATTAATTTCATACGGTTTATGAGTATTGTAGGTATTATCTACCTATTTTAATATTTACTGGGGTTATTAAAATGTATAATAAAAGCAGTTTGATAGCTTGTTCTAATATAAAACACAAAAGATCACACTGAATTTTTGACCTATTCTGTGCCCGACGGCATTTTTCCGACGGCCGCGTAGCGCCCGTAAAAATTGAAGGAACATATTTATTAATCGACTTCTAATTATATATTTTTATTAACATTCTTAATTTCTCAGTTGTGTACCCAACTGGTCGATTTAAAATAGTGCACACGATATAAAATAAGTATCTTCTAAACTTAAATCAAAACCTACCAACCTACTAAAGTTTTCGTATATAAGGATGCCTAATATTATAACTATTTAGGTTGTATATATTAATTACATAAATTATGGAAGATTATGTTTAGGACATTTTTTGACTCAAAAGGGACATAATTAATGTAAATAAAAGTGTAACTTTTAGTACCTAAATATAAACACTGCCTTCATATCCTAACCATGTACCTATTTTTGTGTTAATTTACTCTGCACTCATTTTTATTTATTGACTTAATTCCAAGGAAGCACCTATATACTGCTCCGAAAAAATATTTCTATTAAATTTTACATAAAGATCAATTTTGGTTGGCATACCAGCCAACTATTAATTTTTCAACCCCGTGAAATCCATCTAATCTAATTTTATCGGGTATCCCACTTTGGCCGTATAATATCATCGCCATTTCCTAATTTTTTTGGTGTTGCCAGATGTCCATAAGCGATAGTAACCACTTATCAACTAGTGGACCGTTTGCTTGTTTACCACCGATAATACAAAAGTGAGATTTACCTACAACGTATGCCTTTTAAGCATAAAAGTCTAAACAGATCTTCCATTTAAATTTTAGCGTTTTTGTATAAAAAACTAGTAAACAAAAATGTCATTTAATTAGTTTAATTATCTTTGGACCCTAAAAAAATGCTTGTAAAGTGGTAGGATGCCCAGCGACTCGATAGCGATGACATGAGAATGGCTTTACACTGACTGGAAAAGGAAAGCTAAAAACCATGCAGCATGCTCCGAGCCTTATGTACCTTGATAGTATGTGATCATCATACATAGTGGACTGAAGATGATGAAAATATAAAATAAACTACTTTATTAACTGTAAAGTATTGACAGCTTCTGTGGTGTGGTGGTTGACCAGGTCGGCTCATAGCTCGGAGGCGGCGGGTTATATTCCCGCAGCAGGACAAGTATTTGTGCACAGAAAAAAAAGCGCAAATACTTGTTCTGAGTCTGGGTGTTGTGGGACCATGGTCCTCGTAGTTCCTGGGTCCATAGACGCAGCGTATCCTAGGTAAGGTCCAGGATCCTTGCCCGTGATTTATTATTGATATATTATTACAATTTTATTATTATTAATTAACTCGTTAGGTAAGCACCTATAAAAACACCTCTTTTATACTCAATTGACTTTGAAACTTTTTAGGGTTAAAAAGTAAAATATACTGAGATCAAATTTTTATCCATAATAACACGTAATTTTGTGTATTGCCTAAACTCAAATAACAACATGTTACTAGGTACTTGCTTAAATTTCTTCGTAGGCAATTTAGCCACCAACGCCATCTATTCATTCTGCTGGAAAAAGAAGCGCTCAGCGCACGCGCGAACAAAATGGCCGCTCGATCAATACAAGAAAACCACCCTATCTCACCCCAGTCGCTTTCATTTATTCTATTAATCCATCAGTCAAGGGGAAATAGGCTTTATGCGCTCTGTGATAAGGTTCAATGGTAACAATGGATAGATCTTGTCGGTATCTTTGTTTGTATAGGTACTTACTTATAAAAAGTAGTATGGGAGAAGATGGTACATGTTGAAGGTGTAGGTAGATAGAAAATTTGTACGGACGGTAGGTAAGTAGGTTAGGTAGTATGAGTACTTATCCTATTATTCAGCTTGTTTGTTCTATATTTCATTATTATTAGTTGTTTTAAGGATAGGTCTGAGATGTAGACTATACTTAGGTACTTTGACTTTACTTATATATTACTTACCTTAAAAATGCTTAAGTATTTTTAATCTAAGTATTTTTAAGGTAAGTAAGTAAATTGTACTTTTGGAAACACTGCCTAGATATGTTACAAATGCATTCTGGGGCCCGTATCTATGCTTGTTTGCTATAGGTACCTAAGTTTTAACTGACGCTAAATATGGATTATTATTGAATTTAAATTTGAAAGGTATTAAGCACTGTTTTAGTATTTTGAATATGTTATTGCCATCGCTCTACTATCTGCAAGTGTGACAGAGACAATAGAGCCCGTGCGTGAATTTATCTATACCTATAATGTACCTAAGTACATGGATATAGTATCAGTGCTATAGATTAGGTACTATCAGATAATCCTGAGTAAATTATATGCCCAAATACAAACAGTTTGTAAGCTTTCATGGAAAAGCCAACATATTTAATTCAGAAAAATTTTATATTATGGTGGCATATTTAACTCATAGAGTTATATATCAAACAGGTAGGTATATAGATAGGTAATATAAAACGTATAGGTATACGTTTTAGGGTGTTTGGGAAAATGGTTTTCACTTTCTAAATCTCAACAAAACTTCTTATGTTTGGGATTAATCCATTGAATGGATTATATTCTATGGTTATACGCTTAGATATTCTTGAAAATATGTTTTGTATTACAAGTACTTTTTTAGTTATAATTTTGACACCTAAAATTCGCCACCTTGAGTGTCTACAACTATATACAAAGATATTGAAATAACTATCATGAAACATGAAACTAATATACTCGTATATACACACTAGCTTCTGCCAGCGGCTTCATCCGCGTGGCCTATAGGAAAATAATTCAAATTTTACCCTCCTAAGGGTGGAATTTCAAAAAACCATTTCTTAGTGGAATACCTACACTTTACAAAGAACACACCCTCTAAGTCTCTAGGACTAGCGGTTTAGGCTGTGCGTTGATAAAGTCATTCAGTCAGTCAGTCAGGACGTTGAATCTTATATGTATACCAAATAACCAAATTGCCTGGTGAGTTTTATTTTCTATAGATTGCCTACCTATATATATATGTACTCTTGGATCAAAACATAGGCCATCAGCGGAAGCTTTATGTCCGGAAGTGCCCCCTCCCGGTGTCACGCAAGCTGATAAAAAATAAACAAACATTCAAAAATACCTGATTATGAGGATCCAATGCGGGATACTCAATTTTTATAATTTCCAATTTTTTTCCCATGCTTATAGCGGGCCATTTTGCAAACTCTAAACGCTCTCTTTGGAGCTTTGTAGGGCAGGATATGTATATATCGTATAGCGTTTGCTCGAAGAGTATTTGTAGGTATACACACAAACACTCTTCGAGTATTACCCCTATAAGTGTAATACTTATATTTAGAGAAAAGCCGTTAAGAAAAAGTTTTTTTTTTTTCTAATACGTAGGTGTAGGTATGGAAATAATTTTAAAGCACTTGTTAAAAATGAATTCACCAATGAACAGAATAAGCAAGTAAAATATCGTAGGACACTACTTATTGCCCTGCACTTGTAATTCGACCAAAGACATGCATGCATGCAGCATCGGTTAAGCAACTGTTGTAACTAAATAAAATATCTTTATTTCAGGCAAGAAAACTCATATTGTGGTGAAATACAAAATAAAATACTAAAAATATGACTACTCAAAAAAATATATAAAATTACCTACCTAAAACATATCAATCAGTCCGATTCATTGATCAGAAGTTATTTGCGGTTCGCACTGCGGTGGTGGTTTTGGATTTGGTAATGATGTAATCTGGGTACCTAATACCTATATTGCACAATCTACAGTTTTGAACTTACCAACAATTATGTACAAACAGAAATAATAATATTAGGTAAGAATACTTACCTACCTATTACTTATTTTAATACTTATCTAATAAAATCAATTTAGTTTTGTTAGTCCTACCTACCTAGCTAAATGGAATTATTTACTTGTACCTACACCGGATTATTATTGCAAAATTATGGGTATATAATTGCATGTAAATTTAATATTTTTTCTTTTTTTCCTACATTGGTGTGCAGCGCCATCTATGAGAAAAGAGATACACTAGGAAAAAACAGCGCCTATCTGGGTTCATACGCGTAACGCAATGACACTAGCGACATCTGTTTGCGACCTTATGAACTACTAAGATAAAAAACAGGATGTTTTGATGAAAAGAAGTTCCTGACATTGAAAATATTATACACTGAAAATCATAGATGTCGTTTTCGGCCAATAAATTCTCTTAACCGTATTTGTGTTATAATTATATTCCTGTCATTTAATTAAAAGTAATAATGAACTTCCGATTAATAAGATTAATATCATCGATAAACTACGCAAAGCAGTTATATTAAAGGTTACCTACTTTACCTACTTATTGCAGAGACGGTCTCACAATCTCCAGATAAAAATTATCAGTGGAATAAAGATTCAGATTAAATACCTACCTAAAACGATTAAAATAATGATAACGTTACATACTTAAAATCGTATATGTTAATAATTGAAGTGGTAGGTAGGTAGGTAGCAAAGATATTCTGATTTTAAATCTTAGATAGATTTTTATTGTAGGCTTATTTATATTATTGGCTAGCATGCTACACCTTCAATCGCATCGTCACTTTCCATCAGGTGGGAGCGTAGTCAAATGCTAGACAAGTTTGTAGTAAAAAAAAAATCACATAGAAAGTAGTTATATAGTGTACCTAAGTACATGGGCATAATATCAGTGCTATAGATAGGTACTATCAGATAATCCTGAGTAAATTATATGCCCAAACACAAACAGTTTGTAAGCTTTCATGGAAAAGCCATCATATTCAATAAAAAAAAAAATGTATATTATGATGGCATCTTTTACTCATAGAGTTATATATCAAACATGTATCAGGCAAATTGCCTTTATTTTCTAAATACTACAATGATTTAATAACTAATACTAAAAACTACCTACTACTACTACAAAAAAAACATTTGGACTATATATTGGCTGCGATGACTTAAGACAAATGTATATGTATAAATATATATTGCATTGTAGGTATAAGAATATACTACGTATTTTAAGTGAATAAAAACTATAATACCTATTAAGAAAAATGGACTAATTAGAAAAATCTCGGGGTTATTCTTTTTTTCTATTTGATAGGTTTACATATTTTGATAATTGTGACACCTAAAGTAAATGACGACGTGTTGATGATAGAGCATGCCTAGAAGATACCAGTTCACTCTTTGACAACACCCAGATTATATTTTCAGGAAACAAATGGGCTGGTTAATTTTATTCATTCATCAATGGTAAAGTTAACGCTTTAAACTTTCTGGAGTGAGATCACCTGTACCAGTCCCTAGCAAAAGATATCATGTAGACGTGGAGTGAGCTTAGTAATAATGCATTAAGTGCCTAATACAAACTATAAAGAATATATAACTGTCTGTTTAATCTGTCTATTTCAATTCTCAGGTATATCTAAATATGCTTGTAACTTTGTCACTTTTATGATATACAATTTCAGTTTAATTGACTATATACCTTTATAACTGTGAATAAAGCTTATAGAGGTAAGCAAAATTAAGCTTCCTAATTCGCCTTTAAAAAATCTTTAAAAAAATCTAGTGCTTTAGACTGACAAGACTGAAGTAAAACTTCTTTAGTTTAGCTCCATCTATCGGCTGGTATAACTTTGTTGACTTTGTTTAATGTCGCCATCTATACAATAAATGAAAAATTGCCTTTTAAGCGGACATACTAACATAATAACATCTACCTACCTACCTACTACTTTGTTATGTTGATAATGGAGATCTACGTGAACCAACCATAACTTTCGTTCGCCTCGCATTCACCAGCTTACTCTCCAAGTCAATCGTGCGTAAAGAAATTTTACTTCAGATATTGATAACAAGTATTTACTTAACTTCCAAATAATAATTTATCAGATGGTGGTCGAACAAGTCTCACTCACACGATACCTACTTCAAAATTAAATACCTACCGCCAGCCCACGTGAATAAAAAGTTTTGTTAACTCCCCACGCAAACACAGCTGTCAAATATTTTACAACCGTTGCTCAGCAACTGGAAATTAAACTTCCCGCGCAATTTGTGATTGGTCGAATTCAGCGCCATTTGTGAAAGGCCGGCGTGATTAGGCCACGCCCACACCTCTTGCCGAAAAGTTCCCGCCTTCGCTGCACGGCCATGTTGGCTGCCTGTCAAATTTGACACGCGAGGCGGAGTTTACAAAGTAATGCGACCAAATTAAAAACACCTCATTTTTCATCCAAGTTACAGAGCTGAAGTTATGTTTTAGAGTGATCGGGTTATAATAACGGCATTGATTCGATTCATTCGATCAAGTTCAACCGCACACATCGTAACTCTCTATGCGACTCCCTCTATACAAATTCAAGGTAAAAATAGATATTTGGCCAATGGCCACATGGCATAGCATGAATGTAGCTGCGTATAAACTCCTCCAAAGGTCTAGAGATAATGGTTTGTCTAATACCTACCCTCAATGTAGAGATTATCATTCTTTATATTTTATTATATTTATTAGATTCAGCCTTTATTTATATTACTGCTCTGTACCTAGCCCAAACACCTACTTTACCTATTTGATTAATTTGTTATCTAATATTTGTTGTCACGTGGTGACGGTGGCGTAATAATTGTAAATATATATAATTATTCGTATTTTTCTTTTTTTTCCCAATTTTTTTTTCTATATACCTAAGGATTTTTTCTATCTTTTTTTGATTAATTGAGAGTAATTTATTATTATTTGTTTTTAAGTAGGTAGATATGAATAGTTTAATTATTAAAGTTGTTATTACAGTATCTAAATCTAAAACTCCAAGAGATACTAAATACCTATATACTAATTTTAGGTAGAGAAATCAAAAAAGCATGTTGAATATTTATGAAAATATTTAAAATTAATTGCCCTGGTAAAAAAATGCGGTACCTTATGCCTACCTTAAATTACAAAATTTTACAAAAAAATATGTGTGCTTTAGACCAAACGACTGAAGTAAAACTTTTTTAGCTCCATCTACCGTTATAACATTGTTTTTGCATTGTTTGAGGTTGCAATGTCGTCTTGGCAATTGTAAATTGTCCTTTTACCGGACGTAGCAACATAAAAATAGGACTTTAGGCGGGGAAACGAAAAAGATCACATCTTCGCATTGAAATTTTTTCCAACACTTGTGTTATTTTCAGTGTTAGTGCATAAAGTAAAGTGGTTGCAACTTTACCAGAAGCTTCTATGTAGTTTTGGAAACAACACGAAAAGATACGTTTCACCATCACTATACCACTTTCCCACACTCGTGCCTGTAACACAGCACTTAACGAATAACATACTACCAATTTTATGCACTAACACTGAAAATAACACAAGTTTTCAAAAATAATAGAATGCGGTGACGCGTTCCATTTCGTTGTCCCGGTAAAACTCATGGCCGCTTTTACAATGTACTCTACGGTACCATGCGCATTTTGGTACTCGGGCCTAACTTACGAGAGCTCATAAAGTTTTGCGCGAGCTATACAGTAACTAAAAACTACATCGCCTGCGTCACTAATAGCTCCATCACAAGCGTAACACTGAAGTTTACAGTCCATTTGTAACCGTTAACGAGACATAACCTGCGTTAACAGCCGCGCACTCGATTTATACACTCAAAAGTTCATAACAGTAGAAATTATTGGTACTTTCAGCATTTACGGCGGGTGCTCAGGTGACTAGGTGTCTGCAGGCAATTCGGAAAACTGGATTTGTGGAAACTTGATTCATCGTGTGACAAGAAGTGTTCTGTGATTGTAGGAAATTCTCGAGTTTTACAAACTTGGTGACAAAAGTTGCTGGATAAAATCAATTTTATTTTCTTACACTTAAGGTGTATAATATACAAACATTATTTTGAGTACCTATATGTTCCAAAGTATTCTGCCACAGAATACATACCTAATGGTAGATCAAATTTATACCTTTAAGAAAAAATACGTATATAGTGATGTGGTGGAGTTAAATAGAAATAAATTTAAATAGATAAGAAATTATTTCTCAATATGATACGTAACTTCTTTACATAAAAAACTTTCCTTTATAATCCAAATTTGGATTAATCCATACCAAAAATAAAAAAAAAATTGTTCAATTTGTGTCACTTTATGCTAATTATGTAGGTACGTATGTCTACGTTGAAAAAAATCATTATATGTATAACTAAACTTTCGTCTACCTGTAACTTAAAAAAAGTGACTACATAACTTGAGAATACCTAACCAAAAGCAACAAACTTTGCCAAATTTTAGTTATTAATGAAATTACCGAAATAGTTTGGATAACTTTTTTTCAGTGTACGCACTACAAGTACAGACAGCTACATAAATATAGGTACGTATACTAGGACTCCACAACGCTCGTCGTTGTGGATTCCTAGTCCTTGGTGCTAAATATGAAACACAAAACAAATGGTTGTCTGTAAAGTCGGTTTACGGACAATAACTTTACGTGATAACTACGCGTCATAAAAAAACATTTAAGCCGATCGTGCCTCTCTATCGCTTGTTCCACGCTCTCGCTTGCACGCTCGGCTCAGGCGGAATGTTACATTTTTTCATGCGTGCAGCCAGCTTTCTATGCTTTATAAGATATTCACGTCAACAAAGTGTGAAACAGTATCTATAGAATAGTAAACTTATTTTTTTTTCATGTTATGGCTCCACACTTTTGTGTATTTAGCCAGTGTCAAGTAATTGATAATTTATCAAGTAATTGATATTTCACGCAAATGTGTGTCAAGTCACAGTCGAAGTCATCAAGTCAAGTCATAGTCTAGTCTAGTCTAGTCAGTTCATACTCCTAGTAAAGTGGTAGCAACTTTACTTGAAGCTTCTATGGAGTTTTGGAAACAACACGAAAAGAAACATCTCACCATCATTATACCATTTTCCTACACTCACGCCTATAATCCAGTACTTAACGAATAGAATACCACCAATTTTATGCACTAACACTGAAAATAACACAAGTTTTGGAAAATAATACAATGCGGTGACGCAATCTCTTTCGCTTTCCCGCCAAAACTCTCTAAACTCATTTTAGAGTCATGGAACAAAAGTTGGTTGCTACGTACAAAAATGGCCCCTATACGTATAAGTTATACCTACTATAATTCTTATTATCAAATCTTTTTAATTTCCTAAGGCAACTCTACGAATTACACTAATTCAGGAGTTAGTTATCCTTAAGATAATAATAATAACGCCCAACGATCACATATATACATAGATCCTGGACCCTAACTAGGTTTCCCTATGTCTAAGGACCCAGAACCTACGAGGACCCATTCCCATAACACCCAGACTCAGATCAAGTAATTGTGCTTTTTTTCTGTGCACAAATATAACTTATTCTGTCGCGGGAGTCGGACCCGCCGCCTTCAGATAATGAGCCGACCTGCTTAACCACCACACCATAGGCTGGTAACCTGATATAAGAAAAATTACGTAGCGACATGGTTGACATAAATAGATAAAATAAATAAAAAATGTATGCACCTGATAGAGGTTACGCAAAGCATTTGCTTAAATTAGGTTATTTAATTAAAACCTAATAAATAGAATTTAATTAATAAATAAGTTTTAGTTAAAACCTAATTTATTAGACTTGAAGCTTAAACTTTACCAAAGACCGCAACTTAAATTCAACAGAAATATAATCTATAAATAAACAAAACACAATCGGCTACCAACAACAACAAAAAATCAATTTGAATTCAGTGTATACTCGTTCATATTTTATTGCCACACCATTCTATCATTATCATTCGTTTTAAACGATTAATTGATGTTTTATTTAATCAATAGCCATCATAAACATCGCGTTGGTAATTACAATAGCGTAGTGAGTGTTATACAGACCAATGTTTCGTAAAGTGTAAATTTTAAATAGTGAAACTGCGGATTCTAATCAATATCCAATCAGTATTGTGCAGTAAAGTTAACTAAGCGGGAAATTAAGTGAGCCTATCAAACTTAGCTACGCTACCGTCCGCATGGAGGTAGCCACAGCTATATACTTACTTGACAGCCTCTGTGGTGTCGTGGTTGAGCAGGTCAGCCCATAACCCAGAGGTAGCGGGTTCGATTCCCACGTCAGGACCAGTATTAGTACACATAAAAAAGAGCATATACTTGTTCTGAGTCTGGGTGTTGTGGGACCATGGTCGTCGTAGTTCCTAGATCCCTAGACACAGAGAATCCTAGTTAGGGTCCAGGATCTATGTATGTGATCGTTGGGCGTTATTATTGTTATTATTTATACTACTTGCTTTAAATTTTTTTAAGAAATATCAGGAAAATAATACTCGTTAACGTAAATAATAATAAATGTTGTGTGACACTTCTAACTGCTATTAAGGTCTTTTTATGTTAGTGAATGATGTGACGAGCTAGTCGTTCACTTGATGTTAAGCGACACAGCCACCCATAACAGAACAGTGTCACTCGGATCTCCAAAATATATACCTACCTAGTTTATGACACTGCACTGCACACGTCATTCTGAGACATCAGCACATTCTGGTAATAAGATTACTCGACTGTGAGATCAGATCATAAAGTCTCAATTTCCCAGCTACAGCGCCCTTCAAACCGTAACACAGTAGTGCTTGAGACCTAATAATAACTGGCAAAGCGGTGGTATCTACCTATACAAACTTTGCAGAAAAGTTCTATCACCTAGCGTCAGAAATATAACCAATTAAAAGCACATAACAATAAAAAATGGAGAAGCCGGAGAAATTGAATACAGAAGCATCATAACATAGTATGTTATCGTAGTTGAATAACCTACATCAATATACCAAAGCACCAAATAAAACGGAATTAAAAAACATATTCATAATTCGAACGATCGCGTCGAATATAAAATTGTTACAATAACAACAAATCGTAAACGCTACTCAAGTGGACTTTTAAAGTTGACCTCCCGCCTTCAAATTGCTTTACGGCCTATGTTGCGCAACTGCTGGGATTTCTCGTTCCTAATCCACTACTTGGGTGTCTAGTTTTATGTCGAGGAGTAATAAACTACGTGTCTCTGAATCCACTCACATTCTGACTTCTAAAAATTATATTTTCCAATGTTCAACCTTATAACCTCACGTGTAAGGTTTATTTTAATAAAGTGGATGGCTAGAGTCGTGCACGTGGGTGAATCAAGACGCTAGGTTATTATCAGTTTACGGCTAGTGTCATTCATTTAGCAAATCGCGCGTGATAGATGGATCTAATAAAATATAACGTACGTGAGTCTTGCTTGTAGAGGCAAAGGCTATCTTGAGATCTTTGGACAATATCTGCTGATCTATAATAATAATAACGACCAACGATCACATATCACACATCCTGGGCCCTAACTAGGATTCCTACGCTCCCACAACACCCAGACTCAGAACAAGTATTTGTGATTTTTCTTTTCTGTCCACAATTGAAGGGTTGAGAATAAAAAGGGTTTAACTGACAAATTGACAGTTTCGAGAAAATTTACTTAAAACGTCAACGGCGTCATTTTAATGTAGAGTGCTTATAAAGTAGGTACCTAATAGAAAAGGTTTATTAAAGTTTCAGTTGCTTGAAAATGTTTTAATTCTATTTTGAATACTAAATATAGTACTAATTCATACAATTACTGTAACAATATAATATAATAAAATAAATATAACAATGTTTATATGCTAAGCGAACTGTATTCCTGTGACAGATAAACCGTTTTTAGACTCAAAATCTCGAGATTTAAGCTTAATTTCGGTATTTTGAGGATGTATTATTGTAGATAATTTAACGCTGAATCCAACGATACCCATGAGGTATTTTGTGAAAAAAATCAGTTAAACCCTTTTTATTCTCACTCCTTCAATTATACCTACCTACTTGTCCTGAAGTGGGAATCGTTCGTCGCCTCCAGGCTATGAGCCCACCTGCTCATCCACCACACCACAGGGGCTGTCAAAACATATATATTAGACATTTATTTTTCTACAAATTTCTCCATATATGCATTTACGCAGTACTAGTTGCGCCCTGCGCTTTTACCCGCGGATAAGTGTATCCTATAAGTATTTGTTCACAGAAAAAAAAAGCCCAAATACTTGTTCTGAGTTTGGGTGTTGTGGGTCCTCTTTCTTGTTCTTGGGTCTCCTAGTTAGGATCCAGGATCTATGTATGTGCAGATCGTTGGGAGTTATTATTATTATGTATTAATCCGGCGTATAAGCTATCTATATTTCAAGTTTTATAAACATACATTTAGTAGATTTTGCGTGAAAGAGTAACAAACATACATACGTACAAAGTTTCGCGATTATAATAGTAAGGATTATGAGGCGCCCTGACTTTCATCCAATATTCATCCCTTATTTTGCGGGAACATTTAATTTTCCGGGGCATCTTAATATTTCTTTCTCAATCATGTTGTCAATTAAGGCGGTTTTGGCATGAAACTTTCACAAATAAACAGTCAAAGTTTCATTTGTGTAAGCGCTAATAAGTAGCAATTTAATGTAGTTATTATTCAACTCTATATTATTTATGACACAGTTATACGTCCTCTGCGCATGTCTTACTTGATTCACAATACAGCCACAGATAACAAGACCACCGGTATTACCTATTTATCGCCAAGGTGCTAAAGTTACGTACTTACAACTAAAGAGATGACTTTTTTGGCTTTCACAGGGTGCTTTCTTGAGGTCGATCTTTGAATCCAATATTTAGTTATTTATTTATTTATTTATTAGGTTTTAGACGACTATCGACTATTATAAAATATACAATAAAGTTAGGTAACAACAAAGCCATTAAAAAGTCTTCACATGTAGATATGAATATGTCTCTCTTACCAGTTAGTCACCCCTCAAATCGTTCATCTATTGACGTCCTACCTTTTATGTTTAAGGCCTTACTAACGAACTAAAAATCAGTTATCTACTTATTTTCAGTATCAATGCTTCCACTTCTCGCTGACTAGCTGACTAGCTTTTAAGTATTTAGTAAGTAGTTTACTACAACTTATTTAGAAAGTAAGTCAGTAAGTAAGTAAGGTACTAAAGAGTACCTATTAGCTAAAATTTAATTATTTATTTTCAGAATCAATACTTCATCTTTTCGCTGACTAGCTGACTAGCTTTGAAGTGGTTAGTAAGAAGTTTACTACAATTTGATTAGATAGTAAGTAGTTTACTAACTTGCTAAAATTCAGTTACTTATTTTCAGTATCAATGGTTTAATTGCTGACGTGAAAATTCACAAGCAAAAACAAGACAGGCCATTTTATATACCTAAGCATTTTAAATCATACACTATTACATATAAAATTCAAAGTCCTGACTGACTGAATGACTGACTTACTCGTATATATCAAAACACAGTCTAAACTGCTGGTCATAGATACTTGGAATTTGAAGGGTGTGTTCTTTGTAAAGTGTGGGTATTCACTAAGAATGGGTTTTTCGAAATTCCACCCCTAAAAGGATGAAATGGGTAGTTGAATTATTTTCCTATAGGTCACGCGGGTGAAGCCGCGGGCAGAAGGCAGTTAAAAAATAAATTACGAAGGTATTACTTGTTACGCATCTACTTACAAGTGTCTATATACTTCTATATGTCTATATATCTGCTTCTTTTATAGATATTGCATTCTATTCTTCTCTATATCTTCTTTTTTTATTTATTTTTTTTATTTACTTTTTGTTAAAGAAGGTACCTATATATAAATATGTTAATCAATCAATATATATGTACATATTTAATTATATATATTAATATTATATAGTATGTATATTTGTTTGTATATTTAGATATTATTTGTATATATACTTATTTTAGTTAATAATGTAGGACAACTTATTGAAATAGTTTTAGTTCATTTTGTTTTTACCTGTACACCAAAGCCCAAAATTCTAAGCTACAGATTCCTCCGATTCAAAGGTTGTCTGGAAGAGATCGCTCTAAGCGATAAGACCGCCTGTTGTACTAGTACTAGTTTATTATGTAAGTTTTTCATTTGTAAATTGTTTTCTTTTTTACGGTGTACAATAAAGTGTTTATCTATCTATCTATCTATCTATTTCTCCATTTTAAATGAGATAAATGACTGTGTAACATTTACGATGAATTAAAATAAAGTCTACTGGTAATTGCTTTACTTTTACAGTTGATTAACCAGTGCGCTACAACTGACAGTTACCTACTATATAGTTATCTGGAACGTAATTACCCCAGATCTCATAGAAAGTTTCAGATTTACAACACGAAAGTGCGTTGTTAATGAAAGGAAAACTCGTTTAGGCTTTTTTTTTTGAACGAGCTAATGCTGTTGGTCTCTAACGACCTTTACAGCGTCACCGGGCGGGAGGGCGGGCGCTTAAGGCGCCCAGCCGTCAAAAGTGGGAGGCAACTAGCTCAAGGGTACCCCTGGGGTGCGAGCCTCGGCTTAGGCCGTTGCCGGGATAAGAGGATCGAGAAGACTACGTCCACTGGAAGAGTGGACCCTATTGAAAGTCTACCTAACCTACGGGAAACCTCTTTTAGGCTAGTAATGGCTGAATTCATGCTTTCCATTCTCACCATGAGTTAAGGCTTTTTGACTGGCTCGATAACGCAGTTGGTAGTAACCCTGCCTTCTGAACTGTGGGTTATGGGTTCGATTCCCACCCAGGGTAAACATTTGTGTGATGAACAATAGGTGTTTGTCTTGCGTCTGGGTGTTATCTATGTATGTATTTACAAACAAAATTGTATATATCTAAGTATTGCATCAGTTATTAGGTTTCCCACAATACAAGCTTTGCTTAGTTTGGGGCTAGATGGCGTTGTGTGAGATGTAATTGGATTTTCATGGACTCAATAAAGGGGTAAGCGTTGTTGTCTTTTCTTAAAAAATGTAATTTTGTATTTATCTTTGTCTTCTATTCGTAATGACGTCATCAACCCAATGCGTTTTTACTTCGACTCTTATTATTACATATATAAAGTATCTTGTAATAACAACTGTGATATTTAATGTAGAATCTGTGTGCAATATTTCATCAAAAGTGGTTAAGCCGTTTCGCCGTAGCAGACGGACAGACAAACGGCCAACGTTTCAGTACATATAAATAGTAATAAAAGACTGTCTAGATATATCATGATTCATGATAAGTACGTATAGTATTGCTAATGGACAAATAAAAATGAATAGGGTATTATTTTAGTATATATAAATAAAAGATATTTAAATAATAATATTTATAACTATCCAGACTTTTTGTTGCGTAGTCATTTTACGGGTTAGCAATTCTGAAACTTGTGCTTATTGTGATGATGATCATTTTGCTAATTGGACATTTTGAGATATGGAATCGATGAGATTAAGTCAAATTGCGGCTCGAATATTTTGTGATGTGAGATGAAGTCATTTAACGATCTAGCCATTCTAATATATATATAACCCTAAAGGTCTGGTTTATTTATGAACAACTAGTTGCGCCCTGCAATTTCACCCGCGGATGAAAAGTATTTTAATTATTTGCTCATCCTACGGGAAAATGCCACTTTTCCGGGATATAATGTATCCTATATGTTAATCCAGTGTATAAACTATCTTGCTAGCGAATTTCATCCAAATCCATTCAGCCGTTTGCGCGTGAAGGAGTAACAAACATACAAACATATACACATACAAACTTTCGCCTTTATAATATTAGTGTAAAGTGTGATAGTGTGATTAGCATACGTTGCTTTTAATAAAAAAAACGCAAATAAGTACTAACTAACAATAAACTATACATAAACTCGGTATTAAAATTAAAACGCATAAACGTAATTTTAATAGCCATCAATATTAATAAATTTAATTGGATTGAAGTTTACTGTAGTAGCTGATAGGTATACTTATCTAATTTACAATCATATTGATTAAATTATACAGGAAAAAAGTGTATTTTAATAGAAAAAATACATAAAAATGTATTATTATGAACTGCAATAATAGGATTTAATCCAAATATCGTACAATCTATTCTAAAAATCACATGATTGAGTTGATACTTAGTACACTTACTTTTTGAAGTAAAACTTCTTTACGCACGCAAAAATTGGGGAGTAAGCTGGTGAATGCGAGGCGAACGGAAGTTGGTTCACGTAGATCTTCATTGCCAACATAAAAAGTTAAAAATTTGTAACAACATTATTGAGTTGTGGAAATCACATACCAACGACTTGGTTTACGCTATACTTTTTGAAGTAAAACTTCTTTACACACACTTGAATTTGAGAGTAAGCTGGTGAATGCAAGGTGAACGGAAGTTGGTTCACGTAGATCTCAACATAACAAAGTAAAAAAAAATATTATTATGATAGTGTGTCCGGGAAAATGATTATTTACAATTGTCAAGATGGCGACATTAACAAAGCAAAATGGCCGATAGATGGAGTTAAACAAAAGAAGTTTCACTTCAGTCGTGTGGTCTAAAGCAGGCTTGTTTTTTTTGCCGTATGCCTGTCCAGATGCGGAATAAGCTTCCACTAGTATATTTACAACATCCAGCATTTTAAAAGGACGGTCAAATGCTTACTTCTATTGGGTTATACCGTCCATAGGCTACGATGATCTCTTCCCATCAGTATATATAACTATAGGTTGCTTAGAAAATTGCACGCTGTAACGGCCTTATTAATAAACACGAACTAGCTTTAGACTAGTTACACCATCTTTTCTCTCTTTCGATCCAGCTAAATATTCCAGTTGCAAAAAAAGGACAAAAGCTGAAGTAACTAATCCGAGACTCATACCCGTTTATTAATAAGGCTGTAAAGGTATAGAGTCCCACAGCAATAGCATTCCTGTATTCCTGATATATAGCAGAACTGTATTCCTGTATCAGATAAATCGTTTTTAGACTGACAATCTCGAGATTTAAGCCTCATTTCGATATTTTGAGATTGTATTATTGTAGATAATTTCACGCTGAATCCAACGATACCAATAAGTCATAATGAGAAAAAAATCAGTTAAACCGTTTTTGTTCTCACCCCTTCAATTGATTGGGCTGAATGAAAGCGGCAGTTGATTATATAGCCGTGTAGTCCCGGTGGCGTAAGAATAGGGCTATCTATTTCTTCTCGTAAAAGCCCGCTAAGAGAATATACAGAAAATTCCATTCAAACAGTCTGCATTACAGTATTCCATTCTTACTAGGTGGTAGGACTTTACTGCAAAGTTCGTCTAGGTAGGTACCACCGCTTTGCCAGTTATTCTGCCGCCAAGCAGTAGTGCGCAAGCACTGCTGTGTTCCCGTTTGAAGGGCACTGTAGCTAGTGAAATTACTGGGCAAATGAGACTTTATGATCTGATCTCACAGTTTAGTAATCTTATTATTGGATTGTGCTGATGTCTCTGGATGACGTGCGCAGTGAAGTGTCACGCGTACCTCTATACTTTAGAGTTCCGAGTGACACTGCAGCTGATATGGGCAGCCGTGTCGATTAACACTAGGCGAACGGCTAGCTCTTCACGTCATTCCTTAACAAAAAAAAACATTACAATGTACTATAATTACTAAGCCTTCCGCAAAACGTACCTAATGATAATAGGTACCTAGCAACCCCTTCACCCCAATGGAGGGGGCCAATAGTATACAGAGGCCGACTCCAGGCTGATGACGTAGATAATACCAATTGGAATATAAAAAACCAATTAAATTTTACTATTATTAAAATAATAATAATAACGATCACATACATAGATCCTGGACCCTAACTAGGATTCCTTGTGTCTAGGGACCCAGGAACTACGAGGATCATGGTCCCCCACAACACCTAGACTCAGAACAAGTATTTGCGCTTTTTTTCTATGCACAAATACTTGTCCTGCCGCGGGAATCAAACCCGCGTTATGAGCCGATCTGACCACCACCACACCACAGGCGCTGTCAATAATAATTTAGAGTACATGTTGAAGGTGGTAAGCTTCAGTAAAAAAGGAGAAAGGTGTAAAGCTATCACTGAAAGTATCTATCTTGATACTATTTAAATTATATGTAATTATATAAAAGTTTCGGTTTACTTAATGTACAATGTACATTTCTAATGAATACATAAAACTTAATACAATCATTATGGCTAGTAAAAAGTTGTTATAAAAAATCTAATTGAAGTCAAATTATACTTAAATAACAAAAACATATTGACGCTGTTTTAATTTCCCATGTAGTAATAAATAAATAAAATTCAAGACAACAAAGAATATTTAAAAAAATGTACGTACATTACAAGGCTATTGGTGGCACTAACAACGCAAAACTTTGTAGGCAATCGCGCGGTGGACTCACGGCTAAGGTTAAACTTAAACACCTACACAAATCGATGCTTCCTTTGAAATCCTTTCTGCATTTAACGTGAACTATCGAGTTGTCACAAACTAACACAAAACACGCGTGGATCAGTTCAAAAAGCCATCGTACCCGTCTATTTTGAGTTAAATTCTCACGCGCCCGCGGTTTTGTTTATTCGGCAAACAAGAGTCGTTTGAAAGCCATTACCACTTACCTGCGACACGCGATCACAGATTTATAGGTGATAAACTAGTATCATCACTTTTACAGTGTTGTAAATTAATTATGTGCACTGCTTTATTGTTCGGTATGGGCCTGAGACGCGGCCATTCGCGGCGGTGTCGAGCAACGTTATGGTATGGGCGGGCGGGGCCGAGCTTGGCGCGTCGAGCTCGCTTGGCCAAGAGGCGCGCGCCGCTCGTACCCAGCCATCACTGCACTGTATCTTGGACCTCGGGAAATGTATCATCGACCCCCTCGATCTTTCCTCGACTTTTTTTGCACCCATTTGCAGGTAATGACGCATTGTGCTTGGGAAGTTATAGCCGATTTGATGAGTAATTTTTAAGCGTTATAAATTTTTCCCAAAAGAATTTTTTGTGTTACGTACGACTATGCATGTGTGTTGGTGAATTCGTATAATGTATTTTTTTTAAGTAAGTAGTTTGGTTGATCTTTATAATTATAGGTAGATGCATATATTATGTAATCAGCAACTCCAGTATAATACTATGGATATAATATAATTATGTAGATTTTTATACTAAATACAGATTTTAGTGCTGGTCCTGAGAGATCAGTCTGGTACTCGGTACGTATCCATAACCTATTATTTAAGTGAAGGTTATACCCATATCTTAAAAAGGTATACCTATTTTATAAATTACATGAAAAATACTTTTAAAATTTGTATGGATACGCTATGTAGCAACCGGCGTTGAACTTTATGTCGTTTACTATGTGTGTGTGAGCTATGATTTTTCAATTAAAACAAAAATAATAGGTCTTTACCTATGAAATTGCCGTATTGCAGTACAGACTTTTTCAAACAAAAAAAAGTTTTGATTTGGCTATGAATTCTAAATTCAAATTAATTTTGTTTTAAAAATATGACATTCTATTTACAATATAAGTCTTTTGTTTATTTATTAGCGTTGTATTTTCATTACATTTCAACATTTTTCCTCATAATGGATACTTTGAAATTTCGTGTAATTATGGAATATGAGTTCCGTCGTGGCACCAACGCGGCACAAACGACACGTAACATCAACGACGTTTACGGAGCGAACTGTACAAACGAACGTACAACCCGTTATTGGTTTGCTCGGTTCCGTTCTGGGAATTTTGACTTGAAAAATGAACCTCGTGGTCGTCCGGAAACTTTGGTCAACAATGATGAATTAAAGGCGATTGTGGAAGCTGATGAATCTCAATCTACAGCTGAGCTGGCAGCAGCTTTTGATGTTAGCATCAAAACAATATTGGTCCATTTGCGACAGATTGGCAAGATAAAAAAGCTTGATAGATGGGTGCCCCACGAACTTAACGATCGCCAGCGCAACGTACGCGTCGAGACTTGCCTTGCGCTGCTTAACAGGCACAAAAATGAAGGAATTTTGAACCGAATTGTTACGTGCGACGAAAAATGGATCCTTTTTGACAATCGAAACCGCTCAGCAAGTTGGTTAGATCCTGGTTCGGTACCAAAGCAATGTGCAAAACGAAAAATGACCCCTAGAAAGGTGATGGTCACAGTTTGGTGGTCTAGTGCTGGTGTGATTCATCATAGCTTTTTACAAAACGGCGAGAGCATTACTGCAGATGTGTACATTGAAGAACTGACCACAATGATGGCGAAACTCGCACGTCTGCAACCAGCTTTGGTCAATCGGTCGTCTCCACTGCTACTTCACGACAACGCGCGACCCCATACTGCACAACAGACCGTCTCCAAGCTGCATGAGTTGGGTTTGGAAGCTCTCCCTCATCCGCCATACTCACCAGATCTTGCGCCTACCGACAATTACTTTTTCCAAAATTTGGACAACTTTTTAGCGGGAAAAAAATTCAATTCCCGAGAGGCAGTACAAAACGCCTTTGAAGAGTTTGTTGTCTCCCGTCCTGCTGATTTTTTCAAGAAGGGCATCCATAAACTGCCACAACGTTGGCAAAGATGCATTGATTGCAGGGGTGATTACTTTGAATAAAAGAAATAAAGAAGTTCGAAAAAAAAATACTTTAACTTTTTTCAAACAAAACGGCAATTTCATAGGTAAAGACCTAATATATATTTTAAGAAAAGTCTAAAACAAAATAGGTATAATTATTTAATTACTATAAATACTTCTGACAAATTAGCTATGTAACGGCAGACGTTATAATAGTAAATGCTACTATGAAAATAGACAGCTTTGAGTCACGCATTACAAATACACGAAACTATCTCTACCCGCTAAAACACCAAAGTAACAACAACTTCATTTGAATAATTACGAGAAACCTTACAAAAACTTTTTTGTGACAAGTCTCACTCAATCCTCAATAATTTATAAATCCGTTTGCATTTATTTTCTTACCTAATTGGAGCATAAATATTCTTGCGAAACTCTTGTACGCATGTAATTCAGTCAAATTAGTGCCATAAAAATCAGTTCCGCTTATCTTGGCAGCATTAACAGTGCATTTCGTGTGCCGTTATAATAAAAACAAAGTACACCACACAAGTAATAATTATTTTAAAGTTTAATTTGATAAATATATCGTTAAAGTAGGCCTTAGAATGCTCTCACAGCACAGTGCGTAATCACCACACAGGCTTTTACGACGCATTACGTCTTACCTTTTTGAACGAAATGATACCTCAAGGCAGCTTCATTCACCTTAGTTTCATACTAAAAACTTCCGTAAAGCATATAGTTATATAGGCGATCTCCAATATAAGAACCAATTTCGCATTAATTTGGGGTAATTCACTGAGGATTTTCTGGTTTTTATTTTGTACTCTATCATCAGATCCATATCCAAATGTATACTGGGGCCACCTTGGACAAAATAAAAAAACAATCATCCGAATTGATTTACAATTGGCTTAGATATCGTATTACATTACAAAAACAAAACCAAGAAGAAAACAGGCTCCTTTTGTGAAGTCATGAAAAACCATTTATAAATAGGCACTTATTGAGCAAAGGTTTGAATAATCTGAACAAATTTAGAAAAAGTATAAAAAAATCCGATTAAAGTTAATACGATATAAAATCTGACTTGATCAATTTGATTTGATATAAAATATAATCCTTTTAGCGGCTATCACCACATTCCTTTGTACTTTATCTTTCACATAATGTAAACTCCCATGGTCTTAAAGGCTACTGAGAAAGTTAATTAGGTATCAACCATTAACACCATTGTCTACATTTTGTTTTAACAAAGTCATAGCTGTAATTCCATACACAAGAAAAACCTTTTCAATTGTTTACCTTCAATTACTTTTTATACGAATTTCGCTCCAGTGCCGTACATAATTTTACTGTATATGTAATTGAGGCCTGAATTAAAAAAGAGATTGTTATCAGAAACGCGGCAAAACCTCTTAGATGGTGTTTACTCACTTTTAATGGTAGGCTTTTGTTATAATGCTTTAATAATGGAGCCACCGTTCAGTTTATTATTTTATAGATATGTTGCAAGCTAACAAAATTGCTTTAGTGCTCCATTATTTTGCCACTACCGTCAATGTAAGCGCTCATACACTGTTTGTTTAGTCAAATACTTGTCTTTAAGCTTCGAGCTTCGCTTATGTAGCTAATGAAATTTAAATTTCTTATGAATATAAAAATTAAGCCGATTAGTCAGAAGACTCCGAGTTATTTATGTGAATGGTTTTACCGGTATCAATAAAATTGGAAGTCGTGTAGATAAACGGTTGTAAAATATCTTGTGTTCATGATTTATTTTGTTGTTAGTAAATATTTTGAACATATGAAACCAATAAAAATAGACATTGAGTTTTTTAGAAGCAATTTGCTATCGAACTTGTTTCACTGCATACCTACCTCAATAAAAAGTTTCTTATTTTTTAATGACTTAGCTTTTCTTTAGAAGCAATGAAAATATGGATAGAAAATGGTCCATTGTAGAGTCAGACCAACCAAGGATTTAAAACCGTAAACAACTGCGTGCGGTTTTAGGATATTCAAATTCAGTAGGGTTTCATAAATAAAATTATTCAATAAGTTTAGTACGTATTGCAAAGAAGCACAATTCTCTGACATGTTACTGGACAGAAAAATAAATAAAATATTACATACAAAATATCAATTAGATAGATAGATGATAAAACTCTGTAATTGAAACACCACATTACAGGAACAATTTACAAGCTCAAACTTGAGAATTAAGTGTCACAATGGGCGGTCTTATAACTTAAAGTGATCTATCTCTTCTGGACAACCAAAAATTTAGGAAAACAACAATAAAAATAAGGACGGTGGTTTTTAGATACAGGAAAATCTATACAAACTATACTTAATGGTAATTACAAAAATAACAAAATAAATATATAAATTAAAATAAATTAAAATATTTATAATAAATATACAGTTGCATAAATATATGCACAAATACATACATACACAGATAAATAATAATAAAGGATACATTACAAAAGCGATAAGTACCAACATTAAAACACCGTATAAATGCGTCTTAGGGTAGAAGCTGTAAATGAAAAAAACCATTAAAGATACACCACATAAATGAACATAAGCATATTGAAATATATCTTTAAATGAGTACCGAATATTATAATATATATAAAGTTTAAAAAATGTGGAGAAGTAATTTGACAGTCTCCATTTTAATCTGCCGTTGCTGACGTCATGTTCGCCCGTTCGGTGCGTTTTCTATTTAAAATCATATTGGCTTTACAGTTACCACTTTCCAACAAATCGCTTTGTGTACTATCATATGATTTTTACAGCAGTAGGTATAAATGAATGCTGCTGCGCAGTGCAGCCACTTTCAAGTCATTCGACCAGAAGTTAAAGTTTAGATTAGATTGACACCACTGTATTGTATATCGTAATGAATTAGTGACGTCAATACTTCTGATTTAGCAGGTTAAGACTTTTTTTGTTTTGTTTTGACTCCACACTTTTTAGTATTTAACCAGTGTCAAGTAATTGATAATTTCTCAAGTTAATTACTATTATATAATGTGTCAAGTTAAGTCAAGTCACAGTCCAAATCACCAAGTTGCGTCATAATCAAGTCATACTCCTAGTAAAGTGGTGGCAACTTCACCAGAAGTTTCTATGGAGTTTTGGAAACAACACGAAAAGAAACGTTTTATCATCATTATACCACTTTTCCACACTCATGCCTGTAATCCAGCACTTAACAAATATAATGCCACCAATTTTATGCACTAACACTGAAAATAACACAAGTTTTGGAAAATGATACAATGCGGCGGCGCGATCTTTTTCGTTTTCCCCAAAAACACGGTTAAGACATTTTTTTTATTTTGGCTCCAAACTTTTGTGTATTTAGCCAGTGTCAAGTAATTGATAATTTATCAAGTTAATGATATTTCACGGTTAAGACTTGTATGTGTAATGTCTTTAAATTTTTGACATCCATAGCATAGAGTATATACTTAGGTACATTACAGTGTCTATACCCACAGACCCAGGTTGCATTGTGCGCAGCCAGCAGCGAGGCGAGTGCGCGTGCCACATTCCAGTCGTGTTGACTCGCCCGCTCCAACACAAAGTAACTTGCGCACCTACATGACCTATACGGACAGGAAAAAAGGAACTAACATTAAGTATAAGTATGACTAGTTGCGCCCCACGGTTTCACCCGCGGATAAAAAGTATTTTAATTATTTCTTCATTCCACGGAAAAACTGCACTTTTTTTTTTACAACATAGACAGACACACAAGCTACGGCCCGCCTGATGGTAAGCAGTTACCGTCGCCTATAGACACCTGCAACACCGAGGGCGCTGCCAGTGCGTTGCCTACCTTTCAAGACTCTAAAAGTCAACTCAACTCAAGTCAAGTTTTTCGTTTCGTTTTATATATATATGTGTGTGTGTCAAGTCACAGTCCAAATCATCTAGTCAATTCATAGTCTAGTCTAGTCAAGTCATACTCCTAGTGAAGTGGTGGCAACTTTACCACACTTAATGAATAAAATGCCACCAATTTTTTTGCACTGACACTGAAACTAATTTGGAAAATAGTACAATGCGGCGAAGCGATCTTTTTCGTTTTCCCGCCAAAAAAAAAACTTGTCGAGTTACTTTTGTTTAATGAACACAAATGAAATAATGAAAACAAATGAAATTTTTTCTTTGGAATTTTTAAGGATATTTAAATTATGCTTGTATTTGCTGACCGTCCAGACAACATAGTGCATATGGAGCGGCTGTTTGCAAAGTGCAGTGCTAATTGTTGACCAGACGTCGCACCTCCATCTGGTCTCACTCGAAGGTACGACCTACACACTTACCTACACTGCATGTGACACTTTATTAAATTGGTACTACAGTCAGCTAAAGTTTTCAATCTAACTGCATCTCGTGATTTCACCTGCATGGCATTATTCGGGATAAAAAGTAACTTGCGTCACTGTCCAGCCATTAAACTATCTGCTGCACATCTATTGCTCCATTGCAGTTGTTTTCTATCATTGTTGAAGAAAAAAAGCAGTGTAAATTAAACAATTCCATAATAAACAATATCATCAATCGATGTGGTATTTCAACGAGGTAATGCTATCAACTGATTTTGGGAGTATTTTAACTGTTTCTAGCCACTATAGTTCAAATGAGCAACAACTCGACAACTAACAACTCAAAAAATATATCTACTTTACAATGACAGAATGATAGCCTTTGTGGTGTGGGGGTTAAACAGGTCGGCTCATAAACTGGAGGCGGCGGGTTCGATTCCCGCGGCAGGACAAGTGTACAGAAAAAAATGCACAAATATTTATTCTGAGTCTAGGTGTTGTGGGACCATGGTCCTCGTAGTTTGGGTCCCTAAGCACAGAGAATACTAGTTAAGGTCCAGATTCCATATGTGAAAGGGTCTAATATATAATTTGTCCTTGTTCCTTAATTTTCATCTTTTCGTTGTGATATAAAATTAATATTTTTCCTTAAAAATTATTTCCAAAGAATTATCAATATGAGGTAATTTATTTTAATTATATGTATGGAAAGGCAGTATATTTAGTAGCACATGGTTTTAAATCCACTAACGTCACAAACAAGGTGACGAAGTGAGCCAGGAATTAGTACCTACTCGCTAAATTTGTTGCTGAAGTAAATTGGTAGGTGTTTGCAGAATAACCATAAATCATTCTGGTACTCGGTATAGAGATATTTTAACGAAGTACTTATAAGTGAATTTTCCAAGAGTTTTACCGACGTTCAAAAGGAAAATGTGGTCAATTCGAGGCATTCTTATGTATGATCTCTTTTTCTATGCTTATTTGCAATGGTGATATATTTCAGTATGGAAAACTCAAGTATATTACCAAGTATATTATATGATTATTATTATATCATATATTACAAAAATAATAAAATAAAGTATATTGCCCACACATTTTTACTACTCAGTTTTTAGAATAATAGAATAAGACTACTACGCAGTTTTTTTTTATAATCCATGTAAAAAGCCACTAAGGATTAATTAAAAAATTAGAAAGAAACGCGTATATAAATAAGACAGCGTCACGCGTTAATCAATCTTTTCGACATACGTAATTTACCGCCACATGTTCCTACAGGAATCGATTCGCTTCCAAGCTTTTCTCATTTCACCGTCTAACTTTTTAATATAAACCGTAATTCAGAGATTCGTCTCAGTCGTTCCTTATCTCCAGTAATTTCGGTACGAAGTGGATTGTTTTTCTTCGTTCCCCGATTGGATTTATCTCAAATTTTATGGTGTCTCGCATCCCTATCGTAAACTTTAATACCGGCCAGCTACCGCTCTGCCAGCTATAGATGTAAAGTTATGATGATGTATTCGGTGACATTCTTGGAATTTATGGAATAATTTGACGTTAACATTCTCTGGAGTAGAGTTTCGTCGGTGCCTGCCCTAATTTAGGAGATAAACTTAGAAGGGACACAAATCTTGTGACAAGGTATATTACGTATGCACGCACGTTGTAAAGAATCCTGCGATGTTTTATTTTTAACGGTAGTAAAAATCTTTTAAGACGCCCTATCCCTATTCTAGTACTTCTCGCTTTGACTTCAAAACGACTGAGCTAGTTAGAGCGAAATTTTGTGCACAGTTGGATCATGGATGGATAATACATAGTACCTACAGTATTAATCAAACAACTTTATTTTATAGTAGGTAGGTGCCTATGTTAAATTCAAAACAAGAATTCATTTAACTTTCCCAATAAGCAAACCAAAAGCACCCTCTCTATTTAATATTCATACACACTTTCGATTTCTCAAGTCGATACTGAAACAATATTTGTCCAACACCGAACCCGACAAACGTTCCTTATCAATGCGTCAACAACCTCAAAAGACACCGAAAGCTGCCAAAAGGGTTGCTTTAAATAACAAAACCAATTCGGTAGCAACGCTTGTAAAAACATCTTTTGCATGCCATACCGTAAATATTTATCTTTACAATAGTTAAGAGGAAGCGTGTAGATTTGTACAATATGCCCCCAGTTGGCTTTCACTTTTAAAGCTTTTTTCACAGTATTTTAGAAACCCTTCCATAAAACGCTACTGTGGCCGAAGGTGTCATTTGCATAACACTGCACGAAACAATAACGTATGCATTTGTTATGCGTGAAAAGTGAAAACAGAGTTCGATGTTAATTGCTGAGTTATGGTCCGGCCAGTTGAGGTTTCGGTTTCTACTGCTATGCACGTCATTTTTGTGTTTAATAGTCTGGCATGTGTCAGTTCATCAAGTGCGTTTAAGTGTTACACGTTTTAAAGACAATGTTAGTCTTATAAATTTAGTCAAAATCGCTTGAATCAACTATCAGCAATTGCAAACACCTAAAGTGCGTTTGACAAGGTTTAAAAACTGCACAATCAAAGAAGAAAAGAAGAAGCAAGTCCAAGACTGTGAGAAAAGTAAGCTCAATTACCTTATAACTATAACATCAGTATTTTGTGACTTCTTTGATTTTAATCACTTATGAAGTTTCTCTAGCTAGAGACAGAAGGTAATACAGTATATTTTTGACTGTTTCATATAGTATCTGATATAAAATATCAGCTGATCAGCCGTTAGTGATATCGGTCAAATTTTATGATACTGCTATACTTCACAAATTAGTCGGACGTTAACTCCGCATGAATTGCCTTTGGGTGCAATAAACGCTGACCGGATGATCTGAATGCAATTTAAAACTGAACAACACATAAGAATAGGATTTATTCCCTTATAAATAAAGTCTATAATAGGCTTATGGATAGGCTAGTCTGATGAGTCGTTTTGATTTTACATTCATAGTATACTGAGGATCTGTTAATAAGTCGAATACACATGGTGTGTTTGCTAGTCTTGTTACATCACTTTGAGCCGGCTTAGCGTCCCCATACTCTAATATTTAGTGTATGCGACTTTAGTATTTGTGATCAAATATTAGGATATTGTTCACATTTTGGAGCGACCTGTCGGCGACCATTGAGGCACTTCACAGTTACGTGTAGGTGTCAAACGTTGATCGGACAGTAATTGTTTGTTCTGTACTAACTGGTTCAATATTAAAATCTTGCTTACGAATTATGATCGCTTTAAGCGATAAGACCGCCCATTGTGACACTTAATTCTTAAGTTTGTGCCTGTAAATTGTTCCTACAATGTGGTGTTTCAATAAAGAGTTTTATCTATCTATCTATGATATATTTTATATTATAATAGCTGACCCGGTTAACTTTGTTCCGCCTATAACAGTCAATAAATGTGCATTTTTTGATTTTTTTATTATTGTTTGACGTCAATTTTTTTACTTAATATCCTATTCCGGACGAAGATAGATCCGATAATATAACAAGTAACAAACGCAAAGCGTAAAAAACCATCTTCAGACTTATACAGCCTTATTAATAAACACGTTTTAGACAAGTTACACCATCTTTTGTCTCTTTCGATCCAGCTAAATATTCCAGTTGCAAAAGGACAAAAGCTGAAGTAAAGTTATGGTTTTCTTATTGATATCATTGTCTGAACTAGACCAAATTTGAGCACACGGAAAGCACTAGCTTTCAAATAAAAAAGAATAATTAAAATCAGTTCACCCAGTAGAAAGTTCTGAGGTAACAAACATGAAAAAAAAACGTTCAAATTGAGAACCTCTTCCTTTTTTGAAGTCGGTTAAAAATCATAAAACTTTGTCCAGTCGTTTTTGAGTTTTAAGTGGTGTAACTAACACGACTTTGTTTCTTTGTTTTATATATTAAAACATTTTTAGACAAAAACAGTGACATTTAAAAATTAAATTTATAGGTTAACACACTGATAATAAGTGCTCTCGGATAGTTTATTTTTTAATGTATTAAAATAATTTTAATGTACCAATTAGAAAATAAAATGATATGAAAATTATATTTTTACTTTATAATATCAGCGGTTATGGCAAATTTTCTCAATCGTTTAAACTTTTATATTTTCTTCAATGCGACAAATATACTATTTCTCTGTGCAATTGGAGTAATGGATAAGCTGCGGTGATGCGGGCTTAGGACAAAAGAATGATGAACCGCATAAATACTTCTAAACTCACACTTTTTTATGTTAAGAAATGCCGTGACGTGCTAACCGTTTTCCTGATATTAAGCGACCCGGCTTCCCATATCAGTGGCAGGTTCACTCGGAAATCTAAATTATAGTTTCGTGTGTCCCCGCACTGCGCACGTCATCCTGAGACATCATCACAATCTAGTAATAAGGATACTAGATTGTGAGATCAGATCATAAAGTCTCATTTGCCCAGTAATTTCACTAGCTACAGTGCCCTTCAGACTTTAACACAGCAGTGTTTGCGCACTACTGTACATCGCGGTAATCGAAAACATGTGGCCATAGCCCAAGATATAAGGACCCCTGAAGAAAACATTCGACGAAATGTAACATTCCTTCTTAATTTTATCATCATTTCAACTCAACGGGGCAATGCTGCCAGCATGTTAGGTACGCTACTTATACTAGTATTTGGACTTTCTATCATAGTAGTTGGTCACCGCGGCTAGTATATAATCAAATAGCTTTTTAGGTATAGTGTTTAGATAGTTGTTATTATATAATTCCTTCTTGATATAAAACAAATTCACAAAATTCTCCTTAAATTAAATTATTTAAATAATTATACCCAAAAAAAAAGTAACAAATCGAAATGCAAGCAAACGGACTTATCTCAGCGCATAATCACAATGAATAGTTAATGACCAAATTTTTCCGCATTTCAAACACTTTCTTTGCCCTCAGCATATTTACTTACAACGCCACCTTCCGTATCACAAACAATGCTGACTAATGATCACCGCAATTAAAAAATAACGTGGAAATAAAATGTGGAATCAGGTCAGGGGTTCGAATGATGCCATAAAGCCAGTTTTAAATTCCTCGTCAGCTGGTCGACGGTCGAACCATGGGTGGAGTAATAGATGCGGTTTTGTTTATTGGCCTCATATAACTTGGAGGCCAGCTCTCCGCCATGGTCAGTTAGTCTCATTTGAAACACGAGCGAGCCAAGTCTATGCAAACGTTGGTATTTTGAAATAGGAAAAGTTGTTTTTGTTTGTGGTATCGATGATGAGCGGTTCAAACAAAGTCTCTCAGGTGAGTCTCTAATTTACCCATTGAAATCTGTAGCATGATTTACACCAACAATATTAAAATCTGTTATGTTTACCTTCAAAGTTTGTTTTGAGATTTGTGAGAAACTTATGCGTTTTTTCCTTTATTACATTGATAGTCAACATCATATTGCTGGTGATATAAATCATTAAACGCAACATTTCCAAGAGCCCAAACTGGGATGTACTACCTATACTAAAACGCGGTTTTCAATAATCAAATTAAACTTAATCATAAGTTAAAGCAAAACATGGCGAAATAACAAGTGAATTTTGTAAGTAAGTACTGACATAAAGTTTTTAAAAATTCATAATATGAACTCTAGATGAACCCTTGTAAGCTCGTCATGTATTAAGTCTGGCTGTCTATTGTTTGATTCAGCTTATAATTCAATGGTTGGATAACCTTTATCCTGTAGTAATGTATTTAAAATATTTTATATTTATTCCGTTTTTATACGTGATAGTTTACGTCATTTGCTTACCAACTTACAAAATGCTTTAAATTATTGAGATTTTCAACGATGACGTTTAATCTTTCTTTATACATAAGGCCCTTTCTATTAGGGCTATTCATACTTCGCCCCCCTCTCCTCCCTCCTTCCTGTCTTTCAACGTCACTCCAAACAAAAAATAAACAAATGAACATTAAATTATTATCTGCGTGTAGGTGTATATTGACTTATCTCAGAAGCTTTGAGGAAGGCTCTGAGCGTGCTTATTTGATTCACTGATTCACACGGATAATTGCTGTATTCACTTACCAGTGTGTTTATAGTTTACCTTGACTGGTTGCTGTGCGGCAACTGTTGCATTGTTGACGTCATTTCAATTTAAACCTCTCATATAATTGTTAAAGTAATCTGAATTATTTTCAAAGTCATAATTGATGCCTACTTCTCTAACGTAAAATAGTGAAAAGTTTTTTTTGTGTGCGATTGCTTTCACACCGAAACGGCTGAGCTAATTTAGATGAGTTTTTGCACGCAGATGCAGTTAATACTAACAAAAGCAAAATAGGTTTCTATTTACTGGAAAATATACTGTAGATAACATAATAAGGCAGTTTTAGCTGGCTTCATAAAACAAATGCTTCCCTTCTATAGCGGGGACCATGGGATTATAGATGAATTTAATCAATACTTTTTCCTTCATCTATACTCCCTTGCTAATCTAAATATATATAACTCAAACTAATATTATTTAATAACTAAACTAAAAACTCAAAGTTGACTGACTGAATGACTGACATAGTGATCTATCAACGCACAGCCCAAACCACTGGACGGTTCGGGCTGAAATTTGGCATACAGGTAGATGTTATGACGTAGTCATCCGCTAAGAAAGAATTTTTCGAAATTCCACCCTTAAGAGGGTGAAATGGGTGGTTGAATTATTTTCCCACAGGCCACGACGCGGGCGAAGCTGCGGGCAGAAGCTCTATGGATAATAATAAATCTCTAAGCTGTATGGATGTACTAATGTTTGTTACCTACTCTTTCACGCAAAAACTACTGAATGGATTTTTATGAAACTTAGAATGAAGCTAATGCGCTGGATTGACATTATAATAATAATAATAAAGCTTTATTTAATTCCATGCATATAAGTACAATAAACGATAACAATTGCTAACTTATTAACCTATACTTTAATTACATTTTTCGATGAATTTGGATTCTGATTATAAATTTTATTTTATAATTAATTTAAATTATTTAGTGCATGGACCCTGTTCGGGTAAAAGCCTCCCCCAAGGAATGCCATCCTTCTTTGTCATTAGCTCTCTCTAGCCAACTTCCGCCCGCGCACGCTACAATTTCGTCTGCCCATCTGGCCCTTGGTCGTCCTCTCGATCTGGTGCCCTTTGGCCCAGACCACTTTATTGACCGTAGGGTCCATCTATCGTCCTTGTATCGGGCTACGTGGCCCGTCCACCTCCATTTAGCCTTCATTGCAAAAGATAAGGCATCGCATACTTTTGTCTTCTTTCGAATGTCAACGTTCTTTACCTTATCCTTGAGTTTAATACCTAGGCAACTTCTTTCCATTCTTCTCTGAGTAGTTTGAATTTTGTTCCTGGTTTTGAGATCGAAGGTCCAAGTTTGGCAACCATAGGTGAGACACGGTAGAAGTCCTGTATCCATGACTATTTTCTTGGTCGGTAGCGGAAGTTGTGATTTTAGTATTTCCTTATGGTGCCAGAACTTGTTCCAGGTAATCGCCACTCTTCGGTTAAGTTCTTCATTGTTTCTTTCCTTACTAAAGGAGATTTGTTTTCCTAAGTATATGTAGTGGTTGACAAACTCGAGGGGATTGACATTACTACATGATATTACGGTACTTTTTGGTGTAAAGTTAAAACTTCGTAAATTGTAGACGGTTTTATTATGATATAGTATGCTATAAAAGTTTAGATTTAGCTAACTGAAGTTGACTGTTACCTGTTATGGAAATGCTGGAAATTATCACAATACATCTTTCAAAGGAAATTGTATCTCTTCTAGAGTTCTTAGTTTAATCTCTTTCCTTTATTACAATGCCTACGTCTGACGCTAACTGTATATAGGTAAGTCATTTTCACAGTAACCTTTAAGTGCATTTCCTTGTATGAACTTAGTTCTTGCTATCTCACACTTTTCTACAAGGTAAAAGTATTCCATTGCAATCCATTATTTCTGCCAACAAGCTAAAGATACGAGACATTCATAATAAATATCCATAATATATCTCAGCAAATTAATATCACTTTGGAAATGGACAACTTAAGAAGCGGCCTAAGTTGCTCGGAGGAAAAATCAAAAGCCACTTAAGTGTCTTTATACAGCAAAATTACTAATTAGTATATTTATGTAGAAAAATCGTATCAGGCTTTCAGGCAACAAATAGGTGTACAATTCAAGTTAAGCTTAAATGAGTTTTCAGTGATTTTCTTGTGATGTGGTGTGTGTAGTGTAGTGATTATCTTGTGATTATGTGTTTAATTCTTGTTATGTTGGTATTTTAGTGTTTTTTTTTTCAATCGGGGCTTCTTGTGCTGGAGTACTAGCACTGTATTCGGAGTATAACCCAAGTTAAACTTGGATGTGTTTTCGTTAAGAAGAATTGTTCAATTACCCAGAAGAGTTTATTACATAATGATCTATCTATTTATTAAAAGCCTTGTTTTAGTGTCTGGCTGATTGACAGATCGGCTCAAACTGCTAGTTGTTGAGACTTAGTATTTGGAGAGTATATAAATATATATATAGTATATATATATTTTATGGAGGCCTTCATTACGAAGAAAAAGAATACCGAGTATTTGTTGAAAGGTGTACGATATAAAAGTTCAAGCAGATTATAGTGATCATGCTCAATGCAAAGCAAGTGGACAGGGTAATGTTACTTAAGCCCTGTCACTAGTCGTACAACATATCTAAAGACAACCATAAGTACTACCAAATTAACTGTTTAGTTCACAGTAGTCATAGTTACAAAACAGCAGACCGCGTTGTTTCCAATAATCGTCGTTTACTCGACAATTCGTGTTTCGCGACGGGTGCTAGTTTTCACAGTGTTTTGTAGAAAATCCACAAACCCACCAGGTTTTGTCTAAGTGAATCTACTGAGTGGTGAGGGCGCTGATTGTCTTCCACAGTCGCGTAAACAAAAGACAAGCGGTAAAATTGAGTGTGACAGCTAGCTTGTGTGACTTTAAAACTGACGTGAAATCTTCAAGCTCTGCACCTTTTGATGGTAACTGTGGAATCTATGTATGCGATCGTTGGGAGTTATTATCATTTTTTTTATTTGCACCTTGCTCTTGCTTTTGAGAAAACGAGAATGTTTAAGGGTCACAAAATTGCAAGGCAATTTCAGCCACAAACTCGTAATTAGACGGAGTGATAGACTAGCTTATATCTCTCTTTTTCTTCCTTTGTTAGAGAAGACTCGCATCCCAGCATTAGGAGCATGCTGATGATATTATATTAAAACTAGCAGCGCGGTTTCACCCACGTATAAAAAGTAGCCGATTAGTTAATTCAACATATGCAATGTATACCTATTACAAATTTCACCTAAATCCGTCCAGCCAGGGCGTGAAAGAGTAAAAAACATTCATACCTACAAACTTTCACGTTTATAATATTAGTAGGATAAACAAAATTAAAGCTGTCTCGATCTTTTGATAGTTCTGTATTACGGTTGACGGAATTACGGGAGTGGCATACTCAATAATAACTAAAATCCTAAAGAAAAGATAAAAGAAAGAAAATAGTTCTGTATTATTCCGCGTCTGCGCACATAACGGACAAGTGGTGGGCTAAACAACAAGTTCGTAATTTTCGGTATTAGTTCAAACAGGGAGCACATCTCCCGCATATTAATTTGTGTTTCACCTTGTGGAGAGTTGTGTAATTCATTTCCGTTTTAAGTCGGATGACCTAAGTATTAGCTACGTGCTGATTAAATATTTAATATTACTTCATTTGCTACGTTCCTGGAATAAAATTAGATGTTCTTTAACGTGATTTATCAAGCTAAAACAGTCCTAAATTATACATAACGAGCTTCTGCCCGCAGCTTCGCTCGCGGCGTGGCCTATGAGAAAATAAAGCAACCACCCATTTCACCCTCTTAAGGGTGGAATTTCGAGAAATCTTTTCTTAGCAGATGCCTACGTCATAACATCTACCTGCATGCCAAATTTCAGCCTGATCCGTCCAGTGGTTTGGGCTGTGCGTTGATAGATCACTATGTGAGTCAGTCACCTTTGAGCTTTATATATATAGATATTATGACATTCATATCAAACATTTTCACACTTACCGACATCACTTATATATGTGGAGGTCTAGTCCCAAAATCGATTAACTACATGACATATTAGTGTTTTATTTGGCATATCAATGTACAATTGTCAAGATAGCGAAGTTAACATTAAACAAAGAAAAAACAAAGTTTACCAGCCGATAGATATTGAAGCTAAATAAGTTTTACTTAAGTCGTGTGGTATAAAGTACACTCCTTTTCTTTAAATAAGAATAATAATAAGAATAAGTTTATTTGGCAACAAATGTCAGTTACAAAAGGGTTATTTCTGTAATTTGGACGATTTAACAGTTTTACTCAGGTATGTATGTATACTTATATTTAAACATAACAACTGTATTATAAATATTTTTAACAATGTTATCTATAAAGTTAATATTTAAGAGATGCTATTTAGAATGTATATATATATTAGAAATACTTAAGTCATTGTACAGTATTTTGGTTTTTATCTAAATGAGCCTTGAAAGATTTGAAGAAGGCTTTGCGCAATTTTTCTCTAGGTATATGTACTTACCTAATATCTACTGATTCAGATTCAGTCATTACGCCCTAACCTGTATAACCTAGTTCAATAATAGGTATTAAATTAAAGACTCTTTTAATTAAACCAAAACTGCCTTATCATCGCATATGCTTATTAAGAAATCTAGTGGGAAAACCGACAGGTTACGGGTGCATCCGCGGTTGGCTCTAGCATATATTATCCAATTTTTTATACCTCTAAAACCGTTACAAGCGTACGCTTGTATTCTTGTATCTTATTTTAATCTGGGTGGATATTTTTAAGTCGATAAATTTGGCTGTCAGAGCACATGTGTGTAGGTATTGGAGGCAGATAACGCTCCCCGCCTCTCGAGTCAGGGCTTAAGCCGTCGTAAAATATTATCCTGGTCGAGATATTTATGGCCCGGGTGAGATAGGTACTGCAGTGAACCGATAAACTTATAATATATTGTGAGCGTATCCTTCCATAGTTTTTGTGTGAACTTTGAATGGTATATCGTTTTACACAAGAAAAAAGAAAAAATAATGGTCTGTTCTGTCTGACTAGATTAACTGTGATAACATGGTGTATTTTTGTAACGTATCATGAAATTCTTGAAGTTAAGCGAAGTAACTGAAATTGGTAAATTGGTTGGTTTTGTAAAAGAGCATAAAAACTTTTGACTTTGATTGGTGCTTTGGTGTATTTTTTTTTGTTCAGTGCTTTCTACGTACGTCTTTAATTTTATTTGTGAGAAATTAACATCCTGCTAATATTATAAATGCGAATAGCCCGTGCGTGTGTAAATTTTTGTTACTGCCACCAAGCAGTAGTGCGCAAGCACTACTGTGTTCCGGTTTGAAGGGCACTGTAGCTTATGAAATTACTGGGCAAATGAGACTTTATGAACTAATCTCACAGTCTAGTAATCTATATTGCTAGACTGTGCTGATGTCTCATAATGGCGTGCGCAGTGCAGTGTCACGCGAAAAATAATTTAGAGTTTCAAGTGTTACTTTAACTAATATGGGCAGTCGTGTTGCTTAACATCAGGCGAGTGACTAGCTTGTCACGTCATTTCGTAACATAAAAAAAATCATTGACCAAAGTCAATGGACTTTATTGCAAATACGCTATTTTTAGCACTTTTACATGTCAAGATGAGTATGTACTTAAAATTAAGCTATTGTACTAAGCATATAAAATTAAAAGTCTTTAATGTCAAATATTATATAACACAGTACAATATGAGAGTTTGGGAAAAAAGGACTGGCGTTATGTTTTTATCTTATTTAATTTTTTTTTCGTCATCATGGATGAATTAAAAATTTGGGTAGTTATGGAATATGAGTACAGTCATGATAGCAACGTGGTACAAGTGACACACAACATCAACGACTTTTACAGATCAAACACTACAAACGAACACACCACCTTTTATTGGTTTGCCTGCTTCCGTTCTGGAAATTTCGACCTGAAAAATGAACCTTTTGATCGTCCGAAACCTTTGGTCGACAATGGCGAATAAAGGAAAATTGTAAAAGCTGATAATACTCAATCTATAGCTGAATTATCAACCCGCCTTGCGCCTGCAGGCTTCTACTTTTACTAGAATTTGGATAACTTCTTAGGGGGGAAAATTCAATACCCACCACAATACAAGCAACAAAATTTGCTGCAAGCTTTGATGAATTTGCTACCTCTCGTCCAGCTGATTACTTCAAGAAGGCACCAATAAACGGCTACTGCGCTTGCAAAGATGCATTAGCAGGCATGATTAGTTTGATAAAAAAATATATAGATTAAAAAATAAAAAAAAGTGTGTGTCATAGAAAAAACTTTACATATTTCATAAAAAATTACGATATGTAAACTATATTTGGATAAATTTTATCATTTCTATTTTCTATTATATTAGAACGGTAATTATTGTAACAATTAAAAGTAAAATTGCAAATAAAAATATAAATAAATAAATAGGAAATACTTAGGTAAATTTACTTCTCAGTTTTATCAACCTGATAACTATATTAGATAGTTAATGTGAAAACTATATAATGCATCAAACATCAATAAGAACAGGAATTATCAATGCAATTTATATAACTGTAAATAAACACCTTCCTATATAACGTTTGTTCGCGATCGAAACGAAATCATATAATAATAACCTGTGATCTATTCTCGCTGTCACATTACATTGATAAATTGCAACAAAATAATATCATCATGTCTGACTTGCTACAGGCATACAATGCCGGCCACGGAGCCATAAACTGTCTAATGTCCCGTAATATAGCCCTATATCTTTATTAATTCCATCGCGATAGATTCCTTTTAAAAAGGTTTATGTCCCCTGTAACGACGCCCTTACAACTCGCCTTTCATCCGAAACTATTTTTCTGAAAAGTGTTTTCTTTATGCGATTTAATACGCCATATTTTTATTGACTCCTTAGGTATAACTACAAAGTTGCGAATAATAAAGGAAATAAAAAAACACATAACTTGGACTTGAAGGCGGCAGATATAAATCAACCGGCAATGTTTCTTATTTTTTGCAACGGCTTAAAAAGGTTTTTTCTTAACATATTTTACTACCATACTTTTTAAATATTTAAGCCGGAGATAATGTAAAAACGAGTAAAGAACTTGGTATAATCTTCCTACATTGTAATTTAAAAGTATATATATGTAGAAATATTATTACATATTGTGTGAACGAATATTTTTAGATAAATATAAGAATTTGATTAATCTTCTTGATAACTTAATAACGTCATAAACCTCTACCTCAGTATATTTAATTCAGTGTTAAGTATATATATTCGTTTTCTTTGTTTTTCGTAATTATAATAATTACTATATAAAAGTCGAAACCTGACATTGAATGATCTTTGACTGATTTTTGCTTCCCTTATTTACATAAATACCTATTTATATATACTAAAACAAATGCGTTTTATATTAGACTGACCTAATAGCTCAATTGGTTGGAACCCTGCCTTCTGAACTGTAGGTTGTGGGACCGATTCCCACCTAGGACAAACATTTGTGTGATGAACGTCGATGTTTGTGCTGTGTTTAGGTGTTATATTGTATTCTATGTATGTATTTACAAACAAAAAGTATTGTATCAGTTATCTGGTTCCCAAAGTACAAGCTTTGCTTAACTTGGGGCTAGATGTCTTTGTGTGAAATGTTTTTTTTTTTATTAACGAATGACGATCTAACCGTTCGCCTGATGTTAAGCGACATTCTATGTATGTACTTACAAAAAAAAACTAGTTCCCCTAGTACCAGCTTAGCTTAGTGTGGGGCTAGATGGTACTGTGTGAAATGTCCACTAATATTCATTTACTTATTATTTATATACAATTTCTGTACTAGTACAGCCCATAAACCGTGATTTTACTTTTGCTGGTGATATTCTGTGAAAAGTTATCTGCGAATTACGGAGGTAAACGCTATTCCAAGTGTCCTAAGTAAATACATAATCAACTTTCCCAATTATCTACATCTGCTGTCTATATACAGGACGTGAACAAAAAGCATCAAGCTAATGGATCGGGGCGCGGGGTGAGGGTCGAAGATTTATACGTTTCGATATCGTGTGAGAACGGCAAACGAGGGGTCTTCCTTCAAGTGGGTTTTATTTATGAAGACACACTTTAACTTGGGTTATTTTTGGTTGATGAACACTGGAGAAAAATTGTTTATGCACAAAAATTTGTTACTTTCAGTTTTTAAAATACTGCACCAATGATTATGCAAGTACCAACATTTTAGCGCCACCAAGTCTTTTTATCTAGAGGAAAATGATTTTCAGATCTTAAAAAAGTTCCTTTTCTTATGGCTATACAGTGCAAATAGTTAACATAATATTAATGTCAAGGTTTTCGAAATTACACACTAGTTTCTGGAGTCCTAAATCAATTATTATGTTTAAAAATACCTAATAATACTACCATAATAATTTTATCTTAGTATCATTTCGACAACAATAATTGTAACAGGTCGACAGTGATATTATTTAACGTACATCCAGCTAATTCCCAAAATCTGACCATAATTCATCAGCAACCATTACCTGGAAGATCAAATTTAAAGACTCCACGAACGTGTTCCCTATAATTTACGATACACCAAAACGCTTTTCAAAGCCGCAAACGGCTCTCAAAAACTGTATTGAGACTATCGACTCAGAAACTCCGATACATTTTTCCTTAATGAATGTATTGATCGCAGCGGGCTATAAGCGAATAATTTACGACTACATTCGCGGGTCTGCCTTGCGTGCAGCGAAGGTGTGTTATTTATACCCCCCTTTTTTATGCCCCCTTTTTTCGCAGCTCGTAACGGCTGTCGTAAAGGGGACGTAATTTTAATTTCATGATTGGAAAGCTCGATTGGTCGGTTATGTGGTTTAATTAGTTTATGGGGCAGTGCACGATAACAGCTTTGATCGGGGTTTTAAGGTCGCTGTGATAGCTCCTACGATTCCGGGATCCATTTGTTTCTTTTTGAATGTATTTTGCTGTCGTACCCTATATCGTGGAACTGTCAAATTATCTTTTTAGTATCTTGAATAAGTGTAAATAAGAATTAACTCAGTAACATTCTTGAATTAGTAGAGTTAGTGGTTACGAAAGATATAAAGCTTTTATGCAATATTGTCAAATGTTTAAAGCTATTTTGATTTTATGAGCAGGTTCTATGCGCTTTCGTGTTGTCATGAAAATGTAAATCATTTAAACGATAACATCAATTTCGATAAACAAACCGTTTCCATTTCAAGCCTTTGTTCTGTGAGGCACGAATATTTCGGTAGAGACGGTAGAGTCTGGGTAGAGCTGAATCGATCCGCCCGGGATCGCGCTCGAGGGTCCGGGCATCGACATCTGCCCTTTATAAGCGGCCATTTTGTTCATTAGGGTGTATTTACTTTTGACGACTCTTAAATCTTCACTCTATGTTTTTAATTTAAGATATATAGAAAATACTTTATTGATAAAAAGCTTTAGTTGGAGGTAATAAACTTAATAGTAAACAGTATTGATTTTCTTGTTTCCCTTTGCTTAATACTGGGCTAAAGTGCGTGGAAACCAAAAAAATATTTAATAAAATATGTTTCGAATTGGCATGTAAAAAATAGAAGGCACGTAGATATTATATATATGATATAACAAAATATACACTGTGGTACGAAACATCCTGTAAATGTATCTTTACATACTTGGATGGAAATTTTATCCAGCTTATATAATTTTGTTGCGAGCGCACAAAAGCTTTACTTTCATTTGTCCGGGTGTAGTAGGTACTCGCGTACAGGTTCTGTTTTTCAGAACTGAACTGAACTGAATTTTAAAGGTTCATAGTTTTATTTTTCTTCAGTGATTTACAAGTACATAATTTGCTGCCGCGCCATTTACCGGCCTAATTCAATAATATAAGGAACTTTAGGTACCTACTCAATTCCAAACAAACACATCTGTTATGAGCAAAATTAATTAAGGTTGCGCGGTCTGAGTTCAATATGTTTACCAACCAATATCAGCAATATTCAGTAAATATTTTTTAATAGTTCATTTAAAACAACAAATTTTGCTCTCGAGATCAACTGTTCGCAGGAAATATAAAATTTTCAGCTTTAACTAGCGTAAGATGTGTCATTCCTAACTGATATTAGTTAAGATTTTATTATTAAAAACCAATGCTGTAATTTAGAAGGGATGGTGAGCACGGGTATGACACGGAGTAACCTAGTATTGGGTACCAGTACTCTTATCTAGTAAAGTAGTCCGAGTCCGAGTCCGAGTGACAGATGTATATAAGTCTACCTACGAGTGTAGTTTAAATTAATGGCTTAGAGTGCAAGACTTTTTTAAGACGTAGCCTTTTTGTCCAATAGGAAGGTATACAAGTGTTACTTTTAATGCAAATTTAAAAAGAGTCCTGCATTCCTATAATTGCTATGTCCTTTAAAAATCAATTGTTTAATAGATTACTCATCTTATATACAATTTCAAAAGCATTTGTAACATCATAAAGTAGTAATGCAATAATTACCAAATTTTTTACTGCAAATGAGAAGGAAAATATATATAAGTGTAAACATTTTAGTGAACATTTTTATGATTTTACGAAACAAACAACCGTGAAAATTTTAATTTTATCCAATTACAACGCCGTTTTGATACTTACCTACTCAACAATCTTTGCTTACCTATTTAATTTCAGTAACAAGTTTAATCCTGAATCCATCAAACCTCGTCTATATTTAGCACGAAGAGCTTTATAAAAAGAAAAAACAAAATGGAGACAAAGGTCGTTGGCATTCGAGACTCAATGCAATTGTACCAATTAACGCAAACAGAAAGTGAAACCCGGCCTTAGAACCGGGTTTTTTCTCTCTCTAGATTTACATATTTATTGGGGCACATTTTATTGGGGCAACGGGAAAAAAACGGAGCTCGTTTCGACAAAAAGGGTGGCGTTGTATATTTATTCTGTCGCATCCTTTTTTACGTGCGAAAGGACGTGAGCTTTTTCGGCACCAAACGTGAAACATTTGGCGACGTACTTTGCATAAAAATATTGGGTCGTAAGGTCGTAAAGTCTATTCCGCTACGTGGGGCGCATGTGGCGTAGGAAAAATATTAAAATCGCTGAAAATAAGATTTTATTGGACGTTATACGATGAGATTGAGATATGAATACTGGCAGGTAATAAGATTTATTAATAACTGGAGCAGTGGAGACACCTGTGCCGTTCAGAAACTGATGTACAAAAGACTCTACCTTAGGTATATAATCTGTAACAAACTGAAAGAAATATTATCATATGTTACTATTTTTACGCAGCGCAATTGTATTTTTGTTCTTTTCTGTATTCTAGGTAGACTGCCCATTGTGACACTTAGTTTTTATGTTTGTGATTGTTGATGGTTCCTGTAATATGGTGTTGCAATAAAGAGTTTTATCTGTCTGTCTATCTATAGGTAATAGTCGCACAATCGATAAGAAAATGATATTGGATAAATTATGAAGAATTTTACTTCATGATCAATACAGCATCTCGTTATAGGTAGGTACTGCGTGATAAAATAGTTAGTACAATTTTACACTATAAGTCAGACATTCGTAATTTTTCTAATAATTTCAGGTAATACGATTTTTACAATATTTGATAGAAATTTTCGAAAACCTGATTTATATCGGAATTTATGCTGTTTGTTATCACTGATTGAATCAATATAATTGCACTGTATAAAAATATTTTTAAATATACCTACTGTTTATATATTTGCCCTTCAAAAATTTGACTTGCATGCATACTTAAGTGCATCAAGAAGCCGTAATTTTCTTATCGACAAGATAAGGCACGAAAAAATACGACCCCTCAAAAACTCCAATTAAACCTTTAAATTAGCAATTTAAATCAATCCTACAATTATTTAAATTAAAACCCGAGCATTTTTCAAAACGAGTTTTAAAGGAAATACTTAAAGGCGTAAGGCAGATTACACAAAACCGTATATAAGTAAATTTATGCCGAGCCTTCATAAATTATTGTCTGGCATTAAAAACACAGCTTTAATCTGTACCAGCCTTACAGGCCGTTAACGTATTTTGTTTTAGTTTTTGTCTTTAAAATTATTTTGTCGTATATAGATCCGAGTTGGATTCATCGCTAATTTATGCTTTACGCTCAATGTAATATGGGTGGGTTTTTATTATTTTCAATTTGGGTGGGCCGACAGTTTTATTGTTAACCTTTTTGATGTTTAAAAAACTTTAATGAAGCTAATGAGTCATATTTCTGAACGTGAAATTATTATTATGAATTATGGTCGCTAACCAGTCATTTCATCATAGATACCTATAGACTATTAAAGTTGAATCTGACGCCTCGTAAATAATACCTCTTTCCCATCTTTCCCACTAAGAGGGCAGAGTAGTACGACAAATGGGAATATATACCATCATACAACATGGACTACTTATTAGTAGGATTCTTTTGTAGCATTCTTCTAGATTGGCTAAATGCATATATTTTCCTGAAAGCCTCTGTGGTGTCGTGGTTGAGCAGGTCGCCTCATAACCCGGAGGCAGCGGGATCGATTCCCGCGGCAGGATAAATATTTGTGCATAGAAAAAAAGCGCAAATACTTGTTTTGAGTCTGGGTGTTGTGAGACCATGGTCTTGGGTCCCTGGACACAGGGAATCCTAGTTAGGGCCCAGGATCTATGTATGTGATCGTTGAGCGTTATTATTTTTATTATTTTATGTAAGCGTTACAGTTAATATTATTAGGTACTGTACTCGATATGGTATCCCTTAACATTTATATGAAATCCCAGCACATCAGCATCCCTAGATACGTATTTATAAACATTTCATACAAACATTTTACATTTTACACATCGATCGATCGATTTTACAATATCGAGTTGCTCATACGTCATTCATACATAATAATACATAAATACACATACATATGTTTATACATAAATTAATTTTATTTTTATGTTAAAGCGAGCAAACAAGCATACGGCCCACCTGATGGGAAGTGATCACCGTAGCCTATGGACATCTGTAACACCGCAGGAGTCACTAATGCATTGCTTACCCTGTAGGACTCTTTTAACCCTCCTTTTAAATAACTCTATGTTGTAACTCGTAGGAAAGACCGCTGGCGGGAGCTCACATTTTGCAGGTGTATGGCAAGAAAGAACGCATGAATCAAGTCGTATGCGATTTCCATGACTCAATAATATGTGGATGAGCTTTTTTGCGGTGGCGAGAGGTGCGATGGAAGAAACGCGATGAAATCAGGTTGAATAGCTCTTCAGAACCCTCCCCATTGTAAAGGCGGTAAAATATACATAAAGATCCAATATCCCTACGAATATTGAGCGGTTCCAGGCGATCAGTGATCTTGGGAATTTAAATTTATTAATTGTTTCAACATAAAAGAACCAGTTACCGCAATATTTAAAGCGTTAAACTAACCCTGACTGATATAGAAGTGGCAGGACTAAAATTTTCAGGTCATGATCATGGTCGGTAAAAAATTCAACTAACTTAATGATACTTGTAACTATTCTTGCTATAGTTATCCTTCTCATGTTTAACGGTTTTACTATCCACTTCCATGAGTTCATGATACCACTTTCCTTAGCAAATGTTTACGTTGTAGATTAACAGTCAACAGAGCTTTTAAGTTACGGTAACTACAGAAACTTGCCTTAAATTTATGCAGTTTTATGCATGTTATACAAGTACCTTTGACTGGCCTGATAGCTCAGTTGGTAGTAACCCTGCCTTCTAAACTGCAGGTTGTGGGTTCGATTGCGCCCTGAAGTTTGTCCTGTGTCTGGGTGTTATATTGCACTCTATGTATGTATTTATAAACATAAAGTATCTATATATTCTATCAGCTATCTGGTTCCCAAGACAAAGAAAAGAAACTTTACAATTTATATTATTAATGATATAAATATAGAAGAGAAATAGAGAAGAAGGAAATCGAATATGTCCGAAACCTGGTCGGAGTAATTTCGACTTTTAATGGACGTGAGTTTTAGCCGTTATTTATCTTACAAAATATAGAAGAGACACACAGATTTTTATATATTATATATATCTATATTTTGTATATATATGTTTGCAGAAATTACTGTTATGCAAGACGGAATGTTTCTGCGAACAACCTTAAGCCACAGTGCACTAAGTAGCAGTGCGTCCTTTACCGTTAATCTCAAACATTTACACCCGCCATATACCGAGGCACTTCAGGAATGCACCCAGTAAATCATCGCGAGAGTAGTAAACTGGTTCTTTATGCTTCATGTCGCAGTAGGGCCGTCGACTAGCTTGGAACATTACCTACGCGTTATTTTAGGTCACACTTTTGGAGAAAAAGTTTCTACGGAATATGGCAAGTAAAGGCACGTGCGGATTTCGCCTCACGAATGACTCTATTACAAATATTGGTTGCTTAAACTTTGAGTAATTAGGTTTATCCATGGAGAAAATGTTTTATTGGGAGAATCATACCTCGTTATGTAAGGAAGTTCATAATAATGAATTTTATGTCTCCTTCAGAAATGTTCCAATCACTGTATGTAATTTCATAAAATCTACAGCAAATATTTTTTTGTATTTTCTGCTTTGAGTACGACATTTAGTTTGATAAATCTACTCTACTTTATCATATGATATAGGGATAAGTACGAACTTAGGAGCGGTCAAAGTTCAGGCATTAGCGATATGTGGATATATATCATATATATATATATGTTATATATATATGTGTATAATATATACACTAATATATATATGATATATATAAGTGTCATAATTACATTTTAAGTAAGTACTGAAAAACCATAAATAGAACAATATTATTTATTTCTTTATTCATATTTTACAGCGCCAGCGTCTTGACCCCAAAAATCGCAAAACATCTATCGTGAGGTAATTATCTCCTCGTTTTTAGTTTCTCTGTGGCGTAAGCCACCGACATCGGTTCTTGAAATTTGATCTGGTTTTCTACGTTCAAATTAGCATACAGCCTCCGCTCTCCCTTTTTATCCTATTTGTGGCAACCCTACCTCTATATCCATGAGTGGTACCATAATCCCTTATACCTTCAGCGATATTGTTGTCATAAACTTGTAATTTTGTTGTAACTAAATCCACAGGGTTATCCGACACGCTGTTTTATCTAAAATGCTTTTAAAACGTTGAGATGACTCCCTATCTTTGACAGACACAAAACTCCTATCTTTGACATAGGGGCATTTGAAGATAGGGTTGCTCAAATACTTATATCCCATATTGACGTGATTTGTATGGTGTCGTTAAACTGGCTGGTGTAAGTCTATTGGATTTATTGATTTTATGGACTTTGTAATACTACCTACTTAGCCATAAAGTTGTAGATTGCTGGTTTCCTAAGAAGTGACAAAATTTACATTCTGGTTTCAGACTACCTGTATTGACCATATAAGTATTTTTTATGTTAAGTGGTGATATGATGAGCTAGTTGTTTCTCTGATGTTAAGCAACTGGGCTGCCCATATCAGTTGCAGTCTCACTTGGAACTTCAAAGTATAGTATCGCGTGACACAGCTCTGCAGACGTCATCCTGAGACATCAGCACAGTTTAGTAATAAGACTTCTAGACTGTGAGATTAGGTCATAAATTCTCACTTGTCCAGTAATTTCATAGCTACGGTGCCCTTCAAACCGGAACATAGTAGTGCTTGCTCATTTCGCTTGACGGCAGAATAACTGGAAAAGTGGTGGTACCTATACCCATAGATGAACTTTGCAGAAAAGTCCTACCACTTAGTAAAACAGGGTGAAACCATTGGCAAGTTATTAGTGATACTAATCTTACAAGTACATAAGTAGGTACTGTCTTTTTCTTATGAACTAGCATAAAAATATTAAGTTTAATTACTTTCTTTTACAGACTAACTTAATATAATTATGTTTGTATAAAAGTAACTAAACTAGACCATTTTTTCTGTCTGTACCATTTCCATCGTCAACTTAGCAAATTTTCCTTCAAGTGATGTTATAAGGTTTAAAATGCCATCGCAGCTTTAGTATTACCTATCATTATACCTACGTACTCACACAAACTCACCCAACCACTTCACAAGATTAAATTCAAGTGAGATTCCTTCGGCTTCATTAATCAGTGGATTAGAATATTTACGAGCAAATCTAAAACGTACGGAATTTAATTTCATTAGGGAACTTTAGTGGATCCATGTTGTCGCCCGCTGCGCGAAGGCACCGGCATATTTCAAGCAGCTGTCATCCGCCCACCAATCGGAGAGCGGCTCCAAACGCGTTCGAACTTTAAAAAATGGTGGAGATAATTTCATTGTATATTATTTTGTGACAGGTCGTTATTTTCAGTTTTTATCGGCTCAAGCTTTCGATATTTCGTGAGATGGGTAGTTTAGGTAGGTACCTACTTGTGCTCGTTTGTAATGGAGTTTTGAGGTCGAATGTAACCTGTTCTTAATTTTTATTTATTTGGATTTGTATACTCTGGTAATAAGAGCTTTTGCCGTGGGTAGTCATACAGGATTAGTATAGGCGTTTTAAATCTTCTCAGTTTAATGTTTTATGATATCTGGTACGTCTAAAATTGGTAGGCACTTGGCTTATTATTATAATTTTCATGGATTTTATATTGATTTTTAATGGTTAGGTATAACGATATTGCTTATGATGAATTCTTTCTTCTACTATTTAGACCTGCTAGGATAAAAAACATTGAAATGTTGCTAACATTTTATATTACCGCCATTTGCCAGCATTATGGGCATTTTTCCTTCCACCAACGGGTTATTAAAAGTTTTTTATCTATTTTAAGTTTTTAAGTCTAGTTTAGTTATGTATTATGTTTATATGTAAATTGTACCTAAAACCCACCGCTATTCTATCTATATATATAAAACTCTAAGGTGACTAACTGACATAGTGATCTATCAACGCACAGCCCAAACCACTGGACAGATCTGGGCTGAAATTTGGCATGCAGGTAGATGTTATGACGTAGGCATCCGCTAAGAAAGGATTTTTTGAAATGGGTAGTTGAATTATTTTTCCATAGGCCACGTCGCGGGCGAATCTGCGGGCAGAAGCTCGTTATATATAAGTAGGTACCTAACTAAAGCTAGATACAAACATCAATCTATTCAAAGGCATAAAGATTGCTTCTCTATATGTATGTTTCCATCTCCCGGGCAAAGTCAACTCCTAAAAACTTCCATAAAACAACAATTTCAAACGGGCCATTTCGCGCGGGCAAAACAGCATCCAGCAGCGAAAGGGGGCGAAGGGGTGGTCTGGGGATATTTTAGGGGTAGAGGGGTAGAATGAAGCCTGCCCGGTTTATGTCCGGAATTACGACTTAGACGTTTCAAACAATAACTGTGCCCGTAAATGCGGACCGATTTCTTCACGCGTCATAGCCCAGATTGTTTTTCCTTTCTCTTGGATAGAATTTGGGTAAGATCTGAAAAAAAAAAAACAAAGAAAATGATTATTACTGATCTTGGTGAATGAACACCTAAGTTTAATACCATTTTTTCTTATTTTGCTGTAATATAAACATAGAAGTATATATAAGGCTTACATATTATTATGCCGCAAAATAAAATATCTTACATAAGAATAATATAGTACTTAATTTATTTCATATATATATATAGTCAAGACGACTTTGGGAGTTTTAGAATATAGTATTATTATTTATTCTACGTGTGGCTGGTTTTATTAACTGGTGGAACATCGGCACGCGGTATAACAACTGATTTTTGAATGAAATCTTTGCACCCGACATATATCAAATAGTTACTATGGTACCAGTGAACAAAACGAGTAGATAGTGTTGATAACATAGTTAAATAAAACAGAACGTATTTCCTAATGTAAGTATTTTGTAGTAAAAAGCAAGTTATTTTGTATTATATATTTTTTTTATGTTAATGAATGACGTGACGAGCTAGCTGTTCGCCTGATGTTCAACGACTCGACGTTCATATCAGCTGCAGTGTCACTCGGAACTCTAAAGTATAGATTTTCGCGTGACACTGCACTGCGCACGTCATCCTGAGACATCAGCACAATCTAGTAATAAGATAGAGTACTAAACTGTGAGATCAGATCATAAAGTCTCATTTGCCCAGTAATTTCACTAGCTACAGTGCGCTTCAAACCGGAACACAGCAGTGCTTGCGCACTACTGCTTGGCGGCAGAATAACTGGCAAAGCGGTGGTACCTACCTAGACGAACTTTAAAACTTTTCTACGAAATACTGGGTATGTTCGCTAAATACGCGATCTCTGGAATTTTCCATTTCCCGATGACCTCCGCTCGCACGTTCCTAATCTAGAAAACCTAATAAAACCCCGTAATAAAAACCCGCTTTTTCACGCTCCCCGTAAAAATATGATAACGTCCACGTACTTCACGTAGTAGGTAAGTAGGCACGGTGCGGTAAAACCTGCAAGATTGGATTCTAACGAATTTTAGATTAACTATACTTTTTTAGATTAGCTTTATCAAATTCCGGCATAACAATAACTGACTAATTAGCGGCCCTTTTTAGAACAAAGAATTTTAATGAGAAGCTATTAAATATTATAATAGCGGACCACCCACTCAGTTGGAAATGTAAATGCTTATTTAACTTCAGCAACTGACTTAGCTAATGTCATCAATACTTTTCTGTACCAAAACGTATTAAAATACAACTTAGTTCAGCAACATTTCTCTCTCCGGGTTCTCGTAAACGCTTGTTAAACTCTTGTCAACTTGGCAGACCAAATATTGAACGCTCCTTGGTTGGCTGTTGATAATCGGCTGTCTCAACCAATGAGCATTCAGTATTGGACATGTTAACTGGGGGCTAGGGAGATAAGTTGAACTTAGAGGCTAAAAAACTTAAGTATCTTTAGCCCCCAATTTCATACATTTGTCAAACTCGTGTTTCTAGTCAACTGAGCCTTAATACAGATGGGAATTAGACATACCTACTTTAATAGATTTGGGTATGTCACAAATGAATAATTGCGAACTTAGCACCTCTCCAACTTTTGTACAGACGGGCTTATCCCTTACACATAGGATATTTTTACACACGGATAAAAGCACATAGTATAGATACTATATAATAAACTGCATTTGAAGAATCGAATCCAAAAATAATTAAATAATTTAAACACTTTTAACAAGTCGAGCAAAATAGCCACGTCCATTATTTTTTATCAATATATAAATTTTATATAAAAATTTTAGGATTTAGGTATGTTAAAAAAAGGAAGAGAAGAAGAAGTAAGAACATAGTTATATTACTCAAGTAATACATAAGTGTACATATTTTTAACTAATGAAAATACTTAAAATATAAACGGGTAATTTTCACATGCATCTCAACTTCCTACAGCCATCGGACGCTATAGGCCCCTCCATAAAGGTAGATTAATACAGCCAAAAGCCCAACTTACTTAATAAATATAAAAGCCTTCTCCGCCCGTGCTCGTAAACCGCCCAATGTGCTTCAAGATTACTTGTATCACGACCGGGGAAATCAGACCTCCCATTTTCATTATACGCCCCGAAGTTTATCGGAAAATAAGGAAAGTTGGCGTATCCTGTTAGTCTGGTTTAGCTAGTATCAGCTCTATGTAGATTGCGCGGCTTGGTTGCGTTGCTTTCTCAAAGATAACGTTTTATGGATGGCTGGAAGAAAGGATAATGTTCTCTTTTTGATGTAAGGAGAAGCGTTTGTCGTTCCGATTTCGCTGTAAAGATAGATAAGGTATTAGGGTTTTATTTGTGTTTGTTTGTTAAGGATGCGTAGACAATACAAATAAATTAAATGCTGAAATAAATCATAATTTTAGCTGTGAATTCATCTAATTTATTTGTGTGTGGCTCTGAAGACACACACAAACATTTAAAAAAATCTCAACGTTAAAATAAGATATAAATAAAAAAATAATAAACACACAAACACATAACATAAAAAAAATCTCAGCGTTAAAATAAGATATAAATAAAAAAATAATAAATAACACCCAAAAATCACATACATAGATCCTGGACCCTAATAAAGATATCCTGTACAGAGACCCGGGAACTACGAGGACCATGGTCCCACAACACTCAAACTCAGAACTCAGAGGCTATCAATACTGGACCCGGATATATAAGTCTTATCCCTAACAATATATATGTAAAAGTAAAACATTGTCTTTTTATTTATGTGACTTTCACGCCAAAACAGCTGTACCTGATTGGATGAAATTTTGTAAATATATAGCTTATTTTACCGGGTACAACTTTGAATTTTAATCCTAGAAAATTTTGCATTTAATTGTTTAATAATTCTTAGTCTATTGTACCAACAATATATAATATCGCTATGCCACGTGCCTAGCCTTTCGATACATCGACTCTAATGGTGCTATAAAATTAGTCAAATTAACGATACAGCGCGACCGGTTAGCGCCAGCGGGTTAATTGGAATACCTTGTTATATCAGACAAATCACTGTAAATACGTGTGGGTCGAAGAATACAATGTCATAAGTTCATAAAGTGTCTTTGCTATTGAAGTTTTAATGAACTGAATTGATTGAAAATTTGATTATTGTATTGGGTATTGAAATATTATATTGAGTCATATTGGATTACGCGTGAGAAACTTTGTTAGACATTGGTTTTTAATTAGGACTCTTTCTTTCATAATATTTGAGTATGAAACACCTACGCTTAGTGCCTTTACAAGTAGGTAGGTATAAGTAGGTATCTACTCTAATATTGTAATATTGTATATTGTATTGTAGTGTGTGTGTATAAATGTATAGACTTTAGGTTAGTAGGCTTCTTCAATAATAATCATAGAAAGGCTCTATGCAAACTCTTGATTTATTTCTACTACATGTCATGTTTAATAACCAATTAGTTAAACTTCTACCTAAATCAAAGTTAATATGTGTGTGTTTGACAGCCAATTTGGTGTGGTGGTTAAGCAGGTTGGCTCATAACCTGGTGGAGGGTTCCCGCAGCAGGACAAGTATTTGTGCACAGAAAAAAAGCGCAAATACTTGTTTTGTGGTGTTGTGGTCCATGGTCCTCGTAGTTCCTGGGTCCCAAGATAAAGGAAATCCTATAAATAGATCCCTATTTATGTGATGTGATGCGTTATTATTATTATTAATCCTATTTTCCCCCTACTGAAACACGTCTTATTTCGCTTCTAGAATTTCAAGCAATTATTTTTACTTTAAGTACTTACCTAACTTTTAAAAATACTATCTCGTTGATCCACATAAAAGTATTCACTACATAACTACTTTCGTATTTTTACGGTACCACAAACTTATTACGCGGTTATTGAAACGCTGTCTTTCTCTAACAAGGCAATTCCTTGCATTAATGCAAAAGAGACGGCAAAAATCCAACACAAATGATAAGTTTGTGGCACTGTACATTACTTAAAAATTATTGAAAGTTCACGGGTTACAACAATATATATAGCTATCGATTGTGTCATTATAAATACCGAGAGATTTAAAAGGGTTTTCATGTACCTGATTAATTTATTCCTTCCTTTCCCTTTTACACAAAATATTTACAACAAAAGTTGGCATGTCGACTAATAAACTATTCTTATTTTTCAGTGCACTGACCAGTGGGCAGGCGGTAAGGCGCAACGCACACTAGGCTACACTACAAAGTTGCACTTAATTTATGGCTCCTTCGTTTATGGCCCATGGAGCAAGTTCGCACATGCGTTGTGGACTGCGCCGACGCAGCTTGTATGGACGCCATAAATATTCGCTAAACCTCCCAAGTTATGTATCTGCATAAATTACATTTTTGCCCTTTATTCTTGACTGGATATAATTTGAGATGAGCGAAAAATTAAACTGCATGTATGTAAAATTTAAAAGGGTGACTACTCATAATAATTTTGACACAGGGTTGGTAACACTTTAGTTATAAATTAAAATTTTACCATAATATTTTTGATTTTTGTTATAAATATTGGTGACGTATAATTAGCTAATACTACGATAGCAACCGTCAGATTTAAGTATAATACCTACATAACAACAACCTAATCATGAGATCTTTTTATTGTGTTAAGGAATGACATGATGAGCTAGTCGTTCGCCTGATGTTAAGCGACACGACTGTCCATATCATTTGTAGTGTCACTCGAAACTCTAAAGTAAATTATAGTAGTGTCACTCAGATCTCTGAAGTATGGAGTTTGATACTGTACTGCGCACGTCATCCTTAGACATCAGCACAGTCTAGTAATCTTACAAGACTGAAATTAGGTTATAAACTCTCATTTGCCCAGGTCACTAGCTACTTATCGAATAATATCCACAGCTCTAAGTAAGTAGTAAAATAATTACTCAAGACGCTTGTCCAGCGCATACTTATCATGTCCACCATAAAAAGCTCGCACCAATGTCGGCAATAATTTCAATTAATAAAACGCTTTACGCCTACTTAAAGCAACTTAGTAGTAGTAGAGAAATCACCATAAAAATAACACTTAATTTCAGCGCACAATTACGACGCCATTAAAGGGCGGCTGCCTAGCCGACATCGGCGTTACATTACCTCCACACTTACCATACAAGCGCACTAACTAGCTTTGACAACACTACATGAAAGTACAGTAAGGAAGATGGGTCGGTTTGTTATGAGGTAAGCATTAGCCATTCTATATAACAATTTAAAAAAAAACCAAATAAATAATAATGATAATAACGTCCAACGATCACATGAATAGATCCTTGAGACTAACTCAGCTTCCTAGGGACCCAAGAACTAAGAAGATCATGGTTCGACGACATCCAGACTCAGAACAACTATTGGTACTTTTTTTCCTATGCTTAAATACTTGTTCTGCAGTGGGATTCGAAACCGCCGCATCCGGGTTTTGAGTCGACCTGCTCAATCACCACACCACAGAGGCTGTATCAATTTCACTAATTGCGTTGTAGCCAAAAAGAAATCGCTTACAGAAATCTCTTCCAGTTTATGTTGGGATGTAGAGGAAAATAAGAATTAATTTGCAACTAGGGTGCACAACTAAATTTAGCAAGAAGATTACTACCAATACTATTTCATATAAAAGAAAATAATGATTTTAAAATTATATTTGTGTGTAAAAAAATAGCCATTTGTCATTTTTCTGTTGAGCACAGACGATACTCGTCCAATAGGTTTCTGATTCCAACTTATAAATATACACGATTTTTTTAATTTCAGGATCTATGAACACAATCATATCCCGACATAACAGTAGTCGCAAACAAATCCGAGGTCAAAGTTTGAATTCTTCTAGTCCATTCTGCGTGTGAATTAAAAGATTCCTTACTGCCACAACTGTGTCTATTCTATAACACTATACGCTTAGAAGCCGCCGGAGTCATAAAATGGGGAATAAGTTTGTGCACGTAAAAAGGCAAAATATAGCGTTCTTTGCGGCGAAGCGGCATATCTAAGGTTTTGCTTTTGTTGAACTAGAGCTGAAAGCTGTGGTTTTGTTTATTGATAAAAGAGGCTTTAACTAAAGCCTTTGACTAATAACTAAAGTGATTTAAGAGAAAATTACGCTAGTAATTATAGATGTCTTTTTTTTTATTAAATCATTAGCATGGAGGCATCAGGTGACCAGAATGCTGGTTTACATTTTACGCAAAAAATAAGCATTGCCAATCAACATGGTAATGGTGCCAGCATTCTGGGCACTTTTCTCCACCATGAATGGCAATGCTTATTTTTTGTGCAAAATAAAATCCAGAATTCTTGTCACCTAGTTACCTTATTGTTACGGTTACTATAGTGTATAGCTCAGTGGTAGCCAAGACGACATACAAACTAACGCTTCCTTGTTCAAATCCCGCTTAGCCCTGCATAAATAGGCAAGCATATTAAAGGATCTCAAAATTCAAAAAACATGTGTTTTCCACCAACCCGCACTTGGCCAGAGTGGTGAATTACGGTCTATACTCTCTCAATGTCTTATTATTTTACATACCCATACACCTTAGTTATCTTGTAATAAACTTGAAGGGCGTATTATAAAATTGTATACCTTATCTTTGATGAAATAGTATCTATATTGATTTTACAGAACAGTTTTACATGTTATCTTTTAATCTGTGATATTCAGTTCTTTCAAAACAAACCCGCATAAGTTTTAAAGGCAAATTAATATACTATCATAGTCGTTACCGGCGTGCTCAAATTACTCCTAGTTAATATACGGGGTGATTAGACACACGTGTCACTTTAATGAGCCTATCTACCCATTAAGGAATTAATTTTATGTGCCAAGTTTATATTATTCTAGTAGCTGGGAGGATTAAGAGTGATATTAGCTTTAAAGTTCTAAAGTATTTAGTAGGTTTATGCCCGTATGTACTAAAATTTGACAGCTTCAAAGTTTTCACTTATATCCCTAGTCTATAAAGAAGGTACCTTTCCAAATTTGGTTCGCTCGTTGATTGAGAAACAAAAGTTGAACGTATGTCTGCCAAGTTGAAACGAATTCAACAAACGTACAGAACTCGCGTGGTTCGTTGAAAAGAATCCGAAAATGGCGGTTGTGAATTTTGAACTTTTATTTCCATTACCCGTGTATTTTTGAATTTGAATGTGTAATAAGGGTGGATCCTTTAAGTGTTCGTGAATGTGCACGAGTGTTCGCAAATGGTTCTTAGTTTTCGTTTTCTCTTCAAGGCTTCCTACAGCCTTAAGTAAAACATCTAACATTTTACCGTGGCATTTTGAAAAGACTTTGACATGACATAACCGTACAAAATTCCTCACTTGACATTGGCAGAATTATCGCTAAAAAGCGATAGCAAGCCTTTAAACAAAGAGAAGAGAACTCTAACGACAACTAGCTAAGTTGTATTTGGTTTTTTTTGGCGAGAAAACGAAAAAGTTCGCGTCACCACATTGTATTATTTTCCAAAACTTGTGTTATTTTCAGTGTTAGTGTATTAAATTGGTGGCATTTTATTCGTTATGTGCTGGATTACAGGCATGAGTGTGAGAAAATGGTATCATAATTGTGAAACGTTTCTTTTCGTGTTGTATCCAAAACTCCATAGAAGCCTCAAGTAAAGTTGCCACCACTTTATTAGGAGTATGATTTTGACTTGACTTGACTATGACTTGACTTGATGACTTCGACTGTGTCTTGATCTTGACACATATCTGCGTGAAATATCATTAACTTGATAAATTATCAATTATTACAATTACTTGCCACTGGCTAAATACACAAATGTGTGGAACCAATTTAAAAAAAAGTTGTATTTGAATAGACTTTAGTACAGACGTGCTTAAGTGACTTGACTATGTGGAGGAGTTAATGGGAAATTTATTGGAACATAACAATAGCTATTGTGTGATAGGTGCCTTTTAATAACTAATAATATAATCTAGCTTATATGTGTTACATGGTTAATATCCCACATGTGATGCGGACAAAACGGCTCTACTATTATGATGTGAACAGCCAAAGAGTGGAACGTTTTACCGGCGTTCGATTACCCGAAAACTACAACTTTGGAGTCTTCAAATCGAGATTGAACAGTTATCTTCTAGGCAAGCGTGTTACATCCTAGACCGCATCGTCACTTACCATCAGGTAACATAGTGGTCAAACGCAAACCTATCAAACAACAAAAAATAAAAATAAACTTTAAGGTCATCTTGTAATAGTTGGTTTTCCTAAAGTATCATAACTTTTTGAAGCCTGTGCGTTGATTTACATAGGTATAATGATCTATAATAGCATCCCAACTAAACTTACTTATACTTACTTATACCGTGCCTGGCTGTAGTTTTTCTTTAATTAACAGGTATGGATTCCTTTTTTTATGTAAAAGCAATTTCATTGCTGTATAGAATTGATCATATATTACTGCTATTAAAATAATATACAGATATTAATAAACTAATCAGGAATGCACATTATAGATGAAAACTGAGATCTTTAGATGAAAACTCTTAAGCATTTTCCCTTATCCTTGGCCATAGCACTGCTACAAGTAAATTGATTAAAAACGTGCCCTAGCATTTCAATAAAATCAAAATGTGCCAGGGGTGTATTCATCCCCTCGTGGTTTTATATCGCATTTAGTAAATAAACAGCCCTGCCTGCGTGGCGTTTAATAATTTTCTTTAGGTGGGGATCGTTGACTTTCTCATCAACGAATGGAATTCATTATCTATGCAATTTGCGAATAAAAACATTTGAGTACCTTTAAATAAATAAATATGTGTGGACATTTCACACAGCGCCATCTAGCCCCAAACTAAGCAAAGCTTGTACTATGGGAACCAGATAACTGATACAATACTTAGATACTTTTTGTTTGTAAACACATACATAGAATACAATATAACACCCAGACACAGAACAAACACCTATGTTCATCACATAAATATTTGTCCTGGGTGGGAATCGAACCCACAACCCACAGTTCAGAAGGCAGGGTTACTACCAACTGAGCTATCAGGCCAGTCAAGTTTAAGTTTTATTTAATTATAAAAGCGCTGTAAATAAATCTGTGTCTATGGTTAGTGTTGTTTACTCACTCAGCGCTATTTGGTGTAAATAAATAGAAGAAATAACACCCAACGATTACATAGGTACATAGATCCTAAATCCTAACTAGTATGAATTTACTGTATCTGGGGACCCAGGAACTACGATAACCGTAAGTCTCCCACAATACAATAAAATAATACAATTCAATAAAAAAACTTGTTCTGTCAGAGACAGTTTTTTTTTTACTGTTTGTTAAGCTTGCGTTTGTTCACTATCGCACCTGATGGTAAGTGACGATGTGGTCTAGGATGTAACACGCTTGCCTAGAAGATACCTGTTCACTCTCGATTTGCGATTTAATAGGCGCTTTTTTTCCTGTCCAATAATAATTGTCTGTGTTACTTGTTTTGTGTTTAAATCATAATATGTGAAAACTTTTTGTGCCTGAAATCTATACATATAAAATTCAAAGTCCTGCTGACTGACTGACTGAATGACTGACTTATATGAACGCACAGTCTACTCCGCTGGTTCTATAGAGACTTTGAAATTTGGAGGGTATGTTCTTTGTAAAGTGTAGGTATCCACTAAGAAAGGCTTTTTCGAAATTCCACCCCTAAGAGGGTGAAATGAGTGGTTAATTATCTATAAAAAATCTTCTTCGTTTCCTATAGGCCACGCGGGTGAAGCCGCGGGCAGAAGCTAGTAACAAATAAGATATTTAAACCAGAAAATCTCAGCACGTGCGCGAGTGAATTTAAGGGAGAACAAAAAAATTACCTACATTGCTTGGCTTGTTCATTCCAATCTTTATTTTTCATAGAGTTAACCTAACATATTAAAAATTTATATGCTAGGTATACTTTGGTACCTACTAAATACCTACCTAATTATTTAGGCAAGGTGTATAATTCACGTGGTTTTATTTTTCCCAACATAACTTACCCTCTAATGCGATCAAATAACGAAAAGTAACGATCTTGATAACGAGTGCAATAACTTTTGCGTCTACTTGACTTGCAGGATATTTCACTTGAGTGCTTTTTCTATGGGGTGGCGCGGTTTAGATAGGAGTGTGTGAGGTAGAGCCGAAGCGAGCTAGTTGTTAAGTTAGAAGTTGAATGTTTTTTTTTTAATTTTGGCTCCACACTTTTGTGTATTTAGCCAGTGTCAAGTAATTGATAATTTTTCAAGTTAATGATGTTTACGCAAATATGTGTCAAGTCACAGGCAAAGTCATCCAGTCAAGTCATAATCAAGTCATAGTCGAGTCAAAGTCATACTCCTAGTAAAGTGGTGGCAACTTTACTTGAAGTTTCTATGGAGTTTCGAAAACAACACGAAAATAATCGTTTCACCATCATTATACCACTTGCCCACACTCATGCCTGTAATCCAGCACTTAACGAATAAAATGCCACCAATTTTACGCACTAACACTGAAAATAACACAAGTTTTGGAAAATAATACAATGCGGCGACGCGATCTTTTTCGTTTTCCCGCCAAAACTCCTGAATGTGTTTTATTATGTTGTGAAAAATGTACATATCTAAGTACAATACAATACAGTACAAAAATTATTTATTGTACACCAGAAGAAAAAACAGCTACAGATGATGAAACTTAAAGCTATAGTACAATGGGCGGACTTATCGCTAAAAGCGACCTCTTCCAGTCAACCTTTGAATAGCAATAATTGTTAGAGAGATAGAGGTCGGTGGTGTAAACGTATTGAGTAAAATTGAGAATAATGAAATTATAAAAAATAAAAATAAAGATAATATAGATATGTATAATAAATAATAAATTAATTAAATATAACTGATTCGTATATACTAGATAATATATAAGTATAAATACTTACATAATAACGAAATAAGTTCAAATGGATGAAACTACTAATATTTAGTATTACAACTGTGAAAGATAAAAACTTTAAGTAGATAATGTTTGACTCATAAGTTATTTTGTTATGTAAATCAACTAAAAATCACTATTATTTATTGTAATTGAGTTCTTCAAATTTTTTTATATATTAAGGTATAACATAACGAGCTAGTCTTTCAACTGATGTTAAGCAACATGGCTGCCCATATCAGTTGCGGTGTCACTCGGAATTCTAAAGTAGGTATAGAGATTCGCGCGACACTGCACTGCGCACATCATCCTGAGACATCAGCACAGTCTGGTAATATTAACATTATTCGACTGAGAGATCAGGTCATAAAGTCTCAATTGGTCAGTAATGCCCTAGCTACAGTGTGTTCCAACTGGAACACTGCAGTAGTGCTTGCACACTACTGCTTGATGGCAGAATAAGTGGCAAAGCGGTGGTACCTACCTAGACGAACTTAGCAGAAAAGTCCTACCACCTAGTAAATAAAAACAAAAATCTTTAATAACTATCCATCTGTGTATGAGACTGTCAATTTTCATGCTTGACTTCATTATCGTTCAAGTCGTCTCGCCACGTTATACTTTTTAAGTGGCAACCATTATACCACTGTCTACTGTTATAGAGAAAAATAAATTTAATCAATAATACTTAGGTACAGGAGCCAATGAAGGCCCACTTAATTTCAAAACCTCGTGAAATCTTGCAGATAAATAAAGTATAGAAAAAACATAATGGAAGTTGTAATAATAATAATTAAAACACACTTGCATTATTGTCTATGGTACTAGTAGCATAAACCCGCGAAATTTAAAATGTTTCGTTTAATCATAACTGTATTTTTTTTAAAGTGGGCTATCTTAGGAGCCGGGCCATCTTCGGCGACACTACCTATTATAATATGTTGGAATGAGAATTGTGAGTTAAACAACTATATGTTTTATTATACTTATTTATTTATTCTTAAAATGCTTGCACACTTACAGCGACGCCAAGATTTGTGACGAGCCGGAAATACTATAATAATGTTTCAATTAATTATAATTGTATAATATTATCTGCGGTTCAATGATTATCCTACAATACGCATAAATTACAACTACCTATAGGTACCTATATAGGTAAACCTTACAAAACGAAAACATCATTATGTACCTAGGTATTTATTATTAAGTACAATAAAAATAAAGATTCAGGAAATCGGACCCCGGCATCTCACAATTAATTTTGACTGCTTGTAAAGCTTTTGTTTGTTAAGTTTAAGTTATAAGTACTTATATTTATTATGCCTATTTCTACTATGAATAAACACTACAACAATGGATTAGCTATTCAGTATTTTCTCTCGTTTTATCTTTGCCTATTTCAAATTTGATAGAGAGAAACAAAATACAAAATAACTGTTATTCCGCTAGATACACGTGAGATGTAGGTACTAGGTAGATATGGACCTATATATTATTATTTTGTAGGGTTTTGTTGATAGGCAGTTTAGTCTTGCAAGGCTGGCATTAGCTTCAAAATCATATGTTTATTGTTTTTCTATTTACAGTGTTATTTCCTATAGTCATTTAGTCATTAATCCTGATTATCATAGGTTGTCTGGAATAGATCGCTGTCAGCGATAAGGCCGCCCGTTGTAGCACTAGTTTAAAAGGTTTCCTTGATAGTTGTAAATTTCATTGGTGGAATAATAAAGAGTTGTCTATCTATCTATCTAATCCATGCACTTCAAAATGTATGTCATATATACACTCAGATTAATTAGGTAATTAGTTTTACTAAACAAAAGACTAACGACGTTTTAATATGATCTTTGATTAAATTTCTAGGCAAACCTACCTAAAGGAGTTTTGGTGGGAACGCGAAAAAGATTGCGTCATTGCATTGTATTCTTTTCCAAAACTTGTGTTATTTTCAGTGTTAGTGCATACAATTGGTGGCATTCTATTCGTTAAGTGCTGGATTACAGGCGTGAGTGTGGGAAAATAGTATAATGATGGTGAAACGTTTCTTTTCGTGTTGTTTCCAAAACTCCATAAAAGCTTCAAGTAAAGTTGTCACCACTTTACTAGGAGTATGACTTTGACTAGACTATGACTTGACTTGATGACTTCGACTGTGACTTGACACATATTTGTGTGAAATATCATTAACTTGATAAATTATCAATTACTTGACACTGGCAAAATACACGGAGATGTGGAGCCAAAAATTAAAAGAAAAAACCTACCTAAAATTTATCAAGGAATGTTGTATATCAAAATAGCAACACAGTTTCCGTCATGGTTTAGCAAAATAGTCACCCTTCGTCTTTGTCCTTGTTATACATTCAGGCGAGCTCATGCCTAATTCCTTTCTTTTGCTCCCCTAAATTTCCCATCTCTTTCTCTCTCGTTCAAATAAACTATCTACCTCGGTCTCTCATGATCGTAAAACATGGCGGATGCTGTATTCAATGCGGGGATAGGAGGGGGTAGCAAGTTTCCGGAGGGTGAGTCAGGGTACGAATTTCAAGTGAAATCACGTGAACTGAATCAGATTTAGGGACGTTCTGAAATGAAGCCATCAATAATATTTTTGTGTAGATATTTGGAGCAAATACGCCGTCATTATGTTTAGTTAAATGGTGTGTGATATAATAATTTTGGGGAATAATGATGTAGAAATAACTGTCCCATTTGAAAATTAAGTACTGAAATATACTTTTTGTATATGTACGTTTTATGTCTAGTTTATTTTCACTACGTTGGGCATAATATAATTCTTACGTTTTACGTATACGTTGTTACGGCTGCTCCCCAACAGCCGAAACATTGGGAATCATATCCTTATTCCTGAAGCCTTATTTAGGCATACATATCTAGGTACTACTCTTCTTTTATAATATTAGGTAAGTTAAAAATCACACCATCATCACAGTAATATTATAAATGGGAAAGTTTGTGGTGTGTGTGTGTGTGTGTGTGAGAGAGAGAGAGAGAGTGTGTGTGTGTGAAATGAAAATATCTAACACTCTGAATTAACACAATAGGATACATTTTATACGCAGGTGAAAATCGGTTCAGTTTATTTTAATGGGTATAATTATTTCTTTGCAGGACACAAAGGAGTTCGAAGTACTGCGGGTCGTCTGAATTTTGCACGTCTTCATTCATGCAATAGGTAAGTTGTATCTAAAAGGGTTACAAAATAAATAAACTATCAACCCTAAACTTGTGTTATAATTTATTCACTTTACCCGTGTTATAGTTTGAGTAATGAAAGGACACTCATAGCCGTCAGCTGTCAGCGTAATGCCGATGAAACATAGACTGCGAGATTTTGTCGGGAAAATATAAAAGATCGCATCATCGTATTGTATTACTTTCCAAAACTTGTGTTATTTTCAGTGCATTTTATAGCATTTTATTCATTATGTGCTGTATTACAGACATGAGTGTAGGAAAGTGGTATAATGATGGTGAAACGTTTATTTTCGTGTTGTTTCCAAAACTCCATAAAAGCTTCTAGTAAAGTTGCCACCACTGGAGCATGACTTAGATTAGACTACTACTGACTTGACTTGACTTGCGCTGTGACTTAACACATCTGCGTGAAATATCATTGACTTTATAATTCATCAATTACTTGACACTGGCTAAATCGGTACACAAAAGTGTGGAGCTAAAATATAAAAAAAATAGACTGCCGTTTTTCTTGATGTTGCTAAGATTAGGTAATCACAATAAAATACAAGTTTGTAAGTTTGTTTGCCTACTGTCTAGGTACATTGTGCAAGCAATAATGATATAGTGTTTATGCGAATTTGGCATAATAAAGTTCAAATTAGTTTGTAGGTGAATATAGTTGTTTGTGCAGTTGTCTGATGGCCAGAGCTATCTCGGAACAAATGACGACTTTCCACTGAATGCTTCTTGAATGTAGGTAGGGGAGAGTGGGGATATTGCGGACACTTAAGGAAACTCTTCAATAAAACATAAAGTATTTAAGTTAATCAGTATGTTTTTGTTAACTCATAAACTATGGTTCATACCTTACATAATCAACATATAAAACTATTACTATAAAATAAACAAATATATTTTTTCTCAAAAAAACAAAACCCTTGCTGTCCGAATTTACCCGATGCCTACCGGGTAAATACGAACAGTGGGTGGGGTAATTGCGGTCAGTCTACTTCTCCATACATAAATCACAAATATACCCACAGCTTCTGCTCCCGCTTGTGCAATTGTCGTGTGCCCAATTCTGGCATACCATGCACATTATTCAATCTTCAGTAGGGGGCGAATGATATTTTTCATTGCAAAATATACAAAAATATTAATTTCCATCTTCATTATTTTCAAAATTTCTTAGATTTTTTACACCTCTCTGCGTAATTCTTCTGTTCCGGTTTTTTTATGTTTAGGTAGTATCGCTATTTCTTTTTTTACTGTAGCTTCTTTTTTCCTCTTGAGATTCATTAAAGATGGGTTTCTTGCCGCGTTTGGGATCCCTGATTTCTTCAGTAGGTTTTTTGACTTGATCTAACTATGTAGTTTTAGGTACGTCATATTTTTCTGCGGCTTTTCTAAAACTTAACTTATTTTCTTTGATCTCTCTTATAGCTATTTTTAAAGTTTCAAGCGTGTAAATTTTTTTCATCGAGGCATCTAAAACATTACACAACAATGATTAGTTACGTGTCCGTATTCTCCCCAACCCCGTTGGGTAAATACGGACGTCCGTATTTATCCCAAAAAAATGTCCGCAATCACCCCATCAGCTATTCGATACTTTGTAGCAGAAAAATGTTATGTTAGGTATTTACAGTGACAAGTCAATATTTTACATATTTAATGGTAAATAACACCCTAACGTATAACTAACACAGTATTTACCTCAAGCAATTATCTTCACTTATACACGGTACTGAAAGTCATCAAAAATTATAAGGTAATACTTAAAAACGAACAAATGTTCTTACCTTGAAACGAGTGCGCGGCCTCCCGTGCTAACAATCTGCCGAAAACTAAAGATGGCGGAATGAATCTCGCAAGCCGAGTTGCGGGGCGCGGGACGGGCTGTATCAGCCGGTAACCTAGTGTCCGCAATTACCCGCTGTCCGTAATCACCCCACCCTCCCCTACTCTCGTCGACTGTACCTACCCAAGCCACACACAACTTGAGGCCCGCATCACCTAAGCCGTTAATCCGTTGATTAGCACCAGAGGGGATTTAACGATTACTTTCAGCGATGTAATTATACCGCACAGCTACCTACTGTTTAATGGGCAGAGTAATGGTGACCGGTAATGGAACTGATGTTAACTACAATGGTTTTGCCTGTTCTGTGGCTTAAAACGGCTTGAAATAAGAACAATAGTTAAGAATGGCTGTGGCCGTTAAATGCTATTTTCACTCATTTAGGATTGTGAAAAATCTACAAGACAAAAGAAAACTTAAGGGTATGGTTTGACATAATATTTTGGCTAAGGTGTTCCATTTCTTTACCTATTCATGACGTTTCACCGTGAAAAAAAAAACGAGTGTCCTTATTTCTTTAGTTTAGCACCATCTATCGGCCTGTATACCTTTGTTTTTGCTTTGTTTAATGTTGATTTCGCCATCTTGACAATTGTAATTTTTTTTACTTCAAACTTTTCTAGCATTTGACCACGCTCTCACCTGATGGGAAGTGACGATGCGATCGAAGGTATATAAATACATGAATAAAAAAAACCCATTGCACCGGACATACCAGCATAATAATACAAATTTTTAACTTTGCTATGTTGACGACGAAGATCTACGTGAACTAATTTCAATTTCCGTTCGCCTCGCATTCTCCAGCCTACTCCCCAAATCAAGCGTGTGTAAAGAAGTTTTACTTCAAAATATCAATGACTATTAGGCTAGCGTTTGACCACAATTTCACCTGATGAGTAGCGACGATGTGATCGAAGGTGTAGCACGCTTGCCTTGATACTGTATCTACTTAAATAACCAGAAATCGTGGAAGTAAATTGCTACAATATAGAATAGAATGAGTACATAGTAGAAATAAGTCAGTGCTAGGATAGGAACACAAATCACTGGATTTTAAAGTTTCTAGTAGTAATAGTAGAAGTAGTAAAATAAATGAAGTCGATACAAATTTGATTAGAAATAAAACGAATACAAATTAATTAAAATTAAGTATATTTTTGGTTTTGGCCACTGTAGGTAGGTACCTCGGAAGAAAGACCCTACCTGCACTGGTTTTTCTGAAAAAAAAAATTTAATTTAAGAATTAAATCAATTTTTATGTTCGGACTTTTTATTTCACACATAAACAAAAGGATACCTAACCCGACTATATATCTACTGAGTAGGTATAGGTATTAGTACTGAAGTAGTACCTAAGGTAAGTATTAGGTAATTTAAGTTGGTGTACCTACCTATTTAAAAAAGAGGTCGCGCTGCAAAACTTGTCTCCTGATGACCTTGCTTCTTGCCAAATGTAATGAACCTAAGTATAAAATAATAGTAGTAAATGTAATGTATTAAGTGTAAAATAAGTATAAAATAATAGTAGTACCTAAATGTAGTGTACCTAAGTATAATAGTAGTATATTTAATGTAGGTAGGTACCTAAGATACCTATGTACATCAGCAGTAATGTTTCCTATCTATTTTATAAATAAGTAATTGTATCTTTAACCATTCCATATTTTTTGTATATTCACATAATGTGCTCAATAAACTCATCTATGTTCTTTTGTTTTAATAACATTTGCAATTTGCAACTAAAGGTTAATTTAATAATGTAAGAACTCAGTAGGATACAGTTATTTACAGCACTCTTCAAGCTTCCTACGAGTTACGGCTGCAGTAATGATCCTTGTAATTAAACAGCTCTTTACGGCGCACTAAAAGTACCTACATACCTACTAAGTACTTAGATAGTCTGTCTAAATGATTAAGCCCATGTATTAATGCTATCAATAAAATGCCAATACTGCTATACCAACGGTACTCTTATTATTTATGTAAATAAAAATAAATGGCATTTATTTCCAACAATTAACACTAAGTTAGATTCAATTTACATATAAACATAATCATAAACTATTTTTAATTATTTGATAAAGAGTAATATTGTAGGTAAAAAGGGGTCAAAAATAAAACATAGAATTTATATCACCTTCTGCAGGAAGCGTACCCAAAAAGCTGGCAATATTCCAGAGCAAAAAGCTGGCAACATTCCCTCGTTGAATAGTTCGTTAAGTAATAAGTTCTCCTTCCTCTATTCAACGAGGAAATGTTGCCAGCTTTTTGCATCAGCCTAGGCTAATTCGTTGGCCGAGGTATGTGCCAGCCTTTTGGTCGTGTGTCAGCTCAACCAGGCGTCTGGAAAGCTCCTTGACAAGAAGACGCGCCTGCGGGCCCCAGGGATAACGCCCAACGATCACATAAAAAAGATCCTGGACCCCAACAAGGATTCCAAGTATCTAATAGGGACCCATAAGAACTACAAGGACCTTGGTTCTACAACACCCAGACTAAAAACAAGTATTTGCGCTTTTTTTCTGTACACAAATACTTGTCCTGCCGCGGGAATCGAACCTTCCGCCTCAGGATTATGAGCTGACCTGCTCAACCATCACACCACAAAGGCTGTGAAAAAATATAACCATAATATTGATTAGGTTGATTGCTTTTTTTGGAAAAAAAACACCAAACTTACACCCATTCGCAAGTTTGATTAAAACCTTATGAGTAGGTACCGTAAAATATACAAATCATCACAATAAACAATGGCAATAATTAAAAACAATGACTAACAATTGTATTTCAGTAATTTTATAGAAATATTATTAGCTTTGTATAATACAAAAAGTTCACCAAAATAACGTTACCGATCTGGCCTTAGTATTAAGTTAACGTCGATGTAGGATGTAGGCTGAAATGCTGACAATGAACTGCCATTTCTTGGCGCTAATAATGCTTCGCTCTCATTGGCTCCTTTGTTTTCTTGAACTAGGCGGAAATCATAAAATTGTTATTTTTTCTGTGTTCAAGCGGCGCCATCTACAAGCGGGACTTGATAAACTGACACTGTACCTACTAAGTAATTGTAGTTAGTTTCACACTATCTATCTGCCTTAGTTAGAAGTTACCTATCTCTTTATAGACAGAATGCAGTAGATCTTACCCCCGTAAGAGAGACCTACAAACTTACGCTTTTTCTTTTTAGGATTCCTTATCTTAAGACTAGACATTCCTGGAGGATCGTAAGCAGGTATATTAGGTAATAGGTCTATTATTCTGTGATACTTAATAAACATAATCTCAACACAAGAATTTAAATATATGTATTAATATGTATAAATAATATATTGACAAAGAAAATATACAATTTTTTTTAAATTTGTTTTGGCTCCACATTTTTGTGTATTTAACCAGTGTTAAGTAATAAATTTTTCAAGTTAATTTATATTATACATATGTATGTTTTATGTGTCAAGTCACAGTCCAAGTCATCAAGTCAAGTCATAGTCTAGTCTAGTCTAGAAAAGAAACGTTTCACCATCATTATACCACTTTCCCACACTCATGCTTGTAATCCAGCACTTATCGAATAAAATGCCACCAATTGTATACACTAACACTGAAAATAACACAAGTTCTGGAAAATAATACAATGCGGTGACACGATCTTTTTCGTTTTCCCACCAAAACTCAAAAAAATATACTATGATGGTCTTTACCTTATTTTTTAATAGCAGCGCCATCTATTTAAAACTGCTTGAATAAATTCGTCATACAGCATGCTGTCGTCTTCGGCTTTCATTAATGCACCAAACATATTATGTGTTTAGTAGCGCCATCTATGCTAAAATGATTGTACAACTAATACGTCGTGCAACAATACGCTTTAATGACTTAAAAGCGCCATCTGCATTAAAAGTTTAAAACTATTATAACAAACAGTAAGCTCTTCTTGGGGTTTTGAGGTAGCTGACATCTAGCAAAATAGAATTGAACTACCAGCGCGACGTGACGCTGCCGAGTGTTAGTTGTATTTTAATCCATTCCAGAAGCCAAGTGTGAAAACTGTGAAAAAATTCTCAGGTGCAAAACACCCTATTAGCCAGCTGATCATCAGCCGACATTGATGGTTCCGGCATAGACTAAAATAGGGCGAATTCGGTAGGTTCCGGTTGTTTTCATATTTTGTTACCTTAGTTCTAAGCGCGACCACTGAACTTTTAAAAAAAAAGCAATAATAATCAAATAAAAATACAACCGGTCTTTTCCTTTCACTTTAATCAAATCATTTTGTCTGGATATTAAGTTTTATGAAGTAATAGTGAGATAAAACGTGACTCTCACATCTTAGGAAGCCATTAGGCAATGATCCAGTGTTCCCGCTCGCAAGTGAAGATCGCATAAAAAATATCCGAACCATAGCTAAAACTCGTGATTTTCGATCAAAAAAGGCACAAAACCTCAAATCTATCTGATTTTTTCATTCTCCGTATTGCTTGGGTTGCTTTCTGCTTTTCTGATTTTACACCTCCTACTTAGGTACTCACCAAATTTTTGCATCAGCGGCACAGAACTTTTTTTTTTTTTTTACTTCAAACTTGTCTGGCATTTGACCGCGCTATCACCTGATGGGAAGTGACGATGCGATCGAAGGTGTAGCATGCTAGCCAAGTAAATAAAAAACGTATGTAAGTAAGTAGAACGTAAGTAATTAATAGTATCTATAAGTACCTACCTACCTACCTAAGTAGGTATAGGTACTTACTACGAATCAGGGGTAGGTAGGTACCCCTTAATAGCTAACTCTTCATGCACCATACTCATAAAAAAGTATGTCTTGTCTTTGCGCGCGCATAGAGCAGAAACCGTTTAGCATTAAAAAATTACCTAGAGCAAATCTACGCCTTCACTATACCTACTAATTTCGAGAAAAAAGTTTTTAACAGGTTCTTTCAAATAGTTGCCTAACCATCCGGTGTTATCCCATAGCATCTACTAATATATACATATATATATATATATATACACACATATATATATATATATATACAGGGAGTAACAAAAACCCTGTTATATCCGCGAGCTGCGTATCCAGTGTCAACTCAAGGTTGTAGTAATACTAGTTCTATTTCAATACGAGACATACAAAACTTACGTGTGCTTTTTATTAAAACCTTTTATGCCGTTACTAAAAATGTTTACGACCTCAGATATTGACAACATAGGTACTTGCACCACCGACGCAGCCTGCTGCCTGCCCGCACCCCGCACCGCCCGCCATGGTACGCTAAGTCTATTCAACTTGCATACCTACTGCGACGGAACTAGAAGCTATTTATTCCACAGATTACTTTTTAAGCGTTTTTCATACGATTATGTGCCCTATACCACATACCACAACGTTGTAGGATTGCGAGACTGAACTTAATGACGTAAAAGATCTCTTTGACCAATAGTGGTAGGCACACAAGTGCTGCGCGCCTTTCTGCCACACTCTAAACAATCGAATTCACGTGTGATTTTGTATTGTCAAGAAACAAGATAAGTACGTAATTTTTAGCTCTTAAAAGAGCTTTCAAAAACACATCTGTCGGCAGGCGATTTTCATGTTCAGTCAATCAATCAAAATGCTGATTTGGCGGATTGGATTTTCCACAGCCCATACGTGCTCATTATGGCAGTTAAAAACGCCAGATCGGACGAACGAGCATTCGTCGGTTAATAAAATACGACTCAAAAACTCTGCGTCATCTGCCACTCGGTCGAGAAGCCACTGACAAAATGCCACTCTGGGCTCATAATCACTGGGCAACAATGATTGCACTCGTTGATAATGAAACGGGTGCTGACCGTCTTCCTTCAATGCCCTCCATACACGCATGTGATTAATTCCAATTTCTCTTGCCATGCTGCGTGTGCTACGTGTTGGGTCTTGCACAAACATATCGAGCACCTGTTCTTCAGCATCATGTAATACTCGTGGTCTTCCAGCATCAAATCTTTGCTGATCACGGCCCGTTACACTACCGGTGTTGTAAACACGTAAGTGCAATCGCTGGAATGCCATTAATGACGGTAACTCAATTCCACGCGAAATAGAAAAATTATGCTCGTATTCTCTACGTGCTGCCGCATAATTATTGTGACTTCTACCAAGGCACATTAACATATTGTAGTATTCGTCGTTAGAATACGACATCACACTCGACACTAAATTCGCGACGGTCAAACTGGAAACGACTAAATTGCATGAGAGAGCACGTGCGACTGAGCGTAAGCCGCGGGCCGCGCCGCGCCTATGCCGCACCGCCCGCGCACCCCATTTCCCCGTAGGCACACAGGTGCAGGAGCGGCATCCTACAAAAGAGCCGACAAAGGCGGCCCCCGTTTGTCGGTTCCGCGTCTACTTTTACCTTAGTTACTTAGCTATTTAAAAATAGGCACGGCTTGTGGCACAAACATTTTTGGGAAATGGTATTATTTTTTTGTATTTAGATACTGCCTGTAACTTCAGATACGTATAACTTAGGTATTGTTAGACATTTTTATATGACTACTTGTAATGATCTGTACACATACTTCATTTATTTAACAGGGTTTTTGTTACTCCCTGTATATATATATATACATATATATTTTAAAACAATATCTACTGGGTGTAAACCTATAGGTAATACTATTATAGGGCAGGCATAGGTATGAATTTAAAATCAAATCAAAAATCAATGATTGTTTACGTTGAAGCCTTTGATTTTATAATATCTATTGATTTTTTTACTACGAATCTCCTACTAAATGGTGATCTTGTTTTTGTCAAACTTTATTTGGGTAATAAATGTTCATAACAATAGTGTGATCATCGGACGTTTTGTGAATGAAATGACGTAGCACCGTCGTAAAACTTACAGCTGGTTGAATGAACAACAATATACCACGAAAAGGTAGGTTACTGCTACAGCCACAATATATCTTACACAAGCAGGGCCGGCCGCAGGACAAACCTAAGCCAATTAAAAAATGCAGATCCACTAAACAGACAAAACAAGAAATGGCTAAAGATGTTGACACCTTAGAAAATGCTCGAAGGTTGGCACAGATTAGGTAGCACACATATTCCAATGTCCATAGTCCCAAAATTCAACGCCAATCGAGCTAGGTAGAGGTCGCGTCAGGTAGAAAGAACGCCACCGTCACCTGCGCAATGAATGGTAGGTATTTTAATTCCTGATTAAAGTACTAAGCTGTAGCCAGTACATAAAGTACCTAATTATGTATAATAATTACAGTAGAATCATATTACATACTATCCTAGCTAGTTAGTACTGTTTTAAAGTACTGGAATTAAATAAAACCGTCCGTGCGCAGGTCAATCAACCAGCATTCTTCAAATGTGACGGGACCTGTTTCTGATGTCCGCAGTTTGACAGCTAAGTTCGCAAGTGAGTCCCTCTATGACTACTTCAATGCAATTTGAGTAGGTAATGAAATGAAAAATGAAAATGAAAAACACATGTATTTGGATAAAAGCAAATAAGTACATTACATTAGGTTACAAAAACCTGGGTCCCCACACTAGGCTCAGGGCTCGTATTATGCGGTCCAGGCCTCTTTCGCTGGAGACATTATGGGAAATGCCGAAGCTAGGTTGCAAAAATGTATACAAATTACAAATAATTTTAAATTAAAGATTAAATGAAGATATAGAATAAAGAAAAATATCTACGTCTCAGGTAAGTCCTAGAGAAATAACTGCGTACTTAAGAGCTGTTTAACTTTAGTCCAACACGGTGTTAGGTACACTTCAAGCGGCATTTTTTTGTTACCGTACATCTAACTATCTTCACTCACACATACACTCAGAAAAAAATGTAGTTGGCTTTAGCAATAAAACTTTAATAGGGGAGAGGCCACCATAGTCCATAGTTGGTGTGACAACGTTTTTATTGTCAGGATAAAGTTGTCTGTACAACAATATTCCTATACCTATTCCTATACTTAAACTTATCAAACTTGTCACTATACATCAGTAAAAAAAACTCTACTACGCCTCTGTTAAACCTTTAAATAATTATTGTCTTGATTTGTATCAAATAAGCAGGTATTTGCGTTTAAAATAGATTTATTTTATACCTTACTGGTATTTATGGCTCAAGCAAGAAGTCGGTAATTTAATTTGCCTTTGAGCAATCATCAGTGTTCATCGAGACATCGTAGAGCAATGTTCTCTTACCTAAAAAGAATAGTGACTATACAAATTATGATTACTTATTATTGTTTGACTCTACCTTGGGACCCTTGCTAGAGTCTCGTTATAGAGTTAACTCAATCGAGTAGGTGAATTAATCAGTGTAAATTGATAAGTGTTGCAAGGTTGCATGATATATCAGTAAGTATTAAAGGTAAAGTATATAATATGTAATACCTATAATGCAATATTTTTCAAGTAAAACTTGTATACGCATGCATGATGGACGTGGGGAGTACGTAAGCTGGTGAATGCGTGACGAGAGTGTTACGGAAATTGATCGGGCGGGAAAGCACACCCGATTTTACTGTGTTGTTATCGTGCTTATGTTCAGTAGGCATTTGGTTATAATAAATATTTAATAATAAAGTATGTTAAAAAGTTAATGAGTACGTAGATTGATTTGGTTTGACTCGAAAGGTACTATTAGATATATAGCTATAGGTATCTAATAGTACCTTTCGAATCTATCTGTACTGGCATATATACCTATACTATAATACTATACCTAATTATAGCGTCAAAAGTGGGTGCTTTTGTATGCGAGTGTGTGAAATGATGAAACAGTTTGGAATTTACGCAGGCAAGAAGATTTACTTAAACAATGTAACCTATGTCGATACCTAATATTACTTTAATAATAATTATTTTTTAAATAGAAATTTGTCTAACAATTATGTACCTACCAATATACCTATAATACGGCCTCTGAAAATTATATAATTATCCAGTCTTACTAGAGTAGGTACTTACCTATCTACTTACGTGAATATAGGCAGCTACACAAACCGGAATTAGATAATTAATAATCTTGCAAATATAGCCACATATCTATTTTTTCCTAATATAACTAGGTAACCAGCTATATCTACCGCTCACTGCACCAGTAGCGAACGCACTGTGTAACATAGGTAATAGAAAATCTTTGAATCTTTGCTTACTTTATTAAATTACTTATTATTTTTGGAAATTACCCGCACTACTGAACCGGAAGCGTACCTACTTAGATAGTATACGAAAATACGAACAAAACTCATGAAGCGCCATCTTCATTTTGACTTTTGATCAAATCGAACTAAATCGTCCAAAACTGAGCACCAATAGAATAGCACGATCAATCAAACTGTCACCAAACACAGATAAAAATATTGCAGCCATATTGAAATTTCTTTATAAAAGCGCATGCGCTATGCATCTTTGTGGAAAGCGTCCGATCGTCAATGAAATCCGACGAATCGAATTCGTTGTTCAAAGCCGCCATTGTGAAAGAGGCGGGAACGCATGTCACGTGAGAGAAATTCATGAGATCATTCCTCTCAAGAGCGAGTTCGTTTTTACTTTAGTGGGTTCAGTATAATTGTCATAAATACAACACTAATAAAATTAGAGAACTTAGTATACTAGGTCCGAGGCGAAGTATCCACATCAGCGACTAAATTCTCTAATTCTTAATAGGTACCTTCATAAGTTTTAAAAAATATAGGTACTGTTTTCGTATTATCTAAAGAATCGCTTAACTTGATTGATTTCTGGTGTGTCAATGAATGAATGTTTTTATTAAATGGGGGTAAATTTTTCTAAACCATTTTTTGTATCAGATAATTATACCTACCGCTTGGGAAATATGGAAAAGCAAAGTAATTTTCGAAGTGCCATTTGTTCTAAACTATCTACTTATTATCTCTGTTCATATTATAGACCTTAGTAAAAACTCTCTTTTTAATTTATTTGTTATCTATTATTTGTTGTTGTTGTTGTAATTGTTTGTTTGTATTATTTATATATCTTTTAAAAGTGGTACCTATAATACTTAAGTAATAACTTTTTGAGATAAGTAGAAAAAACTTTAACCCAAGGAGTAAAAACCTATTGTAGGTTATTTATCTTTAATAAGGTCGTACTTATTTTGGATTTGTAATAACATTCTGAACACCACTATCGTGATTTTTTATTCAAAATATTTTCATATTTATTTTATAACAGTTTTAATTTTATGGGAACAATAGGCCATGGATCCATAAAAAAGAACTATTCAAAGCAAAATGTGATCAGTGGATAGCTAAGTACCTAAGTTGCCTAGATCGTTTTTAAAAACTTTGAGGGAACCCTAAACTCGTGAATGAAAGCCATTCGTCCGCCTGTCCCCCCAAATACTTTGTGCCGCCATGAGCAAGGAGCAAGGGCGTGATCGATAAATCCATGGGATGAAACTAAGCTCCAAATTGATCAGTTTGGTCAGTTTTGAAAAATAAAAATTGGCGGTAAAGCGGAGTTCGTTGTTATTTGGTTGATAAAAATAAATTAAAATGTGTTCCGATTATTCTGAAAGTGAAAATGAAATGGACATTGACTGCACTCCACCAGATTTAAGATCGGAAGCTAAATTAGCGATGGAAAAGCTTGCTTCCAGCGAAATCAAAAGAAAATTAAATTTATTATGTAAAAGGTCCTTTTTTATTTCCTTGCATTTTTTTAGGAAAGCACTATATAATGCCTCGGCCGAAATGACAATTGCCTGTCTCGTATCATTGAAGCACTATTTGCCTATTTTGCTGCCTTTGCAATAATGTAGGTACCTACTATTAGGTAGGTAATTACGCACGCTTGAATTGGGAAGTAATCTGGTGAATCCGTATCGAGGCGAATGGAAGTTGATTCACATAGATCTACATTGCAAACATAACAAAGACAAAAATTTGTATTAGTTATTATGTTGGTATATCCGGTAAAATGACAATTTACAATTGTTAAGATAAAATTGATAGAAATAATTATGCTATTTGATATTTTATTTTAAAATAAATATTCTTATTTAATTTTGTATTTAATCATTGTTAAGATGGCGACATTAACATTAAACAAAGCAAAAACAATGTTAGTATACCGGCCGATAGATAATAATAATAATGTTACAATATAATAATAATAATTTTTATATATAATTATTATTATTATTTATAATTTATATAATACGTTTTTAGACTCAAAATCTCGAGATTTAAGCTTCATTTCGGTATTTTGAGAATGTATTATTGAAGATAATTTCACGCTGAATCCAACGATATCCATAAGTCATTTTGTGAAAAAATCAGTTAAACCCTATTTGTTCTCACCCCTTCAATTATAATACCTATTAGCGTGGCACAAAATAGGTAAATACAATCGTTTTCTAGAGGAAATGCCTAAACTTAGTTCATTAAAGCAGGGCGTAGGTATTAGAGAGTGATTAACATAACAGTCACGAATGATATTATTTCAATCTAGTTGTACCCCGCGGTTTCATCCGCGGATATAAAGTATTTTAATTATTTGCTCATCCCACAGGAACATTTCAGTTTTTCGCGATAAAATGTAGCCTATATGTCAATCCAGTGCATAAGCTATCTTGGTACCGAATTTCATCTAAATCCATTGAGCCGTTTGAGCGTGAAGAAGTAACAAAGACTTATATTGTAAATAGAATGTCATATTTTTAAAACAAAATTAATTTGAATTTAGAATTCATAGCCAATCAAAACTTTTTTTTGTTTGAAAAAGTCTGTACTGCAATACGGCAATTTCATAGGTAAAGACCTATTATAAGTAGGTACCTATTGCTAATATGTAATTAAATTATTAATTAGGATTTCCTGTATCTATGTATATATGTAGGGACCCAGGATCTACGAGGACCATGGTCCCACAACACCCAGACAGAACAAGGTGATAATATATCCAAAACTAATACATGCGTTTATTAATAAGGCCGTTTCCGTTGGTCACAGCACGCAGACTCAGAATAAGTATTTTTGCGCTTTTTTTCTGTGCATACATACTTGTCCTGCCACGGGAACCGAACTCGCTGCCTCCGGGCTATGAACCGACCTGCTTCCACCCACCCACTGCTCACCACCCTTGTACCCGGCCGCCATCTTGGAAAAAGGGGTGAAAAAAATTTTTTTCGCGATTTCTTTTTTGCTCTATAACTTTTTAAAAATAGATTTCACAACAATTACATCCACCAATTTTGTAGATGATCATTTGAAGAATTTTTTCTTTATGAAATTTTTTCAATTTAATTCATTTAAAACGCTGTTACAACGCTCCAAAGTTGACCGGGTTCGTCAATGCTCATGAGAATTTGGTCGAAACGAAATGTTTAAGTTATTTTTGATTTTTTGGGGGACAAGGGTGGTGACCCCACAAACTTGAGGTTAAGCTTCTATTGCCCCCCCCCCCCCCCACACATGTCCCAAAAATGAAATTGCGTCCTCTAATAAATGCAAAGCTCGTGTAACATTTCAATGGACTATAATAGACATTTTCACAAACACATTTCCCACATTCACATTTGTTTTAATATAATAGATATATATGTAGATATACTATACGAAGTTTATGTGCGCCCACTTTTTATCGTGGCCAACGATATGTCTTTTTTATTTTTACGAGAGACGTGGCTCGTTGCTCGCTAGCGCTAGCTCGTCGTCTACTTCAATTATTTATAATACCTATAAAACTTGCATCTACCTACTGGTCGCAATAAGAACGTCGTTCTTATTGCCAGATAATACCTACATATACATATTCGGTAGTTATAGGTATACTTATATTTGGAGAATTAATTAAAATTGTAGTGGAGTTTTGGTGGGAAAACCAAAAATATTGCGTCGCGTCGTAGGTACTGTAGCTAGTGAAATGACTGTGAGCTTACTTATCTATATAGATGTGTGGTATCATTTTTTATGCTATGTGTAGCAAATAAATAGGAATCCTGATAAGGAGGGGGCTATCCCACTAGTCCCATCGCGTTTATAAATGATGATGTGATGGGACAACTGCCACTATTTATATAGTATTAGGTCCATGGGACAAGTGATATGAGGTCACCGTAATATGCGCTTATATATCAACATCTGTAACACGCCGTTTGTTCGCCTACGCACAGGAAAAACATTGTGGACTAATAAACACCATTGCATAAGCACCAATGCATGTTCATCTATGAATGCATGTAGATACCTATATTTTCTTGTAAATGTTAGTATTTATATATAAACACCTGCTTTGTTCAATGTCGCAAAGCTTTTCTTTAGAATTTGAATTCACAATAATTTGATAATACCTAGATTTAAGTTTCATTTCATGAGTACTTTTTTATTTAGTTATATAGGAGCGTTCTATAGCATGGACAGAGTACATACATTAAAGGAAAAGAACAAATTAAATTCCACTATGTAGGTTTTTTTTTTATGTTAAGTAATAACGTGACGAGCTAGCCGTTCGCCTGATGTTAAACGACTGCCCATATCGGCTGCAGTGTCACTCGGAACTCTAAAGTATAGAGGTTCGCGTGACACTGCACTGCACACGTCATCCAGAGACATCAGCACAATCTAGTAATAAGATTACTAAACTGTGAGATCAGATCATAAAGTCTCATTTGCCCAGTAATTTCACTAGCTACAGTGCCCTTCAAACCGGAACACAGCAGTGCTTGCGCACTACTGCTTGGCGGCAGAATAACTGGCAAAGCGGTGGTACCTACCTAGACGAACTTTGCAGTAAAGTCCTACCACCTAGTAAAACCCAGGTGCAGTATTTGGCATGTTGACTTGATAATAAGTTTGACAAACGTATTAGAAACTGGGAGCTAGGAATATACCTAAGTGCGAACTTAAGAACTGTCAAACTTTAGTAGAGATGGGCATAAGTCTTTTGTAGTACATATACTAAAACTGCTTTAAAAAAAAGTAAATAAGAACCATGTAGGCATGTATAGCTGCTACAAAATATATACTATATTTTGATACCCCAGATTGCAATTTTCATTAAAATTAACGACTCTCTTTCCATTACGCCCCCTTTGCTTTTCCTATAAAAATTACATAAAATTACTGGCACATACATAAAACTCGCAAGAGGGTACCGATATCCTGATGGGGCATAGAACTGATTAGTTCTGCTACGTGATGTGTCGTAAAGCCTATACAAAACTAATTCGAGATTTACGATACAGTAAATCAAGTTTTGTATGGCCGTGTTGTGAAACTTGTGACTTTATGACAATGGAGTATTTTAGTCATGTCATGATGACTGAAGACAAAACAATTCACACTACAGAATAGGTACAGATACTAGATCTAAAAACATTGATTTAGGTATGAGTATTGAGAGTAGTATTGAGATTAGCGAAAATATTCTAGTTCTGTGGTCATAAAAATAAAGCGTTTTAAATCTAGCGCATAGAAATGAAAAAAGTTAGTATCCGAAATTGAAATATTTTTGGCTTCCAATCCCTGATATCTAAATGTAGGTACAGGTATAAACTAATAGGTTTTTTATTTAAATTGCATAAATCCAGATGATTCTAAATTTATTAAGGATTAACAGTAGCTTTTTAACAGTGCTAATACATAGGTATGTACCTATGTATTAGCACTGTTTTTTTGACCTTAAACAAAAAAATTATCTCAAAAAGTTAACTGAAGTTGTTCGAAGAGTGTATAATTTTTTTTTCAATGGCTTTCAAATGCCATACCTATTATCAAATTATCTTGATGGTTTCTATATACCCTGTTTTGGACTCTGAGGTCCGTATTACAGAACGATGCTCAATAATCGGTCGATGCTCAAGCAGAGATTTCATTCACTAATTGATCACTTTATGAATGAAATCTCTGCTTGAGCACTAATCGATGACTGAGCATCGTTCTATAATACGGACCTTAGATTACAGAACGATGCTCAGTCATCGATTGGTGCTCAAGCAGAGATTTCATTCACTTATTGATCATTTTATGAATGACATATCTGCTTAAGCACCGAATCACATAATTCCAGGGAAATCTTCAATTTTCATATTTTATAAAAAGTAATTCAAATATATATATAAAAATCGCTAAACTAATGTTACGCTTAATATACACATTGAAAGGATATTTTCAGGGTGTATTTTAGGCGTAACATCAATCAATCACCAACGAATCAGTCACCCTGTAAAGCTGCATCGCGCAAACATCACGTCAACTTGGTTTGGAACAAAATGTTAATAATTATTTTATACCTAAGTATTATGGCAGGAATCCATTGTGATGGCCATAAATAATTCACGTCAAACAATCTCCGAGTACAATTTTGTTCCTTATAAAATTTACGACACGTCATAGGCACCGGGTATTATGCAAGGCAAGTCGTGCAATTTTCTTCTCAGACTTTATGGTCTTTTTTTATGGGCGTCTACTTGAGTAATGAAAAACTATTAAAGTGCCCGTGTGGGGATAAAGCGAGGGTCGTTGGGACCTTCCAGTTTTATTATGGCCCGACGAATGGCGCAGCGCTATTTTTATGACCCCGCCAATTTCATGAGCCCCGGTAAAGGAGGGCAACCCTCGTATATGCGTTGAATCATACAATATATTCTTATAATGAGAGAAGTTTGTAGGTATACAAAATGATAATCTAATCTGAATCTCTATCTAATTATTTTAATATTTAATTATTTGACTGGCCCGATAGCTCAGTTGGTAGTGACCCTGCCTTCTGAACTGCGGGTTGTGGGTTCGATTCCCACCCAGGACAAACATTTGTGTGATGAACATCGATGTTTGTTCTGTGTCTGGGTGTTATATTGTATTCTATGTATGTATTTACAAACAAAAAGTATCTAAGTATTGTATCAGTTATCTGGCTCCCATAGTACAAGCTTTGCTTAGTTTGGGGCTAGATGGCGTTGTGTGAGATGTCCACACATATTATTATTATTATTATTATTATTTCTCTGCATGCCTTGGTTGACTGGTATAAAATTCTGTTAGCATTAAGTCCTCCTTTGTACATATTCTGTGCATAAGGTATTAAATAAATAAGCGATGCAAAAATAGATAAACCTGGTTCTCTTATCAGTGTATTTTTTATGTTTGTTGGGTACTTTAGGATTCCGTCATTAATAAAACAATTTAGACAATTCATTTTCATTTGAGATTAGGTATGCCTATAGGTATAATTAGGTACGTAATTAACTAGGTACTTTCAACCACTCAGTAACGCTATAAAGGTCGGAAGAGATGAACAGCATTAGCCCATTCATAAAAACAGGTACTTTCAGATTGGTCCCATATAGAAATTTCATCTATATCAGTCCGATTAACCGGTTTTAAATCAAAATAACTCAAGAATATATACGTAGATTAAAATCATCCAGCATTTAAAAATATGAGGGTCAGCGAGTGCATAATTTTTCACATTGCGTGTATTTAAGTGCACTGCCGTTTGCCACAGAGCGGGTTCCTATAGCGTTATTTTCGACAATTTTCATTCACAACTATGAGCGCTTTTGACAGTTTTCTCCGTTGTTCCAGTCGAAGTAAAAATGCTTTACAAACAGGCTGTTTGACTACCCACTAATCAATATGAATATGTATATAATACTAGATCGTCACACAAGGGATGAAAGGCACTCACAAACGGCTAATTTTAGCACATTTACAAGTAATAAAATCAGAAAAACTCAAAATAGGTAGGTACTTAATGTACCTATTATTGTTCTAAGCCACAAGCACATAAAATTAAATAATGCTTAATGTCAAATATGCTAAGAGACCGTATTTGATGGAAACAGCGAAGTAAAGTATATAATACGAAAATATATTTTATGGTTTTTCTAAATGAATTTAAAAAAAGAATCAGGTGCAAGCAATCAGGCACAATGCAGAAAAGTAAACACATATACCTAAAGAAGAAAGCAGGAAGAGCAAGAAAAGCGATAAATCCCTTGGTCTTTGCTTCAAACTTAGAAATTGGAAAATATATAATGTGGAGAATCAAGAATTTGAATTTCACCACCGACTGAAAAGTTCGTATGTACCTACCTAAATTGAAAAATGAAGAATAAATAGAAGTTCAAGAGTGATCCAGGCTTAGGTCCGTATTACAGAACGATGCTCAATCATCGATCGGTGCTCAAGCAGAGATTTCATTCACTAATTGATCACTTTATGAATGAAATCTCTGCTTGAGCACCGATCGATGACCGAGCAACTTTCTGTAATACGGACCTTAGAGTACTGTCTACGGACCCTGGTTTTATTTACAACAGTGATTTTGACATAAACTTCATTCTATTGTATAGAATGGCGACTTTTCATATATTTTTGAGACACAGAACAGATATTTTTGCTATATGTAATACATCTATAAAGCATCGAACAATTGTCAATGCGTAAATTTAAATTATTCATAAAGTCAAACTTAATTAAAAAAGCCTATTACACAATAAATGATTATGTGTCGGACAAAAAAGCTTGGCCTGAATATCCCAAGCTTAACGGTATGAAAGCTTAGGTACTTTGCCTATTGCCTATTCCTATCTATAAATTCAGTTTCTATTTGTAATGTTTATAATAAGATAATCACGGTATTTTTCTTGCACCGGTGTGACGTGGTGGTTATTTTTGTAACATATTCATTATCTCAATTGTAATGAATTATATACATTGTAAAAGACAGTAGAAAGAAGACAAAAAAAAAATACATCACTGTAAAGTTTCTTGTAGCTTCTTCTTTACAGTTGTAATCGAAGCTTCGGATCAAAGTTTTCAATTCTGCATTGTGCCGGATTGCTTGCACCAGTAGTGAGAAAGAGAACTGCTTTTTTTTCAAACTCATATATTGTAATGGGCTTGCTATATTATTTGACAATAAGCACTTTGTAATTTTATATGCTTAGTGAAATAACTTAATTTTAAGTACCTAGTATAATTTTGACTTGTAAAAGTGCTAAAATTAGCCTATTTGCAATAAATCTTTTGACTTTGACTTTGACTTTGACATCAAAAAAGTAAATTGAATTTTGGATGGGAAAAACCTAATAAATGAGGTTATGTTAATTATAATCTATTTTTCTACCTAATATTTTTGAGAAAATAAAGATTTTAAACCAGATAATCTATGCGTGTATTATCTCTTGTATTATCTTGTTGGTATACGTCCTATAGACCCCTGTAGTACGAAAAAATATTTTTGTTTTAAAATTATTTTTAGCTAGATTTTTCATTTTAATATAGGTAATAAGGTTTACAATATTTTCACTAGGGTATTTCACAACAAGTTTGTGACTAGCTCGTAGAGTAGGTAGTATATTCTTTGATTTTCCTGTAATTGTAATAATAATAATAATAACGCCCAACGATCGAGGACCATGGTCCCACAACACACAGATTTAAAACAAGTATTTGCGCTTTTTTTCTGTGCACACTGTACCTATACATGTCCTGCCGCGAGAATCGAACCCACCGCCTCCGGGCTATGAGCCGACCTGCTCAACCACCATACCACGGTGTCAAAGTATGTTCCAGCAGCGTGCTAGCTATACAGCGAACTCTTCCAAAAAACATGCATATGTACCAAACATGAACTGGCACTCTAACTAGTTATTATATTTTTAATGAATAAATTAATAAAATTAATTTATGAATATAAAGACAATCAAGTGTTGTTGTGTTTTTTTTAATATATTTTAACTTCACACTTCTGTGTATTTAGCCAGTGTCAGCAATTGATAATTTTTCGAATTAATGATATTTTCGCAAATATGTGTCAAGTCACAGTCGAAGTCACCAAGTCAAGTCATTAGTCTAGTCAAAGTCATACTCCTAGTAAAGTGGTGGCAACTTTACTTGAAGCTTCTATGGAGTTTTGGAAACAACACGAAAAAAAACGTTTCACCATCATTATACCGCTTTCCCACACTCATGCCTGTAATCCAGCACTTAACGAATAAAATGCCACCAATCTTATGCACTAACACTGAAAATAAGACAAGTTTTGGAAAATAATACAATGCGGCGACGCGATCTATTTCGTTTTCCCGCCAAAACCTCCGTGTTGTTGTGTTTAGAATGTATACTATTTTAATAATCAAGAAGGTACATTACGTTTTAACAATCATAGACTATCAAGATCATAAAATATGCCTAATAATTATTCTGTAAATATTTCACACTACACGCATGTAATACGGTTCATTTCAAACTGGCAAATCGAAAACTGCTGGTAAGCCGGGCAGCATACCCTTACTCGGACGAAGCTAATATTAGGCACTCGAAGCGACTACCTACATGTAGTACGGGCTTTGTGATGAGAAAATTGTGATCCAAATCGCGTGACCATACCGCCAAGTAAGTATACCTATTGACATTTTTTGTCGGTCTCCACACTTTTGTGTATTTTGTCAGTGCCAAGTAATTGATAATTTTCAAGTCAATGATATTTCATATATATACATGAGGAAGTCATACTCCTAGTAAAGTGGTGGCAACTTTACTTGAAGCTTCTATGAAGTTTTGGAAGCAACACGAAAAGAAACGTTTCACCATCATTATACCATTTTCCCACACTCGCGCCTGTAATCCCAGCACTTAACGAATAGAATGCCACCAATTTTATGCACTAAGACTGAAAATAACACAAGTTTTGGAAAATAATACAATGCGGTGACGCAATCTTTTTCGCTTTCCCGCCAAATAACCAGTATTGACGTTGTCAACTTGGTATCGTGTCATCCACCTCTCATTCCAAGAAGGTTACATCCTCAAATCTTGGGCAGTTATAATTTGTTTGTCATCCATCGATTACGACGAATGGGTTTCAGTTGGCCATTTCCAGTAAATTGACACCACATAGGTACCTAACTACCTACCATCGGAATCAATATCCATTCATCTGGAGTGTACTAACGCAGTATTTTTCAGATCATTCTGCCAATGTCAAATAAGGAATTTTTGTATAGCTATGTCATGTCAAAGTCAAAATGCCACAGACAAGTGGATGTTTTTTTGCTCCACACTTTTGTGTATTTAGCCAGTGTCAAGTAATTGATAATTTATCAAGTTAAAAATCTTTCACGCAGATTCAAGTTAAGTTACGTAACGTCACAGTCCAAGTCATGAAGTCCAGTCCAGTCTAAGTCATGCTCCTAATAAAGTGGTGGCAACTTTACGAGAAGCTTCTAATAGAAGGACTCCATTATGGAGTTTTGGATACAACACGAAAAGAAACGTTTCACCATCATTATACCACGTTCCCTTACTCATGCCTGTAATTCTTAACGAATTACTTTGTAGTACTTAACGAATAAAATCCCACCAATTTTATGCACTGACACTGAAAATAACACAAGTTTTGGAAAATAATATTTAAAATAATGGTTTCTGGTAAATAACTTTATTTTATTCGTATGTACCGTACATACGAATAAATAATAAAGTTATCGTGAAGTATGATAAAAAAATCGTGTAAGAATAAGACAGGTTTACTAATACAAAAAACATAGTCTGAAAGAGACTCACTCGGGGTGATAAAACGATTTCTGTGGCATTTGAAATACATGGTTTCTTTTCTATTCTACCATGCCAACTTTAATTTTATTCTAGCAACTGTGTGAAAGAGATAGTTCCTTATAAGTAGGTCTCTCATTCTCTCTCTCTCTCGTACAATTGCATTAATTCTAAAAAAAACGTTATTTAGGTCCGTATTACAGAACGATGCTCAGTCATCGTTCGGTGCTCAAGCAGAAATTTCATTCCTAATTTATCACTTTATGAATGAAATCTTAAGCACCGATCGATGACTGAGCATCGTTCTATAATACGGACCTTAGTTTTGGCAAGTTTTTTTTATTTTTTTTATTTTTTTTTTTTAAATTATATTTCGAGTTGCCCTTCCAGAGATACACGGCATACATATAGAAGTCCTGGCTTGGCAAAGACAATTTTGTTTGTTGTCTATGCCAAATAGTACGCGTTTCCATTCGAACGTTCCTATTGGCTGTTGAGGAAAAAATGTTTTGCCAATCCAATATGGCGTCTTTTGTGTTATGAGATGACAACATCGCAGTTTGTGTCCTATTTGTCATCAATTTTACGCTTTTTATTCGACGATAACTTATCGCCCTCACAAATTCAAAGTGAGTTGGTAACTATAATGGGAATCGTAATTACTTGACACGCGTCTTGTTCACACACTATTCATGCGAGTGTTCGGAAAAGTACCTTGCTCTCCGTAAAAATGGCGGGTGTGTTATCTTCAATGGCCTGTGTTTTCGTTTCAGTCACAGAGTGAAATTGTGTTTTGTAAAGTGATACACATTGATAAATTAAAAATCGTGCGGTAAATTTGCAGTGAAAGGACGGAATATGCTGTTTGATCTGACACTTTGTAAGATCTGGTAGCGAATTGGTGCAGGTGTCATCGTCTTTGATGAAATTATCAGTATGTCGCGCTGGGGCAGAGGCCGAAGCGGCAGTGTGGCCGTACCGTTGGATAGTGCCCTATTTAGGGAGAACAGTAACTGTCCTACAGCCGCGCGGTCAGCGGGAACCGTTGGTAAATGGGGAATTACTAGCTTTACGTCAATCAGGAGTGCACCTTACGGTAAGAACTATGAACATTCTCTCAATGGCACAGTTGTCATTATAAAATAACCTTGAATTATGCTACATTATTAAATGCTTTTTCTTCAGCATTGCTAAACGATAATCCCATAAGACTACTCCTGGTCACAACTAGTGAAAGTTAGATATCTATGTTTACTTGGTGCAATTTTCATTACTTGCGATATAATTGCGATACCATTTCCTGTTCAGCTAACTATGATTTACTTAGTGCCATATCAACAATAATTTAAGTTATTTGAAACACTACTAAAATTAAGCCTCATATAATTATTATTAATTATCAATATATAGTACAGTACCTAGATGTTTATTTTGTCTTTCAGCATATGCAAATAATATTCTGAAAAAGCCTGTGCAAGATCAGAATAGTCCATTAACAGTTCCTGCAGTTGAAACTGAGCAACCACCACCGAAGCCTAAGAAGTTTTTCAAGTCCCGAAATGCTGAACAATATCCTCCAGTTCCGCAAATCACTTATGCTCCACCTGTGCCTGCTGCTCCATTATCCCCTGAGCATCCTTCCAATAGCAAGGAAAAGAAAGCTAACAAAAGGAGTAGAGCTTATACCAGGGACTCATCATCACCAGAAATACCATGGCGTAGCTCTGAAAAAACTAAAACAAAGAAAAGTGTAGCAACTAAAGCCGCAAAGAAGGAAGAAGCATTGGACCCCAATATCCAACCACCAAATAAGAGATATTTGGTTCGAAATCGTGATAAAGTGATTAATTATGCAGAGGATGGCAGTAATAGTCCTATACCGGATTTAAGCCGGTATGATCCTCCTCCTCCGCCCAAAATACAGCCACTGAAACTGCCATCTCCCAAGTTACCTTCTCCTAAAGTTCCATCGCCTAAGGCAAGTCCAATTGTTTCAAGTCCCATTCCTACAAAAACAGATGTGGTTAGTCCATCTACAAGCAAAGAGGCAAGTGAAGAGCGCAAACCACCACCTATAGTACTAAGAATATCCAAAGGCACTTCAAGGATAGTCAGTACTGATTCAAATGAAGGCTTTACATCACCTGGATCTGACAGACATTCTTCTATGGACACCCATTATGATTTTGGATCTGAGCATATCAAAAAAAGTCCTGCAGTGGACACTATATGTTCTCCTAAGCATGAAGGACTTAAAATAACAATAAAATGTTCAGGCTTAACAGATAGTAAGAAAGAGAAAAAGAAAGAAAAGAAAGAACATAAATCTCACAAAAGACATCATCACAAAAATTCTGATGATGAACCTCTGAAAAAACCAACTTCTCCTTTGCCAGGATCAGATGCTTATGATCTTTATAAAACACTTGCATCACCTGCTTATGTTAATGAAAAAGAAATCAAACAAAAGCTGCCATCTGGAGATGATATTGAATCACAGCTGGCTAGACTTGACTCCACTGGACCTCTCAGATCTCTTAGGTCTCCCAGGCTTGAAGTACAACCAAATGAACCTCACCCAGAACCTAAACCACCAGAAACTTCAGGTAGATCCCGAAGAAATAGACCAAACATAAATTATAGTGAAACTGATGACTATTTGGATGCATTAACAACAAGTCTTGCTAATAAACAAATAACAAAAACAGTTGGTGACCTCAGAAAGGAAGGTAGAAAAGGAAGAAAAAAGTATGACCCTATTATTGAAGCACCGGATATCACATCACCTGTACATGAACAAGCAATTGAGAAGCCTGAGAGTCATTTAGAAAAGAATGACTTGATTGAAATGCTGTCTAGTGGTGAGAATAGAAAAGAAACATACAAGAAGCCACATAAGAAACAGAAACATAAGCACAAGCATTTAAGTCCTGATCACGACAAAGACATTGTTCAAGATATGAGAAATTTGGAAAGTATGCCTTCAGAAAGCTATGCTGGTCAATCTGAATCTGTTGATCAGGAGCTAGACCATGAAGATGTGCAAGAGGAGTCTCCGGCTAGTGCTAATGAACCTCAAGGTATGACTCCAAACACGCAATCATCTGACTCAGCTTACAACAGTTGTCCTAATGAAAACTTTGATGAGGATTCTCAAAGACATTCTCAAGAAGCAGTTTTCAAGCCTCCTATGATGGAACCTGAAAATCATATAGACATTCCCGTGGACAAGCCTAGTGTCAAACTGGTTATTACTAAGAAAAAGGGCTCAATATTTAAGAGCAAGTCTTTAGTTAATGACCTTCAATCTCCTTTGCCTGCGAGGAAGAGACGTCATCTGTATAGACATGAATGGGCAAATGATGTAAGTAATCTTATCAACATAATATTTTTTTGATATCTATCAAACATAAGCAATAAAGTGCAGCCATAACTGCAAAACTTAAATTTTATCTGCTAAGTCATAATCATTTATCTATGTGTTCTGTAGTTATCAAAAGGTGAAAATAGCATAGATGCTATCTATCAGCTTCTACTTTACACATTCTTTGATAAAAGTACCCTATGATGACCATGGCACTGTCAACTGTCACTAACATGCATACAATTCTTCATCCAACCTATTAACTAGTTCACTCGACGAAGTGCTTAACTTTTTTTTATGGATAGGCTGTATTTATGTATAAGTTATATTTAGGGTTGAAGCTAATTAGTGAAAAAATTTGCAGGGGTTGTTTGGAATCAGTAGCTGCTTACATTCACCAAGGAAAAAAACTATTTATATATAACTGGTTGTAGATTCTATACTATCCCTCACAACATTGTGCTCTTATTCACTCTTACCTTATGAATAGGTATAGGAATTATTTGATTGAAAGGTACTTCCTAATCATTGAATTCCTTTTCAGACACAATATTAACTTTAAATAAATTATCTTTTCATTATGAAATAAAAGTATATGGAGGTTTTATTGCTCATGCCCAGTACTTAAAATTATGACATTACACTACCTTACTTAACTCATTATAAAATCTATGTAAATAAAATGTAGTTATTTCAAGCTCTATGCTATGCAAGCTAATAAACTTATTATTTGGTATTAAGAACTGACAAACAAAAATGGTCATTCCATGAAAATATTTAATAACAGCCTTAATAATAATAATAAACTTTTTTAGTGAGGTTATTAAGCATAGATTTTATTTTTGGTCATAATATGAAAACATTTCAAAACCTTTTCTTATTCACAGAAAGGAAATGAGACTCCAAGGCCTGAACCACAGGAGAATGCAGAGGTAGCTAATCCAGTGGCTGCAGTGTCCGAGGAGTTACAGCGGGTCACACGGTATAGGGCTCCAGATCCCATTGTAGATGATCCCACTTCAACAGAAGCAATTAAACCTTATACAAGTGTTAAATGCCCCAAAGAGTCTAAAGAGGTATGTCTGCTTTTTTTTACATTTTTAAAATAGGTTTTCATAGTGCAGGCTTTACCTTGTATAACTGGGGTTACAATATTGTTTCTCCACATTATTGCATTGCTTGAAAAGATTTTAAAAATGCTACTGTGCATGTAAAGTGACAAATTTTTGTTTACTAAACCTTTTTTTATGTAATTGAATGATGTCACAAGTTAGTTGTTGAAATTTTTCAGTCACCCATAACAGTTGTGGTGCCACTCAAAACAAAATATATAGTTTCGCGTGCACTCGTCATCCTGCACTGTGAAATCAGTAAAGCACAAAATCCATTAATTTAGTTGTAAATTATATTTTTAGTTTCATTAATAATTTAATTTCCTTATCCACAGTTCTACACGGTTGTGAGAAACGTAAAGAAAGCACATCAGATACAAGAAATTGGGGAGTTCCAGGAGTTTAACGATGATGTGGAGTATATCTTAGATAACTTACAGGTATTAAAAAAAAATATTTACTTATAATATAATAGTGTACCATGATTGTGTACTTTGAGAGTTTTGTGTAATGTTGAATGATTTTGATGATGAATCACACTCGTGACTTGCCCAAAAGATGTTGTTTGTGTTTGTTTCTCTTTCAGACATAGGGTATAACAAAATAAATTCACCTTGTTGGTTTGCCCTTCGGTTTGCCTTAATTGAAACTGTATAATAGTAGCTTCTGTAAATTAAAAAAAAAAAGGTATATATTTTTGAATTAAGCATGGACCCAGGAATGAAGCATTAAAAAAATATTTAGAAAAAACTCCACTGGTAATATGGTAAACACGCAGCTATTTATTAATGAAAAAATATAACATCTACCGTCTAACCTGACTGCACATGAATGAAAACATATACATGATATTATTGTATTGCTTATAATATATGATTAGCTGCAATCAGTCTTTGGACTGTAAGCAGGTTGGTGTTTGTGGTTCGGAGTGTAGGAAAAGTGGTCAAGTGAACACATCTACTTTTATGTTTTATGCATTTGTATGTCTATGTAAACAAAGATTTAACAACTATATTATTCTGTGGCTGGGTGTATGTGGGACCATGGTCCTCATAGTACCTGGGTCCCTAGACACAAGGAATCCTAGTTAGGGTTCAGGATCTATGTATGTGATCTTTATTATTAAATAAATAATAATAAATATGCACAAACTAATCATTCCATCATATTTCAGGACAGTAATCCGATTTCGACGCGATGTTTGTCTGCGATTACTCTGGCGAGCAAATGTACTGCGCCCGCGTTCCGCATGCACTTGCGAGCGCACGGCACCGTGCAGAAATTCTTCAGTGCGCTGCATGATGCCACCAACGATCAGGTAGGATATTCAGTCTTTCGGGTTCGTGAAATTTTCATCAAACCTTACAAATTCGTCTGGAAACTTACCCCACATTAATAAACTGTTTATCAGTGGAACAGCGGGACTGTGTTTTATCTTGTTTTATCTTGGCCTATTTTAAATTAGATAGAAAGAGAGAGATAAAATAAACATTCTTGCGCTGTTTATGAGTAAGGGGGTTAGAATTTGTCTTTCTAAATAGATAGTAGAGCAGCCCAAGTGAGTGTAAAATGCTTCTTTAAGGAAGGAAATTTAAATACCATACATGTAATTGGTTATTTATTGGCGGCCCTATTATTGTATCGGAACTGTTGGACACGTAAGTTCTTTTAGTTTCGATGCAATCAGCGAGAGCTCATAGAAAGTCGAATATTTTGTGTTCAATTTTATTATAATTTTTTAATAAGCATAAAAATTCTGACGAGACATTTCAACAGCACTTTTCAATATTGATTTATTAAATATATTTGGTACTCAAGTATATACAAGGTGGAATTTAATGCGTTCTTTTCCTTTAATGTATGTATTCAGTCCATGCTATAGAACGCTCCCATATAACGAAATAAAAAAAGTACTTATGATATAAAACTTAAATCTGGGTAGTATAAAATTACTGCAAATTTAAATTTTAAAGAAAAGCCTTGTGAAATTGAACAAAGCAGATGCTTTATTGCAGATTGTTTATTGTGTGTTGTTTACCGTTAAATAGACCTTTTGGCTGTCATGCAGCTATTTTTGGAGGCACTAAGTACTAAAACAAAACCATTTTTTTTTGTAAATTGGACCTTGTACGAATATTCTATAGCATGGTCTGAGTACATACATTTAATTGCGAATTCAATTCCACCGTGTATAGACAGCCTCTGTGGTGTGGTGGTTAAGCAGGTCGGGTCATATCCTGGAGGCGGCGGGTTCGATTCCCGCGACAGGACAAGTATTTGTGCACAGGAAAAAAAGCGCAAATACTTGTTCTGAGTTTGGGTGGGACCATGGTCCTTGTAGTTCCTGGGTTCCTAGACAGGGGTCCAGGATCTATGTATGAGATCGTTGGGCGTTATTATTATTATTATATACTTAAAGTATGCAATGTCAATGTGTTAGGAATGTTTCGTACTTACGCGCGTATCGTAGTACTTTTTTTGCTTTCTATAGCTAGCTTTTTTGCGCTCTTTGCTCACGTGGTTGAACATGCATCGTTGATTCGGTGCGTTGACCCGGGGCGGGAACACATGTGTTATCGTAGCGATTATCGAAATCAAAATAGATATCTTGTTTGTTATTATTGCGAGTTTAAAATGACATGACATATCTAATAATTTTAGATAAAATAATTGAATTATTATACAGAAGTTACGCAATTAGATACATTTTAAACAGGGTTTTCATTTTAATTATGATTAATTACGGTTGACGCTCATTATGAGGACGTCGCAAATTTGCCTATTTTCTTTTAATATTATGCAACCACACAACACATTCCATCTATGTAAACAAATGAACCTGTCAAATATAATGCTGAGCCAGCCCATAGTCGATGAGTAATTTTCAGTTTATGACGTGGGCTAGCCGTTTTACAATATCGACCAATAGGACCAATAGGTCGATTATATAGCTCTGAATCTGAATGTTCTGCATCTCGATTGATTTATGACGCGGCCTATAGGAAACGAGGTCAGGACTTTGAATTTTATATGTATAAAAGATAGAAGATAACTGCTATGATCGTCAATTGACTAAAGCGTGACCTCGCGGAAGTTCATCTTAAATACAAAATGATATCTTGTGTAATTCTGCTAAGATGATAAGCTTTATTTTAGTGGAGGTGCAGATATTCTTGTATGTGATAAGAACGTGTCGAGGTCTTATAACGAAATGTAAACTTGTTACAGAGTTTGGGCCTGTGTACTGCGACGGTAATGTTTGTGTTGTCACAAGACCGCCTCAACATGGATCTGGATCGGGAATCGCTGGAGCTCATGCTCAACCTGCTCGAATCGGATGCTTCACATAAGTAAGTGTTGTTAACAAGTTGAACAAGTAAACAAGTTGAGGCACCACGTGATCTGCGCAGTAATAAAAACGCACAGTCATGTGCTACGCTGGCCTCGACAGGGCTCAACTGTTTTGCTTCTCTTTTATATACCACTTTATTTATTTAAATATTTTTCAATCTCCTTTTCACGTGACGTGATAGAGACTTATCGCTATCCAGTCAGTGTTTGCTAATTGAAGGGTTGAGAATAAAAAGGGTTTAACTGTCAAATTGATAGTTTCGAGAAAATTGACTTTAAGCTTCAACGGCGTCATTTTAATGTAGAGTGCTTATAAGGTTTATGTAAGTTTGAGTAGCTTGTAAATGTTTTAATTCTATTTTAAAATACTAAATATAGTACTAATTCATTACTGTAAAAATATAATATAATAAAACAAATATAATAATGTTTTTTATGCTAAGCGAATTGTATTCCTGTGACAGGCAAACCGTTTTTAGATTCAAAATCTCGATATTTAAGCCTCATTTCGATATTATGAGAATGTATTATTGTAGATAATTTCACGCTGAATCCAACGATACTAATAAGTCATTTTGTGAAAAAATCAGTTAAACCCTTTTTTGTTCTCACCCCTTCAATTAACAAACAGTTAATTTTTGCTAGAAGTCGAAATCCTAGGTACTTAATCCTCTACTATTCAGAAAGGTTCTAACCTTTCTGAATAGTAGAGGATTAAGTACTGTAACATGATGATTTTATAGTATTGATTAGCTTAGTTATAGAGCATAACTGATAAAATACTTAAATATAACGCATAAGCTAATGTATGCTATAAAACGTACAACTTCTCACGCTCTATATAACATTTCATGTACCTAACAGATTATTATAGCGACTGCTTATAAATAAAGGGTTAATGTTTTTTATGGAGTTAGATGATAACTTTCCCAGTAGATTTGGAAATAGTTACAGTCTATGTTATTATGCTTTGCAGAAACGCTTTGGATGATTGTGGTCTGACATCGGCGCAATTAGCTAAAACACAAGAGAGGGTTCGTGAATTGTGCGCTGAAATTAAGAGCCAAGGAAAAGCTCAGCACTTGGACTTGGAGAACATTACCGTAAGTATATTTTGGTAAATAACTTGCATATCCTTTAAAATTGACGTTTAAAATCATGTCTTGTACAACGGACTCATTATGAGTAGTCCAAGAGGTTTGACCATCGGTACTTCTCTTGTAAATCAATTCAAGGGTTGAGATCAAAAAGGGTTTAACTGTAAAATTGATAGTTTCGAGAAAATTGACTCTAAACTTCACCAGCTTCATTTTAATGTAGAATGCTTATTAAGTAATAGAAAAGGTTTATGTAAGTTTCAGTTGCTTGAAAATGTGCTAATTCTATTTAAAGATACAAAATATAGTACTAATTCGTAAAATTACTAAAAAAATATAATAATGTTTTTATGCTAAGCGAACTGTATTCCTGTGTCAGATAAACCGTTTTTAGACTGCAAAATCACGAGATTTAAGCCTCATTTCTGTATTTTGAGAATGTATTATTGTAGATAATTTCACGCTGAATCCAACGATACCCATAAGTCACTTCATCCTCATCCCTTCAATTGATCTTTTGATTTACAAGTACATGTCGTCAAGAAAATGATAACTCCTCAGGTGGGCCACCTCGCAATGGAGACTCTCCTCTCGTTAACGTCGAAACGCGCTGGCGAATGGTTCAAGGAAGAGTTGCGGAACTTAGGAGGCGTAGACCACATCGTCCGGACCATACAGTACTGCGCCAGCAGGCTCGAGGCACCCGCGCATACTTGGACTGATACTGACGTCGACGTGCTTAGGAAGGCTGACCGGTGTATGCGGGTTTTGGAGAATGTGAGTACACTTGCTTATTAGTTTCTGTGCTGGTGTTATTTTTATGCTATATATAGGAAACAAGCATACAACTCTTCTGATAGGATAAGGTCACAGTATATGGAAATTTGTAATGCTAGATGTGCCATGTTATGTGTTTGAGAAAAACACAATTTGGTAATTTTAAAATATTGGGGACATTTAGTGCCATTTAACCCAATAAGCAAAGCTTTACTATGGGAACCAGCTTACTGATAGAATACTGATTTATATAGTACAACGATGTACCTTTTTTTTATTTTTTTATTGTTATTGCTTACTGCTAATACATTTTAATAACTCTGTTTATTATTGCTGCGTATATATATATAATTATTTGTATTTAGGTACATTGTGTATGTATATATATTTATACTTATTGCGTTATATATATTTTATGTACGTTTGTATGTATTTATTTATTGTATTGTTTAGAATGTGTTTATATATATATATATATATACATATATATACATATATATATATATATATTTATATATATATCTCTTCTATATTTTAAGAAGTTAACTATTATAATTATATCATTTATATGAACGAAATAGTTATGTGCACCCCGTCCTTTACCACTTCGTCAAATTCTCTCCATCCAAAGGTTGCCTGGAAGAGATCGCTTTTAGCGATAAGGTCGCCCATTGTTACACTTTATATAATTGATTGTTTTCTTTTCTTTGTATTTTTTATCATTTGGTGTGTACAATAAAGAGTTCATCTATCTATCTATCTATCTTGTTCCTGTTGATGTACCTGTGATTGTAAATACATACTTTTAAAATCATATATCACCCAGACGCAGAACAAATATCTATTTTCATTACATTACACATATGTTTGGGTGGGAATTGAATCCACAAGGCAGTTCAGAAGGCAAAGCCTGTCTAAAGGCTAAGGTCATAAGGCTAGTCAGGCCAATCAGGTGAGGTGGTTCTATGTGTTTTCTGTGACATCTCGGACAATACGCACAAGAACTGCATGATTTCGTCAGTTCCATTCCGACAGGACGACAAGGTGCGGGGAGTCGTTTTACTCATATACAGGATGGTTTTTTGAAAAAGGCGGTGATGGCCAATTCTACCACCGAAACTACCAGAGTTAGAGACAAATCGTGAAAGGACTCATGCTCTCGATTTATAAGAAAATACTAACAGCAATAATAATGATAATAATATTTTTTTAGTCTTGCCTTTTACTTTTGCCGGAAGTCGACCCGAATGATGACGAATGAAATAGTTAAAATTTTCTATTTCATTTAGGTCGTTAGAATGAATAGGCTCTTCTTAGGTCAGCGTGTTACACCTTTGAATGAATTCGTTTAAGATCAGGTAAGTTGTGGTAAAATAATAAAATATGCCCATTTGTATATAAACAAATAAGTACGTGGGAAAGGGTGAGTTTACTTGTTTTTGGGTTTTCTATTTCTGCTACACATACCCCTGGATTTTCATTGGTTATCAAACTCATGTCAACTTAACACATGGTATATGCTCATTTGTTGAAAACCGCTGATGATCAACAGGCAATGAGTATTTGGTGTGTTAAGTTGACACGAATTTAAGGAACGTACGAGAAACAGGGGAAGTCCGCTATTGCAGTCCCCAATACATGCTTTGAATGATCCGATCTTAAGCCATATTGTAGCTTGATGGCTGGATGAATGAATGCGAAATGTAGTTAGTTTGATATTAAAGAACCATCCATCTTACTAATTTTCGAACTAAACGGGACATATTTTGACAGCCTCTGTGTTGTGGTGGTTGAGCAGGTCGGCTTATAACCCGGAGGCGGCGGGTTCGATTCCCGCGACAGGACAAGTATTTGTGAACAGAAATAAAAGCGCAAATCCTTGTACTGAGTCTGGGTGTTGTGGGACCATAGTCCTCGTAGTTCCTGGGTCCCTAGACACAGGGAATCCTAGTTAGGGTCCAGGATCTATGTATGTGATCGTTGGGCGTTATTATGATTATTATTATTATTACTATTATTATATTAATCCACAGATAATAATACGAACGTCTTGTTTCTACAGGTGACACAACAAAACGAAGACAACCAGCTATACCTTGTGAGCGAATCGCTAGGTTGCGCGCGCACTATATCTAGCCTATTAAGGCGGTGTACGACCGAAGCGCGACTGGAGTCTCCCATTAGAAACGTGTTGTTGGACGCTGCGTTACCTGCCATCAAAGTGCTCGTTAATCTATCGCACTCGTTTAGAGCTAATGAAGGTAAGGCAAACTCTTTATTGTTTTACTTGCTGTGACTCTCGGTTCTGCCGTTTTGATTTCAGGGGGCTAATTATAATGGTGTAAGAAATTTTATAACAAACGGCTGCTTGCTTGCTAATCAACTAGTTTTAGTTTTACTAGTTGTAGTTAGTTTTAGTTTTTAGTTTTTCGCATAAACAGTGCAATGATGATGCCTATTGACATTTTCCAAGACCCGATAAATTGTTTTACACTGCCGTTTATTCTTCTCTACTGTTACTGTCCATCCAAAGGTTGTTTGGAAGAGATCGCTATCAGCGATAAGACAGCCCTTTGTTACACTAGTTCGTAAATATATTTATTCCTGATTTTGTACTTCATTGGTGAGACAATAAAGAGTTCTCTTTGTCTATCTATCTATCTATAAATATCAATATTTTATTATCATCATCAATCATCACAGTCCTTGTGACATTTTACATGATTAAAACACCGTCAATCGATTAAATAAGCCGTTTCATATATAGGCTTATTTATTCACGAGCGAAAGCGCACCGCACGATCGACATATAAAATGAGTCTTTTATCATCAGCCTCTGTGGTTTGGTGGTTGAGCAGGTGGGCTCATAACCTGGAAGTGGCGGGTTCGATTTCCGTGGCAGGACAAGTATTTGAGCACAGGAAATACTTGCACTGAGTTGGTGTTGTGGGACCATGGTCTTTGTAGTTCCTGGGTTCCTAAATACAGAGAATCCTAGTTAGGGTCCAGGATCTATGTATGTGATTGTTCGGTGCTATTTAAATTTATTTATTTATTCATTTAGAGTCATTATTTCATATTACATAGTTATTATTTTATTTATTGGATATCATAACTTACCTGATTTTTTTTTATTCCAGTATCAATCGGCGCCCAAGTAATTGGTGCCCAACCATCGGTTATGGAGATATGCCTCATCATTTTAAACAATCACAGAAACTTTATACCAGATAATAGGAATTTCGAATTTAGTGTTTGTGTAAGTAACAGTATTTTGTATTATAAAATTTAATGAGTAGAAATTCAAATCCAAAATATATTTAGAAGTCATTATCATCAGCCGGAAGACGTCCACTGCTGAAGTGCAGATAGATGAATGTTTGATAGAAATTTATTACGATTTTCAAACAAATCAAATCAATGTTTTTTTTTTATGTTAAGGGCTGACGCGACGAGCTAACCGTTAGCCTGATGTTAAGCGACACAGCTGCCCATATCAGTTGCAGTGTCACTCGAAACTAAAGTATAGAGTTTCGCGTGACACTGCACTGCGCACGTCATCCTGAGACATCAACACAATCTAGTAACAAGATTACTAGACTGTGAGATCAGGTCATAAAGTCTCATTTGCCCAGTAATTTCACTAGCTACAGTGCCCTTCAAACCGGAACACAGTAGTGCTTGCGCACTACTGCTTGGCGGCAGAATAACTGGCAAAGCGGTGGTACCTACCTAGACGAACTTTGCAGAAAAGTCCTACCACCTAGTAAATAAACTAATAAAAGTAATATAAACTTAAAAATTCTAATACCAATCATAGTTTCGAGTGATTTGAAGATTTACCTTATCAAAAATGCATCCGTAGCTGTAGTTGGGATGTTAGTTGGTATTTATTTACAATAACGCATTTTAGAGCCCAGGTTGGTTTATAGAGATTTTGGTTTGAGCATTTATTTAGAAAATCTCTCAAGCTTTCATTGAAGTGGTTTATAAATGCGGAGTTCAGTATTTGTTTTGATGTGATTGATACTATATCTATGTGCATCATAGGACGTTTTTAGATATTATTCGTTATTATTATATTATATTTTGTTCTTTGGTGTTATTATGTAAGGATATTTATAAGGGTCTATCTAAAAATATTATAAAATAACGATTTTTATAAAATCAAATGTTTCATTTGTTTTACAGGTGCTTCTACTTCTAATAAATCTTGTACAAAACAACGAGGTGAACACACAGAGGCTGTTGAGCGTGCGGATCCGGGTGGACAATGGAGAAGACATCATATCCAGGAGTTTGGAATCACTGGGTCTCATTGTGGATCTGTTCTATAAACGAGAAGACTTGGCGAAGTAAGTAAATTGTTATAAAGGCAATCAGGTCTTGAGAAAAGTTACTGTGGGTTATCCATTATCTGTGCACCACAGAAACACTGGCAAGACATCAAGAAGTTCTGAAACGCCTATGTGTCTTTTGAGTGTAAGGTTTTCTAATTGAAGGGTTGAGAATAAAAAGGGTTTAACTGTCAAATTTACAGTTTCGAGAAAATTGACTTTAAACGTCAAGGGCGTCATTTTAATGTAGAGCGCTTATAAGGTAATAGAAAGGGTTTATGTAAGTTTCAGTTGCTTGAAAATGTTTTAATTCTATTTAAAATTACTAAATATAGTACTAATTCATACAATTAATGTAAAAATATAATATAATAAAATAAATATAGCAATGTTTTTATGCTAAGCGAACTGTATTCCTGTGACAGATAAACCGTTTTTATACCCAAAACCTCGAGATTTAAGCCTCATTTTGGTATTCTGAGAACGTATTATTGAAGATAATTTCACGCTGAATCCAACGATACCCATGTCATTTTGTCAAAAAAATCAGTTAAACCCTTTTTATTCTCACCCCTTCAATTTTGCTACCTTGTCAAATAGAATTATGTTGTTCATCATTAATTTCCCTTTTTGTGTTCCAGGCGGGCCGAAGAGAACACCGATGCGTTATTAGATGGCGAGAAGGAAGACGATGATAGCGACAAGAAGAAGCAATCTCAGGACGATATTGATGAAACTGTTGCAAAGTGTAAGTATTTATTTGGTATAAACTTATTCAAATTTCAAGCTTTCTCGAACTCGAGAAATTGGATTACATTCGAGACGTGTTCAAAATAACCGGAACTCGAGAATTCTTCAGTTGTGAACTTGATTTACGTCAAGCATGTCGGCCGACTATTTATCGCGTAACATTACCTGCACTCCGACCCGTTCATTCGATTTGTGAAAAAAAAAGTAAAAACTGATTTTCGGACGAATCGATTAATGCTCTAATATTCTTGACAGCCTAATTATCTAAGACAAAAACATAAGTTCCTAATTATTTTATAGGTTAATATTGCTTCTAGACTTCTAAGTCTAGTCTAGGGATACTAAGTCAACTGATTTGATTTGTAAGAAATAATCTCAATCAAAACTAATAAATACCTAATACCTATGCTATGGTTGACTGACTGATAAAAAGACTAGAAATGTAGACTATTGTTACGTAGTAACAAGTCATTAGTGTACCATTTCACGTAATTTTCGTTAAAAATATTTTCTTTTTCTTTGTTTGCCGATTTTCAGTGATTTTAGTTGCAAATTTTTATCGTCACATCCCTAAAGTTTGCGCATATTCATGGCTTTGGGATTTCTTCATTCAGGTACAATATTTCTTTAAAATAATCATTTTAACGCCCACGCTAAAATATGCCGTAGTCTTTTACATCTATGGCAATCGAGAAATCAGAAAACCCACTATGTACTCATTCGAACTAGCTTCTTCAACTGACTTGTATCCCGGGTGTCAATGTGAAATAGCGAGTGCTGTATGTTCCCTGGGGGACGACAAACCTACGTTGCACTACTTTTTTTTTTGTTTGGTTTTGGCTTCACACTTTTGTGTATTTAGCCAGTGTAAAGTAATTGATATATCTCAAGTTAATTCATATCATATAGTGTGTCAAGTCAAGTCACAGTCCAAGTCATCAAGTTAAGTCATAGTCAAGTCTAGTCAAGTCATACTCCTAGTAAAGTGGTGGCAACTTTACCAGAAACTTCTATGGAGTTTTGGAAACAACACGAAAAGAAACGTTTCACCATCATTACACCACTTTCCTACACTCATGCCTGTAATTCAGCACTTAACGAATAAAATGCCACCAATTTTATGCACTAACACTGAAAATAACACAAGTTTTGGAAAATAATACAATGCGGCGACGTGATCTTTTTCGTTTTCCCGCTTAAAACTCGTTGCACTACTTAAGACTTGAATCCTAGGGGAAGTAAGGATTAAAGCTCAGCAGCACCATGTCGTCTGCATAGCTAAACGTAGAGCGCGTCCGCAGTGCTGGCGCGCGCGGGCACGCACATGGAGCACTCGATGGTGGGCGCGTACATCGCGCTGCTGCTGGGGCACACGGCGGTGACGGCGCCGGCGCACGCGGCCGCCGTGCGCGCGCGCGTGCCGCTGTACGCGCCGCTGCTGCCCACCCTCCACAAGTACTACACCTTCCTCACGCTCACCGCCAGCGTAAGTACCACTTATCACACTTCAAACCTATCTACTCATACACAAACACTCTCACCTTTACACACAAACACACTTCACCCATTGGGGTGATATAATAAATAATAATATAATTTATTGACATAAAAACATAAAACAGATTTTGTTTTTCTTTTTTGCCACAGTTACAATTTTTGTTACATACTGGTACAAATTACTTATAAATTAAAATATAATAAACAACTTGGACTTTTAAAAAATTGCAGTTAAGACTAATGGCATCTGAGCTAGTAATAAAACTGTGTTACAGATGTCATTGCCCTCCGTATTTTGAAGATACAGTTCATTATGTTTGTAGCATGGATAATTGTTTCTGTGTAATTTAACGACTTTTTATATATATATTTATAACAGAATGATACTGATGATGACTGATGAGATTGCATGCAATAAAAATTGTGATGTGTGAAGTGAATGAATAAAATGTATGTATGTGTATGAATAGTGTAATGACAATTCATTACACTATTCATACACATACATATATTTTATTCATTCACACATCATAATTTTTATTGCATGCAATGTATCATTCTGTTATAAATATATATATAAAAAGTCGTTAAATTACACAGAAACAATTATCCATGCTACAAACATAATGAACTGTATCTTCAAAATATGGAGGGCAATGACATCTGTAACACAGTTTTATTACTAGCTCAGATGCCATTAGTCTTAACTGCAATTTTTTAAAAGTCCAAGTTGTTTATTATATTTTAATTTATAAGTAATTTGTACCAGTATGTAACAAAAATTGTAACTGTGGCAAAAAAGAAAAACAAAATCTGTTTTATGTTTTTATGTCAATAAAGTATATTATTATTTATTATTATTATTATTATACTAATATTATAAAGGCGAAAGTTAGTTAGAAAAGAAAGGCGCCAAGGGCGATGGCAAGGAATTCCACGATATACTTCCCGACAGCACTTTGGAATCAAGACCCCCGGGCGTGAGTTTGATATTCTGAAGTTATTTAAAAAAATGTGATTTTTATACCTGTTTCATATGCATTTTGTGTTGTTGAAAAGTACATATTGAACTTAATCGTAAACCGCTTTGATATTCTTCCTACCGTCTGCTGAAATTACCAAATAAAAACTGTAGAGTGCCAGGAATAAAGTCAAAAATGAATTGACATGAATTAAATGATTAAATAATTAAATTTAAGTGTATCACACTAATATTATAAAGGCGAAAGTTTGTATGCGCGTTTGTGTGTATGTTTGTTACTCCTTCACGCTCAAACGGCTGAATGAATTATATGAAATTCCGTACCAAGATACCTTTTTTTTTTGAACGAGCTAATGCTTACGACCTTTATGTGCGACCTTTACAGCGTCACCGGGCGGTATACAAGCGTCACCGGGTGGAAAACCAAGATAGCTTATAACATTTAGCATATAGGCTACATTTTATCCCGGAAAAGTGAAATGTTCCCGTGGGATGAGCAAATAAAATATTTTTTATCCGCGGGTGAAACAGCGGGGCGCTACTAGTTCATAATATGCAAAGGTAGACTATCTACCCAACATTTATGAAATCAATCATATTCATGATAACAATAACAACGCTCAAAGACCACATACATAGGTCCTGGACACTAACTAGGATTCCCTGTGTCTAGGGATTTAGAACAAGTTTTTTTTTCTGTGCACAAATACTTCTCTGGTCGCGGGAATCGAACCCGCCGCCTCTGGTTTATGAGCCGACCTGCTCGACCACCACACCACAGAGGGTGTATATTGGTTTGGTATTGATAATAACACCAAAAAATTGGGAAACTTACTTAATAAACTGCTGCAGTACATAACTAAAATATTATTTTATTTATTTTTATTTATTTATTTAGGTAATCCAACAGCGTGAATGATTACGATACAGTAATAAATTTACAAACTTAATAGAAGGCCAAACAGGTTTACACAAATTAACTACTAATATTCAACAAAAAGTGTGTTTTACAAGCTTGTGGTGTACACAAATAGCACGAAGGGTGTGTTTGTGTGTATGTGTAGAGTGTATATGTGAATTTAATTGTTTATTTATTTATTAAATTGTGTATATGATTATTATGTGGGGTGTGTATGTGTGTGTGTTGTTAAGTATTGTTTCTCATTATGACATACAAGAACAAAATCTTTTAAAATTACATTAAAATCATTTATGCCAAATACGTTAGGCGCTGCCGACAATCTTCATGATGTCGGTATATTTTATTTTCTCGCTTTATTCTTTAAATAATATGTAGATTTATGTACTCCATTTATGCTAATGAATTTTGTTGCATCATACATAATAATAATCGTACACTTCTTACCCCCTACCGAATCGCAGCTTAATCTGTCGGTGAAATGGACCCTAATACATCTGTCAAATTCATGAGTTTCCTATAATCGAACAGTACACAACATTATTCAATAAATTGTATTTAGTGTGTTGTTAATTAATTAATGATCATATCAAATAAGCAATTTAAACGATCTGAAATAAATTTCCAACCCTAAACATAATTTGTAGGACTGAAAAGTAATTAACAGTCCTCGTAATAGTCGCGTTTGTGAACTGGATGAGCGGATTTTTTTCCCGCTGGTCAACAGTGTTGACGGCTGTACGCTAAAGACCGGGAATGGTCCGATATCTACACTAAGAATTAGCGGATACAAATACAAATAATATACAAATAAATTAATAAATATTTGTGGACATTTCACACAACGCCATCTAGCCCCAAACTAAGCAAAGCTTGTACTATGGAAACCAAGTAGCTGATAGAATACATATATAGTTTTTGTTTATAAATACATACATAGAATACAATATAACACCCAGACACAGAACAAACACCTATGTTCATAACACAAATGTTTGTTCTGGGTGGGAATCGAACCAACAACCTACAGTTCAGAAGGCAGAGCCAGTCAAATGAAAACTTTTTATCGAATAAATTTCCGGGAGTGCTAGAAAAATGCACGTTATATGTTAAAATGTACAGAACTTTCATAATTTTCCTTTGGATCTTGCTTATGCAATCCATCCACATATTTTTGGTATTCTCTTCCATCCCTCAACATACTAATACACTCAAACGTTTAAGTACTATCAAAGAAACGTTTAAAAGTAGCGTTCGTAGTGATAGTATTTTATTTACGTATACTTGAGTACGTATTTTGCCTGTAACCTAATTCTACAATGAAAGTGACAACTAGCAAGCCAATCTAAGAATTGGGTTATCGCGTAGTGTTATAAATTGCCACAGACTACAAACTAGAATTTGTTATTTTTATGTTGGCGTTTACATTTGTTATGTATGCCAAAACATAACATGATTAAAGTTCAAGGGATTGAGTGTTTGTTATTGTTATGCCAAATTATAATATTGCATATTGTCTGACTGGCTGTCATCTGACTGGCCGATAGCTCAGTTGGCTGCTTTCTGAACTGTGGGTTGTGGGTTCGATTCCCACCCAGGACAAACATTTGTGTGATGAACATTAGGTGTTTGTTCTGTGTCTGGGTGTTATACTGTATTCTATGTATGTATTTACAAACAAAAAGTATCTAAATATTGTATCAGTTATCTGGTTCCCATAGTACAAGCTTTGCTTAGTTTGGGGCTAGATGGCGCTGTGTGAGATGTCCACACATATTATTATTATTATTATTTATTGTAGGTAACAAAATAACGAACCCAACTTTACATTGGCATCTTTAAAAGTTACTGTGAAAATAATTACTTGATATCTCATATTATCGCGGATATTTTGCGTGACTGCCAACAAAACCGCGTGCTTTGATTTCAATATTTAGTCATCCCACTTCTAAAGCAATTATTTCAGTATAAATAAAATTATGTAATGCGATACCTAGTTAAAATTGAGCGGACGGAGACGCAGCGAAGTTTTTATAATAGTCAATCTAGAATCTAGGCATTGGCGATGAGCCAATCTAGGACAGAGTCTGTGTTCAATGAACTCGTAAATTGTTTAATGTAATGTAACTAGCAAGCTATGTAAACAGATTGGCAACAATGTAAGTAAGCACCTTGGGATATGATAGTTATTACGGTCTACCAACTTATCAGTGGCAGACTGTAAACTTGTTTTGTATCACTCATAAAATAGCATTTCAGGGCAATTTGCTCTGTTTAAAATACCCGCTATTTAAAGCTTAACTAAGGTTAATTGTTCATTGATACGGAACGCGTCGGGTGCATAGTTTTCATGGGCCGACGTTCCACTGGTTGTAAGGCTATTTAATGAATTCGATTCACAAATAACTTGTCTATACCAGCTTCAGCCTTCGGCTTCGAATGGGTGGTATCAGGGTTTAATTAAAAAGTAGTGTTACTCCCGTTTCTAATCTATAAATATAACTAACTGCTTTTCATTAAATCTGTCCAATCTTTCGAGTTTTAAAAGTTGGTTTCATTGTTTCAAAGGTTACATTTTACAAACATAGAATCAAATACTTGCGGACTTTATGATCTGTGTATATATATATGAACTTGAGGTCGAGATCAAATCCAAAGTAATAGTAAATAATAAAATAATAATAAATAATGGTTACCATAGAATCTAGAAGAACATTCTTTAAGCATCCATTATCTTCCCAGATGCCTTTCCACATAATAACGTGTGTAATTGAGACAAAACTATTTTAACTAAGTGCAGTGGGAGTTATGTAATTTTTTTACATATAATTATTCAGTACTAATGCGTTTAGTCATGTCTGCAATATACAGATCTTTTCTTTATAGTGGTATAACGCGTTTCACGTTATACCCTTTATTCTGCAGTAATTGTCGTCACCGTGAAATTTTCCACGTTTCAGGCGGAAGCACCTATCGTCGCGCACGTCAAAGCCACGGGCCGGATAATCCAGTTCATGGAAGACAGTGACAAAGAAGTCCAGCAAGGGCCTTCGCAGCCGGCGGCGCCGTATACCGCGTCGCACTATCAACCGCATTACTACCAAACATCCCCCTCGGATGTGCCTCAGGACATGTCCCTTAGTAACCTCAACTACAGCCTTAGCACTTCCAGCTCAGATAGAATGTCATCATCTATGGAAGTGGATGGTTACCGCTGAATAAACGCTCTTGTGTGTACATCAACCGGTGTCTTATTATAGCTTATCGGGGCCTGTGTTAACGCTTACTAAAGGCTAAATTACGGATAATTTGGAAGAATGAGATTTTGTTAAATTTAAGTCGAATGGAATATGAATATGAGAGTTATGCATTTAGCGTTGATTAGAACTGGATTTTTATGAGAAATGTCCTCCCGATATTTCCGTTTTGTTGCAAGTTAGTATGAATTTTCCAAGAGTTGAGTAAAGCAAAGTACGTTTTGACCGCTCGTTAAAGTAGGTTGATTCATGGATTGATACCGTGCGTATACACAGGCCACTAAATAGTTTAGTCGAATATTTTCGTCGTCAATTGTTTAGTGAGCTATAATTATCTCTAAGTTTGCTGTAAGGTCACCACTTTGTTCAGAAATACTTGGCGATTTGAGCTTGATCGTAATCTAATTCCTATCCCAACTAAATAGTGTACATTTTCTCGGATCTGTTTCAAAGTGGCCAACGGGAGTTAAATTATTGGATGTGTTGTATTACACCGGAGCGTTTGTTTCATCAATTTAATGGTCAGTTCTGATTAAATTTGTAAATACCCCCTATAATCCCTGTATAATAAACACCTTTAGCAATAGATATAATGCCATTCGTTATAGTTTTACTAACTATAGGTGGTGGTTGAATGCACACAGCTGTTTGTAGGTTCTCTCTCTATCTCTTTGTAATATTGTCTTTCTTCACATTGTAAATATAAATCACAGAATGTTATATTTGTGTTGACGTGGAATGGGTTATGAAGTCTTAATTAAATTGAGATATTCCGAGTTTAAGCCAATGAACTGGCAATATAAAAGTGCAAAAATAGTCGTGTAAGTGTATAATAGATATTGTATTCTTTTTATGTGAATATTGTCTGCACTTTTTGTATTATACCGATCCGAGAGGTTTACAAATTATATTTAGAGTATTGTTCTACCGAGGCACAATTCTTTATTGTAAATACATTTTAGCTAGTAAAGTTAGTTCGGTCTTTGTTGATTAAAGTTTAGTGTAGTTATGGTTAATTATGTCCGAATGTATGAGAATTGAATACGCGTAGTGCTGAGCTAGTCTCGCTGCAATTATAATATTATAAAACTATATTTGTACGACTAGAAAAAAAAACATAACTGTTCCATGGCAGTGTGAAATGTACAAAAATGCCAGACCGTTGTAAGTCCGATGCAGCTCGTCACAGGAAAGCATATCCAACATTTGTAAATCGCACCAACGATACCAACGAAAATTAGCACACGACAAAGCGGTAATAAATGAAATAAAAGACATATTTTCAAGTTGCAAATTTTTACAAATATATAACAAGCTTTGACGTCAATGTGCAAAATTTTGCCATTGAGATTTCGCAGGCGGCGTTTCGAATGTTCTAGCGTTCTACATTCGAAGGATTCTACCAATATTCCATCATATTGTTTGTCTATAAAATGCACCCAGCATATTTAAGCTGCTATTGACCATAAAATCAATAAATCTTCCACCGAAGTAGCATTTTAGGCATCGTGAATGATTGAACGCGTGACTACCGCCTGCAGAATCCCATAGAAACGGATATAAACAAGGGTCTGTCAAAAATAGGTCCAAGTATTGTACCGAAGTCAACATTACACGTAAGTACCATGGCCGAAAAGAAGTAAATATGTCCCTGTTTCCTACTGTATCTATTTCATGTCGCAATTTCTAAATCAAAAAAGTCCCGCCAAGATTAGTTTACTAATCTAACTGAACTTTTTTGATAAAGAGGAAATTAAAAAGATTTAAGATATTTTAATTTCGTTTAGTTATAGATAATGTGACACAGAATCGGTACCGTTGTGTGAACAATTTATTAACAAAAAAAATATTTAAAAATTGATTTTTCTCATTGTTCTAGTTTTTTCTTCCCAATTCGTTAATTGCAGTTTAGCACAACTTTCATTTAACTCACAAAACATTAACGGAATTTATATAAAAAAATATAAATACTTTTGATCTGGAGTTAGTAATGTGTGTTCATAATGCGACTTCGGTATGAGCTGTTTTGTAATCGGCCACAAACAAGAGAAATAAATCTATGCTTAGTTTAGATAGACTTAATTAGAAAAAAAAATGTTTTTACTGATAGACCATAGCAATAGACAGCGAATGATTTTTGTACTACATGACTGACATCCTGTAAAGAGAATTTTATTTCGTTGTGTAGGTAATCATAGATTCAAACGGTGTGGCACAGATTATACTTAAATTTGTTTTAGTTTTGCACTATTTAAGATGATATTTTATAGAACTACAATCACAGTTTCGAATGAATTTTTATGTAAGTTTTTCAATATATTTGATAATTTCCTTTTTACTATTGATAGGAAAAGTTTACCGGTAAATGTAGATGAATTGCTCCAATAAGCGTGATGTTTGATTTGTTTGTTTAGTACTAAATTCGTTTTATCACAATGTTTTTTAGTCAACAATGGCTAGCATATAAGCGGATTATATTTTGTATTTTATTTACACTGACGATATTAAACTAGATTTTATGTTATCGTATGTGCCAGCAATTATCACAACGCGGTGTGTGTGTGTTATACAGGGCTATTTTATTTCACCTAAAATCGTTTAATTCATAATTCATATCATTTAAATATATAACTTAAGTTTTAACCACTTTTAAAACTGCAATTATTTACAAAAACACGTCCTTTTTTATTTTGATTTGATATTTAAATAAAAAAATAACCATAATACCTGTTCACTCAATACCTAAATTGAAATAATAGAGTCTGGTACCACTATATTATTGCCCAAAACGCAAAAGGGGAAAATACTTTTTAAAGCAAAGTTTACTCATTACGTTGGCGAAATTATAAAGATAAAAGAAAAAACTTCGATCCAATTTATAATTATATAAGTTGTGACCAAAAAGGTTTTGGTGATTTAAAATAACACTGATTACTCTTTATATGTAAAATCTACGATGAAACACGACGTATTGCAAATTGGTTTAATCAACAGCCTGAAGACGTCCACTGCTGAAAAAAGCCTTAAAATTGTTTAACATGTAAACAATTCGAGTTGTTTTTGACCTTGATTGATTTCTGAACAAGTACGTTAGCTATGTGGCAAAATAATACCTCAAGAATCTAGCCGTTATATAAACATGATTGCCGTTCGTCCATCGTATGACAAAATTAATAGACTTGCAAAAATGTTTGCGGTATCAGATTATTCTTATTTTTGTTCTTTGCATTATTCGTCTCTGAATTGCGTATTACCCGTTTTTTCAGGCCCTGAATCAAGCAAAGCGAAATTAGGCTATAAACATACCGGTACATCTCTAAAGGTTATAAATTTTCCCGCTCCAGATACTTAACGAAACAGTCGTTAATTTTGAAAAAATGGTATTCCAATAAGATGTTTCTAATTATTTTTATAGTTTTAGCAATCTCAAAAAACTAAATGCACTGTCAAATACCCAACAACTATTATTGTGTTAAACTTTATTACGAACTTAAAACAAGGGAGATAGATGAGATACCCATTATTTACTCGTTTGCTCCGCTTTGGATGAGCCCTATTTTTATAATGGCTATTGCAAGTTATAATCGTCAGATAATTATTAATCAAGAATTTTGTGAAAATGGATGATTAGATGGGGATCTAGGAGTTTACTGACATATCTTGTTTAGAGTAAAAGTTAATATGCAGGGTGAATCTTGACAGCCTCTGTGTGGTGGTTGAGCAGGTCAGCTCATAACCCGGAGGCGGCGGGTTTGATTCCCGCGGCAGGACAAGTATTTTTGCACAGAAAAAGTGCAAATACTTGTTCTGAGTTTGGGTGTTGTGGGACCATGGACCTCGTAGTTCCTGGGTCCCTAGACACAGGGAATCCTAGTTAGGGTCCAGGATCTATGTATGTGATCGTTGGGCGTTATTATTATAATTATTAGTTTAAAAACAAATGAGACCAGACCCACACTTTCAGATTTGACCATCGAGGCCCATTTGAGAGATTCACCTTGTACCTATATTTTTTTAGGTAAACTCATAAACTGAGTATAATGTCGATTAACTCCTAAGTCCTTAATTGTCATACGTCTTCATCATAAAAGTATCCAAAGTTGAGTCACTGTATTTTTAATTATCTCGTGTTATAATTTCCTAAAAAATTGTGTCGACCGCACCGTAGGAGCTATCAACACGGCAGATATTATGTCAAATCAATTATGACTCCGACGGGACGGGACGGATTGTGTTTTGTTACCGTAAATCATTTTCAGACAGCTTTATTTAATTTATAAGTATTTTTAACGTTTAAATAGTACTGATTAGGTAAATGCGAATGTAGCAATTTTATGGAGATAAAAATAGTGGATTATATTAGGTCTTTACCTATGAAATTGCCGTTTTGTTTGAAAAAAGTTAAAGTATTTTTTTTTCGAACTTATTTATTTCTTTTATTCAAATTAATCAACCCTGCAATCAATGCATCTTTGTCAACGCTGTGGCAGTTTATGGATGCCCTTCTTGAAAAAATCAGCAAGACGGGAGACAACAAACTCTTCAAAGGCGTTTTGTACTGCCTCTCGGAATTGAATTTTTTTCCCGCTAAAAAGTTGTCCAAATTTTGGAAAAAGTAATAGTCGGTAGGCGCAAGATCTGGTGAGTATGGCGGATGAGGGAGAGCTTCCAAACCCAACTCATGCAGCTTAGAGACGGTCTGTTGTGCAGTATGGGGTCGCGCGTTGTCGTGAAGTAGCAGTGGAAACGACCGATTGACCAAAGCTGGTTGCAGACGTGCGAGTTTCGCCATCATTGTGGTCAGTTCTTCAATGTACACATCTGCAGTAATGCTCTCGCCGTTTTGTAAAAAGCTATGATGAATCACACCAGCACTAGACCACCAAACTGTGACCATCACCTTTCTAGGGGTCATTTTTCGTTTTGCACATTGCTTTGGTACCGAACCAGGATCTAACCAACTTGCTGAGCGCTTTCGATTGTCAAAAAGAATCCATTTTTCGTCGCACGTAACAATTCGGTTCAAAATTCCTTCATTTCTGTGCCTGTTAAGCAGCGCAAGGCAAGTCTCGACGCGTACGTTGCGCTGGCGATCGTTAAGTTCGTGGGTTCTGGATCTTTAAGTTATCAAGCTTTTTTATCTTGCCAATCTGTCGCAAATGAACCAATATTGTTTTGATGCTAACATCAAAAGCTGCTGCCAGCTCAGCTGTAGATTGAGATTCATCAGCTTCCACAATCGCCTTTAATTCATCATTGTTGACCAAAGTTTCCGGACGACCACGAGGTTCATTTTTCAAGTCAAAATTCCCAGAACGGAACCGAGCAAACCAATAACGGGTTGTACGTTCGTTTGTACAGTTCTCTCCGTAAACGTCGTTGATGTTACGTGTCGTTTGTGCCGCGTTGGTGCCACGACGGAACTCATATTCCATAATTACACGAAATTTCAAAGTATCCATTATGAGGAAAAATGTTGAAATGTAATGAAAATACAACGCTAATCAATAAACAAAAGACTTATATTGTAAATAGAATGTCATATTTTTAAAACAAAATTCATTTGAATTTAGAATTCATAGCCAATCAAAACTTTTTTTTGTTTGAAAAAGTCTGTACTGCAATACGGCAATTTCATAGGTAAAGACCTATTATTTTCAAGAGTAAGGGGGTTATTGTTTATTGTACAGGTACGATTCTATTCTATTGCCTAACTAAATTATATTTACGTAACTTATTGACTTGTGTATGTATAACTAAGCGTAGCTATAAACTGCATTTCGTTAATAATCTTCAACCTTATATCACAATTCACACATGGTCTGTGTTTGAGTATAATGTTGTTTTTCTAGAATATTATCACAAGAGTTCGATATCTTTTGAGAAATTATTATTGTATGTAACGTGTAATTATGTTATAAAGTATTACTTGTAATTATTAAAAGAAGACAATTTAAATATACGTCTGTTTTATTTAATTCACGTTTGATAGAAAAACAGATTTTCACATCCATAACGTATAAGGCCTATACCTACATTACATATACATAGGTACTTAGGTAGTGATTAATGTTAAATTTAAAATTGTAAATAAATGGGTATAGTATAGAGACAAAAAACCACCACACTAGAGACGCTTCTCAATCAGTTGCTTTCCATCATAAATCGATGTGAAGCCTTACAATTTTAGACTTACTCAATCTACGTTGACTAGAAAAAAATCGTATATTAGAAAATATTTTGTCTGCTCTGACTACGGTGGTACAATTCAATTTTAAAAGCAATAACAAATGGTACAGATTATCACAACCACTAATCTAGCGGCATAACAGGTCGAAGAGTTTAACCAACTATTCTGTGTAAACGATATCACTACAAAATAGAATGACAACCATGATTATAAGATAACATGAAACAAAACACTTGTAAAACCACTATAGCCTGTCGACGCCGTCTACGCGAGCCAACGCCGGCGCGCGAACTTCTTGCCATTCACCGGACTCTGTAAATCTTCTGTTCACAGTCATCAGCTGCTCAAAGTTAGCCTTTGCTAACTTGTGTTTATTCTTAATCTTTTGAACCAATTCTTCATCGTATACCTCCTCGGGGGCTTCCAGCTTCATGTGAGCTTTCATCTCCTGCACTGTCACCAAAAAACAATTCCACGGCGACCAATCTTCGTTTACGTTCCATCGACACAACCGTAGCTCAGTGATGTCGTTGCATTCACTGATAGCCGAATGCGAGTGCCACAGTTTTTCCACGATGAAGAAAACGTCTTTTTCCTGAAGCACGAAAGCCAGTGATCCCCAACACTTACGACGACGTTCGTCGCGCTGCACCGCTCGGAGAATAAATTTATATGGCGTCATATCTACCCAAAGACGTTCTGAGACGTCCTTCCACGAACATGACTTGCAAATAAGGAAACCGCTCATCTTTGCGTTTAGAGGGAAGTCAGTGTAGGGCTTGACCTGATGGCATAATTCGCACAAGTGCAGACGACTGTTTTCCATCTGCCTGTAATCCCTAATTTCCTTGCACTTCGTGACCTCTGAGTTCAGCTCTGATGTTTTGATCAGTTGAAAAACGGCTGCAGCTGTTCTTCGCCTTAAGAATTCAAGTTGAAAGTCATTGCACCGCCTAACAAGAAGATCACATTCTCTGTCGATAAGTGTGATCACTTCCTCAGCAAGCGCATGACGAAATTCTTGTAACGCAAACTTCATGTCGACCAGTAGCTCCATCCGTTCCTTGACTTCCATGTCATCACGCAGAAAAGAGTAGTACAGCTCCTTAAGTTTTCTCGCTTTCTGTATTTCTACAGTTTCCATTGTTACCAGCTTGCCGTCTCGGCCGTACCATACAACTGGCTTTGAAATCTCGTCTAAAAACAGCTTGTCCTTAATTTTTTTGCTGTCTTCTTTGACTTTGACTCTGTAGGCTTCAATGCACCTTAGCAATTCTACTTCTTTGTCTAGAAGTAATGTAAATTCTGCAATTTTGGGACCCTTTGCGTGTAATCGTGATATCCTAGCAATTTCTGCGTGCTTCCATCGATCAACCTAAAACAACAGTATTTTACCGTTATAAAAAGAAAAAAATTATAAAACGCCGATATTTAGCTTTTTCATTCCCACCACATCAAAATCAGCTCTTTAGAATAGGTTTAGGAATATAGCCAAGAGACTTGAAAATTTAATCATTAGAATATATAACTTGTAAAATCTTATTATTCTAGCATCGTTTTTGAATCAGTAATTTAAATTTACACGTAAATAAACACAACCTACCATTGCGTAAAGCTGATCAAAATCCTCACGAGTTTTAGGAAACGTTTTGGTTACAAGGTCCCTGCGTAGGCGTCTTTCCATGGCTTCTCGTTCCAATCTGTCCTCTTCATTCATCCTCGCTATCCGTTCCCTGTAAAAACCGGATGAATTTTTTGGAAGAATTTCGATAACATTTTGGTAAAACAAAAACACGCGAGAGGCAGTATAAAATGCATTTGAAGAATTTATCGTCTTTCGTTAAGCCGATTACTTCAAAAAGAGCATCAATACACTGCCATTGCATGCTCAGGATTAGGTACTCGTAGAAGGAATCTACCTATAATTTGCTTGCAGCAGAGGAAGGCACACCCCATCGTCGCTGCCCGAGACACGTCTTGAGCGACCCGGACGATCCTATAGCAGCCTGCTAGCCTGCTAGCCTGTAGTATCTGCGCAACGGACCAGTCTAGCCCGTCTGACTCAGGTACGGCTTTCAGCACTGGTAAAGGATGCCAGCGTAACACAATCAGACACCGACCCCGACGGCGAGGTCGACGTACCTCCCGTAGGTTAGCTAGAATGGCCGTGACTTTCCATAGGGTCACACTTCCAGTGGACGTAGTCTTATCGATCCTCTTATCCCGGCAACGACCAAAGCCGAGGCTTGCGCCCCAAGGATGCCCTTGAGCTAGTTGCTTCCCACTCTTGATGGAAGGGTGCATGGGGTAATCTCCCGTGTAAGCCGCTCCGTCCGCTGTAAGGGAGAGAGACCAACAGCCCGTACAAAAAAAAAGGTTGGTACTACTCACATGCATTCTTTAAGCCATCGTTGAACTTTTTGCCTAAACTGGTGATGTTTAAAAGCCCTTTGAATGATCGTGGCGTAGTGGTCATGGTTAAGTCGTTTGATCATTTCCTCGTAGGTTTCGTAGGGTCTGGGAATCACAATTCTGTCGGTTACGGTCGGGATGAATACCTGAACACTGTTCATTTGCGTAGAGCGGCTGTAGGAAGTGTCCTGAAATGTAAATAAACGATACGATTATCTAAGTAATACCTACCTTTTAATTTAACACTTAAGTACATGGTTTTGTAACATAAGTAAAGGGTTCCTTGATCATTCGAATTCTTTTCCCTCCAAACAGACAATTAATAGGACTAAAAATTCTATCACAGAATCACAGCTACTTCATTGAACTTTAGGTACCTACGGTATCATTAATGCGGTAGTTTGTTCGAGAATAATCTCGAACAAACTTCCTGCTGCCAGGTTCGACAACCTTTCCTTTTATACCTAGTACCTATAAATCACCCAGTTCATTTCAAGTTCGTAGATTTTTTGTCCAAGAATTGTAACAGAAATCAAACTAAGATCAACTTTTTCAGGTTCCGTGTCAGTTTGAATGAAACGGAATCATTTTGATTTCACTGTATGTCCACCTGTCTTTTGTACATCATGACGTTGTATCTCAGAGTAACACCTATATTTTTCATAGATCTACCTAGGTACTAATAAGTAACAAAAACTATAGGTGTATAATTATATAAATAAGTTACTTACTACTACTACTACAGACTTATCAAAGTAACATATAGACAGTAGCAGCCTTATTAATAAACACGAATTAGCTTTAGAATAGTTACACCATCTTTTGTCTCTTTCGATCCAGCGAAATATTCCAGTAACAAAAAAAAGGACAAAAACTGAAGTAACTAACCCGAGACTAATACCCGTTTATTAATAAGGCTGTAGATGTCTAGCCGTGACAAACGTAAAAAGTCTTATTAACTACCTTAGTACTTACCTACAGTTCTCTGCAGAACTACAAACAAATGTTTGTCCTGTGTGGGAGTCGAACCCATAATTTACAGCTCAGAAGGTAGGATTACTACCAACTGAGCTATCGGGTCAGTCGAGCGTGTGACGCAGCGGTACCTAGGGGAACGGAAGGTATAACGGACCCTGTAGGTACAACGGACCGGGCTAATAACTTTCAAACTGTTAACGCCATCTATAATCGACTTGCGTCTACTTGACAGTCGCCTTTCGATCACAGTTGGTCAGTGGCCTTGGAGCGTCCGTATTGCGGCACACGTTTTTTTTCAAGGTAAATTAATTTTTGCGTATTTTGATGTAAAAACAGCAAATATTGATCTGTCTTCAGTTTTTCTACGTTAAACTTATTAGAGATTTTGGATTATTGTTTGAGATATTGTTTATTTCACTTAGGTTTAACGATGAATAGGCAAGGTTCTTCTCAATATTAACCTTAAAATAATTTAATTTTTACATGCCTACCGAAAAGGCAAAACGGAACGGGCAAAACGGACCATGTGGTCCGTTTTACCTTAATACTGTTTGTTTGTGATTATAATTATATAATTTGATATTTAACATATCAGATGGTTAACAACTATAAAATAAAGTCGTACCGACCATCTTGGCGTGAGGAGGACATGAAATATGCCATTGAAAAAGTAGCTACACGCAAAATGGGGCTTAAGAAACCGGCCGCCACATTTAATGTTCCAAAGATCAAAGTACCATTCTAAGGTCGGTATCACAGAAGGATGATCAGTCATCAATCGGTGCTCAAGCAGAGATTTCATTCACTAATTCATCACTTTATGAATGAAATCTCTGCTTGAGCACCGATCGAAGACTGAGCATCGTTCTGTAATACGGACCTAAGAGTGCCTACATCCTTCTCTATTGCTCCAAAGGATATCATGCCCGTACCTAGAACTTTAAACGGACTAGACCGAATATTGAGCGGGGACAGACAGTCGAAATAACATCACCTTATCGCGAAGAATTAGAAGCTACTATAAAAGCACAGGAAACGAAAGAAAACGCAAAGAAGGTTAAACATAATCTTTTCACTGAAAGGAAAGGGAAGGGGAAACAAACAAACACACAAAAAGGAAAAGGAAAGGGAAAATCTACAAAGAAGAACACTCAAAAGAAAAGCAAAGACTCATCTACCGAAGATGAAGAAGACGTCAGATATTTCTATTGCTCTCATTTATTTTCCGAATCGACAGAAGGCTGGGTTCGGTGCCAGCGTCGAAGACGATGATGAATATGTTAGATTTGTTTGCGAAAGATGTGACGATGAATTAAGAATATGATCAGTATAGATTTTTTTGTACTTATGTTACCATAGGTCCATTTTACCTTCATGCCTGGTTCGTTTTACCTTCACGTGTAGGCAGAATGGACCAAACCGAGGGTTTTAGAAATCATCCAATATCTTCTGTACCTGTGATTTTATTTAAGTGTTCCTTAATACTAAGTTAGATTAATAAATTTTCAATTATATAATAACAAAGAAAGAAGAATAAAGATATTATTTTTTGTGTTACATTGATTTTTCCTTAAGTGGTCCGTATTACCTTCGCTTCCCCTACCTAGTGCTTTTTTCAATCATAATATGCATTTTAATTCGTATTTCGCGCCGCGTTTTGACTTGACAAATAACTTTACTTCAATGTGAAAAATTTGTACCTACTCGCTCTCGAAACGATGAACGTAGTAAGGCATGCTTGAAAATCATAAAGTTATCTGGCGAGATAAAGTCCTAAATTAGCAGGCGAATTTCCTCAAGAACTTTTTTTTATTTATGTTAATGAATGATGTAACGAGCTAATCGTTCGCCTGATATTAAGCGACACGGCTGCCCATATCAGTTGCAGTGTGATTCGGAACTCTAAAGTAAAGAGTTTCGCGTGGCACTGCACTGCGCACGTCATCCTGAGACATCAGCACAATCTAGTAAGATTACTGCAAGATCACTAGCCACAGTAACCTTCAAACCGGAACACAGCTGTGCTTGCGCACTACTGCTTGGCGGCAGAATAACTGGCAAAGCGGTGGTACCTACCTAAACGAAATTCGCAGAAAAGTCCTACCACCTAGAATTTGGGCAGCGTCATTAACTATGACTTAAAAGCCGCAGGAGAATCCGGGCTACGAACTTTCAAGTAATGTACTGATAATGTAATGTACTGATAATAATAAAGTTATGTACTTACGTATATTTTTTCTCGTTCTTCGGCTGTCTGGGTGTCTCTGCATGTTTTTTTCTCTGGTGGTATTTTTTCTGGCTTTTGTGGCGTCTGTGTGTAGGCATGATGGTAGATAGCACCTGAAAAAAAAATTGTTGTTGTCACTGAATCAACAGTTTATTCATAGACTCAAAATAAATCATAATAATTATAATAATTCCACTGTCAGTGTTACTACCAACTCAGTCAACGGAGTCAACTACTACTAGGTAGTTGACTCTACATTTGATGTAATGTACGGGTATGTGACGAACTCTTTTAAAAAAAGAATAGAATAGAACAGAGTAGAAATCATTTATTCAACTGTTGCACCTATTTTACATATATTATGTCTTGACAGTCAGTGTTGAATAGGCGTTCGACTCAGCATATTGCTGGATGTCAAGAACATCCAGCGCTGGTTTTCAGCCTAGACCAAGAGGGCGGCGGAGCTCTAGCTCTAACAAAGCTGACTTTTTCGAACTATTTTATTACCTGTGAGAACATTCCTGTATCCGCCTAAATATGGCTTCTTCATGGGGTCACAGAAAATTTCCACGTTTATCTGCTTGACAACATTGCCGAACGGAACCATCACACTCAGAACATCGTTGACCGGCACTTCCTTGTACAGTTTATCTAAATTCAACTTCTCCTTATTTTTTGTAAGCAGTTCGACTTCCACAATGCCGTATTTGTCGTAATCTAAGTCTAGTAACGCCATTCGATCCTTGAGTGGGTTCTCTCCTCTTAGCATTACCAAATTATCAGGATCCATTTGAAAAAGACCCGCTAAATTCTTCTTTATTTCATGAACCTTCATAATAGAGTGATAAGAACGAGTGAAAATTCCGTTTTGATTCCGGACTCGGAATTTGATCGCTATGAAAGGCATTGCTTTCTTTTTGGGCAAAACTGCGTGGAGCAATTCATGGACGTAAGATTCCTTTGGGATCGACGATAAGGCGAAGTCCTCAGAATCCTTTGTGTAAACGTCTACGACTAAATTGCCAAGAGGATCTACTTTCAGATCTGACAAAATACTAGTATCTTTCAGCACAGTGCGATTCTTTGTCAGCAGTAGGTTGTTATTTGACACGGAGAGTAATTTAGCTAGCTTACGTTTGACGAACTTGAGTGGTGTATTTGCCGGGAAGACTTTGTTGAACACATCATTGGGGTGTAGTGGGGATTTGAAGGTCACTAAGATGTGACTGGTGGGGCATTTAAACTGTTCCAGGTCTCTGGCACAGGGAGCAGTTTGGTATCGTGAATTACTTTCATCTCCATCAGATGCAGACACTCGTTTGTATGGTGGAGCTGTGAGTAGTTTCTCTCGACCTAGTTCACATTGGCACGCAACCACTCCCTTTAAGCAGTCCGGGTTCGGGGATATCCCAATCGGACGAGGCTTGCTTTGATCCATGGCTCCTTAAAACACCAAACATATAGAAACCAATAGGTAAAAACGATTATTACCTGGTTTGTACACAAATATAAATAAAATTACAGCGTTGATTACATTGATTGAGTGATTTGTAAAATGACAATAAAATGTTTTCGTTGCTCAGAGACGGTTGCTGGGTTACAATTATTTTTCAGAATAAAGGCTTATTTTTTTTCACAACAAAGTTAAAGTGGTTTACATAAGTAGGTAGGTGCCTACTTATGAAATAAACCACGTTAACCAAGATATAAAAAATAAAATAAAAATTAATCTATTTAAAATGATGAATTCGGTTAAGTAAACTATAATAATTATCTAGGCACGAGCACAGAATATATGGATGAGTACTTAAGTCTCATAATTATTTTTCTTGCAATTTATATTCAGAAACGAAATAAAATTAATTTAGCTAAATAGAACTAATAAAGCTGATGAAAGGTTCGCGGAACATTGTGAGTTTCAGGCGCAGAGCAAAGAAGCAAGACGTTGTTTTGTTTGTTTATAAAGAGTGAATTAACCGCTAAGCTTTAAAAACTAAACTCCTTTGAAATTTTTCATAAAAGATGCGAGTGGTGTGCATTCAACATTTTAATAGGTAATTTCTGTATAAAACTGTTTCCTTTGTAAGTTTATACCTACCTAACCACCTTCTTCAACTGTATCGCAAACAATTAATTTGGATTAGTGATCATAATCTGCTGAATTTATCTAAGTGAAATAAAGCAAAAGATGAGGTGTTCGTAGTCACAGAGAAGTAAAATCTTATCGATCTTCTATAACGGAAACCTAAGAGGTGGTTGATAGTTAATAAAAATTGAGAAAACAATAAAATTACAGCGCAATAAAAGAACGAATGTTCAGAGCATAGCTGGCGTGATATTAAATTCCTCCGAAAACATAAAAATGATTTTCGACCGTAAAACTATAATTTACAGACGTAAAAATGCGCTGAGTTATATGTTACGCCGAGACTGCGAAGACTGCGATGTGGATTAGGGAACTAAGGATATTGGTTCGCATTCGATGTGTGGCACTTATTGTTTATGCCCCTAACATGTATACTTACTTACGGGAGAGGATACGTTATTGATGTCTACAATACATTTTATGTCTAGGTAAATTAATTAGGTTATCTGGAAGAGATCGCTTTAAGCGATAAGACCGCCCATTGTGACACTTAATCCTTAAGTTTGTGCCTGTAAATTGTTCCTGTAATGTGGTGTTTCAATAAAGAGTTTTATCTATCTATCTACCTAAATTACTTAGATATAATAAAATCAAATTGACAAAATTTCCTAACGGAAAAATTCAAAATTAATTAAGACACCTTAAGAACTTGATTATATTGATTATCTATATTATATTAAAATAATACTTATAAAATAACCTTTGACTAAGAAATAGATAGTTAAAGTTAACACTGTAAGTATTCGAAAAAAAATCTTATATTAGGAGGTTGATCACGGAACTTTGATTGCAATGCAACAGAAGAAATTTCATCACTAATTTGAAAATTTCTATAGTAACTATGCACATAAACTGTGTCTCGAAACTGTCAAATCTATACGAATTTGTGTTTCTATTTGTTGCAATCAAGTTACATGATCGCCCAGCTTATGTCTATATGATATAAGAGAATGATATATCTATAGTTAAAAGAGGCCATTCCTTTCGTTGGACTTTTTCTATTCGCAATTTTTCTTGCAATTTTTTTATTCGCATAATCGGTTTAATTTGTTCCACTTTGGTGAAAAAAGAGTACCTACAGGTGAAAATCATGACGTCGTATTCAATACATCCACGACTCATGACTTCATGCTTTAACGGATGATATTAAAATTTACTTTGATATAAGTATAATTCATGATTAAAATCAATTACCCTCAGATAAACTAAATAAAGCACAGTCACAACACAGAGTATATAGTATCAGGTTCCCAAACTTAAGAAAAAATGTAGACGCGAACACCTACACATACACTAATAGTATACGTATAGGTATTCCTAATTGGAAATATAATAATAATATGTGTGGACATCTCACACAGCGCCATCTAGCTCCAAACTAAGCACAGCTTGTAATATGGGAACCAGATAACTGATACAATACTTAGATACTTTTTGTTTGTAAATACATACATAGAATACAATATAACTCTCAGACACAGAACAAACACCTATGTTCATCACACAAATATTTGTCCTGGGTGGGAATCGAACCCGCAACCCATAGTTCAGAAGGTAGGGTTACTACCAACTGAGCTATCGGGCCAGTCGATGTGATTTATATTTAGATTAATTAACCACACATGTTGGTTTACCACTTATAATCTTTAAAACCGTCCCAATAACCATAAATTTTATCAAGGATGAACCAATTTCTATACATATAGTAATAAAAAACTATATAATAATAATAACGCTCAACGATCACATACATAGATCCTGGACCCTAACTAGGATTCCCTGTGTCTAGGGACCCAGGAACTATGAGGACCATGGTCCCACAACACTCAGACACAGAACAAGTGTTTGCGCTTTTTTTTCAGTCTACAAATACTTGTCCTGCCGCGGGAATCGAACCCGCCACCTCCGGGCTATAAGCCAACCTGATCAACCACCACACCACAGAGAGTAGTAAGTAGTAGTAGTAAGTACTTACTTGTAGAGTACTTTCGTCAACTATTTCATTTGGCTTTTTGATTTGGTTCCATTATATTAAAACATGACAATTAGGATCGGTGCTTTAAAAGTCATAGTTAGCGCATACCCTAAAAGCTGCGTTTCACTTGCCTCATTCAGCGAGCGTTTGGTCTAGTGTTATTTCGATTTTAAATAAAATACATTTTGTCACAATATTTTGCATACATTAGAGTACGGTGGCTAAACTTTAATCTGTAGACGTTACGTTGCCCACAGAAATCGATAATTTTTTTTATGTTAGTGAATGATGTGACGAGCTAGTCGTTTACCTAATGTTAAGCGACACGGCCGCCCATAACAGAACAGTGCAATGTCACTCGAAACCCCAAAACGTAGAGTTTCGAGCGACACTGCACTGCGCACAACATCCTGAGACATCAGCACAGTTTGGTAATAAGATTACTCGATTGTGAGATCAGATCATAAAGTCTCAATTGCCCAGTAATTTCACTAGCTACAGTGCCCTTCAAACCGGAACACAGTAGCGCTTGCACATTACTGCTTGGCAATAATAACTGGCAAAGCGGTGGTACCTACCTAGACGAACTTTGCAACTAAGTCCTACCACCTAGTATAGGGTACTCTACTCTTAATCTATACAACTCTATCATATTGTTCAACTCAGAGCTATAACCACGCAGCTGAAAATTATGCTATGAATGTTTTACTACTACTACTTTTTCTAGACAAATTCCCTAACTCTCCAGTTAAAGATCATTCAGTACGAATGATCAACTGGAGTCAAGGAAAAATATATGTAGTAGTGTTTTTCTATATCTTTCCATGACATAAATCACTTTTAGATAAAACTAGCGGCCCGTCCCGGCTTCGCTCGGGTGGACGTTTATTTATTAAACATTTTATAATATACGAAAAACAATGTATCACGCACCGACAAATGTTGGTTTGTCCTGAATTTTTCCTGAATTTTCTTTGCTATAAACCTTACGGAGCCCAAAACCTTTCCAACGAATGCAAAACGAAATGAAAAAGTGGAAATCGATTCGGGCGCACTGGAGTTATAGCGTCAGGAAGGAAAACCCGACTTATTTTTATATAGTAGAAATATGGCGTTGCGAAAACGGGCTTCGCTAAAATGGCTTTCTATAATGAGTATACGAAACCATACAAAATCTCTTAAACAAACATGTTCTGATTTTCTCGTTCATTATCATGAGAAACGAATTATTCATCGATATTTTTGAAATGTTCGGGCGCTCGTGTGTTCCAAAGTGAAAACGCAGCTTAAAGGTTGAGCGGCGCTAACTACCCGTTCTGCACTCTCTAACCCGCTCTTCGTATCACGGGTGTGTCCGTGTGCGTTATGTAAACACGTGTTTTAATCAAGCCTGTTGCTTCGTTTCCGTTTGCTGCGGCCACTCGCAGCTCAGCAAAGAAAAACTTTGCATGTGTTTTATTACGATGGACGCCAGTTGGCCGCAGGGCTTAATTTCGATGCCGTCCTGACTCGCTTTAATTGTTTTATTCTATGTCGGTAAACATTTAAATATGAACGATGGGAGTTGTTTTGGTTTTTATTTATTTATTTGGTTTCAGATTTTCATGTCTAGGTCTAGGGTAGTGACTCTGTGTTCTCGTTTATTTAGTTAAGGCGTAGACCAACCACAACCTATATGCTTTTGAAGGGGGCTACTATAGGGCTTTATTTAAAGTTGAAAATCACAGATCGCAGATTTGCGGGCCTTTCGTGAATAAAGTCAAATATTAGATATATAAATAAAAACCAATGATATGTTTCTCACTGTTTACACCGTGAACGCACCATTCCTTATTCGTTTTATTTCGTATTTATAAAAAAAATTCATAGGATTATTTTGTGTCGTCACGCCATACAGGCCATTCAAAAATTTTTTTTTTGTCATCAAGCTTTCTAGTGCGAACAGCTAATAAATGGAACAGCTTGCCGGCGTTCTTGTTTCCAGATAACTATTATATAACCAGGGAGTTTTCAAGTCAAGAGTGAACAGGTATCTTCTAGGCAAGCATGCCCCATCGTAGACCACGTCATTGCTTAACATCAGGCGAGAAAGTGGTCAAATGCTTTACCCATCAAAAAAATTTAATAAAGGCTCCGTCATTATTTAGGCAAGAGCATAGAGTAAACCCTTTAAATTATTTAAATACCATTCTTTTCTACATGTTTTTACGAGTTCGTGTATAACTTTTGATAAATATTTTATGCCAACAATACAAAAGGGAAAATACTGAACACATTACATACAAAATGTTGCTCAGTTGTCAGTTGGTGCTCAAGTCAAGATTGAATTCACAAATCGATCATTTTGTTAAAGAAATCTCGTCTTGAGACTGATTCACGACTCAGCGTATTTCTGTCATACGAGCCATTGATTAGTATGGTTACCATATAGTTAGGGTTAGTGTTGAATAGACCATTGCAATATTGGTAAAGTTACCCTACCCACCTACCCAATTATATTGTTGTTGTTGATGTAATCAATTGCATTTATCACAATTTGTTTACACAGTCAGTCGCGTTAGTTCAAAACGCGCAATCTTCCGTTGTACCGCGATAATCGAGGCGAACAATTTTATAGCGCTTGCGGGCACGGTCCGGGCCGGGAGGAATCTGGTCCGGCCCGGGGGGAGGTAGGGGGTAGGACGCACCGGTTCATTCGATTAAAGCCCGCTGTACACGGAAATTATCAAACGAAACGCACCGACAACTCAACGGGCTGTGAGAGCCTCTACATTAATAGTTTTTGTTCCCCCAACTCCCGTGTTTCGTCGCAGAAAGGTAAAGTTTGGCACGGTTCTTTTTTCTCGTCTCGCTTGTTTTCAGACACCTCTCATTTCGCAACACTCTTTGGTCATCTCGAATTCAATATTGAGCTCGTTTCATACAAATAGCGTTCTACTTTTGTGTAGCTCGTCCTTTGCATTCGTGATGGGGGGAAAATTTTCAAAGTTGCGTCATATGGACGCGATACTTAAAGCTCCCCACATAATATTTCTACACCTAGCCAGTGATCCTAATTTCCTCATGAATAACAAAGGAGTCACATAACAACCTCAGTATTAACCACTTCTAACTTACTTACTTACTTAATTCACATTTTTCTTTGATTGGGTCCATGCAGGTGTCTAATGGAACATTTATAGAACTTATAGGTTGTTATGTGTGAATAAGTAAAATTGATTCAATTGCCACTCATAATGATATTATTACTAATATTTAGATATGGCCAAGGCGTTAACTGAACAAAATTACAGTTAACTATGAAACTTATTCCTTGTTCTGCTTTATCTTCTCTGTAACAGCCTCTGTGGTGTGGTGGTTGAGCAGGTCAGCTTGGAACCTTGAAGCGGCGTGTTCGATTCCCACGACAGGGCAAGTATTTGTGCACAGAAAAAAACGCAAATACTTGTTCTGTGTCTGGGTGTTGTGAGCACATGGTCGGCGGAGTTCCTGGGTCCCTAGACACAGGGAATACTAGTTAGGATCCAGGATCTATGTATGTGATCGTTGGGCGTCATAATCATAATAATCATAATCTTTGTACTTATGTATTTCATACAGTACAAAGCTTGTTTATTATTAGGTGTGATGCTGCTGATTAATATTAAACACGAATACACAGCGAGTGACACCGTGATGTTGATGAAAAAAGGCTGTACAGTGAAAAAAGCCAGACAATAATTCTATTTTAAAAAATAAATTGAATTAAGGTACACACGCAAACCCATTGAATGTGTCAAAATTCAAATACAGTTTGTTTTGCCGTTTGTTCAGATTTTCCAATCGCACCTCACGTTAATTTGTTTGTACAAATTTTACCGCACCTGCAAACGATTTGATTAAAATTTTGTTCTGTGTGTAACTTTTAGCAGATGCCTTGCACTATCGAATCTCTTGAAATAATATTGGATGTAATAAGTATAAATAAATATGAAAATATGAACGAGATAAATTAACTTCTATATGTAAAAATGACCAAAAAGAAAAACGGTCAAAAATTCTAGTCTGAAAAGACTAATTAGAAATTAACTACATAAAAATGCTTTACGGTAATCTTAATAACTTTTATTCCTGTTACCTATTTCTGATTGTATTATTTATATAGGTATACCATCTGTAATTTCCTTCTTTGTGTGTTTAAATACTTATGTAAATTTGAATCCTGCTCTAGCACGCTAAATGTTCAATTTGAAAATAGTTTTAGGTACCTATATAGACTTATAGGTATAACACGGGTAGCATGAGCCGTAGAAATTGACATATCTCTTCTCTCGAGAAATTGTTTGACCAATTAACGATCACGTGAATCACGTCATAAACCTTTTGTTGCGTTTTTATTGGTCAGTCATTAATCATTCAGGTCATTGGTGTTTACGAAAGAAGAGATATGTCGATTTCTACAGCTCATACTACCCGTGCTGGAATAACATATATAGGTGTGATATATGTAGAAACTTTGTGGTTTTATAAGTGACATCTCTGTTTTTGCGTTGTCTTTGATTGGCCGCCATTACACGTTTCCATTTCAATGTGCTGGTTTTATATATAAAATATCCTACATACAGGATAATTTGGCGACGAAATAGGCTGCAGCGCTACGCACTGTTTCTATCTGCGTATAATTTTGATATACAATATGTAAGAAGTGAGGATAATATAGCAGACTTTTTGTCGCGTTCTGTTAGTTCGCATGTACGGAATGATGATGCTGAGGAACGTATTGACATGACTCAGTATGTTAATTTTGTTGGAGAAACTGTCTTGGCTCCAATAAGTTTAAGTGACATACAGAGGGAAACAGAACGTGACGGAATATTACAAGCTGTTAAGGGTTTTATCACAAAGGGATGGCCTCCTAAAATAAATAATTCCCTTTTAAAGCCATTCTTCTTATGCCGGCATGAACTTTCAGTCGAAAACGGTTGTATTCTACGTGGCCATAAAGTCGTAATTCCTTCGCAGTTTAGGGAAAGATTACTAAAAGAGTTACATAGTTCGCATTTCGGAGTAGTTAAGACGAAATCACAAGCGAGATCTCGCATGTGGTGGCCAAATATTGATAAAAACATTGAAGAAAATATTGGTTCTTGTATGGTTTGTAACGCGCTGCGTAATAATCCACCACATGCTCCGCTCGCACCATGGCCTTACCCTGAGCACGCTTGGGAGCGCGTGCATTTAGATATGTTTATGTTAGGAAATAAACAATACCTCATTGCAGTAGATGCACATTCGAAATGGGTTGAATGTTTTTTAATGCAAGGCACTGACAGTGAATCGATTATTACTAAGTTATGCGAGATGTTTAGTAGATTTGGGCTAGTTCGCACGTTAGTTACTGACAATGCTAAGAATTTTTGTTGTACTATATTCGAATCATTTTGTCGTTTAAACGGTATTAAACATGTAACAAGTGCACCTTACCACCCAGCATCAAATGGTCAGGCAGAAAATAGCGTTAAAACTGTGAAAAAAGGGCTGAAAGTAATATTAATGGATAACAACAATCCAAAGGTCGTTGCAGCGAAGTTGAACAAATTTTTGTTCGACTATAGAAATTCGGTACATTCAACAACGGGATTTTCACCTGCCCAGTTGTTGCTGGGGCGGCCTCTGCGTTGTCGGCTTGATTTGTTGCGAGCGCCTGAAGTTGCGCCTTTGTCGTCGTTCACCGCGGCCGCTAATAATGTTGAGAGTAAACATGTTTCCCAGAGTGAACAATTTAGAGGAACAAGGAATATTAAATTCTCTATTGGAGATAGAGTTTTGGCTAAACATTACTATAATAATGGTACAAAATATACATGGAAACAAGGAGTAGTGAAAAGTCGCATTGGCTCGCGAATGTTTAATATATTTATACCTGAATTGAATAACATTGTAAAAAAACACATAGACCAGTTACTAGCGTACAAAGAACGTTTGACGACCGACACAGATGACGATGTCAGTTGTTTTGGAGATAACATCGTAGAACCGGCGCCGGCTCCTGAACCCAGTACCAGCGGCGCAGCACGCGCCTGCGAGCGTTCCCTGCCAGATACCCCTCCTACGTGTAGTTTGGCTCCAGAAGGGGAAGGAAGTGGTGATTCTGAAGATGAGTTTTTAGACGCAGCGTCTGCGGATGTTGTATCTAATACTGAGAGCAACACTCATCCACAATCATCAGAAAATAACCAAAATCTTCAGTCAGAATTTGTACGCCGGTATCCTATCAGGACGACTAGAAATAACGTTAATTATAAGTCCTAAGGTTATTTTAGAAGTTGTTTTAGTTTAGTTGTGGAGGGATGTGATATATGTAGAAACTTTGTGGTTTTATAACTGACATCTCTGTTTTGACGTGGTCTTTGCTTGGCCGCCATTACACGTTTCCATTTCAATGTGCTGGTTTTATTTATAAAATATCCTACATACAGGATAATTTATAACCGCAGTCCTCAGCCAGAATTTGTACGCCGGTATCCTATCAGGACGACTAGAAATAATGTTAATTATAAGTCCTAAGGTTATTTTAGAAGTTGTTTTAGTTTAGTTGTGGAGGGATGTGATATATGTAGAAACTTTGTGGTTTTATAAGTGACATCTCTGTTTTTGCGTTGTCTTTGATTGGCCGCCATTACACGTTTCCATTTCAATGTGCTGGTTTTATTTATAAAATATCCTACATACAGGATAATAGGATACTAAGGTCAAAGTCAAATTCAAAGGATTTTATTGCTAATAGGCTATTATTAGCACTTTTATTGCCCTTTTTTCTAAGTCACTTTTATAAAGGATGAAAAATTACAATGTTCTTAGTGTCAAATATTATATAGCAAGCCAATTAGGTAAAATATGTGAGTATGAAAAAAAAGATCTCTTTGATTTCTACTACTATTACAAGCAGTCCGGCACAATAACTCGCAACAAAAAACTCCGATACGAAACTTCCTTTACACATGTAAAGAAGAAGATACAAGAAACTTTACAGTGATACTCTCCTAGGAATGGGTCCACGCTGCCGCTGAAAGCAATATGGGGCGTTGGCGCTGCTATATTGTGAATAATAAAGACAACATTTCATAATATTATAGAAACTGACGTGAGTAGTACTCAAAATTACAACTAGATATTACACGGCTAACACTCACGAAATACAGTCGAATAACTCGACCGGAGTTCGGGCAATATAGATGCCCATCCTCAAGGAGTACGCGCGGCGGCGGTGGCGGCTCGGCGCTGACTCATTTCATTCTTAGCGTAAAACAAATCTTTATTGCTAATGTTGTGGGAGACGAAAATTTACCTATCTAACCAGTGCCTAGGTTATTAATATTTGTCATCTGTCCGAAAATATGATTGTCACGGCAAACACGAATATATTACGTTGAAACTGAAACATCAATATGCTTAATGAGAGTTGATTAGCACTGACTATGTTGCAAATTATGTACCCGGCCGAACGTACTGTTACAAACATGTAGCTGTTGGTCAGTGTTGCCATTTGGTTAAGTCATATTCCTCCGTGCATGGTTAATATTATAACTTACACGCTAAACGCTTATGCCAAAAACACTGGACACATTTGTGTTTTGTAGAGTTTTTTTCTAAATCTATCTAGGACCTACTTTCTAATAGTTTTTAAAGACGCCTTCAACCTACAAAACAAATAATATTCTTAGAACTAATTTGTAACTCAGATATTAACGTTAAGTTAATAACCTAAGTATTTATGACAATAATAATATTCAAAATTATTATTATTAAACGCTGAATGTATCTCGGCGAACGAAATGATACAATATATATATAATAGGTCTTTACCTATGAAATTGCCGTATTGCAGTACAGACTTTTTCAAACAAAAAAAAGTTTTGATTGGCTATGAATTCTAAATTCAAATTAATTTTGTTTTAAAAATATGACATTCTATTTACAATATAAGTCTTTTGTTTATTGATTAGCGTTGTATTTTCATTACATTTCAACATTTTTCCTCATAATGGATACTTTGAAATTTCGTGTAATTATGGAATATGAGTTCCGTCGTGGCACCAACGCGGCACAAACGACACGTAACATCAACGACGTTTACGGAGAGAACTGTACAAACGAACGTACAACCCGTTATTGGTTTGCTCGGTTCCGTTCTGGGAATTTTGACTTGAAAAATGAACCTCGTGGTCGTCCGGAAACTTTGGTCAACAATGATGAATTAAAGACGATTGTGGAAGCTGATGAATCTCAATCTACAGCTGAGCTGGCAGCAGCTTTTGATGTTAGCATCAAAACAATATTGGTCCATTTGCGACAGATTGGCAAGATAAAAAGCTTGATAGATGGGTGCCCCACGAACTTAACGATCGCCAGCGCAACGTACGCGTCGAGACTTGCCTTGCGCTGCTTAACAGGCACAGAAATGAAGGAATTATGAACCGAATTGTTACGTGCGACGAAAAATGAATTCTTTTTGACAATCGAAAGCGCTCAGCAAGTTGGTTAGATCCTGATTCGGTACCAAAGCAATGTGCAAAACGAAAAATGACCCCTAGAAAGGCGATGGTCACAGTTTGGTGGTCTAGTGCTGGTGTGATTCATCATAGCTTTTTACAAAACGGCGAGAGCATTACTGCAGATGTGTACATTGAAGAGCTGACCACAATGATGGCGAAACTCGCACGTCTGCAACCAGCTTTGGTCAATCGGTCGTCTCCACTGCTACTTCACGACAACGCGTGACCCCAGACTGCACTACAGACCGTCTCTAAGCTGCATGAGTTGGGTTTGGAAGCTCTCCCTCATCCGCCATACTCACCAGATCTTGCGCCTACCGACTATTACTTTTTCCAAAATTTGGACAACTTTTTAGCGGGAAAAAAATTCAATTCCCGAGAGGCAGTACAAAACGCCTTTGAAGAGTTTGTTGTCTCCCGTCCTGCTGATTTTTTCAAGAAGGGCATCCATAAACTGCCACAGCGTTGGCAAAGATGCATTGATTGCAGGGGTGATTACTTTGAATAAAAGAAATAAATAAGTTCGAAAAAAAATACTTTAACTTTTTTCAAACAAAACGGCAATTTCATAGGTAAAGACCAATATATATAAACAATAGAAAAACAATTAAAAAATAGAGAATAAGATGTGGTCTTTCGCTTAACGTACCTACTTAATACATAATGCAAATCTCGACATATTACAAGTAAAAAAATATCATAAAATTTACGATTTTAGCCAAATCCGTTTTGCCAGACCTGGTAACACTACTGTTTGCAAATCATTATTACTAGATATCTTCATTAAACCGTTTAATTTAAACGTATTTTAGGGTATCTATAGGTATCGATTTATTCAACACTTCATTCAATAATTACAATTTGAAATGAGACAGTGTGCTTTGTGAACGTAGTTTGGATTGACATAAGTATATAAGTAATACTGTTATACGAGAAAATATCATGAACCGCATAATATAGGCAAACTATGTACTATAGTTCATGTATTTAACTAGTTATAATTTTCTCAGCGAGTGAACTATGTTCTTTGAGAAATAAAGAATCTTAAACCAGATATAGTTTCTTTGCGTATAACTAAGGTTTTATTTTTACCTGTAATTAATGATACATTTAGCTTTATTATGGTCATATTTGTTACGTTAGTTTTAATGATATACTTGTTGGTATCTATGAAATAAAATAAAAATCAGCATGTATTAATAGTCCACTGCTGGACAAAAGGATCTCTTAAAGTAAGCCACTCTGCTCTTCGGTTCTTCTCATCAAACTACTGTCCTCGTCGCAAAGTCGTCGCTCCACCTAGTCGAAGGGCCGCAGTACACAATATTTTCCTACATTGTATTGAGTATCAATGACACTTGAAACGTATCAGATAACAGTTATTAAGTAGTATGTAAGTTGTAACAACATCAACCACAATTTTGGTCCTTTAATTCCTGTCCATCCTAAGGTAGCCTGGAAGAAATCGCTTAACGTGACAGATAAGGCCGCTCTTTGTTCTACCAATTTTTGTAAGTTTTTTTTAAGGTTCGTTGTTATGTATTAGTTGGTGTTCAATAAAGTATTATTGTATTATATTATATTGTATTGTAACCTATGCCCTCTCACTTCCCTGCCACCACGAGTTGATGGCATGTATGTATGTCTCGAACCGCTAAACCGAGATGGGGCGAGATGGGGTCGCGCTAGAGATGCCTATTTTTTTGTAGGGGGGTAATGCTCTCGCACCCACGTGGTGGCAGGGGCTATGTGGGACTTGAACCCACCAAAACCCCCCGTGAGCCCTCGTCCGCCGTACCGGGGGCGAGAAGTCGCTGCAGCCCAGCCTAAGTTTAAGTCAAGTTAAGTCTTATGTGTGCGTGTGTAAGTTTTTCTCTTTTAGAACCGACAATACCGGTAACAGCCAACTAAATGAATTCAAAAAAAATGCGCAGCTTTACGTTACCTGCTTTAGAACTTTATATAGAACTTTATATATGTGACCTAATTTGTCTGTTACATTATGTAACTAGTTGACCCGCCCTGGCTTCGCACGGGTGAATTAGTAAATCGCGGTCGAACGGGATGAAAAGCATACCATGTCCGTCTCCTGAGTCTAAGCTACCTCCTCACCAATTTTCAGCCAAATCAGTTCAGCCGTTCTTGAGTTATAAATAATGTAACTAACACGACTTTCTTTTATATATTAGGTCTTTGCCTATGAAATTGCCGTTTTTTTTGAAAAAAGTAAAAGTATTTTTTTTCGAACTTATTTATTTCTTTTATTCAAAGTAATCACCCCTGCAATCAATGCATCTTTGCCAACGCTGTGGCAGTTTATGGATGCCTTTCTTGAAAAAATCAGCAGGACGGGAGACAACAAACTCTTCAAAGGCGTTTTGTACTGCCTCTCGGGAATTGAATTTTTTTCCCGCTAAAAAGTTGTCCAAATTTTGGAAAAAGTAATATTCGGTAGGCGCAAGATCTGGTGAGTATGGCGGATGAGGGAGAGCTTCCAAACCCAACCCATGCAGCTTAGAGACGGTCTGTTGTGCAGTATGGGGTCGCGCGTTGTCGTGAAGTAGCAGTGGAGACGACCGATTGACCAAAGCTGGTTGCAGACGTGCGAGTTTCGCCATCATTGTGGTCAGTTCTTCAATGTACACATCTGCAGTAATGCTCTCGCCGTTTTGTAAAAAGCTATGATGAATCACACCAGCACTAGACCACCAAACTGTGACCATCACCTTTCTAGGGGTCATTTTTCGTTTTGCACATTGCTTTGGTACTGAACCAGGATCTAACCAACTTGCTGAGCGCTTTCGATTGTCAAAAAGAATCCATTTTTCGTCGCACGTAACAATTCGGTTCAAAATTCCTTTATTTCTGTGCCTGTTAAGCAGCGCAAGGCAAGTCTCGACGCGTACGTTGCGCTGGCGATCGTTAAGTTCGTGGGGCACCCATCTATCAAGCTTTTTTATCTTGCCAATCTGTCGCAAATGGACCAATATTGTTTTGATGCTAACATCAAAAGCTGCTGCCAGCTCAGCTGTAGATTGAGATTCATCAGCTTCCACAATCGCCTTTAATTCATCATTGTTGACCAAAGTTTCCGGACGACCACGAGGTTCATTTTTCAAGTTAAAATTCCCAGAACGGAACCGAGCAAACCAATAACGGGTTGTACGTTCGTTTGTACAGTTTTCTCCGTAAACGTCGTTGATGTTACGTGTCGTTTGTGCCGCGTTGGTGCCACGAAGGAACTCATATTCCATAATTACACGAAATTTCAAAGTATCCATTATGAGGAAAAATGTTGAAATGTAATGAAAATACAACGCTAATCAATAAACAAAAGACTTATATTGTAAATAGAATGTCATATTTTTAAAACAAAATTAATTTGAATTTAGAATTCATAGCCAATCAAAACTTTTTTTTGTTTGATAAAGTCTGTACTGCAATACGGCAATTTCATAGGTAAAGACCTATTATTAGATATATAACGTGTAGTTTATGTAGAGCTATTTAAAAAATAGATTTAATAAGAATAATATTAATAAAACTTTATTTTAATAATTGATAAAAAGGAATTAGCCATTTCTTAAAAATCAAGCTTTTAGAATAGATAATATTACCTACATGATACTCGTACCTATCACATCATACTATCACACTAAAATTATAAAGGTGAAAGTTTGTATGTGTGTTTGTGTGTATATATGTGTATATTTGTTACTCCTTCACGCTCAAAAAGCTTAATGGATTTGGATGAAATTCGGTACCAAGATAGCTGATATACTGGATTAACAAATAGGCTACATGTTATCCCAGAAAAGTGAAATTTTCCCGTGGGATGAGTAAATAATTAAAATACTTTTTATCCGCGGGTGAAACCGCGGGGCGCAACTAGTGATTTATATTTTTCATGAACAACTTAAATAATTCAACTCAATTTTACATATAATAACAATAAACGTGAATTTATCATTATTCATCACTCACGTGTAAGCCATAATGAACAAGCTCGTAATTAAATTAATAATTTACTTGGTAATTCCACAATAGCCGTGTAAATGTGTTATTTAGTTGGTTTCATGCGCCCGTTCATCGACAAATATTAACTTGTTATTGACCTCATAATCATGAAATATGAGCTAACATACAACCAGTAAAGCAACTCGCAATAAGCCAGCAGCATTGCCATTCAGCGTTGTCACGTTGTTATGCATACTGCCAGCATATTGGGCACGATGCCTATACTGGTATATAAATTATAAGGTTGGTAATGATTTGTTAGATTTTGTTTTTATATTATGCAGCTTATGGTTTTAGTTTACTAGTAGTTTAGTTTTAGCATAGTAATTATATTTATATACGTACTAGTTGCGCCCCGCGGTTTCACCCGCGGATAAAAAGTATTTTAATTATTTGCTCATCCCACGGAAACATTTCACTTTTCCGAAATAAAATGTAGCCTATATGTTAATCCAGTGTATAAGCTATCTTGATAAAGAATTTCATCCAAATCCATTCAGCCGTTTGAGCGTGAAGGAGTAACAAACATACACACATTCAAACTTTCACCTTTATAATATTAGTGTGATGTGATAGTGTGATTCTTTTCTTTTTCAATTTTACTTTCAAATAGATAATTTAATTTTAATAAATAAACCAAAATATAATATATCTTCAATCTCAAACTTTTTTTTTTCACAACGCCATCTAAATAAATAATAAATATCAGTGGACATTTTACACAGCGCCATCTAGTCCCAAACTAAGCAAAGCTTGTACTATGGGAGCGAGATAACTGATACAATACATAGATATTTTTTGTTTGTAAATACATACATAGAATACAATATAACACCCAGACACAGAATAAATACCTATGTTCATCAAACAAATGTTTGTCCTGGGTGAGAATCGAACCAACAACCCACAGTTCAGAAGGCAGGGTTACTACCAACCGAGTTATCGGGCCAGTCAAACTGTATACTAATAATTGCCTACAGCTCACTCGTGTTGTCCGTAGAAACATTTTACGCTATCTTACTAATCGAGTACTTGATACCCATATATGTTGGTAGATAGACCCGGGATCACACTTAATGGCGGCTGTGAAGACGGCGCGAAATGCGGCGCAGTAGCAAAAGTTATATGTGCATGGGCAGCGGAAACCAATGAGGCAGCGTACGAAGGCTTGCAGCGCACTTCATAGGCACCATTAAGTTTGGATCACACACTATAGCTATTCTATGAGCAATTTTCTTTACAAAGATTATCTAAACTCTCGAAAATAATATAATAATTTATCATTAAGATAACTACTGCGGTACTTATTTAACTGAAACTAAAACGAGATATTAACTCATTGGAAAAGAATTAATAGATCATTAATGAGTGATAAGTATATCAATTTGTAATGAATCTACAAAATTAGGCAGTTCTCAGTGAATCCACTTTCTCAAACATTGTTCTAATGAGTTAAAAATAGCCTGAAGTATTTCAGGATATTTTATGTTTATTTGTTATTTTTATGTTTGTTCCATGACACGGACTCCATAATGCGAATTGTATTTTTCAGTGAACGTTAAAAGCATCAATCGGCCTATCATTAGCAGGTATTTAGCCTTTCCCCAACTGCGGTTATCAGTCAATTTGTTGAGTGCATTTCCATCTGCGTTCACTCAAATATGTCCCATTAATTATTTACTAGATGCATACTGTTGGCAGAAACACACAGGGTGGAGTCATGTAGATAGTCTGGCAGTGAGTGCGCCACCTTTTATTTGATTATCAGATCGTTTATCAGTTGCGAATGCCTAATACGCTATATGATTTTTATATTTAGCGGAAATTTAGTACAACAACAGCAGTAACGGGGAATTTTAATTTGGAAATATTCCAGTTTTGTCTTTTATCAGCTGTCATCAATAAAGATATAATTGAAACATTTTTATCATTTTACATTAGGGTCAAGATCATAACTTTTTCTGAAGTTTGTAATACCTATACTGCAAATATAATTAAAATAGATTGTAACTTAAAAAGTACCTTTAAATTATAGTAATAAATTCCAACTCAAATATTAACAAGCTGGTATAACTTGCGCATGTCGCTAAGTATAGAGTTCATCACATATGCATATTACTCCATAACTACAAATTTTATTGCGTCACGGACAGACGTGGCCAAGGATTGGGATCTGCCGTCTGCAATATTATTAGATGCTATATGCCTAAGCGGGTGCTTTAATATACCCACCTTTATGACACACCCGAGCTGGATGTTAATTTCGCATTTGAGGAAATACGTGCAATATTTTTCACGGGGTTTTATTTGTGAATGAGTTAAGCGTGGAGTTCATAAAAGTGTGCAAGTTGAATTTGAATAAATAGAATAGAAATGTAGCAGGTAACAAGATGTAGGTAACGAATGATAAAGATAAACTGTAAAATAATATTAACCAGTTTTGTAGAACTCTTTCAAAACAAATGCGATGAATTAACTTATAAAGGCACCTAACTGTATTATGTACCCTAAATTAAATTTGTGAACATTTTATAGGCATTTTATGAACTAAATTTACTTAAAAGTAAATGCATTTTTTCTGTCTATGGTTTTACAAGCCACTAAAATATAAGAATCTCTAGGATAGGTACTCTTAAATAAGACACGCAAAACTTTACAATTTAAAGTTCTGATGAACGGAAAGCTAGTCTTGTAATTCGCAATTTAACATTTAATAAAAAATTACCTACTTAGTCATTAAAGTGGCGTTATAATAGACTGATATTTAAGAAAAATATAATGTTACCTTAACTTGGTGAGTTCTGTTTGTTGAACACCACAAAGTCCACAGCGAAATAACTCCTTTTAAATTTTATATCCGTGAAAATAAACGGTGGCGAATAAATTCTATCAAGTACGAGAAATGGTAATTAGTACGTAGAGGCTTCCGCACTAACAATGTTTCTTAATACAGTTTCGTAAAACATTTGATATTATATTATATGATAGTCTATTTCATCATTTAAGTTAATTCGATGAGCGTCACAGTATAAACATACTATTATCTATTCTATGTGCTGCTAAGTATCATATTTAGCATTAAAATCAAAATAAAAATCATTGAAGTTGCATGTAGTGGCGATGTATGTCAAGAACTTAAAATTAATGTATGTATATGACGGCAGCGACTTCCAGTTATAAACTCTATGCGCAGCGGGCAGTACCGTAATGTACCCTGTGGTGGCATTTAAATTTATTACAGTGGCAACACCGGCAACTGTCATTGCTGCCCCACCCATCTGGCTATATAAATGGAGCACTCGGTGTACTACGATCATTCTTGCGCCGGACACGGCCCGGCGCGCTCGCTGAAGGCCTATAATATTAGGTCTTTACCTATGAAATTGCCGTTTTGTTTGAAAAAAGTTAAAGTATTTTTTTTTCGAACTTATTTATTTCTTTTATTCAAAGTAATCACCCCTGCAATCAATGCATCTTTGCCAACGCTGTTGCAGTTTATGGATGCCCTTCTTGAAAAAATCAGCAGGACGGGAGACAACAAACTCTTCAAAGGCGTTTTGTACTGCCTCTCGGGAATTGAATTTTTTTCCCGCTAAAAAGTTGTCCAAATTTTGGAAAAATTAATAGTCGGTAGGCGCAAGATCTGGTGAGTATGGCGGATGAGGGAGAGCTTCCAAACCCAACTCATGCAGCTTAGAGACGGTCTGTTGTGCAGAATGGGGTCGCGCGTTGTCGTGAAGTAGCAGTGGAGACGACCGATTGACCAAAGCTGGTTGCAGACGTGCGAGTTTCGCCATCATTGTGGTCAGTTCTTCAATGTACACATCTGCAGTAATGCTCTCGCCGTTTTGTAAAAAGCTATGATGAATCACACCAGCACTAGACCACCAAACTGTGACCATCACCTTTCTAGGGGTCATTTTTCGTTTAGCACATTGCTTTGGTACCGAACCAGGATCGAACCAACTTGCTGAGCGCTTTCGATTGTCAAAAAGAATCAATTTTTCGTCGCACGTAACAATTCGGTTCAAAATTCCTTCATTTCTGTGCCTGTTAAGCAGCGCAAGGCAAGTCTCGACGCGTACGTTGCGCTGGCGATCGTTAAGTTCGTGGGGCACCCATCTATCAAGCTTTTTTATCTTGCCAATCTGTCGCAAATGGACCAATATTGTTTTGATGCTAACATCAAAAGCTGCTGCTAGCTCAGCTGTAGATTGAGATTCATCAGCTTCCACAATCGCCTTTAATTCATCATTGTTGACCAAAGTTTCCGGACGACCACGAGGTTCATTTTTCAAGTCAAAATTCCCAGAACGGAACCGAGCAAACCAATAACGGGTTGTACGTTCGTTTGTACAGTTCTCTCCGTAAACGTCGTTGATGTTACGTGTCGTTTGTGCCGCGTTGGTGCCACGACGGAACTCATATTCCATAATTACACGAATTTTCAAAGTATCCATTATGAGGAAAAATGTTGAAATGTAATGAAAATACAACGCTAATCAATAAACAAAAGACTCATATTGTAAATAGAATGTCATATTTTTAAATCAAAATTAATTTGAATTTAGAATTCATAGCCAATCAAAACTTTTTTTTGTTTGAAAAAGTCTGTACTGCAATACGGCAATTTCATAGGTAAAGACCTATTAGTTATCTATAGTTATATAGGTTGCAACCTACGCACAACCCGTCTGCCTATATATATATATATATATATGTATTTTATAAAATGGTGAAGATGCCAGTAAAATGTATGTATATGTATGTATCAACGTGTCTTTTTGTACTGAATACTCGACTGCTTATTCGGTACAAAAAGCCATAACACGCAAATGCGTTCCTTTCTACTTCTTAGATACGAACGGTACCCTAAAAAAGGAAAGCTACAACAAAGAGAACCCGATTAAAATTTTTGACACAATAACCGTTGTGTTGGTTAAACAACAAGAAATTAGCTGCCAATTGCACCCAACACACTATTATAAGTTAGGCCATTGTTTGCTGTTTTTAGAAACACTGCAATAGCCAACATCTAAGCACGAACTAGGTATAGGTATGGGAGACCATTGCTAAGCTTTGTATTGGCTTTTCAGCTTAAATTAAAAATACTTAAGCCCGATTCAGTGGTATGTAGTGATCTGTAATATTTTTTCATGTCATATTTCTCTTTATGAAATGTTCACCTAATTTAAATGAATGATAATAATAAATATTTGTAGACATTTCACACAGCACCATCTCCAAACTAAGCCAAGCTTGTACTATGGGAACCATATAACAGACACATTACTTAGATACTTTTTGTTTGCAAATACATACATAGAATACAATGTAACACCCAGACATAGAAAAAACACCTATGTTCATCACGCTCAAATGTTTGTCCTGGGTGGGAATGGAACCCACAAGCTACATTTCAGAAGGCACTACCTTATCTATCATGCCAGTTATACTCAATCTTTACCTATATTTCTGTATTAGAATCCATGTTACTGTATGTATATTTAATACATTATTTATTATCTTTATCTCTTTTTGTTTTTTAAGTCTTTACCTCAGTTGCTATCGGAATATCTCTCTATTTTTTTTCCTTTGCCATTTCATTTGTGTCGAAACAATTTATATATACACAAGATTTCCCACAATGAAATACCGATTCTCCACAAATACGTCATACAATACCTATCTTAATTTGCCGATTCGACGATGGCACTTGTTATGCAACAGCGCGCCACGCGCCCTATATCCCGGGAAACGGGTTACGGGCACGCGCGGCGCAGCACGCGTTTGACCAGGCATTACTCACGTATACTAATATGTTTGAGAACTTCGTCCAACTCTGTCAATAGATCGACTGCTGTTGCCATGCTTCCATATAAATTGCAGATATTCGAAGAGAAATTTGAATCAAAGGACTATATCACTGTTGCAAGAATATTGAGCTTTGTTGTTGTATTGAAAATCGCGCAGTATGATTGTAATGCTATTATTAATTGTCATTTAGTTTCGTATATAAGTATCTGACGCCTCGGCAGCCGTTATGCAATAACGCGCCATGCGCCGGATATCCCGGCTGAGGCAGTGCGGACACGTTCGACCCTGAGCGAGTTTGACCAAGCATTACGCATGTATTGCCACTATTTACTAAAATGTTTGTGAGATTGTGAGCTGTGCCCGACTTTATCAACAAACGGTCGATGTTGCTCTGAGGTCAGTTTGGGGAATATTAAAATAGAGTACTTTTATGGGATATCAAAGCAACTGCCGTACCCAGTTCTATCAAAACCACTGGCTTATAATACAATAGTTTATAATTTAAATAGTTTATAATATAATATAACCCTAGCTATATCAAATGCAATTCTACACTTTTTATTAGTACTTATAATTTAAGATTTAGGAATTTGACTTATCTAACATTCAAATCCAATTATTCGTTACAAACCCCTTTTTTTTAAATGCACACACCATTATCTAAAATAAACCTTCCCAATTAACAATTAATTTTAAAGGCGAGCAATTTCATATATAGGTAAATAGATTGATTATGTATTTTTAAAAGTACATTTTATGTTTCTCAATTGAAAAAAAAAAACAATACATTTTTACGTCTTATATTTACATTTACAAATCCAATTTGCAATCCCTTTGAACAGTCCAATTACTATGTCAGGTGATTCTAATGTTCCAATAAACTAACTATTTAACTAGATTCTTTATTAATTAGCAGAAAACGGACAGGATTCAGTGCTCGTAGTTCACGCAACTATGCAAAACTTCCAAATTGGTAGAACTGGGTAGAGAGGCCTGATTTACAAATAGGCCTTTCTACCCATGTCTACACTAAAAGTGAGCGAACATTTTAAGGAATTAAATTAATGCTCTTGATGTTGATATGTAAGTAATATAGAATATGAAACGGAGAAAGAGATGATGTATCCATTTTATTTTTATAAGGAAATTATTATTTGATAGTATGATTTATCTGCAATGTTCATCAGGTACCACTGCTTTTCCACTTATTCTACCGGCAAGCAGTAGTGCACAATCACTACTGTGTTCCGGATTGAAAGGCACTGTAGCTAGTGAAATTACTGGGAAAATGAGACTTTATGACCTGATCTCACAGTCTAGTAGCCCTATTACTGCATCCATGGCGCTTAACATCAGGCGAACGACTAGCTCATCATGTCAGTACTTACATAAAATGAAACTAAAACAAAAATATTTATTTAGGCTTATATCTAAACGAGCTTCTGCCCGCAGCTTCGCCCGCGGCGTGGTCTATGGGAAAATAATTCAACCACCCACTTCACAAGAGTGGAATTTCGAAAAATCCTTTCTTAGCGGATGCCTACGTCATAACATCTACCTGCATACCAAATTACAGCCCAATCCGTCCAGTGGTTTGGGCTGTGCGTTGATAGATCACTATGTCAGTCAGTCACCTTTGAGTTATATATATTTAGATATAACATAGTAATTAGTTACGAATAGATGAACATAACATTATTTTTTAAATAGCTGATGGAGCATATATTATACCAACCAATGCAAAAAGAACCAAGCAAACGCCAAAGCAGAAAGTGGCTGCATTACAGCTTCTCCCAAAGGCGCCCTTAATGCCGAGAGCAGTTCACAACTCTTGAAAATTCGCAATAAGTAATCGATGAAAGCGGTACGCGAATCTATTAATCGCGGTAGCAGCGAGTGCTACGACGAACATAAAAATGCACGTGTTTACGAACCCGCGCAGGCCAATATCCAACAGACTGATTGCTTCTTTACTGTTACACGATAAATTTTTTATTAGATGCTCATAAAATGTACTAGACGGGTCGTGAGACCCAGTAGCCAATATATTTCAAACTACCCTGTAACTAACCTTTATAAAACTTTAAATAATAGCCGCTGTTAACTCCGCCTTACTTTAAACAAAGTATCTAAACACTTTTGTACAAGAACTTCATTTGTTTTTTGACTGTCACACACTTTACATTAACTAGGTTCTAATAGTCTTATGCCAATATTACAAAAAATGCTAAGTGTTACCATATCTGCTCAAAATGTGATTTTATTCACAAAATCATCAAATAGTGAATGAAATCTAATACTTGAGCATCGATCAACGACTGAACATAGTTCTGTAATACGGGGCTTAGTGAGCGTATTCCCAAAAGTTCCCAATAGTTGCTATACTCTAACTAAGTAAACATACTTTTTCATGTTACATTTCTTCTGGATAAGTATGCCAAGAGTAAGACTTATATCAATCTATACTATAAATAACAAATCTTGAACATTATCCTACTAGGTAAAAGTGTATTCCTATAAACTTTCGTATTAAAATACGTTTAATTTGTTTCCCTGTCAGCTCCACATCTTACAATTTGGTGAATTCATAAAAATCGGTGCAAAAAAATTCACGCGGCTGGTTGGCCAAACCGTCGAACCGTTCAAATCGTTTAGTAAACAACGAATAGGTCGTGTACAAGTGAGGTACATCGATTTTAATCGAATGGAAACGGAACAAAGTGAAAATGTACACCTCAATTATTCGAACGCTTGTGGACAAATAACCATATGTGGAACTGACTGGTTCCCGCTGTTTTGGACGGGGCTTAATTTTTTGGCACAATATATTATATTTATATAACACTTAAGAGCTCTTATCCCTATACTTCCTAAATAAAAGTAAATCTTTAATATTATTTTTAATAAAACAAATTACCCCATACGAGTAGGGTGTAAAATTTGGCAGTTGCCAATTAGATTTTTTTTACTCACAAAATATGATAAATATACGATATTTTTCTAAAACTACTCTCAACAACCTATCATTTATATATCCTATATTTTCCTTCACTGTATATACAATACAGTGCGTTATGAACTCAGTGTGTCGGTGGAGTGTGGAAAATAAGATGGGGTACTCCTTGAAGTACTTCGAGATGACATTCGTCGAATGCGATGCCCAATTGAATTTGACTACAAGCTGGACAGCAATTGTATATCATGTTCCAGGTCCATTAAAGATCTGGAAGTTACATTCGACCGAAAGCTTACTTTCCTCACTCACATCGCTACAGTCGTGAACGAGTCTTATCAGCGATTAGGTTTTGTACTCAGGAATTGTCAAGATTTCAACAACGTCGGCGTGAGCAAGCACATTTTCAGTTCCTTGGTGCGCAGCAAACTGGAGGCAAGTGCTTGTATGTGGCATCATGAAATCACTATGGCTTTTAAGAAAAATACAAAAGGTATCTGAGTTATCTGTATAAACGTATTTATGGATATATGTACCACTTTGTGTACGCTACAAATTTTCGTTTGGGGTCATTAGAGTATAACGCGCTATAAGTCAAGAGATCTAAGGACCAACTAGTCACTATGTTTACAATACTTCCGGATTCCTTATAGTGACTATTAGTTGTGCTGGTTATTCGTGCCGAACAACTTTTCCTCGTATAATTTTTTAATGTTATTGTAATATGATTAGAGTGATTGGATATTTAATCCGTTCCAATTGTAATATATAATTTATAAAAAACTTACATCGAGAGCAGCGGGTATATATTTTGTCGAATATTCTCTACATTTTTGGACATTTATGGCGACCCCAAGATCGCGCGTTTGGGAACACGCGTCGCTAGCGCGTTAAAAATACGCCGTGTGCATAGGCTCTTTAAGTCACATTTTGAATGGACAATATAAATTACACATAAGAATGTTTAGCTCACAATCTAAAAAGATATTGAAATCGTTGACTCAGTCATGCCCTCGTGCTACAAAAAGACATAATTTGTTAAAAATTAAATTAAAGAGTGCCAAGATAAAAAGCACTAAGAGCAGTAGGCTATTGTAACTTACAGCACTGAATGGCTAGCAATTAAATTAGTACCTACGTAGAAATTGGAAAGTTAATGGATTTCTGATAGAATTTTTAAAGTGCCCCTTTCCGTCGTTCAGGCAAACTGAAAATATGCTGTCAGCTTGAACTATTTCATAATCTGAGAATAGTTGCAATTTTAAACTAAATTTAATTTCATGGATTCATTAATATTTATTTTATTTATTTGGTTCGCCAACAGTTGATACACTGTTTCTATAACAGTAATTAAGCTTAAAAATATTATCTACTAGTCAGATAATATTTCCCCGTGGATTCACCAGCGGATAAATAGTATTTTAATTATTTGCTCATCCCAAGGGAAATTTTCGGGATAGAATGTAGCCTATATTTTAATCCAGTGTATAAACTATCTTGGTACCGAATTTCATCCAAATCCATTCAGCCGTTTGAGCGTGAAGGAGTAACAAACATACACACAAACACACATACACAAATACAAACTTTCGCCTTTATAATATTAGTGTTATGTGATGTGATGTGCGCAACCAATAGTGGCTAACACAGCATGCACGATTTTGAGATAAAATATATAATTTGACCTTAATTGATCTTTATATCTTGTACCATAATCAATATTTTAAATTTATTTAAAGACATAACCTGCAGTCGCAAAAGCGTTTAGAATATTTACAGCTTTTACTGCAATGGCTTATTATAAAATCTTTAGCCAAAAACAACTATTAGCCGTTTTTAATTTACGCTGTCAGTTTACAAGCGATTCGAGCTAGAAAAAAGCAATCTTGGGTATCGTCGCCTTGGACGACATCGGGCGGCAATGGCATCAAGTAAACAGCCCGCTCGTCCTGCATTTCAATCGGTTCTATTTGTAGTTTATTGGGAGGAAGGCGGAACGCCACAGAGCTTTATATTTTATTGAGTTCTTTTATGAGCTTACTCGATAATATTATGGTACCGTATCAATACTGGTATTTAATTAGCTGGGCCGTAGTCACTGCTTCTACGAGTATACCTATAGTAAATCTATGTACCTGTGCGTAGTAAGAAAATATAGAAATAATATTGTATTGGAGCTGACAGCCTCTGTGGTGTGGTGGTTGAGCAGGTTGGCTCATAACCCGGAGGTGGCGGGTTCGATTCTCGCGGCAGGACAAGTGTTTGTGTACAGAAAAAAAGTGCAAATACTTTTTCTGAGTCTAGGTGTTGTGGGACCATGGTCCTCGTAGTTCCTGGGTCCTTAGACACAGGGAATCCTAGTTAGGATCGAGGATCTATGTATAAGATCGTTGGGTGTTATTATTATTATGATTATTATTATATGGGCAACCGTGTCGTTTAACATCAGGTGAAATGCTAGCTCGCCACGTCATTCCTTAAAAAAAATATACTAAGGAAGTACGAACCAAAAGCATTCAAGGTTTTGAGAAACTAGTAATAGCTGAAAAACAATAAAAAACGAATGTGCTTTAGACCACACGACTGAAGTAAAACTTCTATACGAAACAACTCTCTCTTTCTATTTTCACGTACTATCTCCCTCTCAACTTACGTTCGCTGCGCCCGACAGATTTCCGTATCGCTCTCGACACGCATTCACCAGCTTACTCCCCAAGTCACGCGGGCGTAAAGAAGTTTTACTTAAAAAAGAAGAATACAAATAGACCAAAAGCGAGGCCTTACAGCCTACGAGTAGAAGTTTTCGTTATTTAACTTGTATTTTAAACACAGCCACTATCAACATAAATATCCATTGCAAATCAATATCTTCTTAATTAATAGCATAAAGAGGTATTAACGCGATAACAGTTAATTAATCAGCTATCAAATGCAACCGAACCAGCAATAAACCGAGCACGAACAGTATAATCTGAATCGAGTAGGAGATATGGTGCTAATTTTAGGTAAGGTAGCACCAATATTGTATTTATTGTCTATTAGGCATTAAGCTATTGAGGTGATCAAGTTATTATTTTATAAGTATAAAAAAATATATGATTATTTTAACTTATTTATTGTAGAAGATAAATAACGGCTACTCACCAGGTTTTGGACATATTCGATGTCCTTCTTCTGGGAGCCAGTTACTAACGCAAGCCGCGGCGGCTTTCGCAAGCGTCAGCGTCAGAGAATTTATTTTAATCTTTATTTTTCAAATAACTAGTTTTGTTTCATAAATCTGAAAATAGCTATTTGCTTAATTAAAATACTTAGTATTATAGGTAACGTAAATTATTTAAATAAATTTGTTATATATTGCATCAGCTCTACTTACTAATTATAGAAAATAATTGTTTTTTAGTTATATGGGCATTGGCGTGTGAATCATCATGGCAACAAGAAACCACAGAAAAAAATCTTGGAAAAATATTAGACCAACTCATTGAAGAAACTGTAAGCACGTACAGTAATGAAAATGAGAACCATTCTAGAGTTATATATATAAGGCCAGATAACACAACCAGCCAACTTAAGGAAAAGCTAGGGCTTCCCATTTCTCCGAGTGATTACGAAGATTTAGATAATATTGTACAACAAATGAAAAGTATAACACACGAGACAAATTTTCTAAAACCCGGCATTGGTGAAAATAATGTTTTACAAGAAGTTTCTGTTGAAGTAGAGCACTCTGGAACGCCGTATAATGAAAACGTTGGCAATACTATTCAAGCACTAGAAATCATAAACGATGATTTTTCAAAATCAGGCAGACCATTATTTCAGTTTGAAAAGATGCCAGATAATACAATAGAAAGTTACACCTTAGGTTCTGAAAGCAATTTAATTCATAAATATCCTGAGATAATAATAGACAAAATCACTTACGATGCTTCAGAGACACAAACTAATGAAGCAGAAAAACCTCGTCTCATTCAAAATTATAGACACGATAATGTAAATCACATAAACTTGGGTCAAAAGGAAGAAGCTGCAGAAGCATTAGGATCCCTAGTGAAACTGTTAATAAAGAAAGATCCGATGAAACAATCTTTAGATACTTCAAATGAATATTTAGAACACGGTGATTTGAATGCTGTCGTAAAATCGACTCGTATACACAATGCTTATCACAATCATATGACTAACAATCTGCCTCTAGCTTATAGTAGAATGCCTGGTAGAAAAATGCTTCTTAGCAATTTACCAGAGAGCTATCGGAACTTACATCATGTAATTAATAGACAAAGAAGCGCATACCTCAATCCAAATTTGCAATTAAGCAGATGGGAAAGTAACGCAGGACAAAACTCATTAATGAGTATTTTGAGAGCGCATAACCTTAAGTCTGTTCATTTTATTCCCGAGACACTTAACGTGTTGTCTAGAATTGTGTACCCACCTTTATATCATCACCATTTTCTTCGTTAATTGCAGTAAAAAACGGTGATTAAAATGCTTATTTCGAATTTCTGCGTTTGATGTTGTTTGTTTAAACATATTATCGTATCTTGTATTACGAGGTAAATATAATTATATATATACACATGTTTTGATCTATGGTTATAAAAATTAAACCTCATTTGTTTGTGCAATCAAAAAAATATACTATGTAATTTGCAAACGCAATAAATTTATATAATCTATTTTTGATAAGTTTTAATAGAATTTTACACAATAGGCATGACGAAAGATTTTGAAATCCTCTTCCGTAATGTGGGTATACATTTACTATTTACGAAAAAACCTTTATTTCGGTAATAGACTTAATTTTAACCAAGATTAAAGCCATTTTCATAATATTTTTTAAATGCGGCGCGAAAACAGCTCGAGGTGTCATGGCGTCGGCTCTGACGTCACTCCTAGGTGTTTACCTACACAATGACATGTTGAAAACATGTCACTGCACTACTACACACGTAGAAAAAGAATACAAAATAACAAAATCAATCCAAATGCGAATATTCACAACAGCAAAAATCTACGTGTGACGTCATGCGCTGTGATTGGCGTTTCAGTCAAAATGGCCGATCGCAGTATTTTAATGTTTTATTTTATTGAAAATCTAAGTAATCTTAATATTTTTAATAAAACTAAACCAGTGTTTCAACGTTATTTAATATAAATTTTACCCTAAAAACATTAAATCGACCATTTTTTGATACTGTCGTCATGCCTATTCAATACAATAGGTAGATTTCGGCTGTTCATAATCAGTCACCGGCAGCTAGTTAGCGAAGTTGCGAGTCGGAAACACAAAGAAGCTATCCGCAATTCGCAGACTAACTAGTGAGCAGTGAGCAAACACGATCAACCGAAGTCCAAACTGCGCTCAAAGATCTAGTTAGTTGCGGAATGGTTCATTGCCATGTTTGCCGTTTGCCGCTCGCCGTTTTGCCGACATGTTGCTGCTGTGCTGCCAATAAGCAACAATACTCGGTTCAAGAAGGTGTAAGTGCATGTTTAATTCGTGGTTTATGTTTGCAGTGAATTAATTAAGGAATCGCGGGGGTGCTTGTTGAATATCGGTACGTTTACGTTTTGTGCTGGTATAGAGTGAGAGAGTCGGCTTTCGTTTTATCAAGTGACAAAAACAGCTGCTTAATACGTCTTGTTTTCAATACTGTGTTGCTTTTTTTGGATCTTCTTTTATAGAACTTAGATTAAATAGAGAATATACTCATAAGCATGATAAAATATTAAACTAATATTTATATAAAAAGGTTAAGAAATTTTTGATCAATATGTAATAGCTATATACAGAAACTAAAATATGTGTATTTTATAAAGCAAAAATTCATCATAACGTTACAACAAATTAAAAAAAAAAATGTGCTATTAATATTTAGGAAAGAACAAAATAAGTTAAGAACAGCTTTTGTTCTATTCGTTCTTCCGTTTATTTCTGTTTGTATGTAAAGTTCTGCGTTTAAAAAACATTGTTTTGGACATAACTTGAAGGTGCATCATCTGGCGATAGTTATATCATAAATAGTGACCTTCTCAGTAACTATATTTTCCAGTTGCTCTCGATCTGTTTGTTACGGAACTGCGCAGCCGTCACGTCAGTCCGCGACGATATTGCGCACCGACTTACACTACTCAGCTGCTGTTCTTTATTTCCTTATTTTGTATTCAGTCCAATTGCGTGAGAAGCTGAAAACATTTTACTTATATAACGTTTTCCTTTTCCAGCTTGCTGATATATTATTACCTCACAACCTTACATACAAATTACTCTTAGCGACTATCCTGCTCGATACACAGTTCGGCTGGCGCACTATATATTTTATATAACAATGTTGAAAAAAATCTATATTCAAATTTTTCCGTCTTCTTGAAATTAAAACAAAAACAAAAATCTTTAATTACTATCCACCGTGTATGAGACTGTCAATTTTCATGCTTGGCTTCATTATCGTTCAAGTCGTCTCGCCACGTTTTACATTTTAAGTGGCAACAATTATATCACTGTCTACTGTTATAGAGAAAAATAAATTTAATCAATAATACTTATTATATTAAGATGGAATGAGAATTGTGATTGAAACAACTATACGTTTTATTTTATTTTACTTATATATTTTTCATATGTTAAGTACTTTTACTTAACATAAGACAAATATATATTACTAGTTGCGCCCCGCGGTTTCACCCGCGCATAAAAGTATTTTAATTATTTGCTCATCCCACGGGAAAATTTCACTTGTCCAGGATAAAATGTAGCCTATATCTTAATCCAGTGTATAAGCTAACTTTGTATTGGATTTCATTTAAATCCGTTCAGCCGTTTGAGCGTGAAAGAGTAACAAACATACACCCATACACATAAACACACATACAAACTTTCGCCTTTATAATATTAGTATGATTTTTCTAAACTCGATTACTATAACTGATAAACTAATCATAAATAAGCTACTGCTATGAACTAATTAAAGTATAAAAATTAAGGAAAAAAAGATAATGTTAAGTATTTATTTGTCATAATTACATTGCCTACTTATTACAATAAAAAAATATTTTATTTATTTATTTGAAACCTTAAGATTAATAAGAATATACAGTAGTATTTATTATTGATTATTAATAAGTACTAATATTTGCAATACTTAATCTAAGAAGCCGCTACCAGTAGGCAACGTGCCCAAAATGCTGGCGGCATTGCCCCGTTGAATGGCAATGCTTAGTCTTTGGGCTAAATAAAAACCAGCATTTTGGTCACGTGTTGCTTCGATCAGTCGTTCTGAAAGTTCTTTATAAATTTTGTGGGCACTCGGTCCCCACGGCCCCAACGTCTCGACACCGAAAGGCGCAAATATATAACCACTGTCTAGGGAATTATATTTGCGCCTTTTCAGGTTTTCTGCGGATTCGGCCGCAGCACCAGCCTTACCCTGTGTACCAGCAAGATGTGACGGCGCGAGGGTGTCCACACAGGTTGCGTCCCAAACTAAAGGCCGCCCCATCCTCCATGGGATCAAAGTCATTCCGTCGGGTCTTTTGCCATCGTCACGTACGAGGCCATTGGGTTCCAGAATGGCCGCATAGTTGGCGCTAACAAAGGCCCGACGGATTATGTCATTAAGACTGGCATGGCGAGAAATCCTCCCGGCACTCCTAACACAAGAGAGACCGTGGTGACCAAGCCGATCGACGGCACTGCCACACTGGCAGCGGTGTGGAGCGCAGCACGGTGCGCCCAAACGAAGGGATGCTGCGATTCGGAAAGTCGACGAATCGATAAACGTGCCGGTATTGGGTGAAGGGAGAGCCTGCAGCCACAAACCCGATTCCCATTCGGCGACGGCTAAGAGGCGGGCACGGTCTGCGGAGCTTGAGCACGTATGAAGTAATTGATTCCGTACTTGCTCGCAGAGCGGCCCGTCCCAAAGCCTCTGAGAGAAAAGGGTTTTGGGTAAATCTATGTTTGGGCAGGCTAGAAGCCACGCGTTCCTGGCCTCGCCAAAAAAGGTTATTTCTACTGTATCTAGAGAGGATCCGAGAATTTTTTGAGATAAATTTAGAGTGCTATATACTGAGGACAGGAAAGCGGGGAGAGCGACACCAGATATAGACCTCACACCGAGGCCTCCCAAACGCACGGGAAGTGAAGCCTGCGACCACTCACGTTCATCTAAATTTATGTTCAAAATGGAAGCCAAAGTATTTTTAACGATGTTGTCTAATCTGTTAAGAATATCCGAATGTTTCCAGAGCTGACAACATCGTAAAATATATGTAAATTTTGGGACAAAAAGACAAAATCGAATTATAGTAAAAGCGACGTGAGTGTTAATTTTAGTTAAACGTTCCGAACAAAGTAAAAAATTTTGAATTTTTTCTTCAAAAAAAGGGGAGAACGATTCGTCGAGGATAGGTGAGCCCAATAAACGGAGTGAATGTTTGTCAATGTTTTTAATATTAGGGGCCAAACTATAAAACTTTTGTAAAATTAAATCAGAAGCGGGATTGTCGTTCGAAATAAAGAGTTCACATTTAGAGAAATTTAGTTCAAGGCCAATCACTCGGAATTCATTGACTAATAAAAATAGGTCATCGTATACAGTGTTTACGTCCCCACCCAAAGTCCCATCATCCAAGTACCAAACGTTAAGCTTGGATTTTAAGCGTTGGATGATGGGATGAATAGCGAGGCTGAAAATTGCTGGACCGAGCGGATCGCCTTGTTGACAACCAACCGCTGAGAGAATTTCATTGCCATGATATGTTAATTTTGTTGATGAGCCATAACATTGCCAAAGAAAATTAAATAAATTTGGAATTTTGTCAATCACTTGTGTCAATAGGGCACCTCTATCAACAGAATTGAAAGCGTTCTTTACATCAACTTTAAGCAGCACCTCTCCACAGCCGCTACTCAAAAAAGTTCTAGTTGAATGGACGGCGGCTTCGCATCCAAAAAATAATAAAAACGTACAATAAATTAAATAACACCTTTAAAACTGATCGATTAAAACAATCCAGGCGTAGGTAGCGTGTGTCTCAGTCATGCGGTTAAAATGTGTCATTATGCGTATCCAAATGAACACGCTGCATTCATGTCTTGACTGCTTCATTTTACAACATACACTTTCCGTCACCACTAGTTATTCTAATAAGGTGTTGGAAAGTGACGGATTTCCATAATGTTAATCATAGCGATCATCGAAGTAAGTTATGTGGGACATTGACAGCTCAGCAGCTCCAAGACGGTCGCTTATAAAAAACTTAATTACAAAAAAAGTTTAAAAAGAAATTATGTTTATTTCAATAGGTATAAGGTTTAATCTTGTCTTGTTCCGTATTTTGTTTGCTTGTGACTGAGGAATGTTAAAGTTTAAGTTAACATTTGTGTGATGAGCATCGATGTTTGTTCTGTGTCTGGGTGTTTATATTGTATTCTATGTATGTATTTACAAACAAAAAGTATATAAGTATTGTATCCGTTATCTGGTTCCCATAATATTAGGTCTTTACCTATGAAATTGCCGTTTTGTTTGAAAAAAGTTAAAGTATTTTTTTTCGAACTTATTTATTTCTTTTATTCAAAGTAATCACCCCTGCAATCAATGCACCTTTGCCAACGCTGTGGCAGCTTATGGATGCCCTTCTTGAAAAAATCAGCAGGACGGGAGACAACAAACTCTTCAAAGGCGTTTTGTACTGCCTCTCGGGAATTGAATTTTTTTCCCGCTAAAAAAATGTCCAAATTTTGGAAAAGTAATAGTCGGTAGGCGCAAGATCTGGTGAGTATGGCGGATGAGGGAGAGCTTCCAAACCCAACTCATGCAGCTTAGAGACGGTCTGTTGTGCAGTATGGGGTCGCGCGTTGTCGTAAAGTAGCAGTGGAGACGACCGATTGACCAAAGCTGGTTGCAGACGTGCGAGTTTCGCCATCATTGTGGTCAGTTCTTCAATGTACACATCTGCAGTAATGCTCTCGCCGTTTTGTAAAAAGCTATGATGAATCACACCAGCACTAGACCACCAAACTGTGACCATCACCTTTCTAGGGGTCATTTTTCGTTTTGCACATTGCTTTGGTACCGAACCAGGATCTAACCAACTTGCTGAGCGCTTTCGATTGTCAAAAAGAATCCATTTTTCGTCGCACGTAACAATTCGGTTCAAAATTCTTTCATTTCTGTGCCTGTTAAGCAGCGCAAGGCAAGTCTCGACGCGTACGTTGCGCTGGCGATCGTTAAGTTCGTGGGGCACCCATCTATCAAGCTTTTTTATCTTGCCAATCTGTCGCAAATGGACCAATATTGTTTTGATGCTAACATCAAAAGCTGCTGCCAGCTCAGCTGTAGATTGAGATTCATCAGCTTCCACAATCGCCTTTAATTCATCATTGTTGACCAAAGTTTCCGGACGACCACGAGGTTCATTTTTCAAGTCAAAATTCCCAGAACGGAACCAAGCAAACCAATAACGGGTTGTACGTTCGTTTGTACAGTTCTCTCCGTAAACGTCGTTGATGTTACGTGTCGTTTGTGCCGCGTTGGTGCCACGACGTAACTCATATTCCATAATTACACGAAATTTCAAAGTATCCATTATGAGGAAAAATGTTGAAATGCAATGAAAATACAACGCTAATCAATAAACAAAAGACTTATATTGTAAATAAAATGTCATATTTTTAAAACAAAGTTAATTTGAATTTAGAATTCATAGCCAATCAAAACTTTTTTTTGTTTGGAAAAGTCTGTACTGCAATACGGCAATTTCATAGGTAAAGACCTATTACAAGCTTTGCTTAGTTTGGGGCTAGATGGCGCTGTGTGAAATTTCTAAAAAAATAATAATAATACAATTAGGCACTATTTATTATAGTAAAAGTAAAAGTCAGTTTTTGTAAATGAATTTTTAGATTATTTACAATAGCTTTTTGTAATTTAAGTACCTAATTACTTTTAGGATAGAAAATATAGAAATAGAAAACTCTAGACTCAAATAAAAAAAATAATGCAATATTATAATAATAAGATGAAAAGTTTTAATCATGATAATGCGTATAAACATAAAGTTTAATAATATAATTGATATTACATTGATAATTGATAAATTGCTTTAAAAAAACTAAAAGTAGAAAATTTCAATGCAATGTTAAGTCCATTTCAACATATACTACAAAAAATATGAACACGCAAATATATCTCAAAGAATTAGCAGAAATATATTTTATTGCTCCCATCTTTATCCGGCTTTAATACGTTCCTGTTCTCTTTTATTATAAAGCAATAATACACGAGTTTACAGATATGGCTTATCAATTAGCCGTTGTCGATAGGTATTGCACGTGTCTTTTTCCCGCAGCCCCTTTAACGCATTAATATTTCAGGAGGCCCGCTCCGGTGGCCTTTATAAGTGTACCCAACACCATAGAAGCATACAACGTCCATATGTACGAGTATAATCGTGTCGTATCAAGGTTGAGGCACAAAACACAAGTAAAATAACCGTGTATAATTTACTTTTGAGAAAAGAAGACAAGATATTTAAATAAAAGTTTCTTGATATTAAATACTCCCGTTGCTCCAGGTAAACATTTAAATTGGTGGTCATAAATATTGAAGAGAATTTAAATCATTAGAATAATACAATCATAACCACAAAATAAACACTTAAGTGTTTAGCTATCTACTTGTGAAACAGAAATAAACTATCTACTCTAGATTTATTGTGATACTCCACATTTAGGAAGAAGCTGAATGTCACGACACAGGTCGTCCTAGTGTGGGATTCCGGGGTTCAGCATTATTTTAGTTACTACTACTATCGTACATAATATTCTTATTATTATTATTATTGATGTATAATTCTGTATGTTTTTTATGTTAGTGAATAATGTGACGAGCTAGTCGTTCACCTGATTTTAAGCGCCACGGCCGCCCATAACAGAACAGTGTCACTTGGAACTCTAAAACACTGTTGTGCGACACTGCACTGCGCACATCATCCTGAGACATCATGACAGTCTGGTTATAAGATTACTCGACTGTGAGATCAGATCATAAAGTCTCAATTGCCCAGTAATTTCACTAGCCCTTCATATTCGAACACAGTAGTTCTTGCACACTACTTCTTCGTGGCAGAATAACTAGCAAAGTTGTGGTACCTACCTAGACGAACTTTGCAACAAAGTCCTACCACCTAGTAAAATTTTCTGTGTAAACAAATAAATAAACTTTGAAACTTTGAATCCTGGTTAATAAATAAATAAATAAAAATTATTTAATTCAGGCAATAGACTCATAAAAAATAAAATAAAATATCAATGGATTGAGACAATACTAATACAAATAATATTTAAACACAAAAAAAGAATAAAGAAAAAAAAGGACGTACGACGACGGCTACACACTTAATGTGCGAGTAAGGTTTTGTCTCTAAAATATTATTTAATTAATAATAAATATTAATATATGTATGTGTTATTAATATATATTATTATTCTTATTTCTAGTTCTCGCAACCCTGCATGTGCGTGGACAGCTTTATAAAAGCTACGTAAAAGTATTGATTATGTACTACCGTGTGTCTTTGATTAATAGCATGGGGCTCTATAACATGCCAACTTCATACTCAGCGCGACGGTAATCCTTGAGCGCATATTTTCACCTCGCGTGTTAATCTCAGCAAAGCTTTCAATAGCGTTTCGCATATAGAAAAGTTACGGTGAAAATGTTTGAAACTTCTCACAGGCAACGGGAAGTTGCTATGTTAATGTATTTCCTCTTTGTATCTGGTCTGTCTGCTTGTTAAATACGTATGCGCTTATGCGCTTAAAAGTTCATGTATTGTGTGTGATGCTATTATGTTTTAGGTAGAAATGTAGTAATTGAATATTTGCTAAAAAAAAGAATAGTAAAAATAAATAGTATACCTTCTTACCTTTAAATAATACTCTGTAAAATATAAATATAAAAGTGCCCTTGAAAAGTTTTACTACGGTTTTTTTCATATCATATTACATGGTACAAAATTTTAACCGAGGGCCCATCTCTTAATTGAAGGGTTGAGAATAAAAACTGTCAAATTGATAGTTTCGAGAAAATTGACTTTAAACTGCAACGGCGTCATTTTAATGTTGAGTGCTTAAAGGTTAGAAAAGGCTTATGTAAGTTTCAGGTGCTTGAAAATGTTTAATTCTATTTTAAAATACTAAATATGGTACTAATTCATACAATTACTGTAAAAATATAATATAATAAAATAAACATAATAATGTTTTTATGCTAAGCGAACTATATTCCTGTAACAGATAAACCATTTTTAGACTCAAAATCTCGAGATTTAAGCCTCATTTCGGTATTTTGAGAATGTATTATTGTAGATAATTTCACGCTGAATCCAACGATACCCATAAGTCATTTTGTGAAAAAAATCAGTTAAACCCTTTTTGTTCTCACCCCTTCAATTGTAGGATACATTTTAATGTTATTAAAACTTTTTAAAATGGTTCCCGGTTGTCAGATCCACTCAATATCGACTATAGTACAGTTTTATATAAAAAAGTCATGTCCAGTTATTTAGTTTTTTAAAGCAGAGGCTACAAAATTCTGGTATTAAGCAACAGTGCTCAGTTTTTGGTCAGAGGTACCAAACCTAAAATTGTATTAGATTTTAGAAGACTGGCATAAAAAACTATTCAAAAACAGTAACAGTAATTCCTAATAGTAGATAATAATTATATTTTGATAAATAATAGGCATGAAATTGCCGTATTGGAGTACAGACTTTTTCAAACAAAAAAAGTTTTGATTGGCTATGAATTCTAAATTCAAATTAATTTTGTTTTAAAAATATGACATTCTATTTACAATATAAGTCTTTTGTTTATTGATTAGCGTTGTATTTTCATTACATTTCAACATTTTTCCTCATAATGGATACTTTGAAATTTCGTGTAATTATGGAATATGAGTTCCGTCGTGGCACCAACGCGGCACAAACGACACGTAACATCAACGATGTTTACGGAGAGAACTGTACAAACGAACGTACAACCCGTTATTGGTTTGCTCGGTTCCGTTCTGGGAATTTTGACTTGAAAAATGAACCTCGTGGTCGTCCGGAAACTTTGGTCAACAATGATGAATTAAAGGCGATTGTGGAAGCTGATGAATGTCAATCTACAGCTGAGCTGGCAGCAGCTTTTGATGTTAGCATCAAAACAATATTGGTCCATTTGCGACAGATTGGCAAGATAAAAAAGCTTGATAGATGGGTGCCCCACGAACTTAACGATCGCCAGCGCAACGTACGCGTCGAGACTTGCCTTGCGCTGCTTAACAGGCACAGAAATGAAGGAATTTTGAACCGAATTGTTACGTGCGACGAAAAATGGATTCTTTTTGACAATCGAAAGCGCTCAGCAAGTTGGTTAGATCCTGGTTCGGTACCAAAGCAACGTGCAAAACGAAAAATGACCCCTAGAAAGGTGATGGTCACAGTTTGGTGGTCTAGTGCTGGTGTGATTCATCATAGCTTTTTACAAAACGGCGAGAGCATTACTGCAGATGTGTACATTGAAGAACTGACCACAATGATGGCGAAACTCGCACGTCTGCAACCAGCTTTGGTCAATCGGTCGTCTCCACTGCTACTTCACGACAACGCGCGACCCCATACTGCACAACAGACCGTCTCTAAGCTGCATGAGTTGGGTTTGGAAGCTCTCCCTCATCCGCCATACTCACCAGATCTTGCGCCTACCGACTATTACTTTTTCCAAAATTTGGACAACTTTTTAGCGGGAAAAAAATTCAATTCCCGAGAGGCAGTACAAAACGCCCTTGAAGAGTTTGTTGTCTCCCGTCCTGCTGATTTTTTCAAGAAGGGCATCCATGAACTGCCACAGCGTTGGCAAAGATGCATTGATTGCAGGGGTGATTACTTTGAATAAAAGAAATAAATAAGTTCGAAAAAAAAACTTTAACTTTTTTCAAACAAAACGGCAATTTCATAGGTAATTTTCAAAGGTAATTTACCTAATATATACCATTGTATTGAATTGGTTCTACTTTTTAACACTTCGACAATAACGCACCTTGAACTCAGTACGATTTGTAAAGCTCACATAAATCCTAAGGTAGAAAATAAACTAATAAAGCCCACACAACCATTAATGAATTTAGATTATACTTCTCCGCAAGACATTCCACCTTATTATTGCATCGGACATAACGTTGGTCTTAATAATATATTAATAAAAAAGATATACCTACATATGCAGTCGCTATGCCGTACTGGCTTTCTAGAGACTACGGCGTCTGAATAATAATGAGCACCAATAATCCCGTGTAGAAACAAAGTAAATAACTACCAAGCATGGGCGTACTCAGGAATTGCATTTGAAGCGATTGAAAATGATATAAAACGAAAGCATATATAGTTTCTTCTGCTTGAAGAGGATGTCAGGTCAAGGATTTTTGTTATTACTTTCTAGATCAATTTATAAAGGAACTTTTCCCCCACACCCTCATCACTTGTTTAGACCCATGCTGTGGCTTTTAAGAAACTTATACAAATCCAATTTATTTTCCATTTTCCCACTTCATGAAAACTTAAATATGCTCGCAAGGTAAACCACTTTGAAAGCAATCCTTTGATCGCGCTTATCTTCATGCAAATCCGTATCAAAATTTGATAGCTCACCTTATTTCTAGCCTGGGAAGGTTTTTAAATCAAATATTATGGCACTTTGGCAAACCGAGTGTACTCGTTTTCCTTCTTGAGTTCCTTCTTTGATAGTTTTTTCTATGAAGGAGTCAGGTATAAACAGAAACGAGTAAATTAAATGATAATAATACACTAAAACAAATTAAAATCTTTACAAAGGTTTGAAGAAAACATCTTCAAATTTTATCATCTATAATTAATTTTGTAAAATATCAAATGCTGACTATTGTCTTCATGTCAAAAACTGGTAATCATATTATTCATATAAAAAACGTGAGGGACGATTTCAAGCTCTTAGACTGGAAAGAATCTGGCATCAGCATAATACATCACATACCCTCTTTCTTCTTTCATTTTGCCGATGATATATTTATAATGGCGAAGTCACTTGTGTGGGAATATTTGAGGACCTTAGCACTATGTCCTCATTAGAGTCTTCCAACAGGTTGGTCTTAAGATAAAACATGGACAGGACGAAAACCACGTCTAATACTTATATTGGAAACGATAATCTCGAAGTTGTCGATGCCTAGGACAGACGGTCCAATTATGACATATGACAGGTAGGTCCAACTTCAAGAGCATGAAGAGCCCAACTCGGCTGGATAGCGTTCGGGAACTCCAAAATACCGTAAAGCCTGAAAACAAAAATTTTTAATCAGTGTGTGTTTCCAGTTATGACTTATGCCACTGCGACGTGCGACAAAGAACGTAGTTATTCTCTACAGAGGTAAGCTTAGTCGCGCCACGAGCTATGGAGAGAGCTATACTCGGTGTTTCTTTCCGAGATAAGATCCGAAATGAGGATATCTAGGGAACTAAAGCGACTGATATAGCGCTTAGAACTAGCAAGTTGAAATAACAATGGGCAGGCCACATCGCTCGTTGAACTGACAACCGATGTGGAAGAAAGGTACGCGAGAGGCGACCACGAACTGGAAGACGTAGTGTAGACCGGCCCCCTACTGCGAGGTTGACCGACGACCTGATCTAAGCCGCCGGAAGGCGATGGATGTGGGGAGATGTATGAAGGGTGCAGAAGGCAAGCATCAGTTTAAAGTGCTTTTGATGATGATATACGTGAGTTGCAATGAAATGATTAATAAATTCATAACATATTTTTAGCTAAATGACTTAGAAATACTGTTTAAAACTGAGAGAAATTATGAGCTGTAAGCTTACATTTAAGTATGCTACATTTTTGTGCTATATCAGAAAATAATTCAAACATAATCGTCAAGCGAAACACTTTTCATCCCTATTCAGTATGTCTCATTTCGAAACAAAAGGCAAAATTCAACAAAACAAATAGTTTGCTTATCTTACCCGTAAGGAAACAAGGAGTTCCGTATAGAGTTAATAAGAATTCAAACAACGGAACAGGTTACAGGCGCTTCGCTTAATCCGGATAAGAACCGATCTGAATAGAATCTGGAAGACATCATTTCATTACCTACTATCGCATCTGTTTAAACAAAAAGCATATTCCGTATACACGGTGGCATTTAATTCACTCTTTTCTTTAAATGTATGTACTCAGACCATGCTATAGAATATACGTACAAGGTGCAATAAAAAAAAAATAGATTTTGTTTCAGTATTTAGTGCCTCTTTAAATAACTGCATGATAGCCGAAATGTCTATTTAACGGTACACATAGCGTTGGCGCCAACTGAGTGCTTTGTAAATGTTTCGTAGGCAATAAAACACATGCTTTGTTCAATGTCACAAGGATTTTCTTTAGAATTTAAATTGGATAATACCTAGATTTAAGTTTTATTTCATCAGTACTTTTTTATTTAGTTATGTGGGAGCTTTCTATAGCAGGGACTGAATACATACATTAAAGGAAAAGAACGAATTAAATTCCACCTTGTATATACAGCAGGTACACTGTTCAATTGACTTTAGCTACTTTGCTACGATACGTAAATTGGGTGCATCTTTTTATGCTTTATTCTTTATTATTATGTTATTTTAGTGTATCTTTTCGATTATAAAAAGTTTTAAAAATACACAACAGACTCCTTATTAAAATTACTGTTAATTACTGTGGCTGGCCATGATTGTGGTCCTTATTTTTTGCGTCATTCTACTAATATTATAAACACTAAAGTTTGTATCTATGGATGTTAACAAAAAAGTATTTAAGTATTGTATTAGTTATTTGGTTTGAATGTGAAAGAGTAACAACTCTTTCACACTCAAACGGGTAGAAGGATTTGGATGAAATTTGGAATATAGATAGCTTATATAGTGGATTAACACATAGGCTAGTTTTTATCCACGGGTGAAACCGCGGGGCGCAACTAGACTGACCTTATAAATTTCTTTGGCAAGATAAATAACGGCTAAATTAAAGTTGCATGCTGACACTCGCGAAAGCCGCCCCGGCTTTCGTTAGTAACTGGCTCCCAGAAGAGGGACATCGAATATGTCCTAAGCCTGGTTGGTGTAAATTGACTGGCCCGATAGCTCAGATGGTAGTAACCCTGCCTTCTGAACTGTGGGTTGCGGGTTCGATTCTCACCCAGGACAAACATTTATGTGATGAACATAGGCTGTTCTGTGTCTGGGTGTTATATTGTATTTATTATATGTATGTTCCTACGAACAAAAAGTATATAAGTATTGTATCAGTTATCTGGTTCCCATAGTACAAGCTTTGCTTAGTTTGGGGCTAGATGGCGCTGTGTGAAATGTCCACAGATATTTATTTATTTATTATTATTTAATTTTGACTTTTTAACGGATGTGAGTTTATCCGTTATTTTTTTTTATTGTTTGATAGGTTCGCGTTTGATTTATTCTTTATTTATTTTTATATTTATTTATCTTACAAAATGTGTCATACAATAGTTTCAATCTAAAAATTTCTTTGGTGCCTAAAATACTGTTTCCCTTTATGAACAGTTACGTCAAAATATAATTCCGTAAAGAAGGTTTGACGTAACGTATGCATGGTATGATTTGTGTTATATTCACATGTTTAATTTAAAAAGCGAATTTTAGAATATGAGGAAGCTAAATTTTTCATTCACAACGGGTACCTCGCAGCACTTGGAAGTTTGAATTGTACGTGAGACATAAATTAACTTGGAGAATTAGTTCGACGTATCGTCATACAAATACATACACAGTTTCGCTGTGAGTGGAATCACAAAGAGCGAAACATTAATGTGTAGTGAATTATCTGAGAAGCTATCGTGAAGTTTTCTGCAGTTTTGTATACGCTGACGATTTCTACACTGCTTCAAATATTATTAAGAAGTTGGCTGGAGATTTGCCTGTGAGCTTCTTGCATGCTTACTCTTGTGAAATGAAACTCATAAAGTTTTGTGAAATAAAGGTAATAATTATAGACTTAAAACTTTTACTATCAAAGACTTAAACTGATTTTTATCATTTTCCATTAACTGTTTGTTGATAATCTTTTCAAAACAGAAATATAGCATATAGTTAAAAAGTGTAGGTAAGTGTGAATTGTAGTTAAAGAGAGTCATTTGCCTTGGGTTATTATAATAAATGTAATATTTATATATATATATATATATATATAATTGAAATAGCTAATTTTATAATATATTATTTTGACATTCCCTCGTATTATTAATGAATTTTCTATGTAATGATATGTTATTTTGTACCGTTTGTATTGTACAATTCTATTTATATTATTATCTAATTATAGACGTGTATTTTATATGAATAAATGACTCCTGACTAGTGACTATGGAGTGTCTTTGATCGAGGTTGGTCTTGGAGTGCTTGCGGTATGCCAGCGGTTTAGTGTATATAATTAAAAATTAATCGTTAGGTAAATCTTAGACAGATAGGCGCGACCTTAGGAGATGTTAAACTTTAGTACAGATAGGCATTAAAATTGGAAATGATTTATTATTTGAAGAAGTACGCGGGTATTTTCTTCAGTTCATCAGCCTTTATGTTCACATAATCATTATAAACATCATCTGAAAGACGTCTACTGTGTCCTTCTCCATACAGCGCTACTTTGAACGAATACTTGCCTCTTGCATTAAACGTCTCCCTGCGATTCTGACCCGGACGTTGGTCCACCTAATGGAGACTGCGCCTTCTGGTTCATGATCGCCACTCAAGATCTTCCTCTTCTTCATCTTTTGTCAGTTCTGACAATGATATGGTCGCGTTGTCATTTCACCCAGCTAATTTGGAAAGCTATGTCGGCGACTTTTGTTCTTCTGCGGATTTTTAGGAGAAAAGGAAAGGAGAATGAAATGCTGCTGCGCTGAAAATATTGATAGGCTCTTATAGCACCTGGAAAAGATTGGGTCGTCCTATTCTTACACTTGTTACACGGGGTTCTTTAGTTCATAATATATATACTGACCCAAATATTTTCGAAGTATAAAACCTTTCTCCCCTTTTCCTATAATAAAATAGAGAGAAGAAAGGATCACAGAGACTTTTATTTTAAAGAGGGCATATTCCTAGGTACCGCGCACCGAGGAGCGCGAGTTACGTTTGTTTTACAACACTTTAAAACAAGCAGTAACGTCTTGTAGCGGGTTGCGGAAGGAAAGAATGCATACGAGTTTATGTTTGTGGTCTCTCGGACTATTTTCCCCCGAAATAATTAAAAGTTTTTACGACCGCTTCTCTAGTATAGCGCAGAAACCGACGACGTTTGACTGAGAATGAAGCCAGTTGTATATTTAGGTAGTCAAGCTGTTTTAGGGCAAAATTCGTTCGTATTGACTGCAGTCTTTGTTTTTACTCTTGATATTGTTAATAATTTTCTAAGTGTTAACATTATTCAATGATATCAGTAAAACTCAAATTTATTTTAACTAAATAATAGAATACGCATTTTACACAAAAATAAATTTGATGTGCTATCTATACAACCACAAGTACTTACACTACATTTGTTATTGAATTAAAAACTTCGAAGTTGCCAGTGAAAAGCTTTTTAAAAGTAACATAAAGTGTGGTGCGATGCAAATACGAACCGATCAATTTTTAATAGTCCGCGTAAATATGCATAGAGAGCCAATTTACTTTTGTGAACATGAGTTTATATCAATTTCAGAGTCGGTTTTTGCAAAAGACCGTTTCAAACAAGGTTAATAGCGAGCTGCAAAATATATGTATTTTGATGGGCTGGCTTGTGGTAAAATATCAACGGATACATTAAATGTTACCTGGTTTTTATTATAATCCTAAACAATGACCTACTTACGAGTAACTTAGATATTGCTTGGCCATTTGCAGCTTGCTAAATGCACTGTAGAAAAAACTTAAATAAAGACTGCATTGTTATATATAAATATCTATAATATTTACTCTATCTTTATGAACATACATGATTAACTAAATCACTATGAGAGGATTTAATGTCAACCACACATTAGCGAAAAAATCAATTAGTTACTCTGTGGTAACAACACATGGATGTCATATTTGATCATTTTTATTTCAAGCTAGCTGTGCCCCGCGGTTTCACCTGCATGGTAAAAATTTCCATACTTTCTTTTCCTTTCATAAAAACCTTCTCCTAAAAATAATAAACACCATAAAAAAAAGAATTAGTGAAATGGTCTATTCGTTCACCCGTGATGCGAAGGGAAATAACGATTCATTTTTATATAATAAGAAGATTAATTATACTGGTCTTACGGAAGACAAGTATCTAAACTCTATTTATTAACTTATTATTATTATTATAAAGTATTATAGCATTCAAATATCTTATTTACCTCCATACCTGTTATTGAAATGCACTTATAATAATATTACCCAAGATATACTTGTTTTTATAAATATACGGACCTGCATCTATTTAATGCACACAAGTCATAATTTTTCATATATACTACTAAAGATATTCCAGCCAAACGATGGCTGACACTGCACTAACCGAGTGATATGCCATACTTTACGACATTAGTGACGTGCTTGCGCTTTCCATATAATTTTCCAGCCACTTTACAGCGCCGTTTTCGCCCATCGTAAAGACTTCTAATTATATCTGACTGGGCGAAATTTGACCCGGAACGTTTTCCCCTAATACCGTATTTGCACTAGATGGTTTAAAGAGGATGTTTGAGCTTAATACTCTCTGTTTTAAGGTATGCTGTAAACTACTCCGGTAATGTTTGCGTTATAGTGGCGTAATGTAAAATGGTAGCGGGCAGTACCCTTTTAAACGATGACAGGATTCTAATTAATATAATTATGTACATGTACAGCAATGGCATATAGCTGTTTTTAAGGGCTCAACAGTCAAGCGTCAAGAGCGTAATATGAAATGTAAAGACTGACTGAATTGAACTAAATTTGAATGGTCCGACAGCTTAGTTCGTCTTACCCTGCCTTCTGAACTGTAGGTTGTAGGATCAATTCCCGCCCAGAATAAGCATTCTGTCTGAACATCGATGTTTGTTCGATGTTTGGCTGTTTGGTATTCTATGTATGTATTTACAAATAAAAAGTATATTTATTTATTTTTAGGGAAGACCAACAGCTTTTCTTACATCATAGAATCATGTTATGCATTAGGAAGCCAATTAAAGGTCCTCACGTCTAAAATATAAGTATTGTATCAGTTACCTGGTTCAAAAAGTGCAAGCGTAGTTTGGGGTTAGATGGCGCTGTTTGAAATGTGTACAAATATTTATTTATTTATATTTACTTAGACCTACTCAAAGTAAAGAGGAAACATTTTAGTGTAAGTATGCAAACAAACAAAACACGGTCGCTTTTTACTCTAGCTCACTATATCAATTGTTTTTCTCTAATCTGTAATCTTGCTAATCTTTCAACAAATTCTTGACCGCTACGAATGCTGCAAAGCTTTCTAGCTTTGTAGCATTCGTAGCAATGACGATGACGTGACGATGACGTACACAAGCTTACAAAAATAAAATGAAATCATTATTTCCACTTGTTATTTTTGTGGAGCCATGAGCTGATGCTGATGGAATTACGACGTTGTAATCCGAAGCTAGGTGACGTTAAAGTTTAGGTAAAGATATTCCCGCATAAACTGCGTAGGCATGAAACTTATCATTAAGAAAGGGTGTTTTATTGCTCATAATATAGGAAAAAAAATTTATAAGTTAATTCTAACAAATTTAACTTCTATTATAAGTGCCTTGAAGTCACCATAGGTAACATAAGTCGATTAAAAGCTGAATGTAGAATCAGAACTGAGAGTTTTGCCCTGACAACATTATTATCAATTGTCTGCAAATTCGATAGCTGTATCAACAACTAAATGTGATTAAATTACTAGCAATAGACTTTATAACTGCATGCTTTCATTGAAATATTCACGACAGTACGCGAAATTTTATTAAGATTATACTTATTCAGATGTTTTGCACGCAATTAGTAAGAAGGTAGGTAAGTGCCATCAACAAACTTAATAACATTTGATCTTATTAAACATCTGTTTACATAAACGGCTCGTTTACAGATTCGTTCTACCGATCACTGCGCATCCGTATAAACTTTTAATTGCAGGTGGCTCGTCTACGCGCTGCCGTAGCTGTACCTACGATGCTACGGCGTCTACAAGCTCGTTGATAACGCTACGGGACTACGACGAAGATTTATTTATTTATTTATTTATAATAATATGAACGCATTTGCAATTATAACATATTATCAAATATTCATCAGTAATAAACATCGTCAACTAAATAAATGGAATTAATGGTAATCACAGAAACATCAAACATTCGATCTAGGGTCATAGAACTCACAAAATATCAATAATACATTTAAAATAATAGGCCACTCATCGCAAAAAACGTCACAGTCTGGATAAGCACTAAGGAATGCGTTGAGATCACTCATGATGCGACATAGCGGCGTATATCGTCTGTGTTCTGTACGACTACGGCATGTGTGGAAGAGCTTGGGTCTATGGTCAGCTCTATAGTGGACATACTTGTCGGGGACATATAAAGCACATATACGATTGTGAAGAGTCGGAGAGTCTACAGCATCTCGCAATATCTTACAGCCGGTCTTAAGCTGGTCAAATAATCTCCTAGTTTTCAATGAATTGAAGCCTAGATGGCCTAGCAAAAAATTAGTGGGGTACAGAAAAGGATAATACCCATAACATTTCTTATAAAGATTTCTTAAGAAAGCTTTTTGGACTTTCTCAAGAGACAAGATATAAATGTCACAATGCGGGTTCCAAACGCACGCGCCTGACTCCAATTTACTTCATTTTATTTAAAGATAAGATTATTTTACTGTTTCTATTTATTAATTTAGTTTAATGGTAGTTAGCATCAAAATTTTGTAAATATTGTCACGTTGTTCACATGATGTCTAATAAATGTTTACGTATTCAATATATTTTAATAAATATCTGAAAGTTATTCTATTTTAATAATATCACTTTTTTTACAACAAACTTATCTTACCTTTTGTCCACGCACTCACCTAATTGGAAGTGTCTATGCGATGTAGCATACCAGCTAAGTAAATCTCTATACACTATTCTTTTCAACACTCGTGGGTCATATTTCGCATATTATTTTTATACTATCTTTCCTTAGATACTTATGGTTGCAGTTGTAGGCGAAAAAATTCAGTCAAGGTAATTACAGGATAATATTTTTTTAAAGATTTTATTTTAATTTGGCTTAATAATATGTTTTACAGATTAATACATTATTTTTATTCTGTAGTACATATTACTATATATATATAGAGTTTACAATAGATAAGACAAATACAGATCATGTTCTCTTACTTAAGCTTATTTATAACAAAGGCAATTATTCACGTTGGAATTATTCAAGTACGCCCAAAAGTGAACCAGATAATAAAGTAAATTGACGTGTAAATGGCTCAGTTTCAACGTTAATGTGATATACAGCAGGCGTTTGGCCACAGATTAGTATTCAGTTACTGCGAGAGAATTATACAGAGATTCCGGGCAGGAACTCATTACGAACACTTCTCGTTGGTTAGTTGGTAAACAATCCAATTGTATTCACTAATTTGAACTAGAATTTTAAATGTCGCTCAAATCTAATAAAATCAAATTAGAACCCAATGCTGTGGGATGGGGTGTGGTCGCAATCTTAGCGATAAATTGAAAGAACTTATTTTCAAAAGTAATATCCTGTTGGATTTCATATTTAGCTTTCTGTAAAGATCTAAGAGGTATACAGTGATCAGATTTTCTTAGACTTGGGTGACCAGCTTTGTACAAGTGTACGTCAAAATATGTTAAAGCAAATAAAATTTGCAGATTCTTTGACTATTTATTCTAACGCATTGATTTTGTTTATTGTTATGAGCGGAGTTAAACTAATTATTTTTGTGTCATGTTGTATTTTAATTAAATGGATTGATTCAAATGCGATTTGGCTGCTATTACGATTCAATACCAAACGCTCCCGCTCCCTACCCGCACTCGAACCACTCGGCATCACCTAGACACTGGCTTCATCCGAATTAGCCGGTACGTGTATAATTTATCGGAATTGGAGGAGTTTTGAGTTCCGTACTTTTGAGTTAATTATTACCAAATCGTTTATTCCGATTGACGGAGCAAAATCTAAATATGCTTAGCTATTCCGTTATGATGAAAATGGACGTTACCTTTTTCATATGTGTCTAGACTGCTATTTTGTGAAGTGCGTAATTATGTTTGAATATGTTAGCTTTCAATTTGACATAATAAATAAATTGAGACTTTGAGACAGTTGCGATGCGTTCATAGTGCAAATAAATATACAAAACTGACAGATATAGCATTAAGCAGTCTACTGCTAAGTGTACCGCAACTTATAGTGGGTCTCTAATGTTATTAAAGTTGTTACACGCTTGTAATAAACACAGTGATTTTGGTAAAAAATTATACTCAAAAGGCCTACCTTACATTTTGAATTTAAATTATTACCAAAACCAGCATAGAGGATAAGTTTTTAAAATATCAAACGGGCAAGTCCAAATAACATAACTTCACTTTATTACAGACATACTCTCCAAACTGCTCCGTGGCCAAATCTTTAACGAGCGTTACGGGATGGCTCTGGCACTCAGAAACCTGTGAAGTTCTGCATATTTCCAACTGTTTAGTAATGACACAAGTTTTTCGGAACAAGCAACTTTTCGTAAGCCCTAAATAATGGTTTCCTTTAGAACGTCTTCCTGGCACAGCTTCTAGGAGATGTAAAAGGATTTCATTTTCCAATTAACGATGTCGCGGCCCCGCCATGGTAGTGCAAAACGAAACTTTGTCAGGAGAGTGAATTCGATTCGAACGGAAAACCGAAACTTCGGGAAATTAATTCATTATTTAGTTACACGGTTTTCGTAGTAGAATAATTTTATTTTAAGAATATATTATCTACGTTAAATTATAAGCGTTTGTACTCAGTAAGTGGAACCTACAGTTTGCAGTCAGCTTCCTTTCCTATTTTCTTTATTTTTATCTATTTATCGTTTATATATCATTTATAGCCTGATTATAAGTGATGGTGAAAAATTCAACGATGTTATCATCAGTAATTGCTCTAAATCGGTTGTTTTTTCTCTAATCTGTGGCTCTCACATAGAGTGTTTACTCGATTGTTTTTTCTTTAATCTGTGGTCTGCTAAAAGTATAAAAAGATCCACATTGACATTTTTGTTCTTAATAATATTTACAGGATGTTTAGAGTGATTATAATTCGCAGTTACATGCACAATGTTCACAGGTAAACTAAAACATTTAGGCGGTTGATAAAAAAGACCCAAAATGAAAACAGAATACGATAAAAAATCACTCCATAATATTACAGATCATAAACGTGGAAAAAAAACACTTTGAGCGCAATGTTAAGCGTCTATTAATTAGAATCGCAGATCTTACTAAAAAGATAACAGGAAATGAAAGCATAGCCTTCACTGTAAGATTTTTAAAGCATTTTTAGAGAATAAAGCCAATTCTCTACTTGAGCATTTTATGTGTTAATGCTTAAGGAATTTAAGCTATTTATCTATATACATATTATGTAAAAAAGTTGTACATATTATGTAAAAATGTCTGCTTTGTATGTTTGCTTGTTTGCGTAGGTTTTATGCCAAAACGCCTGTACCAGTTTGGATGAAATTTTGCACATGAGTTCCTTATAACATTATTGGGAGTTTTATAACTGATAATTTAAAATTTCCGTGGTATGTTGCAGGTGGAACCAGAGGTGAATCTAGATATTAATTGTTTGAATATTAGCTTATAGGAAACGAAGAAGAATTTTTTTCATCGATAATTCAACCACCCATTTCACCCTCTTAAGAGTAGAATTTCGAAAAACCCCTTCCTTAGTGGATATCTACTTTTTACAAAGAACACACTCTCCAAATATCAAGTCCCTAGGACCAGCGGTTTAGGATGTACGTCGATATATAAGTCAGTCTGTCAGTCAGTCAGGACTTTGAATTTTATATGTATAGTAGATGTATAGACTAGTTTATAAGAATACTAACAATTATTTCACCTCATATCAGAGGTTCACAATTTACAATTGTGATAAAATTAAATGCCTAACCAACGCGAACTTTTCACAAATTGCCACAAGCTACATCTACATAGTAATCCTGAATGTAGATCTAATGAAAATTGAATCTGGCATTCAATCAAACCCTCTCAGAAACATCTGTGTACTGTCAAGCACATGCATAGTTTGCAGTCAGTAGACAGGTACAGTCGAGTACATAAATATGTGCATAACATCAATAATAACAGTATGGCCCTCTAGGGATGCTTCTCAATTTATAGTTTGATTACGATGAGAAGTTGTATACAATTTTTTATAAATTAATAGTTTATTTTTATATAAATTTGTGGCAAATGTAATTTTACGTTTTCAACACGTCAATAATCACAATTATAAAATCATGTTATGCCATAACTGAAACTAGCCTGTTACTAATTATTAAGGCAAGCGTAATGCTAAACATCAGAAGAAAGCCTAACTCAACACGTTAAATAATTAAATTTAAAAAATAATAATATATAATAATTAAATTCCTAAGTGAACTATAAAAGTGATTTTTATCAGTGACTAAAATCTTAATGCTCTTTGACAGTTCAATGCCTAAGCTATTGCCCATACAGTATACCTAATATTAACATGGTCAAGCTATCCGGAACCTATGTGGGCTCCCGCGAATGGTTTTCCGATGGCATTATCTCACTGATAACTACCTTCATCCATTATCGAGCTCATTGTGTTCTGTAATTGGCCAACTTTTATTACACCATTTTACAGTACCAGTATTTCTGACTTGTATTCGGAAATTCAAATTTAAATGATTTTATTCACAGGGAGTTGGTTTTTATGGATAAAGATTTTAAAGCCCATGTCATCGAATTTGACTCTCTATGGCAAATGTCAGCTCGATGGAACGATATAGTTAAAATGGTGCTTAAAATAACTGATTACAAATTTTTAGTTTAAAAAATCTATCATGTGGCACAAGCTAATAAATAATTAAAGTCTTGATCGAGAGAAGGATTATAATGCTTGAAAATATTATATCACTTGAATTCTATGCGATTTAAAAAAATATATGATTGGGATTTGAGGCCCATGCAGGGCCATTAGGTCCAAACACGTATCGATAATCAAAAAATACTCATTAATAGCAATAATAATAATAATAACGCCCAACGATCACATACATAGACACTGGACCATAACTAGGATTCCTTGTAACTATGGACCCTAAATTGCGAGGACCATGGTTCCACAACACCCAGACTCGGAACAAGTATTTGCGCTTTTCTTGTGCACAGATACTTGTCCTACGGCGAGAATTAAACCCACCGCCCCCAGGTTATGAGCCGACCTGCACAACCACCACACCACAGAGGTCAATAAATATTCTTTCGCTATTTGGCCCCACCGATGTACATGTAATAATTGTTACAGCCACGTCTATCCACAGAGGTTTGCCTGGCAACAGTGCGTTAGCTTTGTTCACCAAAAACAATACATCTCATCAACTCAGTGCGCAAACAGCGAGAGGTATACCGAATTACATGATGCAGTTGAAACCAGGGAAGCAATAACTAATCCGGAATCTAGTTTTCTGATTTAGCCGGATTGTTGGGTACTGTTTTCAGCAATGTTTCATTTGAGAACTCAGTTCATTATTAATAGGGATAACCTAATAATAATAATTCATCAATAACTTGTTTTGGTGCTTTAACCAAGTGGCTGTGAAGGGATTTATTTTATTCGAGAATCTTGTTTATAACTAATTTTTGTCCTAATATGTACTAGTTATAGAAGCCAAGTTTTCTCCCAAAAAAGGAAAATAAATTGACATTTTAGTGTTCTAATTGTTTCTAATTTATAACATAGGCTTTTTGACGAAGGATATTTTGTTTTCAATCGAAAACAACGAAGAAAAGATGTTTATGAATAAAATACACTTACTTTGTTATCCTTAGTGTTGATCTTATAATGTTTAAAAAAGAATAGAAGAATAATTTCAATATAAGCGATTTGAGCTATTTTAGCTAAAAATCCTCTATATTGTTTAATCGGGTTGTTTAACATTACATATTGATATTATGTTTATGACTGGTCTAGTAAGGATGCAAACAGGATTAAAAATTTAAGCACATAAGTTAAATTATTCATCACTAGTTGCGCCCCGCGGTTTCACCCGTGGATAAAAAGTAGTTTTATTTATTTATAATTGTCCCACGAGAACATGCTATCGGGATTAAAAGTACCCTATGTTATAATCCAGGTTACAAAATATTAGTGTTCCAAACTTCATCCAAATCCGTTCAGTAGTTTTTGCGTATAAAACCCGCGTCGTCGCTTTCATGCTGTTCGATAATTGTCCCACGGGGACATGCTACCGGGATAAAAAGTATTCTATGTGTTAATCCATAAACTATCTGCGTTTTAAATTTCATCCAAATCCTTTTGGTAGTTTTTGCGTGAAAGAGTAACAAACATTCATCCATACATCAATAGTCACAAACTTTCGCATTTATAATATTAGTAGAATATTGCGGTGTCTAATTATCATGGAAATACTTACCTATATTTTATTGGCTATCGTAACACAAACTTTTTATTTTGTAAATTCTTCCTTACTAAATCCAGTATCAGAACAATTTCAAAGTGGGGGTTTCTTTCACTTTTCCCATTCATCCATTTTCCATTCACACTCCCAGTACTGGCCGGATATTTCACATCTCTAGTCGTAACGCAATCGAATCAAGGTGAGTAATCATCGAAATAGGATTGTCGCTTTCCAATTAGCGCGGTGTCGAACGAACCTCTCACGCTGACAGTTGGAATGTGCGGTGGATTTGCGAAAGAAATGCTTACAGATCGATGCAAGCTGAACTAGCTTGATGGTTTGAGAGAAATAGCTGAATCTGAATAAATATCCAACTTTGGAATGTTACAAGAGAATTTACTATTATTACTCATCGTATTATTGTTACCTATTATTATTTAGAGACAAGAGACAACCTGCTGCATCCTCTCCATTTCTTCATACAATATTCTGACGCCTTATTTGACTCCTCTAGGGTTTAAGTTTTAAAAAGCCTTCGCAGTACACCTACACGCAAATAATTATATGAAGAATATGATACCCTCCAAATATTACTTTTTTAAAATTAAAATACAGTTACAATCATTAATATATATTGCAGTTTTTTGGAGAGATCACCCATCAAAGAACGATCGCAGAATGTTGCTTAATCTTAGTTTGCTCTTGGATAAGAACGGCTGCAATCAAACATCAATCAAACGGTTTATGGTGTCTGTGACTAGTTGCCATGTAATCTTTAAAATTATTCTTGATCTTAAAACATACAACACGTAATGTCATATTAATGCAATTATTTAATTCAAGTCATATTATTATTTGCAAAAAAGGCAAAGCGATGAACAGACCACAATCGCAAATTCAAATGCAACATTATTTCCCACTAATACTAAACTGATAACTAGCAATCCGATAACGAGTTCTCTTTAAGCTGCTTTGTCATAACCCTATAGAATAATGGTCCATTTTGTCCCTGGCAAACAGCATACACCTATAATATTAGGGTTAATTCGATCACACCGAAAGTGTTGTGTTCGGGCCTTTCGTCGTAGACTGCGGCCCGGTGGTAGTTGTAAATCCAAACCACTGCACTGTTCTAATAGTTGTTGTATTTGTTAAAAGAAAGTCTACGCGCAATTCGGTGTCTGAGCCGCACTAGTTAGAATGGACACATTAGCGCGCGACGGTGGTTAAGTGACGACTCGCTTTAGTAAAGAATGTACGGACATTTATAGTTTACCTAAGCGTATACAAAATTGCTGTACGTGCTGTATTGGCTCGTACATACTCCCGAGGGAAAAGTGCGTGCAAAGATCACCAAATTTGCGTTACAAGTTAAAATATAAAAGTAAGTAAAAAGCAACCACAATAAGCAAAATACAAAGTTATAAAAACTCGTTTCTAAAATATATAAAAATAAATCAAAGGTTAAATCTTGTTCCGTGTTCTGATGCTGGTTTCGGCTGAGGAATGTTCTCCGACTGTCGGTCTTCGATTTCAGCATACGTATGGGCAGCGATTTCTTCTATTTCTATGTTTTCAGTTCTTTCTCGATTCTTTGGTGACGTTTTATTAGTTGTATTGCTCCGTTTGCATTCAGGAAGATATCTTTTTAGTCTCCACACGATGATTGTGACAACAATTCCTCCCACCAGCAAACTGCTTAGTGCGTAGTTGCCGATGTTGTGTGTCGTTATAGTATTAGGCAGGTTCTCAAGTCCTTTTTGTTGAGCTATCTGGTGATCTAACAATCCGTGTTCTTTAGATAGGTCCAATTCAGATAGCTCTATTTTCGTTGGTTTGTAGGCATTCACCATGTCATTTGGTGATTCGATGGAAGGTACTTCCAGTATTATTCCAATGTTGGTTTTACTACTGAAGATGTTATGTGCATACAACGTAGCGTCCTTGTGTTTCATTACACAGCCCTGACCTAGGGCAAGAAGACCCGCCATAGTTATTTTTGTAGTTGTAATTTGATTCTCGCATATAATACGAGTCGAGCATTCGTCGATGCAGTTATACAGCCATATGTTTGGTCTCTGTAGTTTTAGCCATTGGTTGTTACATTGGTGTTGTCTCCAATCACAAGTTATGTTTGTATTTTGACTCAGCATTTTTGCCTCGCAAGATGCTGTAGCTCCATGTAAGTTGTTGATCGGAGTGTAGGCGTGGCAAATGTAGCCGTTTTCTATCAGAGTGCATTGTTGCAGATCAGCTTCTTCCATCTGTATGTAGGTATTCTTTACGAAGTTCACTCCTATATACCTAGTAGTAGTTACGATCATCTGACACTGGTTGGGCACGTGCTGTTGAAGTATAGGTATAGTTTGATACAACGCATATTCGTCATCGCTCAGTAGCGGTATATGTAATTCGAAGAGTAGGTATTGTTCGGTGAGCCGGGCTTTAACATAAATAAGTTTGTATATGTTTTGAATGTTTGCTCCTTCAATCATTTTAATAGGGAGCGTTAATCGTTTTGATATGATGCCGGCTATGTGATCGAGTTGTTCCGACAGCTGTTCCGGTGTGAATAGATTCATATTGAGATGTCCTTTGTATATGTCTGTCAATGCGTCTAGGAGCATCTGAACTGAAGTTAGCAAACTGGCCGTAAGTGCTCCAGCGTTGACGTCATTCATTGTCTTCATAATTTGAAACCGATTTTGTAGTACTTCTACATCATCTTTCGTTTCATTCATGTAGGTTTGAATCGACTTCAGCTGCGTTTTTACGAACTCTTCATTTTCCTTTATTATATTGTTTTGTGCCTCGATGATAAGCGTTTGATTCCTTATCAGCTGTAGTAGATATTGTCCGTTAGTTTTGATTTTTTGTATGTCCTGAGTGTATTTTTCGGCGAAATTGCTATCCAGGACACCAAACAAGGCTCGTGCGAGGTTTCCTACGCCATTGACGTAGCCGCGGCGCCTTCGTTGTTTATGCTGGGATAGTAGTAGTTCATTATACGCCTCCAGCTGGTTCATTTCAAATTTTAATTGCTGTATCGTAGCATGACACGTCTCGTTAGGCATCGTATTGCATATTTGAGACAAGTGGTTGACGAACTCTCCGACCTTTGTAGTGCTTTGCCAGTAACTCGTGAGGTTGTAGTATACCAGAAGTTTCCATTCATCGTGAATCAGCTGTGTATTTCCCATGGGGTCAAAATAAAGGGGAAGACCGTCAATTAATTGCGTGGTTTCAAAATTTGGCCGAGGTTCTGCTTGTCCACTTGACAGCGTCGTATATGCCACAAGCAGCACCATTAGCAAAGCGTTAAACTTCTTTGTTTTAATTAGTTTTGTGTTGTTCTGGGGAGTCTGAGTTTCAGGACTTCGTTTTGATGAATCAGTACTTTCGCATGTGTCGATGATAGGTAGCGGCGTTATCTTAATTATGGGTCTTTTTAGTACTCCGTTCTGTGTCTTTAGTGACACTACTCGAACTAAGTTGTCGCTGCCGGGGTGTAACTCTACTACCCGGCCCATAGCCCACTTGCCAGGGGGTAAACTATTTTCTTTTATGAGTACCAATTGCCCTTTTCGTATGTTTTCTTTAGTTTGTTGCCACTTGTTTCGGTTTTGTAGTAAATGAAGATACTCTTTTGACCAGCGGTCCCAGTAGTGTCGGCGCATGAGTTCAATGAGTTTCCAGTTGTTCCTGAGATCTGTAGATTTTAGGTTATCAGGGTCACTGAGTGGTAGTGAGAGCGTCGGACTCCCCGTGAGGAAGTGACCAGGCGTAAGGTAATCCAGGTCTTCCACATCTTCTGAAAGCGGACTCAGTGGCCTACTGTTCATGCACGCTTCGATCTGAGTAAGAAGCGTTGAAAATTGCTCGTAAGTTAATTTCTGTTGTCCGATTACTCGTTTCAGATGGTTTTTCATCGATCGCACGGCTGCTTCCCATAAGCCTCCTGCTGAGGGCCAGGAAGGGGCGTTAAAATGCCACTCGATTTGCAGGTTGTTGATCTCCTTGAAGAATTCTGAAGATAGCATTGTTTTGTATTGTTCAAACTCTTCTTTTAATAATCTCTCAGCCCCCACAAAGTTAGTTCCGTTGTCAGAATAGATATGTTTAGGTGTTCCTCTTCTAGCGCTCATTCGCTTTAATGCTGCGATAAAAGTTTGCGTTGACAAGTCCGAAACAAGTTCAATATGTACTGCCTTAGTGCTCATACATATGAATATAGCTATATAGCCTTTGCATGTTTTTATCCCACGGCCTTTGTTTATTTTAACTTCAACGTGACCCGTAAAATCAACTCCTGTGTGCAGGAATGGTCTGCATGGAGTGATTCTTTCTTTGGGAAGGTTTCCCATCAGTTGTTCAGTGCGTGTTGATGCGTAACGGCGGCATTGTATGCATTGCCGAAGTATCTTTTTGACGGTTCGATTGCCGCTGACGATCCAGTAGTTGTTTCTAGTGTGAGCTAGCGTTAGTCTTGCTCCACCATGTAGTGTGCTTTTGTGCGAGTTTTCAATGATTAATTGGGTCAGCCTTCCCTCTTTTGGGACTAGAATGGGGTGTTTAGTTTCTTCTGGCAGGTACGCATTTTCTAATCGCCCTCCGACGCGTAGAATCCCATCCGAGTCCAAAAAGGGGTTGAGTTTCAAAATAGTGCTCCCGTTGGGTAGCCCTCTTCTTAAGTTGAGGGATTTTACCTCGTTTTCAAAATAATTCCCTTGTATAGATTTTATAATCTGTCGCGATGCATTTTTAATTTCAATCAAAGTGAGTTCATTGCCTTCACTTGACCTACTTTTGTTTCGTGATAAATCGGTGAAACGTAAAACCCAGGCGAGTATTCTTGTAATATGAGCTATGTCGCTATGTCGTTCAAGTAATGATTCAATTAATTCATTTTTGTTCGACCGAGGTTCCGTCGTGTTAATCGTGTAGCAGTTTGTTTGAATGCCCTTGTTCGTATGATAAGTTTCGGTTGTTGTTAGATCTTGTTTTCCCAGTTCCTTGAGCCACTGAGGTCCTTCCCACCACAAAGAGAAGTTTACGAGTTTGGATGGTGAAAGTCCTCTTGAAGCACAGTCGGCCGGGTTTTCATTGCTCTTTACGTAACCCCAGTTTATCGCAGGCACGATTTTTGTTATTTGTTTAGTTCTATTTGTTATGTATGTTTCATATTTTGTTTGACTTCCTTGAAGCCATGCTAAGACTACTTTCGAGTCTGTCCAACAGGATATCCGGAGGTTGTACTCTGCAAGGACCTTAATTATCCTTTCAAGGACCTTGGCTAGCAAAACGGCTGCGCTCAGTTCCAGACTCGGTATCGTAGTTTTATTTTTCAGCGGTGCCACCTTAGTTTTTGCAGCGAGTAAAGTTGTGTCGTAAGCGCCGGTCAGTGACGTAGTCCTGCTGTAGATGACGCATGCGTAGGCTTGTTGACTCGCGTCACAGAAGGCTTGTAACTCGATCGTTTCATTGTTTGTGTTTTTTAACCATCGTGGTAAACTAATATTGTTTATGTTAGGGAGATCGGATTTTATTTTAATCCACTCTTCTGCTATGTTTTCGGGAACAGTTTCGTCCCAACCAATGTTTTGGTAGTTTTCATTCCATAGTTTTTGGAAGATAAGTTTCGTTTGGAGGATTATAGGAGACAGCCAACCAAGAGGATCATATAACTTGCTTATCTCAGATAACAGTCTGCGTTTAGTGTATGGTGCGTCGTTGTTGCAGGTGGATGACGCGCAAGTGAAATGGAATGTGTCACTTGTGTCATCCCATGCGAGGCCGAGTGTTTTGCTAAATTCTTGCTGCTTGAAGTTGAAGTTGTTAGTGTGGCTTTTCTCTTTCTCATGCAGTTCTTGAAGAATTAATGGCTCGTTAGATGCCCATTTTCGTAAGTGAAATCCACCCTTCTTGAGTAATTTGTAGAGCTGCTTTTGCAGTTGTTTCGTTGTCTCAATAGTATGGTGGCCTGTTATGACGTCATCCATATAACACTCGTTTTGTAGAGCTTTCTGCGCTAGCGGAAAAGCGTTGCCTTCATCCTTAGCTAGTTTATGGAGCGTGCGTATAGCGAGGAATGGTGCGCACTTGGTACCGTAGGTCAGTGTGCACAGCTGCATTTCCCGGAGAGGTTCTCTCACGGATTCTCTCCAAATGATTCTTTGAAGATGTTGTTGATCTTGATGGATTAAGATTTGTCGATACATTTTCTCGATGTCCGCCGTAAGAACATATTTATAGCTCCGCCATTTAATTATCAGCGAGAAAATATCCTTTTGTAGGTTAGGTCCTTTTTCCATCAGGTCGTTAAGGCTGAACCCGGTTGTCTGTATTTTCATTGACGCATTAAAAACAGCCCTCAGTTTGGTGGTTGATGAGCTTTCTCTTAACACGCCATGGTGTGGTAGGTAGGCTTGTACTTGACGCTCGGCTTCTGTCACTGGTTTCATGTGGCCTAAGTCGATGTAGTCACGTATAAATTGTTTGTATAGTTTACCGAAGTGTTCTTGTCTCGACATTTTCTTTTCTAAATGAAGAAATTGTGCGATGGCTTGAGGCTTCGAATTGCCAAGATTTTGATGGTAGTTCTCTTTCATTGGCATCTTCACCATATAACGCCCGTTATCTAGGCGTTGAGTTGTTTCTGTGTAATATTTTTCGCAGTATACATCGTTTGCAGTACATTCGGGTTCCTTAGGGATTTCTTCTGTCTCCCAGAACTTTGATAAGTTGTCTAGGTCCGTTAGGGTGACTAGACAGTTAAAGTGTTTTGTAGCGCCGCACAGTATCCAGCCCAGTTTTGTCTGTTGTGCTACTGGGAAGTTGTTGTTGTGTTTAAGGATTCCTTCTAGAATCACTTCGGAATAAATGTCCGCTCCTAGCAGGAGATCAATGGGCCCGGAGATGTTAAAGTCTGGATCAGCTAGCTTGATGTTTTCGAGATGCGTCCAGCTTTCGGTGTTAATCGTGGAGTTAGGCAAGTTGTTAACTAATTTACGCATAACTAATGCTTCCGTTTTGAATGTATAATCAGAGTGAATCGATTTACATTTCAGTTTAATCATCCCTTTACTTGTGCCCATTATGGTGCCAACTCCAGTAACCGCTGCGTTCGTCTTGTTTCGTGGTAAGTTTAATCTTTGAGCTGCGTTTTCTGATATCAAAGTTATTTGAGATCCCTGATCCAGAAGCGCCCGAAGGATGACGTAGTCCCCTTCTTTGTTTTCGACTCTAAGTTGAAGAGTTGTGAGGAGTATCTCTCGTTCACCGTTGATGTGATTAGCGGTTCGCTCAGCCGCTGTTGAGAAAGATGGTCTTGATTGTTGTCCTTTCTTCAAGTTGTCATCATGAAGAAGAGAATGATGTTGTAGGTTACACGTGTGACACCGTTTCTTAGAGTAGCATTTGCTTTCGCCATGGCTGTATAAGCAGTTTTTGCAAATATTCATTTTATTTACTGTTAAGTTTCGCGTTGCGACATCCATGTTTAAAAATGATGTACATTGCATTAGCGCATGATTATTTTTGCAATGCGGGCAGATTCGGATTGCAGCATCGTAGGTTTTTGTCCACTTTTCTGCGTTGTTATAGTTCGTTGACCTCTGATTGTTATAATTCTTGTATTGAACATTGTTATTTGTTGGAACATTTTGTTTCTGACCGCCCTTTTTGCTTCTCGCTGTTTCTGATGCTATAAACTTTAGTTCCAGGAATTTTAAAAACTCGTCTAAGTCTGGTAGTTCTCGTGGATGTTTCAAGTGTTGTATGTATTCTCCGTAGGTGATGTCATCCAGTTTTGATGATAGTAAATGCACAATGATAGGACCCCATACAGGGACGTCGATCTTGATGTTTTCCAATGCGTTTAAATACTCTTTTGTAGTGTCGTGCATTCTTTTTAAATTCGCTGAGTTCATTTTATCAATCGACGGTTGATTGAGAAGATTTTCTATGTACGAGGTGAAAAGCAATCGCTTGTTATCGTAGCGATGCTGAATTATGTCCAGACATGAGTCATAGTTTTCAGCGCTCACTGGAAGATGTTTAATCAGCTTTTCCGCTTCACCCCTCAATTTCGATTTCAGAAATTTCATTTTCTGTGTTTTGTTTAACGTTGGATTATTATGAATCATCTCGAAGAATAAATCTCTAAAAGAGATCCAGTTGTTGTAAGCTCCATTGAACTCTGGCAACTCTATTCTTGGTGTTGTTTTTTCGTAATGAGATGTTTCGAAGATTCTTCTGTTCAAATCTTTTTTGAGGCCGTCGTAGACTTGCTCCCAATGCTCGAACTTTTCTTCGTAATTCCTGTCACTACCTTTTAGTAAGTAGCTTAGTTCCCAGTGGATCTTGTCGATTGATTCCCACTTTGATTGTAGGATGTTAAGTTGATCTTGAAGGTGCCACTTCTCCTTCAGGTCATCTTGATTTATTTTGGAGACTGCTCGCATCAAGGCGTTGAAGTTACACATCTGATTTCGGAAAAGGACTGATAAGTGATCCGTCCCATCTGCCGTAGGCTGGAGTACTTCAGTTGTACCAAGTGATTGTAGTCGCGGTGGTCCGCGGGTTTCCGGTATTTTCGGATTAGTTATTCCCGAAAATCCCGGTTTGTTTGTCAACTCATCTTTTAGTTGAGTCATCGAAGTCATCATTTCGTCGAGAATTCTTTTCGTTGTGTTGTATGTGTTCTCCTTAAAGTAGTCATGGTCTTTTTTCGTTGACTCATGCTTCTTCAGGATTTCGTGATTCGCTCGAAACTCCTCCCAGTGCGATTGTAAAGCTTCGATACGAGTGTTGAGGTATTCTATGGATTTTCTACTCACAGAATCCTTTTTGTAGTTGGTTTGAAGTGTTTTGATTTTATCGTAGGCCGTTTGTTGTTCCTTTATTAGTTCGTGGAACATGTAGTCTTCTGTAGACATTGTTATTAGAACAGTGTGAGATTTGGATCGTTAAGTATTTGTTGCAGCAGTAGACGTTATCCCCGCTGGTAAGTTAATGTTGTGGCGGAAGACGTAATCCTCGCCGGTAATTTAATTGTTAAAACAGTGGACGTTGTCCCTGCTCGTTCGTTAATAGTTTTGCAGTTGTAGGTAGATGCAGTAGACGTTGTCTCCGCTCTGGTTCGTTGTTGGATGGCACTCAGTGCGGCACTCTCTCCTTACGTTATGTGCACCTTCTCAATGCTGCTGGTGAGACCCGCTTGTGGGAGGCCAACAGCACCGATTTGCTAACGTAATTGAGATATATACCACACTAAGCACTGTCATTAAAAAACTCGAAGGTTTTTGGAGACTGCTCGAAGGACCAAAAGGATGCTTTTGGTCGTAGTTGTAAATAATGGCTCGAAGGACCAAAAGGATGTTCGGGCCTTTCGTCGTAGACTGCGGCCCGGTGGTAGTTGTAAATCCAAACCACTGCACTGTTCTAATAGTTGTTGTATTTGTTAAAAGAAAGTCTACGCGCAATTCGGTGTCTGAGCCGCACTAGTTAGGATGGACACATTAGCGCGCGACGGTGGTTAAGTGACGACTCGCTTTAGTAAAGAATGTACGGACATTTATAGTTTACCTAAGCGTATACAAAATTGCTGTACGTGCTGTATTGGCTCGTACATGTTGTCAATGGGTTCATAGCTATCCTTTTTGAAAGTTTTTCATTACACAATTTCGTAGACTTTTTCCATCCAGGCGACTTGAAGGAGCATTAAATGCAATGCTTGATAGATTTGATTCACCCAGGTGATTTAAATGGGTGAAAGTTCTTAAACTACAGTTCAGATTTTAGATTTTAGCGGCATAAGTTAGTTCTTATATAGAAGTTAATAAATCGTATGGCTAAGTATTAAAGGTTTAACCCATTACCGATGAGTCTTTACAAAACTAATTGTCTCGGACTCAGGGCCAGACCAAAATATTCCAAAAATTTTAGTAAAATATTTAAGTAGGTAATTAAATACATACACGAACCTATGATTGACAGCCTCTGTGGTGTGGTGGTTGAGCAGGTCAGCTTATAGCCCGGAGGCGGTGGGTTTGATTTCCGGGACAGGATAAATGTTTAAGCGCAGAAAAAAAGCTCAAATACTCGTTTTGAGTCTGCAGGAGTTGTGGGACCTTCGTGCTTGTAGTTCCTGGGTCCCTATATACAGGGAATCCTAGTTAGAGTCCAGGATATATGTATGTGATCATTGGGTGTCATTATTATTATTGTTATAATTGCAAATAGGGCAACAGGCCACATTTAGCTATAAAACCTTATAAAGTCAATACGACAATGAACTGACTGTGAAACTTTAATCATCTCTACATTTTGTCCTCAATACTGGACCATTTCCCGGACAAAGGTAACTCGTCGCATGTACGGAAAGCCTACCCGGGCGAGCCGCGGGCGTCGATCGCTCGCTAATTTCGAGCGGTAATAACCGACTCAGCCGGACATCGCATCCAGAATCTTTGTGGGAACCGTGCGCTGTGGCACCCATCAACGGAGACTAGCGTAGGGGTGGCACTCGTTTGTCTAGCTTATACACTTTTGCAAAACCATAAATAATAATAATAATATATGTGGACATTTCACACAGCGCCATCTAACCCCAAACTAAGCAAAGCTTTTACTATGGGAACCAGATAACTGATACAATACTTAGATACTTTTTGTATGTAAATACATACATACATAGAATACAATATAACACCCAGATACAGAACAAACACCTATGTTCATCACACAAATGTTTGTCCTGGGTGGGAATCGAACCACAACTTATAGTTCAGAAGGCAGGGTTACTACCAACTGAGCTATCAGGCCAGTCAATTCATAGTAAATAATCCTTAAAAAGAGTTCAACGTTCTAGGTATCTTAATAAAGCGGTAACAATAAAACAACCGATTGCATATACTGTCATCTAATAAAGAGTTTCCGGTTTTTGTCTCGTCAATCATCACACCAAATTAACCTATATTTATTTTATTTATTTATTGTGATAAAACGACAATATCAATTACAATTACCGCACAATGTATGGAATGGGATGTCCCTGAAAGTACGTTCTATAAAAAAGAAACATTTAATCGGTCCACAATTGGCGGAGATATCGAATAACACACAAAAGAAAACATCCAAACAGAAACAAGAAGGCTTCTTATTATTCTTTTCTTATATATATCGACTTTCGAGAATGTCGCGTTACAAAACTTTTGTTAAAAAATAGGTAATAAACGAGTTGCCGACGCGTTTCAAATGTCACCATAACTTAAAATCTCCTTTCCTTGTAACTCTGAAAATAGTTTAGCTGTTTCATTTCACAGAAGCTATAATATGATTTACTAAAATGTCCATCGTAATGGTGTGCTTACTTTAAACGCAATGCAGTTATTATAATACTACAGATGATAATTAAATAATAAATAAGTAAATAAATATTTGTACACATTTCACACAGCGCCATCTAGCCCCAAACTAAGCAAAGTTTGTGCAATGTGAACCAGATAACTAATACAATACTTAGACACTTTTTGTTTAAAATATATACATAGAATACATAACATCCAGATACAGAACAAACATCGATGTTCATCACTCAAATGTTTGTCTTTGTTGGGAATCGAACCCAGAACCTACAGCTCAGAAGGCATGGTTACTACCAACTGAGTTATCGGGCCAGTCATATACTTAAGAATATTATGTTTCTATTTTTGTTACCAACTTATCGTAATATTTGAACCTCGAAAAGAAGTAGCTCCCGCAGACTCAGGGTACCCTACCGTAGTAGCCAGTGACTAATAATTTGTTACAATTGCTGGAGCAAATAAATACCTTTTTATTTTTTTATATATAAGTATGCCTGATATCACAACTAGGTAAACTATGCTCAGATGATAGCCCTACAGGCTTATGAATAGAAGGATGTTTGTTATTGTAGTGCGAAACTGAAATCAATGACATTGCGTCGACGTTGACGAGAAATTGCTTGTTAAAGTTCAATTTAGAGCTTTGGGACGCATCTAATACCGCAAAGCAATCAGTTCCGTTCCCATTCGTTCTCATTTTAGCCCTAATAATAACGGCGGCTTAACATATTGAAGCTTTGACGATTAACTATTTAAAATATTATAAATACAATATCTTCCTATATTCGTGATGCTTCGTAGTGGGACCAGACATAATTTATTCCTATTGACTGGTGATTAAATATGAATGTCCAATTTCATGAGCTAAATATGATAGTTCAACGAAGTTTTGACCTAATTTAGGTTGACAGATTTTTCATTTTTAGTTTGTAATTAAACAATACGACGCAGTACAACCTTTTTAATTATTCACCAGGCAAGTGGTACAGATAAAAGGATTTAATTTCACTAACTTCTTTTCGTGTGCTTACATGAGGTCAGCTCAGATTTTTAGGCCGCCCAAAAGGTTGTGACTTGGCTTAACGACTATTGTCATACGAAAACAGGTTAGACCGACAGCTTAACGTACCCTCCAAAGTATATACGGTAGCTCTCAGTTGTAAAAACCACTTTTTGTAGAGGTCACCTATCAAAGTATTAATCACAGCAAACGTTGCTTAACAATCACGACAATCACTCATTCTTACTTATTAAACAGAAGCATTTCAAATAACAATTTACTCAGTTTGCACACATATACACAACATGGAACACAAACAAGGCAAAAACAAGCAAACTAATAAAATACCTCTAGAACACCTAGATATTGCATAAAATTCTAGCCTAATATTATTACGGTATAGAAAACTTAATACTATGGTATAGAAAATTCAATATTCGTGTACTCGCAGGGTTTCTAGGTGCACACTGTGTGCGAAATATTTCCCTCTCTAACAAGCGATCCCGAGCGATCCTTTTCCCTATTTCTGTTCGGTGTTGCCATGGCGACCCACTGCCCTTCTAACCTATATCGTAGGGTCGGCGCTGACTAGCGTTTATTCAAGATCTGTTAATGAATACAAAACTGTCTTTACGGGTATTTAATCTATATTTTGGTTTGAGAGAAGATAAATAAGTAATTACTGTTAATAATTTGGGTACTTTTTTACTCCAATAAATAAGAATACTCATTACTCGGTAAACGTTAACAATTTACTATAGTGGCTATATGAGTAAATCATTACAAAATTATCACGTAAATAATAATAATAACGCCCAACGATCCCATACTTAGATCCTGGACCCTAGCTAGGATTCCTTGTGTAGGGACCTAGGAACTACGAGGACCCACGGGAAGAGATGGTGTGGTCCATTCACACGCCACCGGGACCATACGGTATTATAATGAATGGTAGATAATCTATTATGTTTGTAAAAAAAACTTCTATCACAGTGAAAATAGCCATTTTCCTTTGTGGTCATTTCACACATCTTTGACTCTGTGTGTAAGCTACGCTATGTCTCATATATTTTCTGCCATCCCTTGCCATCACAGACAGGGATCAGCTGGAAAGTATTTTCACTCTTCGGTATGCTGGTACTACTACTTATTCTGTGTCTACGGGCAACTGATGAAGTTACATATTAGCGTCGACGGGTAAGTTATGTGAATAAATTATTTATATAGAGGTATTTTTCAGCGCATTCAAGGTTATTTCTTTTTTTAAATTGCTTATATATGATTGGCCACTGTCTTACCTGAAAGTGACGACGCAGATGACTACTATGTGCTTAGAAGATACCTTTTTACTTTTGACTGTATGTTTATACTCTTGATTGTAGTAAGGAAGAAACCACGGCGCCGGCAAGTTGTTACAATCATTGGCTGTTTGCCAATGATTGTAACAACTTGCCGGCGCCGTGAATGATGAAGTTCGCAGCAAAACATTTAGTGCGGGTTAATTGTTGATGGTTTAATTATATATACATACTATTCACCCGCGAATAAAAAGTATTTTAATTATTTGCTTATCCAACGGGAAAATTTCACTTTTCCGGGATAAAATGTAGCCTATATGTTAATCTAGTTTATAAGCTATCTTGGTGCTGAATTTCAACCAAATCCATTCAGCCGTTTGAGCATGAAGGAGTAACAAACATACACACAAACACACATACACACATACAAACTTTCACCTTTATAATATTAGTGTGATTATATATTTCCAATTATAACTGTATTATTTAAAGTTTAATTAATAGAAAACATATATATATATATATATATATATATATTCCCCTAAAGTTCCGTGTACCTACCTATACCTACATCAGATCAGAAAAATGCAGAGTACTTAAACCTACCAGTATCTCCCCGCCGATCTCGGTCCCAAGCAACAAGAACGGTCGGTTCACGCCCCGTCGATTTTCTTTATGAAAATTATGGTTTTACGTTGTAAGTGTTGCCAGCTTTCATACCAGCCAAGGTGATTTATTTCATCTCTGATACAAATACATCATAACGACATCAGTGGGCGTATTGATTTTCTTCACAAAACTAACGTAAATAGGTTCAATGAAGATAGATTACGACCTTGTAAGAAACATTTTCTTTGGCCTTTGAAGCTAAAACGTGTTTAGTTTTACGATATACTCGTATAAATATTAAAACGTATGCGTAGTACTTAGTTCTGACAAAAAAAATAGTTCTCGACATATTTAGTTCAAGACTATTATTAATTTAATTTAAAACAACCACACACTATTGGGACAGAGGTTAGTTCTAAATTTATTATTTACCTTAGTGACTTGGAGAATAAAATGCTTGCTTGTCTTTTTTGCAATGTAAAATTAAATAGAATTAAATATAACTACGAGGTCAATGTTGGGGTCAAAGTTTGGCCCAATAATGCGCCTCAATGAACGGTGGTTGGTGATATGAAGCTTTATGAACACCTTGTTTTTGCAACCAGCAACAGCAAGCTGATTGTTTTCTTGTAAGAAATCATATAGAACTCAATGTCGTCAGACTCGAATGACGCTAACACAATAATTTTATTTTACCCATAAATTTTGATGATTAACCGACAATCAAGGCTGGAGAGCCTCTCAGGGGTCAGTTCAAAAACTTTCTTCTCACTCGTTTTTGCCCATAGTACAGTTGTAATAATCCAGTTGACTGGACCGTCGTTTCGTGACTCTGGACAACGATTTAACTTGTTCCTAAATGGAAAAATACCTTTTAGCATAATTATATACCCAACTTGAACGCAAACCTAATATAAAAATTTAGGTTGTCTTGCCAGATCGCTTTAAGCGATAAGACCGCCCATTGTGATAATTAATTTTTAAGTTTGTGCTTGTAAGTTGTTCCTGTAATGTGGTGTTTCAATAAAGAGTTTTCTCTCTATCTCTCTATAAAATATTCTCTCTATATTCTGTCTCTCTCTATTTCTATCTATCTATAAAAACGAATAGTTACTGTTCTAAATAAATTGCAACAAAAAGCAGAAGATTTTAAAAGAAACCATATGATTTTTCATAATATGCAAAACCAAACTCCAATGAAAGTTCGTTGGAGGTGGTAAAAGTATCGGAAGAACAGTTTACTTGTCATGTGTAAAGTGCGTTCAGAAACTTTCTAACTTACAAGTTATTGGATTCTGCACTCGCTAAGAAATAAAATAGACCGACTTAAATATTCTTTTCTTTGCTTCTTGACATTCGGTTTAAAGGTTTCATTTCAAACCGAGATCATTTGTATTCGAATTTTGCTTTGTTCTTTGCAAATACAAAATATTATGTCGATGGAATATGAGAATCTGTGTACCAAAATTTGCTAACCAACTTGAAAAAAATTATGTACACTGGGTTGTATATTACCCGAATCGACATAGGATACTTTTATACCGGAAATCATCTTTGATCTTATCTAAGTCACGTTATATTCAATCTTCTTTCAGCAAAGGCTAGCTTACCTTTTTCCGTAACAAAATGAAATTTAGTTCGCGCCATAGATAAAAGAAAAAACAATTGAACAAACTTTGTTTCAAACTGTCAGTTAGGAGTTTTGGCAGGAAAACGAAAAAAGATCGTGTCACCGCATTATATTATTTTCCAAAACTTGTGTTATTTTCAGTGTTAGTGCATAAAATTGGTGGCATTTTATTCGTTAAGTGCTGGATTACAGGCATGAGTGTGGGAAAGGGGTATAATGATGGTGAAACGTAACTTTTCGTGTTGTTTCCAAAACTCCATAGAAGCTTCTGGTAAAGTCGCCACCACTTTACTAGGAGTATGACTTGACTAGACTAGACTATGACTTGACTTGATGACTTGGATTGTGACTTGACTTGACTTGACATACTTAACTCGAAAAATTATCAATTACTTGACACTGGCACACTAATAAGCACACAAAAGTGTGGAGCCATACCAAAACAAAAAAAAAATAGTAGTAATTTCAATATAATACATCACCTACTTTGCTTATTTGGCTGAAATTTTGTATACAGATCGCAGACACTAACGAGTTCAAAAGGGTACTTTTGTAGAGTAAAACTTTATTTTGAGAAAATTAAAAGCTCCCACATAAAATACAGATAAAAGCGGCTAAAACCGTGGAGCCCATACATCCAATTAGTTTTATTAATAAATGCGTTTTAACTACGGATTTACTCTATCTTTGTATTTTTACATAGAAATTTGATTTATATTGTCAATATAAAAAAGTTGAAGTAACCTGCACGATTTTAATAAAGCCGAATAACTGTAAGCTTGGCTTGCTTATATATGGAAAGAACAAGTAAATCCTCTGTAAGGCATCTGTGAGCACAAATATTCACATTGAGATTTGAAATGACGACTGACAAACGGATGAGCCACGTTGACATTTCAATACAAACAGATTGCAGAATGACATTACAATCAACACAGAATGAGGTTGCGTTTGTTTTCGAGGTCCTTGGATTTGTTATGATTGAGTTTTGAGTTTGCTAACATCTTTCTTACTACATAATAATTACAATAAAACTTTAACTCGGCCAAATTCGTACATTGATTTATTTGTAAATATATAAATGCGAAAAAATCTTATAGATTTATTTTTATGTTCATGAAAGAAATTACGTTTTGATTAAAATAGCAAAGTTTCAGTATTGGGATACGCTGAGCTATATTACAGAAGATAAATTTTTAAATCATGAATATAATAAACACTTGCCTTTTTTTATTACAACGATAACTTTATATTACCAAACACTAAAAATATAATAAATCATCGATTTTACGAGTGTAGATTATAAATTACGTAGAAAAACAAAGATTTGTCACCAAACCTGCGAGAGAGATACAGGTGGGGCGCGCGCGACGTCGGTGGCGGGCGGTCACCGTAGCGACCGAACGTAGGCGGGCCCGCCCTACGCCAGCCGAGACGATATTTGTAACTATCATACAAAAACAACATCATTTAATATTCTTCTTCAGTCATAATCTTGCTTAACTGCCTAGCTACCGTTCTTTCGTTGCCTATTTGTGAAAAAGTTATCTTCAAAGTATTTCTGACTGTAAATTTAAGTCCGCCCTGATTAACCAATCGAAATGTTTCAAAACTGTTTAATCAGGTGTGTAATGGGGAAATAGCAGCGGTACCGTTGTAACTGTTGTAAGTTTTGGAACTTAACGGAAGCAATTAGGGCGGGAAAGTGAGGCACGAGGCGAATGGGCGGGTGCAGCAGTCTCGCTTGCACAGAATGCACCACCCCCGACGGCGGGCGATGCGAATGCAGTCCGCGTTGTCGAGTCGAGGCTACAGCTCGCCCGCACGGCCCGCTCCGTCTCTCCGCGACATTACGCGTTCTGTAATCGGCTACCAGGCGCCCAGCTCCGCTGAAGAGGTGAGCCCTTACATTTCTATCTTGCGCCCTCTCCCACCGCAACAATTGTCTTATTTCCATCCCTGTCGAAAACAAGCTCGAAGTTATAAACGGTTTTCCCTTTTATCTCCGGAATGTGGGAAAGCGGGTTTTGGTGTCCCTACTCTCTCTTTCAACGTGTAAATGCCTCATGATTATTATTGCGAGGTGACGCAAAAAGCTCAGCAGTGGAACACATTTCTGATGAAAGGTCCTATACTTCCCTTTTTTAACTTTTCTATTTGTATTAGTTATTTAATTTCGTATGAAACTTGTTCAAGTTTTTGACTTTTTTTCAATAGCCCATCAAAAGACATTAGATACATTTTAATAGTACTTACGGAATCTTTACTACGATTTGAATCTCAGGAATGTTCTCAGGAAAAATGCGAAAATTGTAGTAATTTTAGATTTCTTAGTTGATATTTCTAACGGACCGTTCAATCATTTGTAAACAGTATTAGAAAATCACCCACTTAAGTTTGACACTTTGTGATTGACTTTGTGATTCTAGTATTTTTCTATTTTGACAGATTATTATGAATACTTACTAAACGGTCTCGTATGTTTGCATAAATAATACTCCCAAAACAATATTTAAGACCTTGCCTATAAATCAAAAAATCTTAAAAACAAAAAAAAAGCTGGAAATACCTTAATATCGTTTTTTTAATACCATAATCTATTTGATAGTTAGAATTTTGAAAGTTGTTATACATGATATTTTAACAAATCGTGTCGTATCAAGTACTTACTAAAAAAATAGCCTAGATAATCTGCTGCGCTGCAGTTTTATAAATTTGTTAGCTAGAACGCCCTATACTCGCAGCAGCATAAATATCATAGGCGCTGAAAGATCTCCAATACATGCAAGAGACATATTTTCTCTCTATTTTCAGTCATACGCAATCTTATCAAAGGTAAAAAAGTACCTTTGATAAGATTGATTTTGACCACTGTTTCACCTGATAGTAAGTGACGGTGTGATCGACGATGGAACATGCTTGCCTAGAAGATATCGGTACACTCTTGCCCCAGAACCTCCAGTTTATATTTTTCAGTAAACAAGATGCTATTTTTAGTCTAACGTAATGTGGTACAATGTGTTACCTAATTGGAAAATAGTAAACTTATTCATTGAAACAATACAAGAGCAACTTTAGAGCTTATAAAATTTTTCAAGTTCATTAACTTTTAATATATATATCTCCTCTGAAAATTGGAAGTAAAACCATCTCAAATAAACTGAAACAGTTCTTCAATATCTACATTTGGTATGACTTGAATGTAGATAGACAGATAGATGTAAAACAGGAAGGATGAGAAAATTGCTAGCTACGTAGGAATCGAGCAGCCGTTTCATTAGAAATATTTTTACATCTTTTTAACACGAACGATAGTCGGAAAAGAGAATAAATTGGAACACAATTGCGTTTGCAATAATTTAGTCTTGAAAATGGTCCAACAAATTGCTGAACATCTCTGCCTAAGTCAATGCCAAAAGGTACTAGGCGAGCAGAAGGTACGAAAAGGTTTCGTTACAATCTCGGGGGTGGGTGTTCCCCTCACGCACCACCACCCTGGGTTGGGGTGGGAGCTGACCGCGAATACGAGTCCCCAATGAAAATCAGTTTTTCTCGCACCCGTCGATAGTTTAAAATTAAACGTCATTCCGCCTGCGGTTAACACTTAATTTGTGCAACGCATAATGTTATTACTTTGCAATTCAATTTATTATATCCCTGATGCGATTGTTGTGATAATAATCGGGGCTCTCAATGAAATTAATATCCGATAATATTCGGGGAAAAATGAAAGACACTTTTGGTTTGATGGATTTAACTCGCGATAATTTGAGTGTTGAAATAAATTAATTGAACGGTTTTATATGTATGGGCATGTAACTTGGTGTGATAATGTTAAGCAGTGATTAAAATTGATTTAATACTCGTTACGCCAAATATATATATTCTTGTTTTTTCTTGAAGTTTCTAGGCCGGGATCTTTTAAGTTATCTCATTTGTATAGTAATAATATGTTACAGTAATAATGTCTTTATATACCAATCAATGTCATAATCAAGTTAAATACGAGAATACGCTGTTTCTTGATGTGCTGGGTAATTTGGCTAAGGTACAAACCAGTACCCATAAGACTATGCTATTATCGAAATTTAAAGTAAACTTTACTGAGGAATACCTAAAGATGGTTTTACATAAACTGTTTCACAAATGACACGTACTCTAGCATGGATGAATTTTGTTAGTCACCACTTAGTATAATTATTATTACGGCAATCAAATCATCCAAACAATTATACATTTCAGAAGAAATGCATCTTGATGAGATTTACGCAATATAAACTAGATGTTGTTTATAATTTTTAAATTTCATCCGCTATACCGTTGTTTTGATTTGGAGCAAGAAAACATACGAACAGAATTGTCGATGCAGTAATTTACAATTTATTTTTTATTTTTTAAAAGGTGTTTTTATTGTAGTATTTGTAGGCTCGGTAGTATTTTGAATTGTTTCCATATTTTCGATTTGTTTTTACATATTATAAAAATACAATTCATTAAATTACTCTTATCATGCCTGCTAATATATATAAAAGTGAAAAGTTGTTGGTTTGTTTGCTTATATAGTTATCACGTCCAAATGCAAATTTTTGCACATAGATTGCTTTTAGTATCGCGGTCAGCATAAGTACTCTAAGCCCGTATTAAAGAACGAAGCTCAATCGCAGATGGTTATCAAGTAACAATGCTATTCATAAAATAATTGAAGGTGAGAACAAAAAGGGTTTATCTGATTTTTTTCACAAAATGACTTATGGGTATCGTTGGATTCAGCGTGAAATTATCTTCAATAATACATTCTCAAAATACCGAAATGAGGCTTAAATCTCGAGATTTTGAGTCTAAAAACGGTTTATCTGTTACAGTTCGCTTAGCATATAAACATTATTATATTTATTTTATTATATTATATTTTTACAGTAATTGTATTAATTAGTACTATATTTAGTATTTAAAAATAGAATTAAAACATTTTCAAGCAACTGAAACTTACATAAACCTTTTTTACTACCTTATAAGCACTCTACATTAAAATGACGCCGTTGACGTTTAAAGTCAATTTTCTCGAAACTGTCAATTTGTCAGTTAAACCCTTTTTATTCTCAACCCTTCAATTAATGTTTCAATAAAATCTTGACTTAAAGACCGATTGGCAACTTATAATCTTTTTGAATGATACATGCCATACGGTATTTTTTACCCAGAAAATTAAGAGTTCCTAAAAAAAGCAGGTAAATAAAACCGGAGGCCTAGGGATTACACGACCTCTAGTTTTATTAAAATTTTACCTGTAAAGGTGAACGGGAGACAATCACGCAAAAAACAATAAAATGTTGCTTAATTGCGTTATTCTTATTAACCTTACAAGCTTTTAACATTATCTTTCTTATTTTAATTGACTTATAATACATTTCTAAAAATAATAAAATCGTCTAGCTTTTAAATTTTTATTTTGTTGCAAGATAATTGGCTCATATTGCCTAAGTAATTTTAATTGGATGTTGATGATGCTGCCATCTAATATTATAAACTCAGATTAATTTAAATGATTGGTCAAATTTCGTAAGGATACTACGGGATATTCTTATTTATAAAGTTTAACTTAACAAATAATGAATTCCTGGAACAATTTTATTATAAGATATCTTTAGTATTCGCCTGTCTGTCTGTCCGTCTAGGTTGAAGTTATTTGCTTCTTATCCTCTTATCATAAATATACACCTTCTGGTCTGAACATTCAAGTTAAGCAGATTTAAAAAGAGCACTTATTTTAATCTACTTATACATTTAATAAAACTATAACTGGGCTGAATCTGTACTCAGAATATTTTTTGACAATTTCAATTGCGTTACATTTCTGTATCAATAGAGAAGTTTTTTTTATTGGTTGTTGTCTGTACTTTTGCATTTGAACACGATTACGCTAGAATCACTAGACGGGTTTTGATGAAACCTCAGTAGCTACATATTGTAAATAAATATTTAGGTTACTTGATATTTTCAAAAACGGTTATGCATACTCTTTTTATTAGTACGCTATGTTTAAAATTTCGTAAAACAATTAACAATGGTAAAATAAAAGTATTTTGATATTTTGAAAAATGAAAGAAAATTATAAATAATACACTCTTACGGTGAGATAAAACATAGCTGGCAATGTAGACAAAGCCACTGTGCTCATCCTGTAAAAGGAAAGGGAGAAGGAATAAAATGGGATTTTCCTCTTCCCTTGGATAGGGTTAGGACGTACAACTTCTTTACCCATTCGAAACCGGAGCAGGTCAACTGGTAAAATTAATGAACTCGATATGAAATTAAACATTTGCAAGGTTCTATATGTCCATAGAACTTTTATGGAATTCCTCTCGTAAATATTTCCGGTAGTTTTTCAAACATAAGCGGCAGTCAGACGGTACGCGATATCGAGATGAAACGACTGGAACGCGGGCGTAGATAGCTCTTATATCGCACAACTAGCAATACACGGTACTCGTTACGGAAACGTTGAAATTGCAGGGCTTTATTTTGAAGAACTCGAATCACTGTAAAATATCGAAAAAAAACTTGGACTTGGATAAGAACATCATGATTTAAACGGATGCATGTTTTTCTCTTCCACTTATTTTTGTCAAACGTTATCTCAACATTCACTTAGTTACTTGGCTACTAGTGTAGTATTATATAATCTGTTATATAATTTGGCTAAGACCGAAAAGTATAATATTTTTATAACACCTATTCACGCTTGTAAGCGACATGAAGGTTAGAGTTTATAGCCTCTTTTTCATAGCATTTTAGTTTTCTTTTAATTACATTAGGTTGACAAGAAAAAAAGGTCCGTTTAGTTTTTTATGTAAAATGTTTAATTTCTAAATTACACTAATTACAAACAATCTGAATTTATTTTCATCTAAAACATTATCAAAAATAATATGATAAAAGACATCGACTGCAGAAATAAAAAAGTCCTCAATATAATAATAATCCCTTAAATAAGAACTAATTCATATTGTATAAACTATGTACCTATATTTAAGACTATGACGTTTTTTTTAATATAGATCTTAAAGAGGGTTTTGAAACTCATTCACAATACTTCAAATGTTTTAAATAAAGATTTATATTAAATCATTCATTTACACATCATCTACTTTACTAATATAGGTCGTGTTGCGGAATAATTGTTTATGTTGTGTTTCGCTCTACCAAATTTTAATTTGAAATAGGCAAAAATAAAAAACAAGAGAAAAGCTATTCTACTTTTATAAAGTGTTTATTATCAAGAAGGTGTCAGTCTATGTTTTGTAGATATATTTATTTTTATAAAAATAACATTACAAAACTAATAAGAAGTGAATTAACTCGTCACGTCATGCGTTTACACAAAAAAGCTATTGTTATTATTATGATACTTTGAAATCAATTAAAATATGTTATACATCAGCTAGCTCCATGAATGTTGGATAACCGCAATCGGACATCATTTTAACAAGTGGATTAAAGTCGAGGCTTTTGATGGCTAATTGGTAAATAATTAGCCATTAATCAGGTGATTATCGTTTTATACTGCAGATAAATCGTCGATGAAATAAATAGCAATGATCACTTACCTATGCCCTGTTGCGTAAACGCGATCCACTTTATCTCAAATAAAAGGGAAGAAAATAAGTGTGTCGACGTGGAAAGTGATTCCGCTACACTTACCCAAATATATCGTGATAAAGACCGAGATATGGAATACGTTACGTCTAATAATAGGTATTATCGGAATCTCTCATTAGACCACACTTAGCGTTTCGACGAAGGCTACAGTCGAATATAAATCATCGTGTAGCAGAAGATTAATTTTTATCCCGAAATACAGAAATTAAACTTATCGTTAATATCAACAGCCTACGGATCAAATTTGAATTTTTTTCTGTGTCTAAACATGGTCTCAATCGAGGCTTAAATTGACAACCATATGTCAAGTCATAAATGTGATAAACATAAAACAATAATCCTTAATTTCTTAACGTAGGTACTGTCATTATTAGAATATTATCACGCTTTATGTTATTACACAGTCAATACTATCTATATCAGTTATCATATTCAATATATCTACATAGAGTACATATCTATCTATAAGCTTTACCAATTATAATATAATTTATACTATTGGGTATGTATAGTTATTGACTGGACATTAAGCAATATTATAATCCAAATAACGCTCACGCACAATATTAAATCAAAATAGATAATGTCTAAATTAAAAATGAGTGTGCTTTAGACCAAACGACTGAAGTAAAACTTTTTTAGCTCCATTGGCTGGTAACTTTGTTTTTGCTTTGTTTAATTGAAATGACTATTGTAAATTGTCATTTTACCGGGCATACCAACATAGTAATACAAATTGTAAGTAATTTTTAACTTTGATATGTTGACAATGGACAGCTAAAGAGTGGTACGCTTTACCGGCGTCCGTATTTCCCGAAAACGACCTAGTAGTCTGCAAATCGAGAGTGAACAGGTGTCTTCTAGGCAAGCTTGTTACATCCTAGACCGCATCATCACTTACCGTCAGGTGCGATAGTAGTCAAACGCAAGCCTATCAAACAATAAATAAAATATAAAAAATAAAAATGTAGATCTACGTGAACCAACACTTCGATTTCCGTTCGCCTCGTTACGCAACACCAGTTTACTCCCCAGGTCAAGCATGTGTAAAGTTTTCGTTCAAAAATGAAAAACGTAGAACCCAGGGGTCCAATGAGAGTACCGATCGTAACAATGAATCTTTGCGGGCTTTGCACTATTACAGAGTTTATCCGGATTTGCATATTAGATTGTTTCGTGAATTTTGTAAACGCGCCCGTCGGCCGGCCGCTTGCCGCCTGCAGGCGCGACGGAAACGTAGGGATGTCAAATATCGATGAGTAGTGTTAAAAACAAAAAAAGCATTTTTTTATTTATTTATTATATAAATTCTGTCTACAGCATGTGGATACCTGCCGTTTTAGTGAACTAACTGTAAAGTGAAAAAAAGACAAGTCTGCTTTAGACCACATGGCTAAAGTAAAACTTCTTTAGCTCCATCTCTCTTTCCCCTACAGTAATATACGAATTATTCGTTATTCGAGATATTCTTTCTATCTTAACGTTCATTTCAATCATCTCAACTTCCTTTCGCCTCACCAAATTACCCCCAAGTCACGCGTGCGTAAAGAAGTTATACTTAAAATAAACTATTAACTATCACTTTATTTTCCTACGAGCTTCTGTCTTCAGCTTTGCCCGCGGCGTGGCCTATGGGGAAATAATTCAACCACCCATTTCACCCTCTTAAGGGTGGAATTTTGAAAAATCCTTTCTTAGCGGATGCCTACGTCATAACATCTATCTGCATGCCAAATTTTAGCCCGATCCGTCCAGTGGTTTGGGCTGTGCGTTGATAGATCACTATGTCAGTCAGTCAAACAGTCAGTCACCTTTGAGTTATATATATTTAGATTTATTTATAGTACTCAGTACTTGCAGAACCCAGACCTGATGGCCCTATATCTCGACTACCTCTATTTACAATACTTATCTAGAATCAAAAACCCAATCTTTTCGCTCAATATTATTAAAGTTGGCTGATAAATGGGCTCGGCAAGAATCTTCCTACCTTTCTGGAGGAAATATACAACCAATCAAAAATCTCCAACGAAAAAAAAATCCATGAACTCGTAGAATCTGTATACTAAATTTCGTCAAGAGTCGTTGAAAAATGAGACGTACGTAAACAGATAAAAGCCAATTTTGCGAGTTGATGCAGAAACTTGCGCTAACTCATCAATTATATAACCGAGTATTTAGCAACCCTGATTGTCAATACCAATCGGTGCTTGCAGTAGCGATCGCGGATCAGAGTTTTACAGGCCCACTGGGTAACTTTACTGCGATTGAATCGATCGTGGTGCTGGAATCACTATTCGATCTTTATTCACACGAAGGTCGGTTAGTTTGTAACTTGATGATTTTCCATAGGTGTTCATCAGATCAGTGAATATATGTAGGCATTGCAGTGACTTAATAAAAGCCGTTCTTATTCAATTGATCAGCTAAGATTACATATTAAGTACTTTGTTGGATGGCCGCTACCAAAACGTGTTATATACACAAGAATATCAGCGCGTCCGTGCTTTGATGGGCATGGTTCTGGTGTTTGTAAAACTAAGTACAGTAATTATGTTATGACCAAACAGAAGCCATCGAGTGGTTCAAAGGTACGCTATAACTTTGCGAGTTGAAGTTAGTTGAATGTTACAACATATTTAATGGCGCATGCTCCGCCGTTCAAGATATAGATATGTGAAAAGTGGTTCATCACATATCACCGGGCATATGCAAGGCGTTGTTTGAGGGACCACTATAGACTACTCTAATTAGTTCCATCGAATTTATATTTTGTTTTTTTTTTTGTTTTTTTTTATGTTAGTGAATGATTTGACGAGCTAGTCATTCACCTGATGTTAAACGACATGGCTGCCGATAACAGAACAGTGTCACTCGGATCTTCAAAATATATAGTTTCGCGTGACACTGCACTGCGCACATCATCCTGAGACATCAGCACAGTCTGGTAATAGGATTACTCGACTGTGAGATCAGATCATAAAGTCTCAATTGCCCAGTAATTTCACTAGCTACAGTGCGCTTCAAACCGGAACATAGTAGTACTTGCGCACTACTGCTTGGCCGCAGAATAGCTGGCAAAGCGGTGGTACCTACCTAGACGAACTTTGCAGAAAAGTCCTACCACCTAGTAAAAATTCATGGAACAGAGATACTTTTTTCAGTATTTGCATTGAACGTGACAATGGAACGTAGTGAGAATGGCTATACTAAAGCTCAAGCTCAGGTTCACTGCTTATTTAGAATAAGTAAATTAAATAAATAAATAAAAACTGCTAAAAAATAATAACTAAAAATGATTTTTATCTAATGCAATATAAATATTTTAAGTGCACTAAAGATTTAAATATACGTGAGCATACGTATTTAACACAGTTTTGTGCTTTTTTTAACATTTTAGTTAAAATATAATCAACAACGCTACGTTACAGGTAAGTATTTAAATCAGAAATAGTGTTATTGTTAAGTTATTGCTCGGTGGGTGATAACAGATTTATAGGTGAAACTTGCTTGAATTAAATCGATCGTTCTGAAGGCCCATCACTTGCTATGAAGCCTTCGAAGAATTCTCTTAGTGTTCCTAGAAACTGTACATGTAACTATCACAGCACATCGTACAACTGTCAGGCTCTTTGCATATAAAATAGGTTATTAAATTGCCCTATCATATTTTATTTTATAATTTTAGACCCGCAGTTTATTTTGCTACTATAGATTTCGATTACTTAGCAGTTTCAAGTAACTAATTATTAGTTATTCAAAATTATGGTTTTTAAAGTAATACCACAGTCTTTATTGAACTAAAAACCATTTCGTAGAAATGGAAAAATAGGTACTTACTAAGGTCCTTATAAAATAAAAAATTAGAGCTTAAATACATTTTACAAATTTTTTACATAGCAGGTGGAATTTTTACTTACGTATTCTGTCCCAACAATGATCTATATGCTGATCTGGTACCTAAATCCAGAAAAATATGTCAACATAGGCGCTGGAGCTCTTATTTCATTAAAGTACCTCACAAAGTACTAGCCACCTACATTTGTATTAAACAGGTACTTGGTCTTTTAATATTAAGTGTATGCCACAAACTACGTGGCACTTAGAAAACAGAAATGTGTAATAACACATCTTATAATACTTATATTTTTGTGTACAGTCATGAAATGAAAAATAAAAACCTTTTTTTTAATAATTATAATTCAAAATATTATTTTAGATACCATATTATATTTTTATTCATGCTTCCCGACTATTATTGGCATGTTATATTGAAACTTGCAAAACTATAATAACGAAACTAAACTAACGAATAGGTACTCTAATATTATATTATCTGTGATTACACGCACGAATCCTAAATATTCCGAAATACAACTGAAACAAAGCCCACCGAATTTAATGAAATTATTTCATTGCAATTGAACACATAAAAATTAATAGCAGACATGTAATATAGGGTAGTTATTATGGGTTATATGTATGTACGTATTGTGTAACCTCGTGGATACTCGACGTATCGATTTCAAATCATAAGCATTAAATTCTACATGCAGTGGGTCTAACAAAGGATATTATGTACCAGGAGCTATTGCCGTTTGTATTTATTGTATTCGGAACATTTTCATAACATTAAAATTGAACACAATATGGGGTAGTGTAGCCGGACAAGATACGTCTTAAATTTTCTCCGTTTTGAAGCTATAAATAATTCATTACTCCCATTGAGACATTGTGACAAATAGATTTATAAGGCGACCCACTTGACATAAAATTTCTTTTAGTGATCACATCTGACCATGAAAAGTTGCGTTCCTTATTGGTTTAAAATAGATTCATTGCAATGGGTTCTATTTTGGTTTAAGTACATGCACATCTTATTAAAAGATTAGTTTTAATATCTTTATTATTAGTATATTCACTGGAGAGGTCTAGAACACTGCCACTATCTTGCGTAAGGCGATCTCAGCCCATTTATTACGGCACCGCCAACACGCACTAATGCTTTGTTTCATCTCACCCTTGCGCCTTCTCTCTATTTATAAAAGCAGTAGTCAGTGTACTGCGTAAAAAGATGATATTCCGTTATATTCCAAAAAAATTAGAAATATTTTAGATTTTTATATTATAAAAATAAGCCATTTGATTATTGCGAAGCTTTTACTTATAATGCATAAGTGAGTTTTCCTCAATAAATATTTTATTAAGAGCTATCTTCAATACAACACTTCAGGAACTACTGTAGGACATAATGGACAAATATAAAATGAAAGAGAAAACTTACAGCTGGTACTTACGTATACGTCTCTGCGTACGGAATATTTCACAACGGTGACTGAGTACTACTGCGTACAAAGGAAGAAAATACTTTAAGAGAGAAATGTAGTCCGTGTGTAATCGGCTTTACTCGCTTCTCTCCTCGTGGTCACCTCTAGACGTTACTGTTTACGGGATGAAAACGAAAAGTGCTTTTACCTAGAAACCTTACTTTCCTTGTATCACCAAGACGTCTTCGAAGCTTATTATATTTTTCTCAACTAGCCTTTGTAAGATAAGTTTAGTAAAGCTTAAAAAGCTTTGATTTTACGTTATTACAATTGTAAATAACACTACGTAAATACGGCAAATTCAGATTAAAGTGCATATTAATTCTTGTTTAAAGCGATAATAAGTACATGTGATAACAAAATTTCCAACTCACTTAACCGGCAATAAAGTTCCAAGCATTCTATTGAATTTCATAAGCTGTGCATTGTTTTCATAATATTTTGTTCGCAAGAGCTTACAGGCGTTTACAGAGTAGGTCGACCGGGTACCAGGACAACATGAGCGGGTGGGAGGTTTTGGGGAGGCGGGAGGCTCGACCCTGGCTTACACGTGCCGGGTTGCACAAACCTAGCATGGATAGGTAGTTACATTGCACCGGTGAAGGCTGCACCCGTTTACACCACGCCGCGCATCTATATGCGTATCTAGGAGTAGGAGTCAGAAGCTTTGAAGCTTTACGTAATTTGTCTGTGATTTAGATTGAAGCTCGATTTAAACCTTCATTCATGGCTTATAAAATAAATTCAGATAGCGCTTACTTAGATTTTATTTTAGTAACCTACTTAGATCTTATAGAAGGCTTACTAAAATAGATAACGGAGAGAAGAAATATCAATTTAATGAATGTCAAGGCACCAAAATGGTATTGAAGTTCATTAATTTATTAATGGCGCATATTATTCAAATAAAACAATAAAATAAAGTTAGGTGAAGGCGGCAGATACTAAAAGCGATGTCACACTATCTACATGTAGTTGTTTCCAATTTGTTTTGTAAGTTTAATGGAACATTTATCCAATATTTCCGAAGCAAATTGATATAAACGTTTTGTGAAGCGAAGAGAGCGAACTTTCTTCCGGTTTATTTATGAAGTTACAGTACAAACTTTGCATGGTGAGAGTCGCATGTTGGAGATACCTGTTTTAGCGTGGTTTAACGTTGTACCGATCAATTTACTTCAAACGTTTTCCGTCTTTTACCTCCATAAATTAGTTTTGCACCCACGGCCTCGCTCGATATATGAACGTGACATTTTCGGTTGACACAAAACGGAGATTTGGCGAGATAACGTCTTTAACTCATAAAATACCTATTATGATTCATTATCGTTGTAATGATTCTTCACATTACTGAAGTATATTGCGAATAACATATTTAGCTTTTATTCTTTTTAAAATTACAATTTACGTTACAATATTAGTTGCGAGCCTATAGTGTAGTGGTTGAGCAGATTGGCTGGTAAGTGCACTAAAAAATAGCGCAAATACTTGTTCTGCGTCTGGATGTTGTGCTCTATAGTCTTCGTAGTTTTCAGCTCCCTAAATAACAGCGAATTCTGGTCAGGGTCCAGGATCTTTGGGCATTGTATGTAGTTACTTAAAGTGGGTTCCTTCGACTAGATAGATAAGAGTGCTTTTTTGCGAGATTTCTTCTTGTATCACCGCCACAACTTTTTTCGGTATTTTATTCTACTGACCTATTAATGAAGCGATTGTGGGTTAGTAACAGTCGTATCCATTACAAAATAGGGTCGATAATGTAATAAATTTGAGGTTTTGGTAAGCGTTGTGGCTACGACGAGACTTAGTCTTACAACGAGCTTGACGTCATCCATTTTTTTAAATAGCCTCGTACGTAAATTTGTTCAACCCTAAAGGGGTGATAAAACATTCAGTTATGACAAATTAATAAGATGGCGAAAACGGTGACCGTTCCCACGTGAAGCGCGCGCCAAGTAATAAAATAGCAGCGTAATGGCAGACCCGTTAACAAGGGAAACCACCCATGCTAATTGTACGACGGATAGTAAACTGTTTTTATAAAAGACTTGACGTGGCTAGTATTCTATGCCTATCAATTTTAATCGCAACGCGGTTTTTATTACCAAAGTTATCTTCTATAGATTTCTGAAGTAGGGCCGGGTTGTGGCAAAAACTTTGTTTTACGAAAATTATTTGGATGAATGTATTTTATCTAACGTTTATGTGAATGATTTTGGCATTTCATACCATCTTTTTTTTTTCATTTACCTTCATAAATAGGAATATACTAAATAATAGTTATTTTGTATATGACGGCGGCAACGTCCAGTTATAAACTATGCACAGCGATTGAGCACCGTAATTTACCCTGTGGTGGCATTAAATTTATTACAGTGGCAGCACCGGCAACTGTCATGGCGCTCCTACCTGTCTGGCTATAAAAAAGGAGCGCTCGGTGTACTACGGATCATTCTTGTTCCAGACGCGGCGCGGTCTGGACATGCTGAAGGCTTATAGTTATATAGGTTGCAGCCTACCCACAACCCGTTCCTGTCTACATATACGATGTCAAAATTTATAAAATGCGTCCACATCTTGTATTTGTTTATTTTATACTTATTTGTAACAACATGTTTTGCAATCTATTAACATGTTATGTGCTACCATCAAGTACAAGACAATGGGACAACAGTGACTCATGCCTGCATTTCCTAATACCGGCGCTGCAGATTGCTGATACAGAGATTTCATCATGAATACCTGTGGACATCGGCTACAATTATGACTAAATGAATCACTTTCGTATCTTACATCGAGCGATTGACACTAATTAAGTTTTATTTTAATGTAATTTTAATATTTGAAATAAATCAATTATTTCTATTTCGGTTTTTTTTGCGCCCTCGCTCGCCGCGTGACTTAATTGGCGCAGTCGGTAGGATCCTTGAGAGCCGTCTCTCGGATTGAAAAACTTGAAAAATCCAAGATTTATCCTGTGGAGCCGCTCCGGAGGTTTTCAAGCCCCGCGCAAGGATCAAGAATCTACGAGTCATCCGAACGAGGTGTATCCGAACATAGATACAGCAAGAGAGGCCGAAATGCACGTACTGTAAGTACATTAAAATCTTTTAGTGACTTGCTATCCTTTTATCCTTAGTTATTTTATAGTGTGTTAATTTTAACTTCCAAAATTTTTTATCCTAAAGAATCGCGGAACTTGAGTAGTGGTAGTAGTAGATCTAGATACCAGGACTTAAGTAGAGAATTAGATTATAGCAATAGTTTTATTTCGGAACTGGATTTTATTCCGGAAGAACCGGAAGTGACTAGTTTTATCTCGGAGAAACCGGAAGTAGGCAGTATGGCTGATTTAGATAATATCTTTAAAGCACTTCGACTGTTACCTGATTTTGACGGGAACGTGAATGTTTTGACTAGGTTCATTAGTTTGTGTGATCAGTTAGTTGAAGAATTTATAGTCCGAGAGCCGCCGAACAAATTAAAAGAAATAGCACTGATTAACGGAATTTTAAATAAAATTACTGGGCCTGCAGCCCGCTTGATAAATTCAAACGGTATCCCTATTGATTGGCAAGGTATACGTGGAGCGCTTATAAATAATTTTTCTGACCAACGAGATGAGACCGCCCTTTATAACGATTTAGCGTTACTAACCCAGGGACAAGGAACTCCCCAGGAGTTCTATGAGCGCTGCCAAAATCTTTTTAGCACACTGATGACTTATATCGCACTACATGAAAATATCCCGACTACCCTAGAAGCAAAAAGGGAATTATATAGGAAGCTCACGTTGCAGGCGTACCTGCGTGGCTTGAAAGATCCCCTAGGTTCACGCATCCGGTGTATGCGCCCCGAAACTATTGAGAAGGCCCTTGAGTTTGTGCACGAAGAACAAAGTACTTTGTATCTGCAAAGCCGTAATGAGCATGTTTTAGATAGGAGACCTCATCAGCCTCCTATGCTATTTAAAATGCCATCTCCGAATTTCTATGCACCTCCTCCTAGACATCAAGGTTTTAGCATGCCGGGACCTTCAAAGCCTCAATATGCGCAAGCATCCGCACCGCAGTGGAGACCTAGCTTCAACCAGCAGAACCAGGTCGGTCCAACGCGTACCATGCAGATTTTCCGTGCTACACCCCCGAACTACAACCCTAACAATGCATTCAGAATGCCCCAACGGAATCCAGTGACGCAGCCGCAGCAGCACCGCCCTATGAGTGGTGTAAGCCATTTTACTCCCCGTAATTTACCACCAACATCTTTTGTGAGGGGACATGATTGGAGTAAGTCAGGCAATCCTCCCCCTAGCAATTACTTTAAGACTAGGGAAATGAACTTCAACGATTGCCTAGGATACGAAAACTACTATGAAGACTACTACACTGATTTCTACCCTAGCAGTGAGTATGATCAATACGCCGAATACTACTGTACTGATTCAGAGCCCTTGTTGTACCAGGAGCCAGCAGAAATTACACCTATCATCGAGGAGCCAACCTGTGCACCTACTGATCAGGATTTTCAGGATACCCCGAAATCAGAAAAACTAAAATAGAGGTAAATCTTCAAACTCAAAAATACCTAACGATCATAGACGCTTTCTCGAAATATGCTCAAGCGTATTATCTTAGAGATGCGACAGCTGTAAGCGTAGTCCAGGCCCTCCTAACGTTCAGTACTCATCACGGGTTACCCATGACGGTTGTAACTGATCGTGGACCTGAATTTACAAACCAAATTTTCCTCGAATTCACGAGATTACATAAAATAAATCACCACAAACTTTTAGCGTATGCTCCGAATGAAAATGGCATGGTAGAGCGACTACACTCTACTTTACTAGAACACCTTCGCCTACTCAAATTGAAACACCACGGTGACTCTGTAATAAACCTAATGCCTTATGCCGTTCTAGCTTATAATAGTTCAATCCACAGTTTCACCAAATGTAGACCTATGGACATAATAACAGGACACCTAGACCCTCGTGATCCTTTAGACATAAACCTATCTGAAAACATGCTTCAACATTATAGTCAAGAACATTGTAAAAGAATGAAAAAAGTTTTTGAAATGATTCATGAGTCCTCCCTACATCGGCGCACTCAAATTACAGAGAACGCTAATAAGAACCGTGAGCCTGAGATTCAGTACTATCCAGATCAGCAGGTTTTTGTCCGGAATCCTTTGGCTAGCCGTCAGAAACTAGCTCCTAGATATACCCACGACACCGTACTTGCTGATTTACCTATACACATTTATACCCGTAGGAAACGTGGCCCCGTGGCCAAATCGAGATTAAAGAGAGTTCCTAACAGCGCCCCATTGTTACAGGGTCCTACTTCTGATCCTGGGCCTAGTACAAGCGGAAGAACCAACCCTGACTAGCTTGGATAATGGACCGGGTATATTGCCATTCAATCTTGGACCAGCTAAGATTATTTCGCATTACCACTCTTTTCTCCAGCCTATCGACCTAGAAAACTTACGAGAGAACATTAACCACGTCAAAGTGCAATTATCCACCCTTTCCCCACAATTTCATAACAAGACTCTTTCATTATACCAACCGCATATTGAGCATTTACGTAATAAAATAGATAAATTATCTAGCCAGCTAGAAACCTTTGAACCTAATAATCGTGTAAAGAGAGGTCTCATTGACGGTTTAGGCTCAGTCGTTAAGAGCATTTCTGGAAACCTTGACTATACCGATGCCATCAAATATGATAACGCAATTAAGACTTTACAAGAAAATGAGGATAAAATGGTCACAGAAATTAATAACCACATAAGTTTGAGCAGGAATTGGACACTACAGAACTCTGACATATTATCTAGTTTAGTTCAAAATCAACTTAAAATAGAAAAAGCTGTACAGGACTTAATGCAAAGTGATTTAAACCACGAATATGACATGACTAAATATGCTCACCTGGCGCAGAATCTAATTATTTTAGCAGACAACGTGGAGGATTTATCTGAAGAGATACTTAGGTTAGGAAATCTATTAGGTTTTATTCGTGCTAAGAGTATGCACCACTTTATGTTTAATCTAGATACACTTAGGCATATGATAAGTCGGTTAAATGAACTCTATAGTAGAGAGCAAGTACCACAAGTTAGTTATAGAGAATATTTTGATCTTATAAAGGTAGGTTATTATTATAGCAGTAGAAATGTAGTACTAGTATTCAAGTTCCCGGTTGTCCGCCCCACTAGTTATGACCTGTTTAAGCTTTCCATAGTCCCTAATGTAGACAGTAATGTTTTAATCCCTTCTTATCCTTTCCTGGCAATTCACGACAAAGATTCTATGTACATGGAGGCTGAATGCCCGAAGTCTAGCCTCGGTTATCTATGTGAAGACAAACTGAACCATCGTGGAAGCCAAGCTGACTGTATTTTTCGGCTGATCACCATGCAGCAGATTGACAAGTCTTGTCACTTTACTTCAATCAGTTTAGGAACCGAAGCAGTAGAGCAACTAGACGACCGACACTACGTGCTAAGTTTTCCTACACCAAAGAAAATTCGCCTATCATGCACCCAGGACCAGTATGACATCATAAAAGGAAGTTTCCTAGCCATGATACCCAAGGGCTGTCTACTTCAGACTACAGAATTCACGATAACAAATAAAGAGGACCGCATTAAAGGACACATAATGAACATACTGAAGCTGCCACCTATTGATGAGTCAAAGTACAACCTTGAAGAAAGAAAAATCAAGTTCAATTCAATCGACCTTCAAAAGCTACACGCCAGTAACATTGACATCTCCATGGAAGCACCAATAGCTATCTCCAAAGCTGAAATAAAAAACGTGTACCACACCGTCATACCGCTATACATACTGCTATTGAGTGCAGTTGCACTGAGCACTTGGATCACTATCCGCAATTACCTTAGAAAGCGAATGCGACAAGTTACAATCAACCCTGAAGAAGACAAGGAACATACCCTGGCCGTAGCAGATCCTCATCAATCATCACCTGGAATGTCAGCGATATTTTCGGACCTAGCCCGCCAATAGTCGCTGATCTTGGGGAGGGAGATGTTATGTGCTACCATCAAGTACAAGACAATGGGACAACAGTGACTCATGCCTGCATTTCCTAATACCGGCGCTGCAGATTGCTGATACAGAGATTTCATCATGAATACCTGTGGACATCGGCTACAATTATGACTAAATGAATCACTTTCGTATCTTACATCGAGCGATTGACACTAATTAAGTTTTATTTTAATGTAATTTTAATATTTGAAATAAATCAATTATTTCTATTTCGGTTTTTTTTGCGCCCTCGCTCGCCGCGTGACTTAATTAACAGGTAAGCTGTTTCATAACCATGATTTCATATTTTTATTCAGACTTGTACTTCATAATAAGTTATGAATGATGTATTAAATTAACTCTTTCGTAAAATGAGAACGCCGCTGTAGTAGAGAAGTGAGGGTATTCATTTTAATATGTAGGTATATAGAGCTTTCTATAACACGAACTGGGGGCTCTGATGCAAGGTCGGTGGAGCGAATGTAACGGATGCCCATTACAACGCCTGTGAGCATCCCAGTGATAGGTTAAGCCGTGATATAAAGGCCATGCGATGCTTTGAAGCTAAACCTAAACTTAGGGTAGGCTTAGGTATAGCAGAATACAAAATACTGCAATATTATGCTAATATATTTGATCAAAATTAGGTATACGTATTAAATATTTTAAAACAACTTACACCACGTGGTTTACACCACATGACTGAAGTAAAACTTCTTTAGTTTATCTATCGGCCGGTATAAATTTGTTTTTGCTTTGTTTAATGTCGCCATCTTGACGACATTAAAGAATTGTAAATTGTTATGTTATTAGACATACCAACCTAATAAAAGGAGTTTTGGCGAGAAAATGAAAAAGATCACGTCATCGAATTGTATTTATTTTCCAAAACTTGTATTATTTTCAGTATTAGTGCATAAAATTGGTGGCATTTTATTCTTTAAGTGCTGGATTACAGGCATGAGTGTGGGAAAGTGGTATAATGATGGTGAAACGTTTCTTTTCGTGTTGTTTTCAAAACTACATAGAAGTTTCTTGTAAAGTTGCCACCACTTTACTAGGAGCATGACTTGACTAGACTAGACTATGTAATGACTTGACTTGATGACTTGGACTGTGACTAATTAATATTATACACATATATATGTATAAAATATATTATACATATGTATAATATTAATTAACTTGAGAAATTAATTACTTCACACTGGCTAAATACACAAAAGTGTGGAGCTAAACCCAAAACAAAAAAAAAACATAATAAAACATTTTTTTACTTTGTTATTATGTTATAAGAACGCACTACGATTATATGCATGCGATTGTAGTGCGTTCTATATGCATATTATATCTACGTATATAATAATATAATAATAATAATACGTGCGGACATCTCACACAACGCCATCTAGCCCCAAACTAAGCAAAGATCGTATTATTGGTACCAGATAACTGATACAATACTTAAATACTTTTTGTTTGTAAATATATACATATAATACAATATAACACCCAGACACAGAACAAACACCTATGTTCATCCCACAAATGTTTGTCCTGGATGGGAATCGAACCCACAACCCACAGTTCAGAAGGCAGGGTTACTACCAACTGAGCTATCGGGCCAGTCAAAGTGTATATATATCGAGTTATAAGTGTTCGAACAAACCTGACTTTATATATATATGGACTGGTTGATTTCCATGGTTTTCAAATATTGTATTTGTTTCCATCCTAAATAGCAGGATAACTATTAAAAACATTGGAAAGTAGACTAAAAAAAACATCCATACAAAACGTTCATGAGTTTCGTTAATGTCAATAATTTAAAATTCATCCAAACTTAATTTTTGTACTTTATTATTTCTTTTTACCTTTATTATTATCTTAATTCATATTTATTTTGTATTCATCGTATTACTTTCATAAAATCATAAATTAAGTTCAGTTAATCTGTAACACGACATTCATTGAATGTTAATGTACGATGTTCAAGTCAACTAGTATATATAATATTACATTTAACATAATTTCTTTTTAAAATTATTATCTACGCATGGAAACCTCCATATTTTTGTTATTATACTGTATGGGGCTAAATAATTGAACCTCGAGGGCAACTTTTACTGCAGTTATGTTTTGTTCTTGGAAAACAATAAAGCTATTTAGAATAAAAAGCCTTTTTAAAATGATTTTTTCCACATGTCTGCCCTTAGATTATTTACAGCAATATGAGAACGCTATAATCATAACCAAAATGGTCACATCCTTAACTTCAGTAATAAACAAATGACAACTAATCTCACCTATATTTTAGAAGCTATATTTTTCCACCATAAATTACATTATATTTGCGACAATTCACAAATCTCCGTGACGGTATAAACGTGCCTACTATATCGTGGATATCCCAATAACATAAGTACTGACACAGATCTAATCTTACCTAGCAAACCCTATCCATGTCAAGGATACATAAATGTATATGGACATGCCTGCGTTGCGTCACTAACGACATCATTTAATTTTACACTTTACACGTATCCGACTGCCTATAACTTCATTAGCCTGACCTCCGAACTGGGATTTGATGTAAGCATCGCTAAAGTGATTGGGTTAAGTCCGAGAGTCAATAGTATCGACCTATGCTGGAGATTGAGAATCTGAATCTGCTGCCATATCACTACATGGTATAAAACAAAGTCGCTTTCTCTGTCCCTCTGTATGCTTAAATCTTTAAAACTACGCAACGGATTTTGATGCGGTTTTTTTTAATAGATAGAGTGATTAAAAAGGTTTAAATGTATAATAACATCTATTAAATAGTAGAGAAATTTTTTGAGTGAAAACTGTTATTTTTGAGGTTTCTAATGTGATGTCGTAAATAATTAAATTTTTTCGCTTACATTGCATACGCAGGCTGAACCCTACGAGATTTATCAAAATAATGTACTAAGTATTGTACACATTGAAAAGGTGTACAGAAAACTCCGCTATGGTATATGTCTCATCTCTTATGGATATCCCACAATAACATTTTTAAGAATTGTTTTACTCTAAATTTAACGCGTGCGGGCCACAGGCAGTAATTAATAAATCAAAACTACTGGATCGATTTTAATTATTTTTTCAGTGTATGACTATATATTTTATACCCGTGCGAAGCCGGAGCGGGCCGCTAGTTACTATTAAAGCGAGGTGGTAGAACTTTTCTGCAAAGTGAGTCTAAGTAGGTACCACCCCTTTGCCAGTTATTCTGCTGGCAAGCACTGCTGTGTTCCGATTTGTAGGGCAGTGTAGTTAGTAAAATAACTGGGCAAATAAGACTTTATTTTCTGATCTCACAGTCGAGTAATCTCATTACCAGACTGTGCTGATGTCTCAAGATGATGTCTCAAGATGATGTGCGCCGTGCAGTGTCCCGCGAAACTTTATATTTTGGAGTTCCAAGTGACATTGTTCTGTTATGGGTGGCCGTGTCGCTTACTTACTTACTAATTTATTTATTTATTAACTTCGTATACCTACGAACGATGTAAAAATTTTTTTATTTAAATCACAGCATTCACCCTATTTACATAGGTCTCTATGATTTAAATGCACTTGTTAACAATGTAGGCTATTTTAAATTGTAATAATTATTTTGACTTGTAAATTGACATTTTATGAATAAATTGATTATGATTATGATTATGATTAATGGTGAACGACGAGCTCGTTACATCATTCACTCACACAAAAAAACGATATAAGAGAAACATAAATAATATTATCTCCATGGAAGAATTTAAGTGAAAAACGGGTTACTAATAATTTTTAATTATTGAAGTCGCGGGGCATCTTTAGTGTTATTAAATCGTTACTAATATATTTAAGTGAAACGCAGTCTGATTGTTCGTTTATTCGTATGGCCTTCATGTCAAAACGGCTTAACTGATTGGGCTGAAATTTTCCACAAATTTTGTTTACGCTACCAAGATCAAGGCAGTACTTTTAATCTCAGAAAATTAGGATATTTTACGGGAAAACAAGAAAATTACTGGTGATGCCGCGGTACGCCTCCAGTTACGTAAATAAAGCAACAGTTCAGCTTTTAACGGTGTTAATTTCTTATGTCAACAAATTAATTTTGGCATGTTTCTTAAGTGGTTAAGAATGTGTTGATGAACTTAGTTGAAAGTTTATTCTGCGTGTGGCCGTTGAGTGTTTACTAGACTACCTACTGCATAGTTTCCGTCCACGTAAGTTTTGAACTTCCGCGCAGTAAACAACGTTGAGGTCAGTAGTAGCCGCAGACTCTTAATAGTTAGGACAAGAGCGTAGTAAGGCCGTGATATCAGCCGGTCAGAGAGGTCATCATTTTCAAGCTTATGTTAGTTTGGATAACTTTTCAATGTTACTAATTGCGCAAGCAATAAAGAATGCTGGACTTAAGGGCCTCGGTGACTTTGGTCTATATTCTACGATGTTTTCAGGTCTTCTAGAGCTAATAGTAAAAGGTAAAGTTTTTAGCTAATTACAATATTTTAATATTTATTTGCATCCAATATTTCTTGGAAGTTTTTACCACTGAATAGGGAGACTACTGTACTATGCTGTAATAACACTATGTAAACTGTGGATGTTAGCAAATAAAAGTTTTAGCCGCAATGGACTTTGGACAATCATTAATGTACGTCACAGATAATATAATACTATTAATCATGAGCTATATTAATAATGTCTATAGTTCCATAATAAACTTTTTATTGTGAATGAAAAGATTTATTATAAGGAGAGAAAACATTCTCTCCTTAAAGTGAATGAAAAGGGAATGAAGTGATACGTACCAACTCAAGCAAATTTAATATTTAATCTTGTAAAACGCGTTTATTAAATTTTTTGCATTAAATCGGCGGATTCAATTCCTTTCTTTGAATTAAAGATCCAACGTTATTATTATGAATAGCTAAGATGAATTTCTAGAGCATAGGTAAGTAGGGTAAGGCTTTTGTATATTCAGCTTTAGTCTTAGTCGAAAAGTATCAATTACACTGCTTAGCATTACCTGAAATCCCTTTTTCCTCATGTTATTCATAAAAATTTCATAAATAAATATTTGTGCAAATATAGTTTGAAATGAACAGTGCGTATTCGATTGGGCCTCAACGTACTAAAGTCAAATGCAGCTGATATTGCTGTGTTCAAACAAGAAATTAAATCAGAACGTAGTACTAAAAGAGCAATGTAAAGCCGTTTTACATATGTAACGGTACGGGAACGGAAACGCGTTTAGCATGTGGAGTTATTTGATTATCTATGCAAAGTGCGCGTAGCGGGCGCTACAGCGTAGCTGTAGACGGCGTAGCTGTAAACGGCGTAGCTGTATGATAGCGTGAATTTTATTAGGCTCCATAACAAGGTAAGTGTACATATAGCCGGTGGTCAGTTGACATATTCGATGGTGATGTACCGAATTGATGGGTTGAGAATAAAAAGGGTTTAACTGTCAAATTGATAGTTTCGAGAAAATTTACTGTAAACTTCAGCGGCGTCATTTTAATGTAGAGTGCTTATAAGGTAATAGAAAAGGTTTATGTAAGTTTCAGTTGCTTGAAAATTTATAATTTCTATTTTAAAATATAAAATATAGACCTAATTCGTAAAATTACTGTTAAAATATAATAATAAATAAATATAATAATGTTTTTATTCTAAACGAACTGTATTGCTGTGATAGATAAACCGTTTTTAGACTAAAAATCTCGAGATTTAAGCCTCATTTCGGTATTTTGAGAATGAATTATTGTAGATAATCCAACATTACCCATATGTCATTTTGTGAAAAAAATCAGTTGAACCCTTTTTGTTCTCACCCCTTCAATTGTATAGATTATGTAAAGACATTTGTAAATGATATTAAAAATGGTGACATGTTTAATTTAAAATGGATTTGCGGGTTAAAACGTAAAAAAAGAGAAAATCTTTAATGGAATTTCCGTCTACATTACTACTACTTTATTATTATTTGTAGACGAATTAAAATTATGGTTAAGTTCCTACGTACACAATCCTAACTTCACAAATAAAAGTGTATATATCATATCACAGGTATCATCTGATAGGAAGAGGTGAAGAAGAAATATATATAAAATTAATAAAAACCGCACAGATAATAAAACATCGTTCTATGCCACCACTCATTTCACACCAAGACGAGAATGACTTCATCAGTATATAAGCCAATATTCCGGTATGTTTGACATATTTTGGGACCCAATGACATTGAAAGCCATCGTCGCTGCTTTGCAAGCTAATTAATCATCGCACTATTATGTATAATTATCATATAATATAATCAATATAATAAATATAATCATATTATTACTTAACTTAGAAACGTTTTTATAACTTAGCCCACCTGATTTTTTTTTACATATTAATTAAATAATTATTTCTTTTTGTCATCCATAATGAACGTAGGTAATTAAATGTTCGTTAATTAGTTTAGTAATGTATTATGAAAGCCTTTGCTATTTTGCTCTGATGTTACAGCCATTGGCCGCTGTTGACTTTTTTGTCGGGTTTGCGTAATGTATTCACTGAGATGTACTTTTAATTCATATTTCAAAATAAATACTACTATAAAAATTGCAAACATAAAAAGTAAGAAAAAAATATACATGATAATTCTATAATTTGGATAAACTTTTGTTATTCTGGCTGCTAAATTTTACAACTAAGAATAAATAGCAAATGTTTACTATTTATAATACTTATTAATTCATAACCAACAGAACAATATATCACTATAATAGTGCTTCATTATTTACTACAGGCACTCTGTAGCTTTACTCGACCAGATTAGTCGATTTCCCCTTTTCCGCGGAAACGCATAATATTAGGAAAAAAGAATGGAAGTTTCAGTAATTTTAGCGGTTCATCCAAGATAGTTCAAGTGTTTATGCATGAAAACCACAGCACAAACAAACAACATTTCACTTTGACATTACTACGTAATAGTGTAGATGAGGTTCTAATAGTAATAAGAATCCGATTGAGCACATTTTTTAATAAAATCGATTACATAAACAATCATTAGTGACGAAAAACTGCAGCATAAACTGTTTAATGCACTCCATAAAACTTTAGTAGCGTAAAATTAGCAGTTTGCAAAAAATACAGGCTCATAAATAAGTATTTTGAGCTCCCGCACTACTTGGCTAGTGGTTGAGCTGTTACATAATGAAGTTCATATTACATCAGAGTATTACATAGCTACGACATTATAAGCTTAGGCACTGAATAAACAATATACTGAACATACGGTGACATCGAATGTTCAGATTTTGCACTAAGACTAATATAAATTAATTTGTGATGTGACGAGAGCACAGATTTTATTAGTAAATTTACTAAAATATTTAGAAGGTTATATTAATTTTCAATGGTTAATATAACTAGTAATTAGTGAATTAAGAATTTTAGAATACAATCCTGCTTGAAAAAATACTGACAATATTTTGGCTTACCTTGAAAGCTGCGTTCATACCGTAGCGTTCGTTTTATAATCCTAACAAGCGCTTGAAATAGCGTTTGTAATGGAACTTTTACACATCAGCTTTTAAAACAAATCAGTCGAGTTACAATTAATAATTATGTGTGTTTGTTGGTTCGAATTTTTACCGCGCAGCAGTGGAGCAACTAGTACCTATTATCTGTCTGATTGTTTTAACGGGTTCGTTAACGGGAATCTACATGACAGAGTACATTTTCAAAAAACTGTATCAATGGGAATCAAACGTAGTAAGTCAGTTTCTTATTCAAATGACTAAAACCTTTTTAAACCACACACACACTGTAATGCAGGCCAAGGAAAATGCTATTCTCCATTCCCTGCATATTCTCTTAGCCTAGAGAATACAACTTATGGAATACACGGGCAACCAACAAATTTATCATTTATTTATTAATATTTTATTTATTATTAAATTTTTATTTATATTCAGAGATTTTCGTAATTCCAATTTCTTAGTAATACGCAATCTTATTAGACCGAATTCTTATTATCACAAATGAATTTTCCGAATTCTATATTTTTTTCTTTAATGCTTGTACAAATTCTTAATTTTCCGAACAAGTCACAGCTAGATACTAAAGCAAAATATAATAATTCATAATGTTAATGGAACATATAAGGATTTACTCCTGTAATTAAATCTATATATAATCTATACTTACATGTCACATGTAATAAAACTTTAATTGCACTACATCTGTATATGAAGCGTACAATAACGGTTTTATCTCTAATTTTTTATTCTAGCTGCGCTAGTATCGCAGCTTCTAGCCATTCCTCAGTTAAAAGATATGAAATAATACAAGAAAAATGCTACCGTGACCAAAAAAAACATTACTCGCCACGCTTGTATGTAAGTGTAAATCCTAAAAACGTGACACTTAAGTCTATTAACTCATCTATATTTCAAACCAACGATGCAGGAACTGTGGTTTAGGTCGCTATCAGTTGGTCCGACCAACAATTAAGTTAACGTAAACAGGTAAATAATTAGCCTCCACTCAACCATGGTAAGTAATACAATTTTGTCATTGCTCCTGGTAATGGAGTTAGGCGGGGCTCATTGCATAGATATTTAAAACGTATGTAAACTTTGAGGTCCATGGACTAACATTGAGATGAGCTTTTGGATAAGTTTTGCTTTACAGACAAACCTAGGCTCTAAATCAGGGCAATGGATTTTTTCTTTCGTATGCTTTATATTAATATAGACAAACAAAAAGGACGTAAACGCTTTAGTATGACAGAGTGTTGGTTATACTGATTATTGTTTTCTAAACTGAACCGTTCGACTGTGCCCGCTGTTTTCTGCTTTTGTGCCAACCTGTTTTTGGAGTAAAAAATGCTATAATAATTTTTATTTATAGGATTTTTTTATCGATCGAGTAAAGCATGAATAGATAACCCAAAAAATCGTACCTGTTCTGGTTGGGTTTGTCATTTGTTTTACGATTGAAAAAACTATCACGGAGACCTGATAGGTATAAATCATTTTCTTTTATTATATACAAGTAGAATTGTGATTTTGTGGGATCCATTAGATACCCATGCGCTGGAACTCGAAATAGGGCAACTTCGGCTGAAGAACAAAAAAGACGCAAATATAGTAACCATCTAGGTTACTTATAGTATATATATATATATATATATATTATATTTATTATACCTTGATAGCAGTTTTATATTTGCATCATTTACAGTCGAGACCACAGAATTCTCCCTAAAAGTCTATGTAGAGACGCTGGGGCCTTGAGGCTCACTAAAAAGATATTTTCAAAGATCTGTCCAAACGCCTGGCTGGAGCAACACGTGAATAAAAATGAACAAATGCTGGTCTCTACTTCGGCTAAAAGTTGAGCATTTCTATTGAACGTGGCAATGCTGCCAGCATTTTGGGCTCTTTGCCTACTACTACTACTACTAACTGCTGGTTAGTTAGATTAGTAGGATTTAGCGTAATAAAACACGGTCGGGCGGTTCAAGACTGATTTAATACTTAGAGGGTAACTACCTAAATAACAGAAATGGATTACCCACAATCCACAATATCCAACACCTCCCTATCAAATCAACAACAAGCATTCCGAGTGTTATCTAACAATATGACAACTGCTTAACATCTAGATTATAATTCCTACATACCTACTTACTACCTCCTAATACATCGAGTAGAGATATGACTAACGTCAGTTAGGTACATAATATTATTCTTTCTGATGCGGTCTGTTGCGGTGAGGGAGCGGGCGCAGGCGCGTTGTACGCGTATACGGAGCATTGGACGGCGGAGATGATCTCGCTAATTCGAATTCGGCTCTGTCGTCATCCTTATCAGCTGGCGCCGCTGCCGGCACCGTGGTGTCGGACCCGGTGGCGTCCTGGCCGGCGGCGGCGGCAGCCAGTACCGGGCTACTTATACCGCTAGTGCCACTACTCGTCGCAACAGAACGATCGCAGGCGTCGTTATTTACATTCACGAGCGCACTGCCCTTAGACGTGTTACTGGGCGTACATGACAATGAAAATCGTTTTTTAGGTACCAACATTTGATCAATATGCCGCTTGACAACCGCATTCGGCAAATTAACGGTGAATGAAGCGGGTCCTACCCGGTCCCTTATTTGCCCTTCCATCCACTTGTCTTTATTTAGACTATAATCACGAACGTACACCGTGTCCCCGAGGTGCACCGCGCGCGGCGTGCCGCCCGCTCGCTCCACTTGCTCGCGCTGTCGCGCGCGCACGCGCTCCTCGGTGCTCGGCCGCAGCACGTCCAGGCGCCCGCGCAGCCGTCGCCCTATCAAGGCTACTGCCGGGGCTACACCCGTAGTGGCATGCTCACAATTCCTATATTGGAACAACATTTTGCTTATGGCTTGTGTAACATCCACGCCTTCGGAGTACGCCTTTTTGATGCAATTTTTAACAGTTCTTACGGCGTTTTCCGCGGCTCCGTTGCCTTTGGGCCTGTACGGACTAGTACGAGTATGTACTATTGCATTTTTGTCCAAATAGCTCTTTAATTCTTGCGACGTGAAGGGTGGACCCCCATCTGTAACGATCTGCAATGGGAGACCGAACCGAGCAAATAACTCTCTCAAAACATTAATCACAAATTTAGCGGTCGTACTCTGCATTTGAAACACTTCAATCCATTTGCTGTACGAATCGATCACGATGAGGTAATGTTTACCTTTACACTCGGCAAAGTCGGCATGCAGCCGTTGCCACGGGCGCGAGGGGAAATGCCACGGCGTGAGGGGCGCGTGCGGAGGCGCGTCGCGCTGCTGGCGGCACGCCTCGCAGGACCTGCACAGCTGTTCGATGTCCGCGTCCAACCCCGGCCAATATACATAATTACGTGCAATACTCTTCATTTTCACGACGCCCAAATGGCCTTCATGCAATTCGCGCAATATCTATTGTCTGAATTTTGGCGGCACAACTATTCTATAATTGTACACAATACAACCCCTTTCAATAAATAAATTATCTTTACGATGAAAATAACCCTTTTCCTGTTCTACGTCGGTACTATCTGGCCACCCAAACAAGATATTTTTATAGATCACGCGTAATATAGGGTCCGTTTTGGTCGCATCAGCTACATCTCGGTGATTTACGGGAAATTCAGTCTCTAAAAACATTAAATATGATACCGTGTTGTCACAATCCCGCGCGGGATCGCCGCGAGCCCCGGATGCCGTCTGTGCTAGTGGCAGCCGCGATAGACAGTCCGCCGGGCCGTTCTGTGCCGAGCTCACCCATTCGACCTTGAAATCATAAGCCGCCAGGCGAGCCGCGTATCGCTGCAATCTGCTTGCAGCTGTCTGTGGAATGCCAACCTTCTCCCCGAATATATAATACAAAGGTTTATGATCAGTGCGAATACTGAACGACCTGCCGAATAAATATTGATGATTTTTAACTACTCCAAAAAAAATAGCTAATGCCTCCTTGTCTAGCTGGCTATATGATTTCTCCGCCTCGTTCAGTGTGCGTGATGCGTAACAAATTGGTTTCTCGGACCCGTCGGGGTACCTGTGGGAAAGTACCGATCCGAGGCCATAAGATGAGCTGTCCACACTAAGGACGAGAGGTAAGGTCGGATCGTAGTGAGCTAGACACTGGTCACTGGTCAACATTTGTTTTATTTCGTTGAACGCGACTTCACATTCAGTGTTCCACTGCCATTGAACCTTACTCTTTAATAAATTATGTAGCGGGTGTAAAATCGTACTTAAACTCGGAATGAATTTTCCGTAATAATTTACCAGGCCCAAAAATGATTTTAGCTGATGGACATCGATGGGACGCGGAGCATCTGCAATAGCCTTTATTTTCTTTTTATCAGGATGTAAACCATCTTTGTCAATAATATGACCTAAATAACATACAGCGGGCTTAAAAAATACACATTTTTCCAACCTAACTCTTAGCCCTACGTCGTGCAAACGCCTTAGCACCTCACGAACATTACATATATTATTTTCAATTGAGACGCCCCCTATACAGGCGTCATCAAAGAAAACCACAGTCATTGGCACGCCTCGGAGAACCTCATCCATTAACTTTTGAAATTTTTCCGGAATGCAACATAAACCATAAGGGGTGCGGATGTATTCGAAAGTTCCAATGTGTGTGCTTATCGTGGTACAAGGCCTAGACTCGGGAGACAAAATCACTTGTTCATACGCGTGTGCCAGATCAATTTTTGTAAATATCTGCGACCCCCTTAGCGCTGAGTAAAGTTCCTCAATACGCGGTAGTGGATACGGCTCGCGTTTTAATTTTGGGTTGATTGTGACCTTATAATCCCCGCAAATTCGAATACTCCCGCACTTTTTGACCACCGGTACGATAGGCGTACCGTACTCCGAGGATTCTACTTTAACGATAGTCCCCTCGAACACGAGGCGTTCCAACTCCTTTTCTACCGGCTCTTTTAATGCTAACGGTAAACTGCGCGCTTTATGAAATATAGGCTCGTCGTCTTTTAATTTCAATGTAAACATTTTAGTACACGTTCCCAAACCATCTGCGAATACATCTGGAAACTCTAACTTTAAAGCAGTGACTGCCCGATCTGTTTCATCAGCCCCACTCAAAGGATCAATTTTATTTACTTTAATTTCGATTTGTTTTAATTTTAAATGACGTAACCACATGCGCCCGAGAAGCGGCGGGCCCCCGCCCGGAATCACATACAGTGGCAAGTCGCGCGCCTCTCGCTTCTCGCGTGCATTTTGATAACAAGCAGATACGCTGATAAAACCGATCGGCAAGATTTTTCCTCCAGTATAGGCTTTAAATTTAAGATTACATTTTGACAGAGCACAATTATTAAAATACTTCTCGTAATCGTGTTCATTAATCGCTGATATTTTACTTCCAGTATCAATTTCAAAGTCTATCGCAATATCATTTACAAGAATGTTCACTACATACGGTTTATCGTCCTCTCCGTCCACGACAATGTTGAAAAAATCGCTGTCCTCACTCCCTGAATCCGTTTCGATGTAAAACTGGTTTTTCCGCTGCACTGTACCTGACAACCCACCACTGTTACCACCCGTGGAACGCACTTTTTTACACATAGCCCTCAGGTGGCCCTTGGCCCCACATTCATCACAATTGAAATGCTTAAAACGACACTTATCGGGCGCATGTTGGCGACCGCACCGCCAACAAGTGCGTGGCTGCCTGTAGTTGCGCGCCGCCGGGCTCGCCGCCGCCGCTGCCGCCGGCGCCGCCGCGCCGATCCTGTGCACAGCCGACGGGCCCGCAGCCGCGCCCGCGCTCGGCGCACCGCCGCCCGAGCTGCTCGCTTCCGCGTGCCGCTCAGCAGCCTCTAGCGCCAGCGCTAAGTCTACCGCCCGTCTATAATCCAGATCTTTCTCCGCGAACAAACGACTACGCATTTCGTCGCTAGCTAGACCAGAGACGAACTGATCCCTTAGGTTCTCCTCGAGCTTCCCGCCGAAATTACATGTACTCGCCAGATGCTTCAGATGTTGAAGGTAGGCACTGAGCTCTTCTCCTGGCCCTTGACGACGTAGACGAAAAATATGGCGCTCTGCGATGTCGGATCGTCTGGGTTCTAGGTGCTGCTGGACGATGGTGACCAACTCTGAGAATGACTTGTTCTCAGGTTTATTCGGAGCACACAAATCGCACATTAAGTCATACGTAGGTTCGCCGACTACCGTTATGAGCGTGGCCACATGTAACGTGTCTTTAATCTCATTTAACAAAATGAATTGTTTAACACGATCTACGTATGTCGTCCACTTTCGCGAAGATAAGTCAAAACTATCAATTTTACCGTATGGCATTGTGTTTACTACGCAAAAACTAATTTTAATCGTCGCCAGTAGGATTTAGCGTAATAAAACACGGTCGGGCGGTTCAAGACTGATTTAATACTTAGAGGGTAACTACCTAAATAACAGAAATGGATTACCCACAATCCACAATATCCAACAGTTTTGTTTTTATATTATGCATCTAATAGTTTTAGTTTTCTAGTAGTTTAGTTTTAGCATAGCAACTATTTTATATAGTATCATTGTTATTTTAATACCTTAGTTTATTTTATTTTATTTTCTAGTGTTTTTTGGATACATTGCGAGTCATAAATTACTAAATAGTAATATTATTTTATGAAACCGTATACTTTTTGACACTAATTACTTTTAATATTCCGAAGCTCAAGATGGTGAACTCGGTACATATTCATCAAAAATGTAACAAACTTGCTGGTCTCTAAACATCCAGGCCATGCGTGTAACCTATTTAAAAAGCCGCAGGAGGCTTTCACAAGCACATACCCTTTGCAGCTATTCACTTACAGACGCTGTATGAACTTTTCCCTTTACAAGTGGAACTCTATTAATCAACGCACATTACCCTTACCCCGGAAGACAATGTGCTAAGGATTGTGAAGCAGTTCCTTTGCGAAAACAGACGAGAAAAATACAAAATAAAATGAGAATATCTGGTGAAATCCTGCTAAAAATATACAATAATTATATCTATACTGACCCACCCCGGCTTCGTGTGGGTTAATTAGTTTAACGCTATTCATGGGAAGAAGAAGAAACATTTTAGGGAAAAGGATGAATGGGACGGGGAAGGAAGGCAGGCGTCACCTGCCTCCTTTCTCTTGTCGTATCGTCCTTTTCTCTTTTTTCCCCTCCTCCTCCCTTCTCTCTTCCTTTCGACAGGATTAGTATTGTGGCTTCATCTTCGTTACAGGTTTTATCGCAGTGTATGGATCATGTCATATAATTACTTATATCTACATAGCTCTGTATTGTGGAGGCCAGCCATATTATCTTATTTATACCATGAAAAGAATTAAATTGAATAAATTCATAATTTTTCAATATATTGAAATAATTCTTTTAACATTTAAATTGTTTATTAATGTTTTTTAATCTTATACAAATAAAACATTCTTGCATAAAAATTGCTTACTTATTACTTACCCGCGCTTGGCCGTTTTTGAAGAAGTTTGAATGTTATATAAAAAAAAATGGCTTTAACTATGTCATTGAAATCCGTTTAGTAGTTTCAGTGTTTAAACAAAAGGGTAGACAGACAGTCAAACAAAGTTATGACTTCTATCACGAATTATTTTTACTTGATTAAAATAAAAAATAAAATCAATTTACTCATTTAACCTAGTATAGATAGGTATAGGTCAATAATTTTCTTTTCACATTGGGGTGTTTTATTTTGTGTCGTATTGAATTTTTATTTTTAATCGCCTAAGACAATCGACTATTAGAAGAGAAAAGAACAGGACAAGTGTAAAGCGACTAAGTTTACCGATATTCATGAACTAAAAAGTTCAGTGGTAAAATTGACAGTTTATTACGTCATCAAGTGCTTTTTTCTGTAGAAATTGGAACAGTAACACAATTTTTATTCACACATAGTAGAATTAGGCTTAGCTTACCAATATTCATTTAGTTTAATGAAACTCGGTTTACATGCACGGTGTCGAGTGTCGGTTTAGCACAACGTCTAGTCCTGGAGCACTATCCACTTAGCCGCTTTGTGATAGTTCCCAAGTCTGATGTTACGATCCCGATATAGACAAACCGATGGTATTTGATGTAACATAAGTGATTGAGATATCACTACCACTCGACTGGTGTTTTATTACGATACGTACTAGTATATCTATATTGTCTGTCACTGATTTTTATTTGTTTTATGCACTTTTAAGTACTTAGTAAGTTGGTGAGACGGCTGACTAAGGATAAATATCACACAATATTTGCAATGAAACGATATAGCAGTTGTTTTATTTCAGAGTCAGGAGCTTATTGTTGACAGCCTTCATGGTGCTGTGGTTGAGCACGTCGGCTCATAATCCGGAGGCGGTGGGTTTCGATTCCCGCGGCAGGACAAGTATTTGTGCACAGAAAAAAAGCCTCCCATAACTAATTTCACGGAATCCTGTGTTCCATTTACTCTTAAACTATTGAATCGTGAATTTATGTCTATCGTCTCAAACCAAAAGAAAATTGTCTATTCTTAGCATAATTCCTACACTTTGTTACATCTCTTTAAGCTGTTAGCAAGCTAGATGAACATCATATCCTGTCTGTCGGCCGTCTATAAAGTGACTTGCATCGAGTGATCTCCGGCCATTACTTGAAAAATAAACGGACTAATGGTTAAAAACCTAATTCAGAGGATGAGTTGCAATCAGAATTTACATTGTACATAATTCAAAATTAAACGTGTTAATGGAAAATTACTTATGAAACTACTTAGAAACTAAATTACTTAGTTTAGTGTATTATGGAAAAGTGCTCTACATCCAGGCTATTAGAAATATTGTTATGCATAGACCTAGTCTCTCCAGAAGTGGTCTGTGGGATAGACACATTATTAGAATATTAGTACTGTAAAACACTGTCAAAATTTAAAAAAATATTACGTACCTTAACCGCAAATTAGGTACTAAATTTACAAAAAAAAAAGAAATTGAGTCTTACGAACCTACTTGTATTGATATAAGCCTGGATTCTGAATTGTTCAACAGATTTTTATAGACACCAGAAACTTTTTAAGGCACAAAGTTCACGCTTAGTTGATCTAAGTTACAAGTATAGCATTATATTATCTGTGCTCAAGTACTGTAGCTGTCACGTGTCAAAATTGCTCGTTTGACAACGCATATAACGCTCTTAAAATTCCATTAAATTATAATACTTGCAAATTAACCTAAAATATAGGTCTACAGATTGAATACTACACAAGTAACTACACAAAGTAGCTAGACGCATCGAAGTGTGTTTATAAATTCGTATTCATAACATTTGCTTACAATTGAAAGTCCGCCATATGAGTTTTATGGTATTACGAGTCAGTTCGAGTTTCAAAAGTACTCCAGGCTCCTGCAACAACAGATTGAAAAATCACTACGCAGCAAACAAAGTTAAAGAGGCTGCCGAGACTGCCACGTATTGTGAGGGGCGGTAAGCTTGTTGCCCGCACGTGATAATGTTGAACCCGTCGGCAATTAGAACTGGAGCTAATGAGCACGTACCACCGTCACGGGAAACAATTCACTTATAATATCGAGCAGCCTTTTCCCGATGACGTTTTGAAGGCTTTAAACTTATTTATTTTCAGTAAATACCTTGTAAAGAAAATAATTTATAGTATATGTAATATACATTTTTTAAAAGCTTTTACTTCACGGTGACTTTATTTATTTATTTATATTATTTGTTTGTACAGTACAAATCTTGGAAACGATTTCAGGACGATATGTAGCGGTCCAGTTGAACTTAAACCTGGAGCTGGTATTTTGATATACCATATAAAGTTCATGTTATCGGATATACAGCTCCAAAACAGTAATCATACTATTTTGATGATGACTATCGAAGTTGGAGCCAGGATTTCATTAACTGTTTATTGTTTTAGTGATCTTCTAAATACATGCAAATATAACTTCTATTGTTAACACTACAGAGACTCAGTGGTGTACTGTATCTGTATCTGTGTCACTACCATTGATGATTAGATCACCGAACAGGGCGAAGACACAAACACATTGGCTAAATTTTATATAAACTGCTGAATATATAGTCAAATTTTTTCTAACTCATGACGTTTAATCGGTAACTAATCAACTGAGTTCTTAATGTATATGGGGTAAAAGGTGGATAACCGGATACCAAGTCGATCACGTCAATTGTTTTTCAGGAGGTTTAACATCCAGACGATCATCGTAATTCCAAAAAGTTTTTGATTTGAAGATAGATCTTTTAATATGAATAAAACTAGGCAAAATGATACAATATGCTAAATGTACAAGTAAAGCTATAAAAATACCATGAATGATTCGAATAAAACTTATGCCTTAATTTTTTAAAGGCTGTCATTATTTAAGTGTGGGACGCTACTTCAACACTATGGCGCCGCCGTCACATCTTTTCGAGACTGTTAGAGCCGACGGCGCCGCTGTGGTAAAACTGAAACGGTGTAAATATAATAATTTTGGTAGTGGTTTCATATTATTACCTACTTGATTGATTGAAAAAAGATCGATGCAATGTCAATTAGATAATACTAGCTTCTGCCCGCGGCTTTGCCCGCGTGGCCTATAGGAAAATAATTCAACCACCCATTTCACCTTTTAGGGATGGAATTTCGAAAAACACTTTCTTAATGGATACCTTCACTTTACTAAGAACACACCCTCCAAATTTCTAGTCTCTAGGACTAGTGGTTTAGGCTGTGCGTAGATATATAAAGTCAGTCATTCAGTCACTCAGTCAGGACTTTGAATTTTATTACATGAATCGGTTCATATAATGATTACTGCAAATAAATATATCGATCATATTGTTTGCATTGATCGATCTAATGAAGACTCCAAGTATAGGTACTCTTATATAAAAACTTATTTGGTGTCAGGAAATAACAGAGTAAACGAGAAACTGTTCTCCGGATTCCAAACAAATCCGGATAAGGAGGCTGCTAAAGGCAAAGCGCCAGCGGCAAACAAGAAACCTGAGTGATTCACAAACCTGCAGGTTTACTTTTACATAGAGTACGTATTGCTGGATTCTTTTTATTTTTACTGCTCCATGCAAAATGCACATTCGTTGGTAGTCTAAGTGAGCAAAAGTAGGTGCGAATATTATCATAACAAGGAAATTTTCACTAGAAAGTTTTTCATAGTCGATATTTAACCATTCATAAGTGTTAAGATTTATATACTGTTTACGTGGGGTGTGTAAACAACATAATATTGAAACTATTTCACCTGTATATTAACAACTCCGTCCAGACACTTGTTCTTGAATTAAATTATAAATGAATTGAAATAAATTAAGTTGTTTAACTATGTCAACGCGCATCGGCAACCTATAACATATATAATGTACTCACTGCTGGGTTAGGTACCTACACCCACATATACCACAAAAATAGGATAATATCAATTACAGTAGAACCAACACTAATTAGACTTATAAAATAGCAGAAGGAAATCGTAGCGATATAAGGTTTCATAGCATTTCAGAAAAGTAATATAAAAATTATAATTATTATTGAGTACTAGCTGCGCCCCACGGTTTCGCCCGCGTGGTGTAACTTTAATTATTTGCTCAACTTTCGGAATTTTTTCTTTCATAAGGACCTTTTCTTGACTATGATAAATATATAGGCACAATGTTTTACATGTAGCTAAACATATTTTCGCTAATAACCGTCAAGACGTTAACCGTCATCTAGTAATGATGGTAGATCGAAACTGTTTCCAAAGAATGAAAGAGTTATCTTTGACAGTATATACTTTTGCACGAGGCGTTTTCTTTCTGTAATGACATAGGTATCTTAGGTATAAAAATGATTTAGCTCGCGATGAATTGAGTCAATACATGGCAATTCAACGTGTTGCCGTTTAAACATTAACATTCCTTTCATCCGACAAACATTTTTAAGAAATATATCGATTTACGAGTTGCCCGCAGCTTTGCCCGCGGCGTGGCCTATAGGAAAATAATTCAACCACCCATTTCACCCTCTTAAAGGTGGAATTTCGAAAAATCCTTTCTTAGCGGATGCCTACGTCATAACATCTACCTGCATGCAAAATGTCAGCGCGATCCGTCCAGTGGTTTGGGCTGTGCGTTGGTATATCACTATGTGAATCAGTCAATCAATCAGTCACCTTTGAGTTATATGTATTTAGATAGACCATTTATGAATAAGAGCTTGAAATTAATGACAAAACCGGTTATGTTTAAATTCAACTTTACTTTTCCTTTTCGTTTAACCTTAAGAGCTTTAATGCGATTGAACAAATTACTGTAAACAGCAAATAGTAGCTCGGGCTAAAGTTAAACGAGTCAATAGTAAAAGGGAGCTATCGGTAAATAAACTTAAGCCTGTCCTTAATCGGGGATTGGATCTTGGTCGAGGAACGTCTGACACGATTAAGTCGAACGGAACTATTGCAAAAGCAAAAGTAAGGTTGTAAGGAGGTAAAGTGGTAAAGTTGATGAAGCAACCATTTTCTCATACACTTCTTTCAAGCATAATTTTTCCACGAAGTACACGGTTTGGGTATTAATGAACAATTATTTAAAGAAATACACCTAAACGAACTTAATAAATAGGTATTATTGATTGTTTTCCACAACTTAAATGCTCTCATCTTTTATGCCAGTCATATCGTTCCCGTACCTTACACACTTATTAAACACTAGTTGCGCTCCGCGGTTTCACTCGCAGATAAAAAGTATTTTCATTATTTGCTCATCCCACGGGAAAATTTCACTTTTCCGGGATAAAATGTAGCGTATATATTAATCCAGTGTATAAGCTATCTTGGTACCGAATTTCATCCAAATCTGTTTAGCCGTTTGAGCGTGAAGGAGTACAAACATACACACATACAAACTTTCGCCTTTATAATATTAGTGTGATTGTAAAATACAATTAAGCACTGATTAGTTGAACCTCAAACAATTATCAACTTGACGATTTCAACATACGAAAATTGTTGATATGAGCTTAGATAAAGCAGACCTTATACTAGTTACCCTAAGCACGTTTAATTAGCTGCAGCCAACTGACACTTGTTTCGACAGCTGTTAACAAATATTTCATCAAAAGTTATTAAATGTGTGCTTCCGTGACAACAGCAAACAATTTGAACGAGTTAGTACGTCGGTATCAGCATCCAGGTCAAATGGAAATACAATTGTAAAGTTTACGGATGCGAGCTGTGTAAAGTAAAACGTACAGCCAGTATACAAGATTCGTTACTGTTCAAAAAATGGTACGATGAAGGTTGACAAGTAAATTTTTTTTTCAAATTTTTGATTTTTTTTTTATTATATACATTGTACAGAAAAGAGAATTATGTTTTGTATTTCAGTGATATATTGTTTTAGACGTAAATAAAAATAATATAATTCGTATGTTTCTGCACCCACAACTATGGATCAACTGAGCTTCGGATACTGCGTAGGTATACGATATTCTGAAAAAGCATTCTCCGAATACTTTACCGACTGTAATCATCGTTGTTGGTAGCTTTTACGAAAAAGTTTTTTTTTTTACTTCAAACTTGTCTAGCATTTGACCACGCTCTCACCTGATGGCAAGTGACGATGTGATCGAAGGTGTAGCATGCTAGCCAAGTAAATACCTAAAAAAGTCTTTCGTTTATACGATGGATGTGATGACTAAATTCGAAATTCAATTAATGTTAGTGGTATTTTTTAATAATGTTATTTAACACAAAGCAGCCACGGGAACACATCATGTCATCTAAAGTTGAAGCACTGGCGCTACACATATTGCAGCAGTAAAAGGCTCATTGCGTTTGTCTGACGTAAAAACTAGCTAGTTAGCCGAGTTTACACAAACAGCGGCTTGTTAACTGTAACTCAACTTGTTAATTTTGTTGTGGGTGCAGTTAGCGTTTGTCACAATTGAAACTCGAGAACGTGAGAGGGATGGCGAATTTTGTTGTTTCAACCGGTGCGTGAGATCGTTTCTACTATTATACTAGTTTTAATTGACTATTATCACTAGTTCTTTTAATGCAATGTTTTACAGGACATTCTACAGTAATAATTTAATTACTGAAATATAAATTTGAGGATAATAATAAAAAGAAAACTAAGTACATTAATTATTGTTAAAGAAATACATTTTTTAAATAATTACCCAAGTCTTTTAATATTTGTTTTTCATAAATAACGTATTTGGCATCTCTTTAGGTAATTTTAAGATTTTTAAATCAAATAGTATTAATTTTAAAACACATCGATTTACATTTATTACACAAAATTTAGCGTCAAAAATCATTCGTCCTCACCAAACCAAGCCACGTGTAACTTAGTGACTTTGTGAATATCTCCTCGGAATCGCATTATCCAATAGTAAGCATAACTTCTCTGTCATCAAATTGGACTTGTACCAACATTACATTTTATCTATATTTTAAATCAAGGAAAAGTTACAGAGACAAAAGTTGGGCTCTGGCATGCACCCAGTTACAATGATATTTACACTGCGTGCCAGCACTGTGATGTACTCAGGCTGCAGCACATTTGGTACACTGGATGCCATAAATATCGGAACACTTTATGGAATTGGTGAAGCAAAACTTTTGACATTTGATTTATCCATTTTTTTTTTGTTTGTATTTATAAAGATAGTGTAAGCGACTCGGAAGATGCAGCGTATGGCTTTTTTTGGTTACTTTTTTAGTTTTCTTAAGAACATTAATTTTGACAAGAAGAATATGTCGGTTTAGTTTTTTATGTAATTTTTTTAATTTATAATGATTTTTTGCCACGTTACCTGCTTCTTTGATATCTCGCTCGCTCACTTTACTATTTTCTACCGCGGAAACACCTATTCGTTGTCAGTAGCAGAAATATTCTTGCGTTTTTATTTATTTATAAAGGTTAACTTTAACACATGCTTTTGTGGCTTGAACCATTTTGTTCCTTTTTTTAGTTTACGTAGACAACTAAAAGGCAAAAATATACCTTGGTAGTAATACCTAGTAATTTTTTTCTCAAATAATCTTCAATAATTATTATATAATATAGACTCAACTAAAACAAAAACAATGCTAAAACAACGACCATACATTTACGAAACCCCAGAGTGAATGTAAGCAACACCATAAACAGCACCTCAAATAAATATTAAGCCCTGGAAAAGTTCGTCCGCATTTTCAAATAACAACGAGATCAATGGTTTTGTTTTTAAAGGCGCTTGTTTTAATAGACACGTTGGGTGTTAAAGTTCCCAGTGGTGTGGTTGGGGTGGTCGGGATTTTTGTAAAGGGGAGGCAGGCGGTGGAACGGTGGTTAAAAGTGAAAGTTCTAGGACACGGACGCAATTAGATCGACGGAGGAAGCGCTATGCCCGCCTCCCCAGCTATTAACTAATGCAGCACAATAGATTTAACTATATATAGGTAGCAAATATTACGACACTGCTATAATTCATTAAATTTCTCTTAACTATTTTGATATACAGAAATGTATTTATACTGTAAGGTTTGTACCATAATCTCGGTTAAAGTTACTGTGGAGATAAAGTTTAACCATGAACCAACCTCAACCATGAAGTGTAACCAGCACGATATATAGTTATATTCGTTACTACCTACATGTAACAATTAAATGCCTTACATTCTCTTCAATGTTTGACAGAGTTTGATAACCTTGACATAATCTTGCGTAGTTAAAGTTCCCGTCAAATTCTGACATTATTTTCACAACAGTTAAATGGTACAAAACATTTTCGCTTCAGTAGAATTATTGCTGCAGATTTTACTGCTTTACAATGCTAAAGCGCTATTTAAATAAGCCAAGTATGTAAATAAACTTTTACTATTAACAAAAATGCGTTAGTAATATTGCTGTTTTAATTTTATTGGTAATCATAGTACATGTTTTCCAAGTGATATTCCCAATTTTTTCTTTTAACTCAACGTATATGAAGTATATATATAGCAACGTATAGAAATAAAATAGAAAATACGTGAAGCTTTTAAAATAGAGGTTCACAGCTTAACAGAGAAAATACAAGCTCGCTTGGAAATTGCGTAGAAAATTTCAAATCAAACTACTAATTGAACGTCACGTCCGCTCCTTCGGCTTACATTACTTAATAAATCCAGAAATGCAGCTAGAAAGTCGTTAACTGCGCTTTGGCTTTAAAAAGAAAGTTGAGACCTCCACTCAGAGGTTTTCATTTCAGCTTGAGTCTGGGAGGTGCTTTTGTGACTACACTACACTCCCGTTTGCTGTGCTGTAAAGACTGCAAGGAGAACATTTCTTTATCTCAATAATAAGCCTTTTTGTGGTTTATGTACAAAAACTAGGCAGGTTTTGAAACCACGTTTATGAAAAGCGAAACATGAAATGTAAGAGGTGGCCAATCATAAAATTAAAGCCATCGATCTGTCCCATCTTTTCTGGCTAAACGCGTTTTCCAGTCTGCCACGTCTGTAAATTGTATGTGTATTGCATGAATGTGTACGTGTGTGATTTGGATCGATCTCTGTGTGAGTGCGGCACGTGTAATATAACTCCCCCGCGATTCTTCGCTCCTGGTAGCGTGCACTGTACGCTGTAAGCGATCTAGTTTGCGAGAACTTTGAAGCGGAAAATTTATCTGACAGTTAAACGAAGTACTTCTAGGGTGCATATAGCGCTTCAATAACTATAACGAGATATGTTCGTTCTCTACTTATCAATACGCTAGAGATTTTTAATCGAAATGTGCGAGTAATTATTGTTCATTGGAAAAATGTACCTAATTTACTTTATGTCCTTTACCTCTGATAATAATAAAAATAATATGTTTTAATTATAGTTATACCATACTAGTTTTAGAGTTGCCATTACCATTGCCATTGACCAATATTTATAGCGAAATATTTGCTATTGTAAATTAGTAACATGGAAAGAAAATGCATCAGAACTCTTACGAGCCATTCTATAATCAAACACTTCATATTTCTTTCTTTTTAATCCTCAACCGTATAGCTGCTCCACAGGGCCTTAATTTGAAATGCCAATTCATTGTCAATCTTATCCCATCTATTTTTCAACATCAAGGCATGTATCATTCAAATTTATGGCTTTCGATAAGGCGTTAAGGGTGTAAATCGAATCAATCGTGTTACATAAAACATGCTGCTTTGAGCGTATATAGGTTACAGAGTATAGCTACGATGTGCGTCGTAGCGAGGCGTAGCGGTCCCGCTAGTTTAGCTTGCTTTATCGTAGCTAGTTGTTGCCACGGTTCACGGTCATCAGAGAAGAGGCTTCATTGCAAGGCTTACACAACATGCCGCTATAAATACGGTAAACAAATTTAAAATATGTTTTTTTTAAACTTAAAATAAAGGAAAATTGCCTTTATTAATTTAACTAAATACTACAACGATATGATAACTAATACTAAACACTACCTACAACAAAAAGAAACATTTGGACTATATATACTGGCTGCGATGACAATGAAATACTCCAGCCCAATAGCAGTAGGTACCGTAGCCAAAATTCTGGCAGTATTGCTCCGTTAAATTGCAATGCTGATTCGTTGTGCCAGCATTTTGGTCACGCGTAGCATCGGCCAGGCGTTTTTATACTTTGGAAAACGTGATGAGCTCCCTGCCCCCACGGATCCAGGATCTCAACACCAAACAGCTCAAATATGCAACTGCTACCGAGATCACTATATTTACGCTGTTTTAACTGCTCAGCCGAATTAGCCACGGCACCGGTCTTATGGTCATGGTTAATATGGTTTAATAAATAAATATGTGTAACTGAAATATTTACATATTGTAAGAATGTTCCAACATCTATAAATTTTAAATAACTTTTTTTTTGAGGGGGGGAAATACCCTCGCACTTCCCTGCCACCATGGGGGTTGGTGGCAGGGGTATGTGGGACTCGAACCCACTAAAACCCCCCCGTGTGCCCTCGTCCGCTGTACCGGGGCGAGAAGGGGTCGCGACTGCAGTCCAGCCAACTCGCCCCCGAATTTTTAAATAACTACGTTAACATCAACTAACGTCGAGATTACGTACATAATCAATTAGATTAATTGTTAGTTAAATTGTAGAGCAAACTTATTGCTTGCTTGTCGTAACTTTTTAAAGGTTGCATTATAACCTATTTTTCTTTAATTCGTCCCACATGTGTCTGTGATATCGTCACTCAGGACGGTATTTATGTTTCAAAAGCTCCTGCATACACATATAGTACTAAATGACCTCGCGGTCAGTTTCCCGCGCCACGTTCCACGTTTAATCCACTATCTTAAACAATCAGTTTCCGCATCTAACTTGTACCATTAACTTGACTTACGATACACCCACCTATTTCGAAGGTATCGCAAAACTACAACCTCTCACCTATTTTTTCCGTTGATTTCCATAAGTTATTACTCAATTAGAAGTTAAAGTGGGACCCTAGGCGGTCTAACCGATGAACACTATCACAGCGCTACTGAGCCAGCAATTACGTAAGGGCCTCTATTACGGACCGCACTGACTGCACACTCCCACGGCACGAATTAAAAATGCATAGTAATAAACTTACACGCTATATACTACTTTAACTAGTCTTGGTTTTTTTCAGTGTGCTGTTTGTATCATAGACTTACAACTCGTGGGTATTCAAGTTAAGGGTGAATAGATATTTAGTAGTCAATATTAGTAGAGTATTGCTATTAGTGTGTGTTATTTTGTTGAGGTGTTCGGACTTAATAAAAAAGAACGATTTCTTGACTTCTTTGGGCTTGGGAAACGTGCAAAATTTTGTTGGTATAACGCGAAACTTTAAATTTTAGAGTTCTGAGTGCCACTGCAACTGTTATAGGTGGCAGTGACGCTTAACATCAGGCGAATGACTAGCTGATCATGGCGGCATTCATTCACATATTTTATCTAGATAGTAGTTCAAACAAGTTTTGTAAAACTAGCCTTCGATCGGGCTCGGGTCTGCCGTACCGGTAGTTTCATGAAGTAATAAAGGAGTTGCACAAGCTCCAAGTGCAGGACACGAGATGGCGCAAGACAGACCGAACTGGCGTCTTTTATTATTGGTGACTCAATATGCGCCATTGCGCCGTCCTAGTTAATTGTTTTCTATTAGCCCGTATCATTCATTATACTGATATAATATTTAAAAGAGTACATAAACTATAATTTAAATTGCTTAATAAACACAATACCGGCAAAGGTGTGATTTCAGCACTATGAGAAGTTATTACGATTATATACATACACAATTTATTAAAAGTGTTAAATAGATTAAGATGCTGTGGTAGCATCGAAAACATTGATTATAATTATCAAAATAGTAATAGTAATAATAGTAATATGTGTGGACATCTCACACAACGCCATCTAGCCCCAAACTAAGCAAAGCTTGTGCTATGGGAACCAGATAACTGATACAATACTTACTTTTTTTTTGTTTGTAAATACATACATAGAATACAATATAACACCCAGACACAGAACAAACACCTATGTTCATCACACAAATGTTTGTCCTGGGTGGGAATCGAACCCACAACCCACAGATCAGAAGGCAGGGCTACTACCAACTGAGCTATCGGGCCAGACCAATTATTCTTGGAAGAATCAATCAATCGATTTGTTCATTTATTGTCAGATACTTGTTGGGTAAGATGATTAGGGGCACATTATCAGATGAAACTTTCAGAGTTTTAAATTTAATTTCCAGAAAAGAACGGGCCGAGCTGATTTTTTGAATCGCCGCCAAAATAGCCGGCTGCGTCTTTACATTTACAATACACGTACTGAATAAAACATTTGGGTTTCACATTTTTACAAACTTTACCGTTTGTTTGCTACTCTGGCAACAACTCTTCAGGGTAGCCAGAGGAATTCTTTCCGTTTATGAAGTAGCTAGAAGCAAGAGTAAGAGAGACATGTAAACCATGTGGTTTACATGTCTCTCTTACGTATCATGTAAACCGACTAGATATCTGTGTGAAGTTGAGACGTATAATGTATTATATTAAAACCTAGCGTGTCATTTTTTCAGATTTTGTATATGTATTTTATTTTAATTTTCTCTGTGGTATCTTTTACGGTTTGACTTTTGATAAACATGTGTATCTATTTCATAATTCACAGGTACAGAAATAGAGTACTCCGTCACGAATCGTTGAATTTTGAATTAGGCTAACTTTCAATAACGGTCTGCTACATCAAGATGTGGATGTAAATTTAGTAAAATTTACGAAAGAAAGAGTAAAGAAAAATACACCTACTAAAACATCTCTACTTTACCTATACATGCCTACACATAAATGTTTTTCAAAGATTAAAGCGATTCTCATGAGTACTGTTCCTCATTGTACTCACCTGATTACCGTTTAATCAACGACAACATCATTATCACAATACTAAGTAGTTATATATCGATCGAAAAGGTATTGCCTTTTCTAAGGCTTTCTTCCAAGACAGAGTCAGCTCGGTACCTTGTAAAAAGTCATATGTCCATAGCGACGTGAAAAATGGACGGGCTCCCGCATAATGTTCACTGCAGAGGCTTAAGTACATAAGTCGAGTGTTTATCTGCTAAAGCTACCATTAAAAGCTGTGTAAGGCACGATGTGCTCTTTAGACTGTTAAGTATTTCGTTAAGGGATAATTTGTTTTTGGACAAATGTTAAATTAGGTCATGTATGTATGTTATTGACGCACAAAGTAAGTCAAACTGTGGAGTGTTCCATACAAACTATATACATAGTTCTGTTTAATATGGCTAAATATATTTTGATGTGACCCTGACCCGCCACTTAACAAGTTCACGAATGCCAGGGTGAAGAATAGGTGCGCTCAGTCCATTGCCAAGGTAATCAAAGTGGTATGAAAGTTTTCTCAATAAATATTTTATACCGACACATACTTTTCAATTCAGTTTTTAATTATCATTATTTCTCATCAAATTACAATACTTATTGAACATTTCTAGTGTACCAACGTATAAATCCTAGAAACGAAAAACACTAAAAATGTACAAGGAGGTATATTTGTTTTCAAGCTCGAGACTTTATATAAAATTATTAGCTGGTGACTAATCACATATTTTTTAAACTTGATTATTCATAATAATTTAGCTTCTGTCATATGTGGCATCTAGAATTAAAAAGAGCTAAGTGCTATACTTTTACATGGCATTTAGCTGCCTTCCATTGTTTATGCCACTCGCTGCCCGCTACGTATCGCGCCGCGCCACACACCGGTGTGGCCACATACCTCACCGACACATACCGCCATTTTTAACACACGACCAATCGGAGGCATGTTATAAGTTTAACGTGTGTATATCTGTGTTATAAATGTGACTTGGTCGAGAGGTCAAGACGCCTAGAAGAAATTACAGGTGACCTCTTACATCAGCCAAAGACCAAGCTTTGCCGTTTAACGAGGTAATGTCGCCCGCTTTTTAGGCACCGTAGCCGCAAACAGCGACTTCAATGTGGTTTTTTACTTATAAGTTTTATTTAGATTCATAGTTCATTTTGGTTTACATTTATTTAAGACTTAATCATTATATTTTGTTTATTTATTAGTAACTATGCCACATATACGAGAATATATATACTATAGAAGCATTAAAACCTGAATCTAAGTATGTCAGTAGCATAAACCTCCCAGCAAAGGGCTAGGGAACGCTTGCCAAATACCAACTATGAAACTGACCAGATTTGTAACAGTTTAAACTAGCGTGGCTTTAGGTTCTACAGTCCGCCAACTTCGATTGCAGTTCGCATTAGTGGTAGCTAGGGGTTGCAGGATATATTTGGCAACGCGGTAGGGAAAAGGTCAGCAAACTTTCACGTTTTCTAGATTCCTGTACAACTGGCAAATGGTTAGTACTCCCTAAATCGGACCAAAGACTAAGTACGATTTAATGGAATGCCTTAAGAGAGGCCATGTCCAGCAGTAATACATCAAGCTTATGATGACGGCACAATGCTTCACTATCGTAGATGTACTGAATGAAGTTAAATTATTATCAGTGCCTATACTAAAATGAAAAATAATAATTTTATCATTGAAAAATTTTCAGCGTTATCGATAATGATAATTTTTTAACGTTATATTATAACTTCGCAAGGGCCAACTTTTAATAATGTCGTTAAAAAAAAAACTTACAACGTAATGTACATAGTATAGAAAGGTACTAATCTAAATTGAACCCGGAGCTCTTTTACGTGACTAGTGGCGTACTGGCGCGTGGCCAGCTTGATGGCTAGCTACCACCGTCCATTACAAGAACGGTACCATGCAGAGCATTTTAACGTAAATAGTTTATCCCACAAATTCCGAATACAAAAACGTGTATTCAAAATTTTACATAAACCTCACGTTAAAACATTGTTAAAATATCAATCAAAAACGGCAGGGAGATTTTATGGACGATATTGTAAATCAATTTGCACTTGCGCGTATATGTTCCGATGAAATTCGCACAATCGATGAAGTTTCGAGCGATGCCCACTCGCATCCGATTCGTTATGTAGCAATCTGGACTCGTACGACAAAGGAATTTGCAATAGAATTAACAGAGTCAGCGATGGCCAGTCCACCGGCAGAGGTGTTACCATCCTGCGCACGTACAATAGTTACATCAATTCGCCCGCATCGACTCGCCGGCACACTTCAGTCTATAGGATTTAATGCTATCACCAAGATTTGCATGTCACAGGACTTGTGGTACCCCGGGCAAATGCTGTATTACGTAGCGCAGATTGTATTCCGATGCAATATACCTGGATAAATCAATTTGCACTTTAGCATACATACACGGGATTACGGGTAGGCTATTGATAATCATGTTGATTGACTTAGAAATGGTCATATTATTGAATAACTAATCAATAAAACATAAATTATGATCGGTATATAGCTTTTAATAATAAAAAGTTCTTCCCGTCTTAGACAAAATGACTAAGGCTACGCGGTTTACATTGAAGTTAAACGTAACATCTCGTTAAAGGGATCGTAATTTTCATTTCTATCGCATTGTGAAACCCAAAATCGTAACAAAAGAGCTTGGACGACTTCCAGTTTTCAGATAACTGCGTCTTCCTTAAAAGTTTTTCGCTTACAGTATTTGAAGCTCATCGGACACCTAGTGTATGGGAATTTTGTTTGTGTTGGAATTTTAACTGTGCTGTGTATATATCGGCATTGATGTGACCTAGGTGGATGTATCGAAAATCGAACAATAGATTGGACTCGAGGGCACATTTGTGCGCGGCTTTATACGGTGGAGAGGGAGTCATATAATTGACCATTTAGCTTGTAGTTGGTTACAGGTAACGGAGCCGTAGCCTTGAGCGGTACAAGGCCCGCTCGGCCATCAGACAAGGGGACACAACCACACATTTGCATAACAAAGAAACATCTGTCTGCGGCATTGCTCGTGTGTTGTGTAACATTGGGTTTGTTTTCATGAATCCGATATGGGTCTTAGTATGGTATTAATTGTCTCATCATCATTATAATTATAATCGGAAGTCATTTTTGCTAAGATGAAACGTTTATTCTAAAGCGGGAAATTCAAAATTATCGATGTTTTTGTATCCTAGCATAGGTCTATACCTATATAACTTTAAATTTTTCACTTTAGAGTACATCTTCCATTTTAACATAAATGAGTTCTGGTTATTTATAATGATGATGGGACAATAAAACATCCCAAAAACTATACTGTACATATGGTAAATCGATCCACGATAAAGATAAGATAAAGATAAAGATCATTTATTGTACGATCTAGTGATAATTGATGAGCCAAAGAATTACTGAAGATACCTCGGCTAGAAGTTCAGAAAATTAAATCGTTTACTTTTATTGATAAGACACACAGAATGAGCTCGCAGGTTTCTTAGGAAAAGCTATCATGAACAAGTAATTGACAGGATAGTGACACTTTTCTGATCAAATCTTCAGATCAGAAAGACCAGCACATAAAATACTTATACTATTAAGCTTTAAGTGGAGCTGAAAATAGAGCTTAACTTCAGTCGCAGGGTTCTATCCCCTTCATTTACGTTTCATAGGGGTATCTACCCTAGCTTCAATTAATATTTCAGGGTCTACGTTGGGCATCTGATTGACAGTTACATGCAACGGGGTGCAATGTCGCATCGCTTTTATGCCGCTGAATTTCACACTAGGTACAATCGGTGATTTATGTGTTCTATACAGAGAGGGAAAATATTATAATTTGATGTTTAGTGTACGCGTATCTTACTTGTAAAAGGTAATAAATACAATAATAATAAACGTTAATAGATTTTAGATTATATAAAGTATGTTAGTCATAGATGGCTATATAAAAAAGGGAACATATTGCCATTGTTGTGGGTAGTTGCTTATTGTATTTATATTTTGTACTTTTGTTATGTTGTGGGTAGACCTATTAAAAACAGTTGTCAACCGGACTCCGTCTTTCATTGCACGCTACATGGTGACAGCGGTGTAAAAATTAAATTTTTAACGTTTAAGAGTAAATTTTTGCATATTTTAGTGTAAAAGTGTTGTGCAGTGGGACATTTGTTTGTGTTTCATAATGGAACACGCTCGACCACCGCCGGAATTAAGTCTGGAAGGCAGCTCCGTCAGCCGGGCTGACGCATGGAAGCGTTGGAGAACGCAGTTTAATCTATTCTTAAAAGCATCTGGGGTGCATAAAGAAGAGGATGGAGTACAAGCTAGTCTGTTGATTAACTTAATCGGACCAGAGGGCTTCGATGTTTATCAGACTTTTTCGTTTGTGAACGACAAAGAGAGAGATGACGTTAAGGTAGTGTTGAAAAAATTCGATGAGTATTTCGGCGTCAAAACCAATATAACGCTAGCAAGATACAATTTTTTCACACGAAATCAAGAGACCGGCGAGTCTATCAACCAGTACGTCACTGCGCTGAGACTTTTGACAAAAAGTTGTGATTTTAGAACCTTGGAGGAGGAACTCATTCGCGACCGCATCGTTTGCGGCACAAATAGCACCGTGGTGAGAGACCGGCTGCTGAGAACGGAAGATTTAACCTTAGAAAAAGCTATAAAAATATGTCAACTAGACGAATTGTCGCACGATAGTAGCCGCCTGCTGGAGTTGCGTGGGTCGGGCCCGGGGCCGTCGCACGTAGACGCGGTGGTGCTGCGCGGCGGCGGCGCGGCACGGGGCCGGGGCTGCGCTCGCGCTGGCTGGCGTGGCGCTGGCGGGGCCCGCCGCGGCGCTGCCGCCCCTGGCAGTGCCAGCGGCCGCGTCAACACGGGGTCGCGGGCGCGTCCCGACAGTTCCTGTCATAGGTGCGGAGGTCGATGCGGCGCCGCTACCGAGTGCCCGGCTATATCTGTGCAGTGCTATGTGTGTGAAAATTATGGTCATTTTGCTAGGATGTGTAAGGTAAAAAAGAGTGTGAAGAAGTTATATGACATCGAGGTGTCTGAAAACCAATCGGAGGAGGATGACTGTGAGTCATTTTTTATTTCTGCTTTACATAATGTCTCCGAGATACAATCGTCATCCGAGGACTGGGCAGAGGTGTTGCGCGGGGAAAGCGGTCATGAAAAATTTAAATTAGACTCCGGAGCCGATATTAATGTTATGTCGCATAAGCGTTTTGTTCAACTTGGTTACGATCCTAGAATTATTAATACGAATCATAATATTAAAATTCAATCGTATAGCGGTGATTTTATTCCGATCAGAGGCATTTGTAATTTAAAGTGGTGGTATAAAAATGTGGAATACGATTTAAAGTTTGCCATCGCTAAACTGACTGCCAAAGCGTGCTGGGACTTCGAGCATGTTTAACTTTAGGCTTGATAAAAAGAGTTCACGATTTACATTTGCCGGGGAACGAGGATTTGTTTAGTGGGCTTGGTTGTTTACCGGGGGAGTATCATATTGTAGTCGACAGGGATGTGGCGCCGGTTGTATGCGCTCCGAGGAAGGTACCGCTAGGGTTGCGCGACCAGTTACATGACGAATTGAATAGGATGACTCAGTTAGGTGTGATTAGAAAGGTTAATCACCCTACCCCATGGGTAAATGCACTTGTGGTAGTCGCTAAGAAAAACGGTAGTTTACGTATATGCTTAGATCCAAGGCCGTTAAACAAAGCTATACAGCGTGCACATTTTCAGTTGCCGACGATAAATGAATTAGCTACCAAACTTCATGGCGCTAAAGTTTTTTCAGTTCTAGATGCAAACTCTGGATTTTGGTCCGTAAAATTAGATAACGAGAGTGCCGACCTATGTACCTTTAATACGCCGTTTGGACGTTATCAATACTTGCGTTTACCATTCGGATTAAACTGTGCACCTGAAGTTTTCCACGCTAAGATCAAACAATTGCTAGAAGGCCTTGAAGGAGTGGATTCATTTATCGACGATATTATTTGCTGGGGGGCTAATAAACAGGAGCATGATAGACGTTTACAGGAATTGTTTAAAAGAGCGCGAGATATAAATTTAAAATTCAACAAAGAAAAATGTAAAATAGGCGTAAGTGAGGTGACATATTTAGGTCATATTTTTAATAAAGACGGGATGAAAGTAGATGTCGAGAAAGTAAGGGCTATAAATAATATGCCTGAACCTACTGATCGAAAAAGTTTAGAGCGGTTTTTGGGGGCTATTAACTATTTATCTAAATTCATACCAAACTATTCGGACCACATTTTTCCACTAACAAGGTTATTGAAAAGGGATGTTACGTGGTGCTGGGAAATCGGACACAAAAATGCATTCGCGAATTTGAAAAGTTTAATTTGTAACGCGCCGGTTTTGTCATTGTACGAAGTAGGCACCCCTGCAGTAATGTCAGTAGATGCGAGCAGCGTGGCTCTCGGCGCCGTGCTAATGCAGCAAGGACGGCCGGTCGAGTATGCCTCGCGTACACTGACGGACACACAAGTCAGATACGCTCAAATAGAAAAGGAATTATTGGCTATTGTCTTTGCTTGTGACAAGTTTCATCAGTACATTTATGGACAGAAACAAGTTGTTGTAGAAACCGATCATAAACCGCTCGAAAGTATATTTAAAAAACCTCTAAACTCGATCCCAGCGCGCTTACAGCGCATGATGTTAAAATTACAGGGTTATGATTTAGTGATTATATATAAGCCTGGAAAGTTTATGTACATACCTGACACACTGTCGCGTGCGCCTCTTCCAGATTTGTGTGACGATAAGATCAGTAGGTCAATATTAAACTAACTTAAAATGGTTATAGGTAATGTACCAATGTCGCAAAACAAACTTACAATTGTTAAAAAGGAAACTGCTACAGACGAAACATTAAAACAATTAATGATGTATATTAATGAAGGTTGGCCGCAAAAATATGATGTAAAAAATGATTTGAAATGTTTTAGATCTATGAGAGATGAATTATATTGTGTAGACGGAGTGATTTTTAAAAATAAACAGGTACTAATTCCCACTTCCTTACAAAATGAAATGTTAAAAATTATTCACGACGGCCACTTAGGTATCGATCGTTGTAAAAGACGCGCACGTGAAGTCCTATTTTGGCCAGGTATATCGCACGATATAGAAAAATATGTGAGAAAATGTAAAGTATGTCAGGAGAATTCAAACAAACCTAGCAGGGAGCCAATGTTACCGGTTACCATTCCGCAGTTGCCGTGGAACAAAGTTGGGACAGACATTTTTGAATATAGAAAGAGAAGTTATTTGATTTTAGTTGATTATTATTCAGGTTTTATCGAGACGGGATATCTGAAGGACACGTCTTCAAATTCTGTAATTAATATAATGAAAGAAAATTTTGCTCGCTATGGTATTCCTGAAACAGTTATAAGCGATAACGGCCCTCAATATTCATGTAAAAAATTTCATGAGTTTTCTAAAGAATGGGGTTTCGATCATTTAACTTCATCTCCATACTATGCCCAATCGAACGGTAAAAGCGAAAGAGCGGTACAAACAATTAAGAAAATGTTAAAAAAATCTATTGACAGTCAAACCGACTTTCATCTAAACTTGCTAAGTTACAGAAACACCCCCCGGGATGGTTTGAGTTCTCCAGCACAGCTCTTGATGGGACGCCGATTAAAATGTAGGTTGCCGGTTCATCCAGATTTATTAAGACACAACAAATTTGATGATAAAATGCAACATAAAATATTAGTGGACAAACAAATAAAAAATAAAATGTATTACGATCAACATTCTAAACTTTTGCCTGAGTTAAATGTGGGCGATGACGTCATAATGTTGGAAAATAATAATGAAAGAATACGTGGCACGGTCATAAGTAAAGCATCAACTCCACGCTCTTACATATTAAAAAACAAAAAAGGTATTTATCGTCGCAATCGCCGACATTTAATTAAGACAAGTTCTGATAGTGAACATCTGTTAAAAAGGAAGCATAGTGCTGATAAAGGTATTATTGTTATATCCGATGATGAGATGGATAGGTTCTTGTCAGGTGAGGAGGATGATACCCTGTATGAGCCGAGTAGGGAGGCGCATGATCTATCAGAATATACCCCTCCTCTTACTCGCAGTAAAGCGAAGAAATAGATAATGCTAATTATTCATGTATCTTTATTATTATTATTACTTTATTACATTATACATACGGTTAGTTTATTTTTGATTAAGTTTAGTTAAATATGTCTTTCTTCATTCATTGCCTATCTTAAAGTTATTATTTATGTTCAATTGTTAAAAGGGGAGATGTTGTGGGTAGTTGCTTATTGTATTTATATTTTGTACTTTTGTTATGTTGTGGGTAGACCTATTAAAAACAGTTGTCAACCGGACTCCGTCTTTCATTGCACGCTACAGCCATGTATCGGCTCCACCCTGGTCCTAACTAGGTCTTGATCCTACCCAATCAGACCCTGACCCTGGAGAGAAACAGCGAGTTGAGGTAGTAAAAGTAAAATGGGAGTTGAAAGAAAAGACACGTTAGTACAATATATAATAAAGGGGAGAAATAATAGAAATGGATAAAAAAGAATGGTAAACAAGAAGCAAAATTTGGAGAACAAGAATTTGCAGGTACAAGTCTTTAATAGCAATACACTGTAGAAAGAAGAAAAGGATAGGCGTAATGTGGAAAAAATAAATTTGGGGGAAAATAATACGTAAGTGAAGCTGAACTGATGTGCGGTCTTGGTAACGATCCGTAGGTGAGCTTGCTATGTGTCTTCACTGCAGCAATTCCGGGTTGTAACTTGACCTTCAAGGAACGGTTTTAGACGATTTGGGTATTAAATTAGTAATTTTAGCAGAAGTAGATACTCCAACACTACAATACTTCCAAGAGGCTATATCAAGCCTCAATCAAAGAGCTTATAGAACAGCTCACTTCCAGTGTTAGTTAAATTACACTTCGACCCAGCCTCTCTGCCCATATCTCTCCTGTTTTTTTGATTGACGTTTATCCTATGTAAATTTGTTTTTTTATTCTTCTTGACTTACGAAAAGTCCTATGAAGAGTGATATGGAATGGTGGTTTGTTTCTATTAATATTGTAGTACCTATGCTTATCTAGAAGTGAACACTTCTCAATGAATACCTCTCTATTTTGAGTCTGCTAAAAGCTGTTCTGTAAAACGCTTTTGTATGACATGTTTCAAACTAAATAGAAAATTTCAGAGATTGCAAATATTTTACGTGTTCGCATATAATATAAGCAGAAAGTTTCATTAATTAATTAAACAAAAGGATTAAGCTCCAAATTGTATATTAACTGTAAGATCTTCATTATTATAGGGTGTGCAAAAGATAAGCAATTCTACGATATTCTTTGTAGCGTGTAAATAAAAGTAGCAGATCGCAAAAGTGAGTTGCATTATCGCTGCGAGATGCCAACTCAAGTCAGCAGTCGGTGTAACTCAGTCCCAATAGACTCGACAACGTGTTTCTACTGCTCACTATTATACTTTCTGTGGGTTCCAGTTTAGTCTTATCATAATAGCGATCTTTGAATTACAGTTCTTGAAATTTTTCATTGTAATCTTTAAAACCATCACTCAGTGACTGACTCGCCGTGCATTATGCTTCAATTTTTTTTTTATTAAGTTTTCAGGTTCGAACTTGTCTTGTTCTGCCAAATCAATAGGTAATATTGGCTCGGCGGGAACCTCTCAAAGGCAGGGTCGTATATGATTACATTATTTTATATTTTTATTCAGAGGAAATAACGCCCAACGATCATATCATACCCTGGACCCTAACTAGAATTCCATGTATCTTAGGGACCCAGAAACTACGAGGACCATGGTCCCACAACAGCCAGAATCAGAACAAGTATTTGCGCTTTTTTCTGTGCACAAATACTGGGACGCGAACCTGCCGCCTCCAGATTATGAGCCGACCTGCTCAACCACCACACCACAGAGGCTGTGGTGAAAAAAAAAAAAAAAAAAAAAAAGAGGCTGTCAAACTGACCCGGCAGCTTTTGAAATTACAACACCCTCTCCCTATAGTGATAATTTATGTGATTGGCTTCTTGACACTTAGAATAGAGAATTACTTCTCCAGCGTGACAATAAATAATATTATAAGGAAAACTTTTTAGTGTTCCAGATATCAAAAAAGTGATCAAATCAGATATAAAAAAGTCTTTGATATTTAACAGTTATATCGACAAACTGTTGAAGTAATTGTAAAAAACAAAGTTGATAACCGAATAAATATAGTAATAATGTGTCGATGAATATCATAAACAAGCATGAAAAGCAGCGATGCAATGTACGTTTGTAAATAAAATTGTGAATATTTAAAAAAGCATTGTTTAATTGCGTTGAATAAAACACTTTTATATGCAATTGGTCTGATGAAAGTCCGCGGTGTACCGACAATTAAAACCTCGAACAGACTCAGTAATTTAAAATTGTTATTTTTTATCACGTACCACAATAATGATGTGAGCGGCTCTAACAAGTAAAAGCTTACGATTTATTACGTTTCACAAGTAAAAAACAACTCATTTTTTGTAGCCATTGCTACAAAATGGCCAATTTACAAAACCAATTCATAAAAGTATAAGCATCTAAGTATACAATTAATCAACTACCATCATTATCATCATCAGCCAAAAAAGTCTACTGGTAAACAGGCCTCCGTTATAGACCGCTGCGTTGAAAAGGTTATTTATCGCGTTCGGTTCACCTTTTTTTAGTTATAACAGGTGTTGATCTCTATTACCCACAGACATTACAGCGCTACTGGACTCCTTCGGGATCATGATATATTATTATATTACATACATTAGTCACTCGAAAATATTATAAACACAGTAATTTTATTTGGTAAATAATAATTAAGTACTTATTTTGCATCTCAAAAAAGGGAAGTTAAAAATTAACAGTAGGTATCTTAGGTCCGTATTACAGGACGATGCTCAGGCATTGATCGGTTCTCAAGCAGAGATTTATCACTAATTGATCACTTTATGAATGAAATTTCTGCTAGAGCACCGATCGATGACTGAGCATCGTTCTGTAATACGGATCTTAGTGCAGCATGTCTCGGTCGTTTTACCATTAGGAAATATTTTAATTTATATTCATAGATTCCAGTAGATATTTTTTATTGGGGCCGCAAATACAAATTACCAAAAGTTTTACTTTATTGTATTAGATAGATATTACTAAATAAATTAATATTTTAGCGCTGGGTACGAATTTAGGATGGAGATCCGCTATGATATATTTTTGAATAAATATTTTCTTTTATAAAATGAAAGCGTGCTTTACGATTCATAAAATTGAGCTGTGTATTCACTGTCAAATTACAATGGGTTATATTTTGTAACAATAGGACAAATTGACCGAGGCTCGGACGCGAAACAATGGCTACAATCATGAATCTAGTTTGTCAGTGCACGACGCACCTGAAAACAATTGTATTAACCGAAATCAAAGAGAACTTAGATATGTTGTGATTTCCAATTGACGAGTTTGTTTTTTCGCCCAACAGAAATCAGTTCGTATTGCTTTATAAATATTGGTTGGAATTATTTCTACTTTTTTATCTTCTCGTCGAAAGGTTTCACTCAGATATTTGCATGGCAAACTTTGATGCTCTTATTATTTTGAAGTTTTCCAAATAGCATTAAGAGGCAGTATCGATTAAGAGCTTGCATTTGGCTATAACGAAGCATCGTGGTAAAATATTAATAAATAACAAAAAAAAGTTGATATATTACTTTCTACAAAAACTACAAGAATATTTGATTAGCCTCTTCCTTTTTTTTGTAAGTCAGACATAATTGATAATAAATATGTTACGCAGAATATTATGGTGCCTATTTCAGTATGATAGACTGCTCTTTATTTTTCCTTACTTTATGGCAGCAAATGTCCTTTAGTACATTGTTACCATAGGGTTGAAAGTAACTTATTTACCAAACCCAGTCTCAGGACTGCAAGACTGCAAGACGTAGACGTAGTAGCGAACTAAATGTAAAAAGCTTTGCTCTCGTCACCTTAGCAACAAGAACATAATTATAGATAAAAATACCCAAAAGTATTACTTATAAAAAACGTATTTTAATCTTGTCCAAACGTGTTATTGCTAACTTTACTACCTATTACCTAGATGCTTTTATTACTTACCTATATACTAAGCGGTTCCGAACGTTTAAATGATTAGTTTTTTTTATATATATAAATTAGTTATATTTACTACATTTTTACTTCTAATTAACTGTTCCTTTTACTCGCTATTTCCGTAGCTCAGAAGAAAAATTCAGTAAAATTATTGTCAAATTAGTATTTAGAATTTTGCAAGTTATCTTTTGGCGGGAACGCGAACCTAGCTTGGGATTTTATAAAATAAAATATAAATGTAACCTTAAGCTTCCTAAATACGGTAGTCACGTAGAGCCTAATATTTAAAAACAAATACTTTCCCTCACGCATTGAGCAAAATGCAATTTTGCACACTGTTTTCGGGCACCAAAGAGTGCCAGTTTGAGCTGCTGAGGTGAAAATAATATTTCTTTTCATCCAAACAATATTTTAACATTGACATAAGATTGCAATGTGCTCATATATATACCTATAACTTTTTGTAATAGAACATTGTATCATTTTCTAACAAAACTTTTCTTCGTTTCAGATAACCAACGAGGAAAACTTCGTGGCAAACGTACGGAGTGAATAATACCACTCACATTTAAACACACTTGTGAAACACTATCAAACAGATTTCGTTTAGTTGACAAACCATACATAAAAGCACACAGAACTACTTTTCATTCAAACTGTGCGGAAGCACGGGAAACAAACGCAGACTTGAAGTTTAGCGCGGACGTTACGTCACTGAAGGGAGAAACTACGCCACGTACTCAGTCACACGCGCCTCCTCTGTCTTACATTGACACCACACAGGCGCACTCTCGTCCGCACAACACATTAACCAGCACACAGTTCTGCTTTTCGTATTAGTGAGAGTGAACAAGAGCTCTCCAGCCAATATATGTTCGCCTAGTACCTGGTGTAACGAAGAGGTGAGACGATTGAGACAAGTGGCACTTGTCTCTGTTACGTAAACGCAAACCGCACACGCAAACACACCCACAAGCTAATTCATGACCCTTGAGTGAGTACTTCCCAAATTCGCAGGGTAATTAGCCGCATACCAAATTAATAAGCCTGCAGTCCAGGTAAATCGGCACTGATTGGTAGCAAACGTTGAAGAGGAACGGATGAATTTAACTACAAAAGGTAAGTACCTAGAACGGATATACCGCAATCTAACCCTGCGATTTGGTATGCATTGCGAATCAGCGAAGTTGCAATATTGTAAAAGTTACAGATTACAACGGAAGCTGCTATTCCACTTTGTCACTAATATCATGATTAAACTTATCAATATGGCAATTTTTGTCATTAATTTTATGGAAACCATAAATGGAATATCCTATCATGTAAGTATCGGTGTATCGGTGACGTTTAGAAGAGAGACGTTTTGCCCGACCAATGATATAATGAGAATGAAGAAATCAAAGTAACACACTGTCAAAATGAACCTACTTGGTGAATCACAGGATCTCTTTGCTGAATACTGCATGCAAAGATACAGGAAGGTTTTCGCTTTACTCATGTTTATTTAACTGGATGCGATGTTGATCGTATGAATTAAAGTATTCAAAGCTAAGAAGAACTAACCCCACAGTGGTACAATGCTCTAAGACTAAAAGTAATGAGCATTATCAAGTCAGTAGCCTCCTTGACGTCGTCCGTGACTCCTTGATGTCACCACATTTGTCGGTGCTGTACCAGCCAGAAGATCTATAAAATAGAAGCTAAAGAAAGTACCTACCAAAAATAAGGACGTACGTAAGACGTACATTATCGCCATAAAGTTCTAAAGGTCGGTAGAGATCAATAGCATTCACCCGTTCAAAACAAAATCGCCATAGAGTGGTTGTAACTACCTACTTTGTTGACACCAGTAACAGCGAGTCGCTACTGACATAAGTAAGTATTGACTTTATGCTGCATGATAGATAGATAAATCTTTATTGTCTCACCAATGAAATTCACACAATACAGGAATGAATAAATCTTACGTACTAGTGCAACAATGGGCGGTCTTATCGCTAATAGCAATCTCTTCCAGACAACCTTTGGATGGAAAGTATCAAAAGATAATACACGGTGGTCAAAAACAATTTAGAATAAAAAGAAATACAGATAAAAAGAAACTATTACCTATAACTAGGCAAATATAAATATAAATACATCCTAATACTTACATATTTTATAATAAAATAAAAGTACATATTTATTACGAAAGCAAGAAAAAGTTACAGTATAATACTGTGCAATATGCACCACCACATAAGGATCAATCAATTTAATGATGTAATGATGTCCTAGGGATTATTTGTATTCATACAAATAAATCACGAAAGATTTATTATACTACTACCCAATACATTATAATATATATTACAAGTAATAACCAGAGAAATATCAAGAGTCATCTTATAATATGGGCTACAGTGTCCGTAAGTCAGATTTAACTTTTACAACACCAAATTGGGTATAAGCCAATTTTAGTCACCTAATTCAACTTGAATCTTAATGGCTATTTTTAAAACATAATTGTTTAGTCTAGCGATAGTAATACCAAGATACCTGTCTCTGTAAAAACTGGCAGAGATTTATTTAATCCAATCTCATATAGATTGTTCCACGAACGGTCCTTACACATAATTAGTTTTCGTAAAATGAAGCTGATAGAAGAAAAACACATTAGTCGTACCGCAACAGCACTCTACATAAGTCTGATCCATTTACGCAGAAGGTACACTGACATAAAAAAAAATCTTATACGGTGTGTTCCAACAACCTTACTTCAGGACTAGTTCTCAACCCTGGCATAGTGTGGTGCCACTTTTGGCCATATTGTCACTTTACATCTCGTGAAATGTGGTTAAACACTACCATTTATAACATATATGAAAATTCCCCAAGTATTTTATGCGGCTTCTTATATTTCTGGAGGCACTTTTGGTCTTCCGTATACTTTTTCAAGAGGTTCAGACTACTTACATAGATTAATTGGATTACCAATTAACTAGAGTACACGTACCTGTATGTACATGCAGATTTACATGACATGTATTTTGTGCACAGGAAAAAAGGCGTTGTTCTGTGTCTGGGTGTTGTGGGACCATGGTCTTTCTAGTTCCTGGACGCAGGGAATCCTAGTCATTATCCATTTCAAACGCTAATATAAAGTTAACAATAAGTACAATTCAGCAATAATAATATCTGCTAGTAAATAACCCACCACTAACTAAATACAATACTAACATTCAATGCGAATGATTTAAGTAAACTGCACTAATTTACCTTGAACGGAATCAAAAGCTTTTCATTTTAAAGACCGTTTTACTGTAATTGGAGCAGTTAAGGGTCATCTATATGTAGGTGCACTTTTCCGATCAATAGTAAATGTAATATTCATCGCTTCATAAGGTTACATCACTTTGCTCAATTGGAAACGGCCACGCTCCACAAAGAAAAATCATGCTGACCCGTTCAGTCCGGAGAAGTTATTGTAAAGTACGCAATTACCTTGCAAGTTGCAACCTTTATCGTCCGGTTTCATAATATACGAGGCAAACTTGTAAAGTAGGCGTGTATTTTGCAAATAACTGTTATCAAGAACTATACAATATTCCGTGTACGGAACAACCTAATTGCATCATTCATTAATGTTATGTAATGAATTTTAACACACACATAGTTAATAGGTGTGTTAATAACGAGGAAGGTTTATTGACGTATTAGATTAATGCTTCACATATTGTTTAGATACTTGTGGCTACAACACCCAAAGGATTAATGTAAAATTGATTAAAACGTGAGAAAATCTTATTTTAAAACTTTTTGCTCGTCCTAACTGAAATCGGAGTGTTTTAATGGTTATGTAAAATCATTGAATACCTTAGAAGCAGACAGCAGTTAACGTATTCATGTTACAATAATTGTTTTTGTTTTAATTCTCTATTTAGCCGCCAGCATTGGTATTAAAAGGTAGCGGCTTCTTAGATTAAGTTTGCTACTGCATTGTTTTTAATTTTAATTTTTGTTATGTTTGTTCAGATAGTTGTTTAATTAATTTTGCGATGTGGTGTTTCAATAAATATTTTATTTATCTATCCTCTAGTCTATCGAGCATAGTCAAAACCTTGATTTCATTAAAGCGTATAGGGCAGTATCGTGGGTGTCACCCGTTTGAGCACGAGCTTGCAAGGGGACTACAAGGTTTGCCACGAGCGAGTGCTCTCCGCACTTCAACGCTCCATTAGCCTATCAATTTGTGCATTATATCCCTATCCAACGCAATATAACATAAGTTTTTACAAAACTTTAATAAATAAGTTTAACGCAGCCTTCAGTTTCTGGGCCCATGCCAAAAATATTCAAGTTACAGGCGTGGTAAGGGATTTGTCCGATTTCGGAGCCTCTATATTATTCCTTTGTGACAGTTTGGTTTGGCTCAGACGTAACGTTTGTTACAACGGTGTTTGTGCTATAGAGCTTTACATATTTGATGTATTGGTTTAATAAACAGTAATAGTATACTGAAATTATAAAACCTATGTACTACCGCCTCATAATGAATTTGTATTTACAAATTCCGTCAAGAGACCATTGGGATATGAACAGGCGATAAATATTCGCATACATAGCCAATTCTTGTTATGGCTGTGTATTGAATAATCGCAACGAATGCCGCGGGATATTTGGACAATGTCCATTCAACTAAAAGTTCCACTCAGATCCACTTGCATAATATCTCCCTACATACTACGTAATATATGTAATAATAATGTATATAAGTAGGTGCGATATGAGATTGTTTATTTGAAGCTAGGACTTTACTGCAAAGTTCGTCTAGGTAGGTACCACCGCTTTGCCAGTTATTCTGCCGCCAAGCAGTAGTGCGCAAGCACTGCTGTGTTCCGGTTTGAAGGGCACTGTAGCTAGTGAAATTACTGGGCAAATGAGACTTTATGATCTGATCTCACAGTTTAGTAATCTTATTACTAGATTGTGCTGATGTCTCAGGATGACGTGCGCAGTGCAGTGTCACGCGAAACTATACTTTAGAGTTCCGAGTGACACTACAGCTGATATGGGCAGCCGTGTCTTTTAACATCAGGCGAACGGCTAGCTCGTCACGTCATTCCTTAACATAAAAAAAGCTAGAAATTATTATTTTGTAGTTATATAGTAATGTATATGTTACTCACTTTTTCTCTGCACTAGTTATCGAGAGTTTCATAAATATATAGTTATTTAGCCAGACACGGTAGTAAGGAATTTTATAGTCACTAACGTATAAAAATGCGAGATGTCTATTATAGATGGCTGACAGTCTTATTCCTTCTTAGTTCTACTACTTCTTTCTTAGTTTCCATAATTATCATAATAAATTTTTTCTGTATAATCTCTATTTCGTTCTCTAATAGTGATAAGATTTTGTTACAGAGACAGATATCCTGGATGTTTCAGAATTTTCTTTATAAGTAGATACTTATAGTAATTTTCTGATTTAAGCGTCTAAAATAAAGATATTTTAATCTTAATCTAACTGTATATTTAAGGTCAAATAAATTGGAAAATGGCCGGAAATGGATAAGTCCCAAAATTTTTTGTGTATATTCTAATTTCAATATCTTTTCTTTTTCAGAAATATGCATTGCCTGCCTACAAGAAAACAGTGTTTGCGATTTGCTTTGAAAATCTTATGATACATTTACACTTTTAGTCGTTCCATTATTGAGTTAATAGATCTGGCTGGTTAAGACGTATTCTGATTTGAACTTATATAAAATGGCTTATTTGCAATAAATTCGCGGACTCCTTGCACGATGTGATTTGACAGGTTGAGACGATAAATCTCGTGACAGATTGAATGATGTGTAGAATATAGGTTGCAGTAGTAATTTAGTTGCAACAAACTCGAGGCTAAACTTCTTGGAATCCTACTTTTATGTGTAAAACTTTGTTTATCCTATATAAATATTAGGTACCTATATACGTAATTTGTTAATATTCAGCGATGAAACGGCTGAACGGGATTTTCATGAAATTTGCTGTAGTTACATATCAATTGTACCAAAAGTACCATGGTTACCATGGGTAAAGTACCCATGGTAATCATGGCACTTTTATTCAAGAAAATAAGACGGAAATTTCTAATTTCATCTTTAAAGAAAAGCATAAAATTTAACCTATATGCCAATGAGTAATTCAAATAGAAAGTGATTAAATTAAACAAACCTAATAAAATAAATTAGTCGCCTATACCTCAACATTGGCTTTGATATGGTCCATAACTTGCCAAACAAGTTGATACAACCGACTAAGCAAGCGCTTATTATGTTCAAGTCTGGATAAGTGTAAATTAATCATCGGATATAAATGTTTCAATTATACACACAATACCACTAGTTAGCAGCACACACACACACACAAACACACACTCACTCACCATTAGTGCACTCATAATTGCTATATTAGAAACAGAGCTAAAGAGAGGGTTAAAAGTGGATTTAAATAAGTTGCAATTAACCAAAATGGTAAAAGTAGATGTAAAAGTAGCTACCTATATACTATTACTACTTATACAATTATAAGTTACTACGTAATTATTTTAGATTTTTAAGACCTCCAATTTAGATTTATAAAATCGTTAAACAATATTGCAACCGTGAAAAGACATGACACACGTGTTGTGATAAAACCACAGATGCAACTTGACAAACATAGATTTAACGTTTAAGTTTCACAGTTCATGTCAACAAAGCTAGATCACAGAAATAAATAAAAACCCTGTAGAATAGAAGAGTCATCCTTGGATGCAAGTTAATAATGGGGAGATTTCAGCTCAACTATTTTATTTTTTATTTAAAGCAATGATTAGCAAATACTTTATTATAAATTATTGATCATTAATCGTTCATTTTCAATTTTACATCCACTGTAAGCTATGTAATTGCATTCTTTTTTTTTACCTGCCCTGACCTAAAAAGACTAATTTAATTAATTGCAATAAATAATATTAAATAGATCCTTACTTAATAGAGACAATTATGTACCAGTAGATCCATACTGACAATTACCTAAAAATAAATAAAGTATACATACTACACAATATTTATCTTTCACCAGAACATAAATGGATATAATAATATAATAATAATATGTGTGGACATCTCACACAACGCCATCTAGCCCCAAACTAAGCAAAGCTTGTGCTATGGGAACCAGATAACTGACACAATACTTAGATACTTTTTGTTTGTAAATACATACATAGAATACAATATGACACCCAGACACAGAACAGGCACCTATGTTCATCACACAAATGTTTGTCCTGAGTGGGAATCGAACCCACAACCCACAGTTCAGAAGGCAGGGCTACTACCAACTGAGCTATCGGGCCAGTCAAAAATATATAAAGTCAGATATAAAGACTATTAACAAAATTCTTATTTAAATTACAAAATTTCAAAACCAAAGTAAGACGTTCTAGATTCTAGAATCTTAGGGACCTAACCGGACTAATGACTAGTTATGATAATTAATTATTCAAACTGGTTTTTTTTATGAACGTTATAAATTTCTCTATAGATGTTATATACGACTTAATATTGATTTGAAACTGTTATTAACCCCATTATTTTCTATCAAAAACACAGAATTTAAGACAATAATTTACCATCTTTTTTACCACTTACTTAATAAAAGGATAAAACAATAAATTTGTCAATCGTCACATACCTTCTGGTTCATTTACATAACCAATTTTCATAACTAGCTATGAAAGAGATTTTTCTTCACCGATCTGTTAACTAGCTTTTAATAAGTAGGTACCTAATATATAATCAATGTAGGTACATAATTGTCCTATTCCGATCCTAAAAATTTTAGCTGTGTTTTACGAGTAAATTCACTACCCATCCCGTAACGTCTGTTATTAGTCTATTGCCAATTCAATGAAAGAAAATGAAAAACGATTTAATTTTTATCAGTTTTTATACGATGAAAATGTGATGCAAGGTACCTGATATACGATGTTAGGGTTTTTTCACGATATACTTACCTCTCTCACAAGTACTAGAACAATTAATTACAATTCAAATTAAGAAAAGTTAAGTAAATTTCAAATAGTACAGTCAGCAGCATAAATTACATTCAATTGGTGGATCCAACTTTAACTTTAACTTGCGAATTCTAATCAATTAAAATGTTCTTTATTTCAGGCATTTAGTACAATTTTGACATGGCAGGTATGTTTTTAATACTTTTTATAATAAGACGCGTAAGTAGTAAGTCAACTCAACACTAACATTATAGGTGCTTATAAGTCTGATGATGCTTAAGATAGACCATTTATTAGTTTGATGTATTAAAAAGTGGGTACCGCGTCTCGTGCCATTAATTTGGATTTACCCCCATACACAGTACCCAAAGTTATGGTGGGAATAATAGGACTACATGACAATGATTAAATAGGCACGTATATCGAGTACAATGGCTTAACACACGATATCATGATTCGAGTTAAACAAATAAACGCACTACTAAACATCGTATGCATACATACACGAATTACACATAGATACTTAATAGACAGCTATACACAGTTCACAAACACACTGCTGATTACAGCAACCGCATAGCGAATTGAGTTACTTCGAATACCCCTATTAATCCCGTTGATCTACGAAGGGCACAGCATCACAGAGGACTTCGATGGCACCGAGATTATGCTGTGCGCGTTACGCGAATGCGAATTTATATATTTTACTTCTACAATGGATCGGTAAGTCTTTTTTCATATTATATGTTTAGTGGATAATCATAATTAACGTGTAAGGATGCATATCAGTAGATACATTTAAGTTCCCACAAAATTTGTTCTCTCTCAGTAGTCGTTGCGATCTGACGAATAATTTAATACACCTTTTAAATATAAGATAGCACATGATTACAGTTTATAAAACAATAATAATTGTTTGAAATTCGTGCGCACACAGTAGTACTTTCGTGTTCTACTTTATTTCAGTATTTTAGATTGTATTTTAGATTAGATTATACAAAAAAAGGTTTTGACCAATTTTATATAAAAGGAAAAAATAATAGGAACAGAATATCGATGAAGGCACAATAAAAAGTTAAGCAGATACCTCCATTAGGGTGACATTATAACTTTGCACATACGCATATTGTGCCTTCAAGGGCTCAAAGCAATATAGCCTTTCTGTTTCACTTGTACCAAATGTCATTGTGCACCTACGATATATCTGAGCATGACGTGCCGAAGCTGATGAGCAGAAGTCAGTGTTATTTGCAGCATAATTTACATAGAGATAGATCACAGTCCCGTGGGCCGCGCACCCGTTGAATTTCTATTGTTTAGATTGGAAAACAAAGTGTGCCGCTGGTCGACTTTCCTCTCACGTCATTATTAGATTGCAGGTGTATAGGAAGTCAAATGATATCCGGTTTTACTAACACACTTTTAAGCAGGTGTCATTTTGAGAAATCAAAACCTAAATTAGGCATTTTAGGGCAATTCAATTTTTGGTGTCTCACAAATTGGAGTTTACTTCGATCGCGTTAACTAATACATTTCAATTTTAAAAGTATCATTAATAAGAATAGTAGAGGTGTACCTAGGTACTTGTATATAATGTTGTTTAAAAATGGTTATCGCCAAATAAGAATCAAATATGGTTGGGATAATTGCATGTAATTTTTTTCTAGTAGGTATTACGTACATTCAGATTATGTTATAAATTTCGAACAATCGCAATTCAATTGTAGATTGTGGTGGGTAGTGAGAACATGGATTAAGATGAGGTTGCCGACTGAGAACGGATTGATTACCTAATGGTGTTGTGACCACCCGACCCCGTAGAGATTGACTCATTTGCACTGCATTACATTATCGAGTGACACGACCAGCCACTCTCATCATCGCGGTAATGAACAAATTGTACACAACGTTCCAGCAAAATCTATTCGGATTGATGGACGAGTACCAAACCGCTATTCGAGAGGCACTTTCTGCGTTTTGATGAAGTAGCTATACTAGTCCAGGTACTTAGCTACTATACTAACGGGTTTAAATTAAATTATATATGCGGATATTAATTAAGTATTAGTAAAACACTTAATAGAAGCAAATTTGTTTTCCGGTTTAATACGGATATTAAATCAGAAATCGTGATCGCAAGCAATGATAAAATTCTCTATGTTGTCAATTTGTTTGTGCCTATTTAATCACTCGATTTAAAGTCCCGTGTCAAAATGTCGAAATGGTTGTATCATAGTTAAAACATATATGTGTCAGCATATATTAAAATATATGACGGCGGCAACGTCCAGTTGTAAACTCTATACGCAGCGGGCAGTACTGTAATTTACCCTGTGGTAGCATTTACATTTATTACAGTGGCAACACCGGTAACTGTCATCGCCCCTCACCTATCTGGCTATAAAAAGGGAGCGCTCGGTGTACATCATTCTTGCTCCGGACACGGCCCAGTGCGCATGCTGAAGGCCTATAGTTCTATAGTTTGCAACCCATGCAGAACCCGGATCCTGTATATACAAATGTCAGAATGTCTAATATGTGCAAATGTAAAAAAATATAAGTGTTAATATATTTAGGTATCATAAAACTGTGGTGACTGCATCGTACCAGCATAACCATGGTTAATATTTTATTCTGTGGTCCTACGTAAATAACTCGCTATTTTAAATGTATTGTCAATTAAAAATTTTACTCCACATTGTATTTTGACATTTACACACTTTGTCACTAAACATTGTGACCATGAATGTTTTGAACATTTTAGCGTTTGTACGTTTTGTCGCTTACACATTTCAACCATGACACAATCAACAATCGGTCGGTCGGTCGGTATCTTAATATTTAATCATGTGCTGGTGCAACATTCTTCTGAGACAAAAACCCGACTTGAGATAGATTTCAAACTACAACCACCTAATAGAGATTAGCTAATTTTAAGTAATCAGATCCTATGAAGATCTTATTAATGATAAAAATACTTCCCAAAATTACCTTCAAAAACAAGGTGATCTAACAGTTACGTCTAGTTACAGAATAAGTTATATCATCAGATCTATATAAATATATAATACACACACACACACACACACACACACACACACACACACACACACACACACACACACATGCATTTGTATTGTTTTTAGTGCAATAAAGAATTATAATAATAATATGAACAAAAGGAAAAACGGACGTCAAATACCTAGGTAGTCTAATTTGTCCTTGTTAATTTTTTATAATCGACAAATATATATAATCAGATCTACATAAATATATAATACATAATATATATAATTACTACTAGATACTTATATGTACTTAGCTCATGTACCTATACTGCTCGGGATGACGTACTCGTAATGTAGATATGAAGTTTTACTCAAAGTAGAGAAGACTTCATTTTGATTATAAAAATGATTTGAACTATATTCAAAGACTTATAAATCGCCTATTTGAACCGGGAATCGAAATGTATAAAAAAACACATATTTTATGATAACGGGCTAAAATAAAGTTTTTTTTTTCCTAAACAACATAGTGTCTTAAATAAAAGGAAGACTATGAAATTTTGCATTTTACGTCTACACGTAAGTAGCTTTAAAATTAATCTACATTTACAAATACCTTTAACACTATACAACCTAGCTAAAATTTTAGCTTAACATTTCTCTTTCGTAATTATTGTTGTGATTGCACATTATGTATTTTAAAGTTCACTCATCCACACTATCTACACTAATCGCGCGCAATCGGCAAGTAAGAAGCTACTTAATTCGGCTCCGGCTTGTCCAACGCGCTATACGAATACCTTCGACTGCTTGTGAGTTGCAGTAAACGTTGTTTTTTTTTATATGTACCAATTCGTACATTAAAAACAACCTACTTACTTGCTTGGTTTTAATAAACGTAATTTCTCTAAACTTATGGCTGTTTATTTAAGTGAAATACTGTAGTAAAGGTAAGTAAGTTATAAAAACAAGAAATAATGTTAGGTATATAAGAAAAATATCGATATACATTATGTACCAAATCCGTCATAATTTTGTTAATATAACTTCTTAAACTGACTGTACAATAGAGGTCAACGCACGATGACAAAATCTACTTTTAAGAATAAGTACCAGTAACGCCACCTCTTTGAAACGATCAGCAACAAGTAGTTTAAAAGTTTTAATGCCTGCAAAATAATATCGTAGGTGGCGCTAGTAGTGAAGTACTTGACAAGCAAACCAACAAACGTGTGCGAAATTTTGTGATAATAATGTCAAGGCCAATGTTAATTGAAAATCATAAAGTAGTCCACATCAGATATTGAAACAACTATGTCTTGAACAATCGTAAAAAGCTGAATAAATAAATACCCATTAAAAAAGAAGGTTCGTGGCATTTTATCCAACAATTTGATTGCAAAGTGTACTTCCGCGTCCTAACCTCTTTTCAAATTATTGAATTCAAATGTCGAAAAAGTTAATTACACTGTAGATTTTTGTTTTTAATCGGTTAGCAACTAATCAATGAACAATTCACAATATATTTTTTTAGTTTGTTAGTATATATTAAACAAGAGAATATTCGACATTGGCAAATAGAAACATTGCAAATTTTTAAAATTCGCGCCTTAAAGTGGGAAACGCATGAAGTTCGCGTTGCGAATCTGGCCGATTGATGTGAAAGATATTCCGAAGGCCGTGAGTGAACACGGAAATCGAGATGTGTGTGTGGTCAAAAAGACAGTGCAAGGTAGGGGTCGGGTGGCGTTTGTGATGGCAAAAATTTTGCAAATGGTGAGTTAGGAATTAAATGAATTGTGGTGCATTAGAATTGATTAGTTTCTGTGATAGTGAGATATGTGTGTTCAGACAAAAATCTAGTGCATATTGATGATAAAATTCGTAGATTTTGTGATAGTAAATTGGCAAATGGCGCTACGAATAGCTAAAGTTTACACAACTACGCGTTTAGAAATCCTATACATCTTCAGACATTATTATCTAGGCACGCGGCATGATCTGTGATGAACAACAAATAGTGGTGAATTCTAAATTTTGCGATATCACGCGTGTGGACCTAGCAACTGGGACATCCAGCTTGGCGATTATAACGGTGTCAGCATGTTGCGATTTTTTTGGCCAGCGGTACTACTTTTTTAAACTCGTTTATAGAGGCGGCTAGAGGTTTCCGTGTCCCGTAGGGTCGGTGGCCCCGCGGTCCGTCTTCTGGAGCTAAATTACATAATGTATAGATGTTGTTTAGAGCATGCAACAAGTAGATATGTGTCGGCGGGCTAACTGTCAATGTGGAGTACAGTAAGCTCGCTGGCCGCGGCCCCCATTAATTCGAGCGGCTGATGTCACTTATCTCTCCGCTCTCCTATCTAGGCCCTACGGCCGCCAATTTTTTTGCACATACCTATAAACCTAGTATATCAATGTAAATTTGATAACCGGCGCACGTCTCTAATTACCACTTGTTTAAATACTAAGTGATGCAAATTTAGGTTCGTTTTCAACAAGTGTCCACGAATTTTAATATTACAGTTTTAGGAATGCCTTGAAATGTGCTGGCTTGGTCTATAATTTTCTATAGGCTGATAACACTAGTATTGCTTGCTAATGTGATTGTGGTTTCAGCACGGTCATTGACATTGGCACCTACAATGGACCAGCAATTCTGCTTACGCTGGAACAATCACCCGAACAATCTGACTGATGTCCTTGCGAGCCTGTTGCAGAGAGAAGCTCTCTGCGATGTCACACTCGCCTGTGATGGAGAGACTGTCAAGGTATTATGACACTTTCCTAGTCTTCTTTATCATATCTATATAAATAATTAAATCTTCTATGATTTGGCATTCATAGGTACTTAATATTACATTGGCCATACATTTATCATAAACCTAAACAGACATAAGCGAAATATATTATGGTTTGTAAATGAAACATTATTCAACAAATTATAGAAAAAAGAACAATTTAGGAACAAGGACTTTGGTTTTTAATTCATGCACAAATTGTAAAATTGTTATTGGATAAGCTTGACCTAACTACTAAAATCTTAGTCAGAGAATTGTTTTTCCATTCTTATTAATATGTTATGTCATATTTGTAGGAAGTGTATGTAAATATTGACATTCAACACTGCATGTATGTGCAACTGTTTATTGTTGTACCACAACAAAATGCATGATTATATAGTAAACAAACATGAGTAATACAAATTACATAATTGCCACTTATCAATGACAGAGTTTTTAGAGTTGTAATATAATTATGCTTGCATTTACTATCCATTCATTCAATAGATGCATAATTTAATGAATTGCATTCAACATGATGTATTTTCTTTGTGTCTAGATATGTATGCTTATTTTATTTGTTTATCATGCACCTACTGGAAAAGGATTGAAAATTATTGGATACATTTTGACATGCTTAGCATTAAGAGGGTATACAAGAAAGCAATACTTCCATGCTTAGATATAATTTAACATGGTGAAGGAAATAATATCGGTAACTACAATATTATTCCAAGGATTTGATCTGATCAAAAATACACAATAATAAAAATTCCTTGACAGAATATACTCTGGAAGTAACCTATAACACATGCTATATTTCAAATAATTATGTCCTACCTGACCAAAGCTGGTTACTAAAGATTTTAAGTAAATACTTTTAGTTACTATCTATTCGCATGTTTTGTAAACATACTACACTTTTATTCAGCAAAAGATTTTATTTGCCTAGGTGTGCATGAAATCCAGGAGGATTTCACGCACACCCATACCTGTTTCTTAATAATACAATAAATCATTTAGTTATTGTTATGCTACATTTTGCTAGCTTAAGTCTCCCTTTACATAATGCAGTAACAGAAAATAAAATAGATTAATTTGCTACATTCTGTAGATTCTCTTGCATGAGCACAGTTATATGGGATACAAAGAATGTTTTGGATTATTCCAGAGCCTAATCCATAACATATTCCGAATTTCATCAAAACCCTTTGAGCTTTTTAAGTGCTGAGTATAACTCGTAAATAAACATACAGAACATCTTACATACAAATTTGCTATTATGGTGACAACAACATTATGTAGTCCATTCAAAAAGCATTTGCATTTTTTGTACTAAGGATCTAAGGATTCTGTTAAAATAATTATAGATATCAATAAGTTCTACAAATACATAAATGAAAAGAATTCCTAAGAGAAACAGCCATGTAAGCAACTGCTCCAGTGTTTAGTAAGTACATATCTAGAATTTTCAAACGAATAACATATTAATTTAATTTGAAAATCTTGTACTTTATAACCGACAAAATATATTTTTAGGTCAAAATTACCAAGGTTTACATATGCCAAAAAAAATTCAAACTAATTCCTTGCTTGTAAACTCGGATCAATTCCAAATTAATTCGAAGGACAGGTATATCTGAAGTTTATAACCAACACCACCTGATTGCTGGCAGATAGAGGAAGGAATAAAATCAAGATTGTCATTTCAGTCAAATTGCTACCTTAGGCCATCAAGTCAAGGCAATCTTCATTATACATTTTAAATAGTTGCAAATTTTGCAAGGTTATTCTTTACTCTAATCGTGTTTTCTAAGTAGCGTAGATCTTTTAAAACATTATACTTAAAAATTCAGCATCTTATACAAATAATAACCAATTGAAATGTAAAGTAATGTAGATTACAAGTAGACACGGCTCATAATGTGTTATCGTTTCGTTAGTTTTATGGCTTTAAAATACCAAGTGTACGGCCCTTGTCTGACGGATGAAACTACTTGACGCTGTTAGATACACATTTCGGTAAATCTAAAGGTCAATAACACGTGTCGACTAGCTACTTCCTTTATTTGCCATTTAAATTCAACAATTAACTATGAAAGTCAAAAGTTTTATGCTAATAAAATGCAATTTGTTTTGTAGGTTGAAAGGAGTCTGCAGAAGACTGCATATATTTTTTAACTTTCTAATTTTTTATAGCTGTTGTTAAGCGGGTTTTAGGGTCTTGATCTAGACGGCTGAATTAATGTATTATGCTCGATACACACGGAAGCTATTTTTTTCTCGATGATGGATATTATGTTGTACCAATATTATTTTGATAGTTTTTAAATTTATTGCTCATCTTGTCATTACGACCATAAATGGCTAAATTCTGGAAATAGGAAATTTTTAGAACTGTCGAATTAGATTTAGTTTTCGCCCATCTATGTTCTAGCACAATATTATAGTTACCTTGAACCTACGTAAGTTTATTAGCACTATATATCGTGTTTCTTTTCTGGTAGCTTAATAAAACGGATTTTATTAAAAGTTAGATTATGTGCATGCCTAATAAGGAATAAAATATTCACTAAATAGGCACGTTTCTATAAGCAACAGTGCAATTATTTATAATTGAAATAACATTTATAAAACGGCAGGTTTATCAAATCATAATAAAATAAGGCATAGTATTAAATTACGCCCTCATCTTAGTACTATCATTAATGCGTACTTTTTACATATCAATATGTAAACCTTGGAACAGACCTTGTCTCGGACAGTGAATTTTGTTGATACTAAATTGTTCGTGATAAAAGATTACGAAGTAGGTAGACTTATAAATTGAGTACATCAAAATGAGCACAAAACTTGTTCTGAATACCTACGCTTGGTCCTAGAAAATCAAGGCTGGTATTCAAATATGTATTGTGATTATTTTTCAGTTCTAGTCACTATTTTACTAACATATAAAAGTGAATCGTCGGTCGTCTGTTTGTTTGTGTGGCTGTCGTGTCCAAATGGCTGAATTTGAAATTTGAAATTATATGAACATTAGCACATATTGCTTACTCCACCGAGATCACAGAATTAAAGTTCCCACCGGAAAATGGGTAAATAGCTGAGCATCGCGGAGCACATCTAGTGTAGTAGTTCATAATAAAATACTACTGGTAGTGTGATAGTCGTAATCAATAGTGGTGGTGGTTGTCATAAATTATGTATTGACTGGTTTTTAGAGGCCCGTACGTACTGTTATAATTTCTGTTCCGTACCCAAAGGGTGCCAACTGTATTGCTATGCCTGGATTGACGATCCGTCTTCTATCCGTCCGACCGATCTATAAAGAGCTCTTGTCAACTGTAATGGATCAGAACAGATTAGTATGTCGGATTAATAAAAAGTACAAAAACGGAACTAAACATTGGTGTCCATTTTAACATCGCGCCAATTTGTAGGACGGAACCCTCGGTGCGTTAGTCCGACTCACACTTTGACGTTTATTATGCAGCATTTTATTTTGATGTAATAAAACAAAATCTTTGGTTCCACCGTCGTAATTTTCGACCTAAATATTTTGAGGCTAAACGTTATAACCTACAAAACTTCCGCCATTTTCAAAATAGATCAAAGGTAATTCACAAACCTACGGATTATACAGACAGACACGACTCCGAGTGAAAGTCACTATCTTTACCTAAAGCTGTGCTAAAAGAAAGTTCAGTAGAATTGGCTAATAAAATATGATTATGGATTTAGTTGTATCTTTTGCACGTTTTATTAAATGAACTGTTAGCCTGGCCGTATTGATTCTGCAGAAGAAGGCCCAGTTTATTGCTTTTATCACGATTAAATTGAGCGTGACGTGCGAGGTACTTTATGGCTTAAAACCGTTTAATAATTTGCTATTATGGTCCTGGGTCCCGTTTTACAAAGCAACTGCATCTTCACTTCCGTGTCTGCACTTTTTTGTATAAATTTTCAGTTTCACTGTGCAGATTCTTCAAACGGGACTTAGGCCTAAAAATGAAACGCCTCGAAATGCCGTTAGGGCCTTTTTATATCTTAGTCATAATATAATAAATATACTTAATGTTTATAGAAATAAAATATTTACTTATTGCCAGCATATTTGGCGGGTGCTAACTTCATATATTGAAGGTTATTGGGAGACCCGTCCTACAATCTCATGCAGTGTCTTTCATTGTAAATTAATTTAAGTAAAAGATATTATAAGAACGGAACTCTTATAATTTATTGTTATATTCACTGAAGCCGTAACAATTCACTTCCTTGAGTGCATAATGTTAATACATATAAATATACTAGGGTCTGCTCTTTTCCAGCCCACTGGTTTCATAATATATTCCGGTTATAACTTGAGATTTGTAGGCTTATAATAAGGCTTATATAAGGACGAAAATAATATCGAGCTATTGCCATTTTTAGCCTTAAAATAAATCTGTGTGTTGACCTATTTTGCATTAAAACAATAGTCGCTTAGTGAAACAAAAATCTAGGTTGCAGAAAAAAAGTTTTAGAGTTACCTATTACAATAACAATAAGCCCGTCTTAATAGTCTTTTATGCACTAATATTCAGAAGTATTCAGATATTGCTAGTAAGTCGCGGAGACCTTCAAATAACGCGCCATTTTTGTTTGAATTAGTTTCGGAACGCCACATTTGGGGCCTCATTTGGGGCTAAGAAAAGGGTTACATGGACAAGCCGTATAGGACGTGGGCAACCCTTTATTTTCCCATTATGACTATATAGAAAAAAAAAATATCCGTACATTACCAGTAAATAAATCTGATAAACACAAAATTCTCCTCGGTACATTTAAATCTTCTGCGATCGCCAAGCCGCCTACCAAGCGTATTGATTATGGCAAACTCAACCTATGATAAGCGTCCCAAGTGGCCTTTTATGGGGCAGGCCTGTGTTCAGCAGTGGATATCTTTCGGCTGTTGAAGTGATTTTTTTGTTTGTTTTGACTCCACACTTTTGTTTACGTTTATGTAGCCAGTGTCAAGTAAAATTTCTCTAGTTAATTAATATTAATTCACTAGAGAAATTTTATAAATAATATATATATATTATGTGTGTGTGTGTCAAGTCACGTCACAGTCCTAGTCATCAAGTCATAGTCTAGTCAAGTCATACTCCTAGTAAAGTGGTGGCAACTTTACCAGAAGCTTTTATGGAGTTTTTCAAAGAACACGAAAAGTAACATTTCACCATCATTATACCACTTTCCCACAGTCATGCCTGTAATCCCGCACATAACGAATAAAATGCCACCAATTTTATGCACTAACACTGAAAATAACACAAGTTTTGGGAAATAATACAATGCGGTAGAGCGATTTTTTTTTTATTTTCCCGCCAAAACTCGTGATGTATATTAATAATAGGTTTCATTAATTGGACATTATTTTTTATTTTAGGCACACCAAACGATACTATCTGCGTGCTCACCATATTTTGAAAGTATATTCCTACAGAACAATCATCCACATCCGATAATATTCCTAAAAGATGTAAGGTTGTCAGAAATGAAGTCTTTATTGGACTTCATGTATAAGGTATGTTGTGAAGATTTTGTTCAGGTATTTGAAGGTGTTAGAACTTGTTCATTCAATAACACTTATTTACGGTAGTCATGTAGTTTATTATTAGGCCTCAGCTTCAATGACTCAAATATTCTTTTAACTTCTTTTTGGAGTCATTTGTTTTTATTTTGTACTGAGTTAAAAATTAGCATTAAAATAATGACACTTTAGTCGTATTTCACTAACGTATGTTGTAATATTTCAGGGCGAAGTGAATGTTGGCCAAAATATGCTACCGATGTTCCTAAAAACAGCTGAAAGTTTACAAGTCAGAGGTTTGACAGAAAATAATACATTGAATCCTAAGGTGAGATTTACCTATAACATTCGCACAACCTGTAATGAATTACAATAATTATCAAATATTTTATAATTTGGTGATTCTTGCACTTAAACCATATCTTCCTTTTCGTTCTTGGTTCTGTAATATTTTTTTACGTTTCTTTAATAATAGAATTACTGCTCATCCTACGGAAATTATCAAAGTGCATTCAAACTTCTTAAAACTCCGCCGGTATATTATTAAAAACGTAAGCTTAAGCGGCATACTAAGCATTAAGGTAAACGCGCCGCAGTCATCGAATTTCCTAAATGTTTAGATGAAATCGTACGCAGTGAATCGCGCCGCATTGAACTGTATTCCAGTAACTATGATTTCGGTGCAAATACAAGGTGGTTTAGGAACAGAAGACGCCATAAACAGCAGGGTCGCTACACGCTTGCGTGGTTTCAGTCCGAAGAGCGTTCAACGCCGTCAGTGAGCGCAGAGAACCTGTCTCGGTCGGAATCGTTCGCGACGCCGCCGGCGGCGCACTGCCCGGCCGCGCCGTTGACGCCGGCGCCGCATCCACACCAGCATGTCTCACACTCGCTGCCGCCTGAAAAGAGGCGCAGAAAGAACTCCGCAGTGCCAAGAGATGACATGGATCTGTCATACAGACACTATGAGGTAAGTACTCATTCGTTGCTACTTGCTCGTTACATATCAGAATGATGCAATGAAAAGCGCGGTGACAGTTTTTGTTAATGGTACCAAAAATAATAATAATAACGCCCAACAATCACATACATAGATCAGGATCAGGATCTATGTATGTGATAGTAGGTGTGTAGACACAGGAACTACGTGGACCGACCGACCGTTTTTTTTCTGTGTACAAATATCACGGGAATCGAACCCGCCGCCTCCGGGTTATGAGCCAACCTGCTCAACCAACACACCACAAAGGATGCAAAAATTACTAAGTAACCAAAAACCAAATCCGGAAATTTAATAAAATGATTTTAAATCTACAAATAAACCTCAATCAAACAGTATTTTAAACTTGACTAACTTTGAGAATAACAACTTCGTTAATTTATATCTCATTCCATTTTTAATTTCTGGAGAAAAGATGATAAAGTCCTGCAGCCCGATGCACAATCCAGCGGGAAGTTTCCTATTCGAAATCTTTCTATCTCCTTCATCCTGAATGTAGATGAAAGAGACTAGCGTTTTTAAAGTAACAACACTGTACCGTATTTTGTAACTGCTTAATTTTCGCAATAAGGTTAATGTTTCATGTTCTTGGAAGAAAGTTTCAATTTAATTTTGTATTTAATTTCCGGTTCGTTTTCCTTAACTCAATTACTCGTGTTATTGATTCCAAAATGATCTAACTGTAATTAAATTGGGCCCTGTATTTATTATAAGCTGTACGTCTATTTTCTCAATTAGCCTACTTTTGGTACATCAATAGAAATTGATGTCTAAACATGTACAGTTAATCCTAATCCCGAAGTGGGTTTTATTGTAAAACCGATCATATTACTACTTAATAACTGTACTGAATAATTACCTGTTACACCGGTGCAATAAAAAGTGCTGTTAATCTTCGAATAGAAGATGAAACTTTGTTACTATTATGAGGCTTTGATAAGATTATCATACATGCAGTGTATAATACTTACTAGTGGTAAGCTTTGCTTACCCAATTATAAATGATGTTGTCAAAGACTTTTGGTGTGAAACTGAAAATGGCAGATATTATATCTTAACGAATTTAGATGTTTATAATAATAACAACTAAGATTCCTTGTATCATAGGACCCAGGAACTATGAGGACAATAGACCCATCAAAAAGCCATCCTCCGTATGATACAAAAAATATGCCCAACAATCACATCATAGATCCTGGACCCTAACTAGGATTCCCTGTGTCTAGGGATCCAGAAACTACTAGGACCATGGTCCCACAAAACAGACCAGACTCCCAGGTCCAGGACAGGTCCCAGACTCAGAACAAGTATTTGCGCTTTTTTTTTCTGTGCACAAATACTGGTCCTGCCGTGGGAATCGAACCCGCCACCTTCGGGCTATGAGCCGACCTGCTCAACCACCATATCACAGAGGTTGCCAAGCATCCAAAGTTGCTATAATCACGACGCTTGCGTCATTGCTAGCGTGCTTCGCTGTGGATGTATTAGTGATTTGAAGGATTGTAAAGTGTTGTCCGGCGTCCACAGCCGCACCTGAAGGGTAAGTGCGGGTCGACGGGGTCCGGGTCGGAGCCGTCGACGCCGCCGCCGGCGCACGCGGCGCGCGCGGGCCGCTCGCCGCCGCACGCGCCGCACGCCACGCACGTCAAGCAGGAGCCCGACTCCCCGTACCCGCCGCCGCCGCCGCAACTCCACCCGCCGCCGCACTTCGACGCCGCTCACATACAGGTAAACTGACCACACCTGCAAGGCTAGTTCTGCAAAATTCATATCACTTTTTTTTGTTTTGGCTCCACACTTTTATGTATTTAACCAGTGTCAAGTAATTGATAATTTCTTTAATTAATTAATATTATATAATGTGTCAAGTCAAGTCATACTCCTAATAAAGTGGTGGCAACTTTACCAGAAGCTTCTATGGAGTTTTGGAAATAACACGAAAAGAAACGTTTCACCATCATTATACCACTTTCCCACACTCATGCCTGTAATTCAGCACTTAACGAATAAAATGCCACCTATTTTATGCACTAACACTGAAAATAAGGACAACAAGTTTTGGAAAATAATACAATGCGGCGGCGCGATCTTTTTCCTGCCAAAATTCCACCATATCTCTTCTATTGAGAAAGCGTTTGACCTATGATCGCACTAATATTATAAATGAAAAATTTTGTAATTTATGTAAAATTTTGGATGTATGTTTGTTACCCTTTCACGCAAAATCTACTGAACGGATTTGAGTGGAATATGGAACACAAGCGGCCTTATTAATAAACGGGTATTAGTCTCGGACTAGTTACTTCAGCTTTTGTCCTTTTTTTGCTACTGGAATATTTAGCTGGATCGAAAGAGACAAAAGATGGTGTAACTAGTCTAAAGTTAGTTCGTGTTTATTAATAAGGCTGAGATAGTTTATAACCTGGATTAACATGTAGGATACTTTTTATCCGCGGGTGAAACCGCGGGGAGCAGCTAGTAACGTAATAAAAGATTTATGGCGTGATCCGCCTTACCGTTTATTGGTCAAACTATTTCTCGAGTGAAGAGATATGTCGATTTTTATAGCTTATACTTAGCCCTGCTACGGCTGTTTGATTTGCGACTTTTGTGACAATTTTGAATAGCATACGCGCTGTTTCAACTGTCGTCAAGAAACGGAAACAGATTTAGCTACGAAACCTTTTCTAGATCTACTCTCCAACTTTCATTTTGAATGTAGATGAATTAGGCAGAATCTGCACTCTCCCTTTTGCATCCATCCTCTTCCAACTCTAACCAGTCGAAACCTTTCCAATGCTGTAAAGCTAATCAGGCTATAGAATTCAAAAATTTTACGAATGGATTTGTGTTCTTTGTGAGTTCATCTCTATTTGATTTGTATGTTTTTTGGGAAACGTTTTCGAATCCGACACTGAATATGTTGATCAAAAATGGCTTAGCTTATTCTTAGCTGATTTACAGAGAAAGACCAAGTTGATAAGAAAGAGTAGATGTTCAATGCGCTGTACTCCGTTTACTCGTAGTTTCTGCTTAAATTTATGTGATTATAAAATAAGCTCTGCTCTTTATCCGATTAATAAATTGTATTTCCATGATTCTTGAATGTTCAATTCTTTGACGCTTGATTGAATATATATTAGATTGATTCGCATTTCCGTTAAATGTTTACCGTGTATTTTTTACCTTTTATTGTTAAAATATTTAAAAAAAATGATAAAAACCCGGCAGAATACTGTTGAATGAAAAATATAAAGAATAATTTGATTGTTTGAATACGCACTCGCCATCCTTTCACTGAACGAGGCATAGAAAGGTGACCACATAGATGGAACCGGCTTGGTACTTGCGTGGGTTCAATTTCGCAGCTAGGCCGTCCGATTCATTCGGCCCTTTTTATATAACGCCTCGGGGGAAACCGGCACCGCTATTCGCAAATACGAGGTAACTTAACTTCTAGGTATAGAATAACGTGAAATTTTTTGTTCGGGCTTTGCCGTGGCACCAAATTGCTTCCCGTTTCTTAATTTTCGTTTCACATTATTTATGCATGAATTAAATAGAATAAAAAAAACTGTTGCGAGTGAAAATTATATCATGCACATCATTTCAAGGTGGTTGATCTTTTTCTTCTGTTTTATATTTTCAAATTATCGCCTTATCAACTTCTGTCAACAGGAAGGAAATGATCTGCCCTAAATCATTAATGTTCATAGCAATTGTAAAGCAGATCCTTTCCTTCTTTGTTGGCAGACGTCTAGCAGTTTCCGCACGAGCGCCGCTCCTACCCTACACCTTCTGCCTCGCTACTTGGACCCCAGTTGTGATCCCAACGAGACAATACTTGGTTCCATTCTAGCTGTTCCATCGCGATCCGAACTCAACAAACAAGAAGCCAAAGTCAGAAAAGGCGGGAAATTCCGTCCGGACTGGATATCTCTATACCCCTGGCTAAAATACGATATCAATCAAAACAACATGTACTGTACATACTGTCGGAAGTGGTCGCACGAACTTTCAGTTAACAGATCCTCCTTCATAGAAGGCAATTGTAATTTTAGATTGGAAATTGTGAATCATCATGACAAGTGCAAAGCACATCAGTTTTGTGCGAAGCGAGAAATGGCACAGAAAGGAATAGTGCTCAAATAATTATCTTGCCGACCAGGCGACAATTTTGATACTTTAAGTTATGTTAGCTATCTTAAAGTATAGGAATTATTGAACAATTTCTTACAGAAAAATATCTGTGATTGTTGTGATAGATAATTAATAATTATTTGTTTTAAAATAAAGTACTTATAATGAATTTTCCATTATGCAAAGAACATTATATACTTTGAATGACTGGAGATTGAAAAACAGTTTTTCTTTTTTCTACCTCAATGTAGATATAGGTATTCGAAACAAAATATGACATGGCATAATAATAAAACACATTAATATTTAAATTTCTATACTATTTTCTAATTCATTAAAAATTTCAAAATGATAAATAATGATGGCTGGATTGTAAAATTAAATGCATTTATCTGAAATATAGATTATTTTTGTAATGGATTTTGTTTTATTTTTTATTGGCTGTATTTTCTGTGTTTTCGCCCACGTATTTTGAATGTATTTATGCACTATCTATACATATGACCATTCAAAGACACAAATCCAACCACTGGTATTACTAAACACTACATGAACTCGCTGAACTAAACATAAATTAGAAAAATTACCCACATGCAAAAACTACGGATATTCTTTGTGAAAATACAGACAGAACGTGTCTTTTAATTTGGTAGTGTAGTTGATTCAACAAGATTCAACCACTAATAAAGACGTGTCATAAAAACCCTATTACAACGCCTTAGGAATTACTTTTGAAATATCGGCTCGTCGGCAGTGACAATTTTTTTAACAAAATTTTTACAATTATGCACTGCGTACACTAACAAGCTACCCGCGCCGATGATGCAGAAATGGAATACTGAATTTAAAAAACCGATACTTACTGAAGTGTGTATGTAATTATTCTGCTTCATCTACATACAAGATTAAAAAGACGAAGAGTATGGATTCCGAATCGAAACCTTACCAATGGATTGTGAACTAACCTTTTGTCAGCTCCGCTCAGTGCGAAGCCGGAGCGGAATAATAACATACAAAATTCACGAATAGGTTGTTTTTTATCTGAATTTGGCTGTGTTATTACATGCATATAAGAATTATAGTATAGTTAATGAGGAAATGGTTTCCCGCTCGTGGTTCAAATTTTACCATCACAAATTATTCGGTCAACAATTTTAAACTTTTTTAATGCTTAAAACAGTTACAAAATTATACTTACACAATACAGCGGGTCTTCAAATATTTTAAGCAAGTAAAACGATACATCCGATTACAAAAGTCCGGTGAGCTCATGCGTTTAAAACCTATAATTTTATTTAACGCTTCATCCCTAGTTATGAAACGGCATGTGAACCGTTATTTTCGCCTCAGATGTAACTGTGATGCGAATACTGCGCTTGCGCAGATAGGTACAGATGTGCCGTTATTAACTAGAATAAAATGAAAATACCTTCTCGGCTCGGATCATTAACTATAAGAAGATGAAATTTATTGTATTACTTAATACTTTTAAAAACCTAGTTTGATCAATAATGTTATTTTTATTACCTAGTCTCTTAAATTACATTTTAGTGTTTTCTTAATTTGTATGTGTGACAATAACAAGTTTTTCCTCTAGCGTCGATACAAAATAATAGTTCAGAATTATTAATAGATAGTAATAATATCATTGATTATATTAAATTTTTTTGGAGTTAATATGGAAGTCTTTATGGTCTATAAATATCTATAATGCCAATTTATTTAATTTTGTTACATTCTTAAGACAACGTTTCAATTGACACAATTTATTTTCCTTTCAGGCAATGGGAGTCAGTGAAATGGCCTCGATTTTAACTCATCATTCGCTCAACAATGAGTGCAACGATAACGAGCCCATACTCCAACCACAGCCGGACCAGACAGACACCATTGATGGTGAGTGTTGCTCTTATTCCTAACGAAAACCAACCTCAATAACGCACACGCAATTGTTTCATAGATACGGTTTACATGTGTAGTGATGAAACGGTAATGTAAGCAAAATAACAAGTGGTCTCAAATATAATATGGCTTCAAATTATATGTTCCCATAACTATGCATAAATATTATCGCTTATGCATATAACATCATTCAATCTATACAGAACATGGCCTTCAGTGATTGCGAATTTTAAATTAGCTCTCTATTTTTGTTTAACTGCTGTGTGTTACTTATCCAGTTGGTGTTCGTTTAAATATTTTACTTGTTATTGTGTGTAATATTTGTCACTTTTCAATAGCAAAATTTTGAGATTACATCTATTATTCAGGTTTGAAATTAACATATTTGATGCTTTTGAAATAGACAAATATTCTTTGTAGTTTTGTGTGTGTATTGAATAAGCCTAGTACTCACTTCAAATAAGTAAATATATTTAATGAATTATTTATTATTTCATATTAGGTACTTGACATAAACAAATTTAAATAGGTTTGGAATACATGAAGTGAGTGCTTGGACATTTCATAACCCTTGTACATTTGTTTTATATTGATTTGCATATCCACTGATGACATGATCATAATAATGCCTGACTTATCACTTTATTAAAATTTTGTTAACAGCCAGACATTATTGTGGTTATAGTTTTCGTCTAGTCGCATGATTGCACCTGCGGCATGTCATTTGCTTATCGTACCACTTTTGAATGCACTAATCATAAACGCTTTTCAATCTTTTCTTTACGCTTAGTAGATTTCTAACTTTATTTTTGTACGAAGAAATCGGTGTCATAAGATTTCTGGTGGTGATTTGGCGCCCCCGAGGGACATAGGTCGTGCGGTTTATATGTACAAATTATTGGAAATTAGACAGACCCGTTAATTAAGATAGTTGAGTGTAATCTAGGCGGGACTTCTTCCCAATATTATATTATTAATAGTCGAGTGTTCCTAGTATTAAGACTGCATGTACAACTTTGGTTGATATTGCGGTTAGGGTGGTGTTTTGGTATGGGAATGTATTTCGAATGTTGCATATTTTGATAGTGACATTTGGATTTGGAAAGTTGAGCATGCTGATGTCGATCAACATCGCAGTGAACAATTACGTATATTACAGGTGAAAACGACGAAAATATAAAACCTCGAGATCCGTTCGTCCAGAAACATGCGAATGTCGAGAACATAGTTAAGTCGTTTAGCTTAGCATTACAATCCAGGGTCAATACCGCGCCGGAGCCTTGTAACATCTGCGGGAAACTTGTCAATAATAAGAAAAAGCATATGAAATCCCACAATCCCGAGCAACACAAGTGTCCTTTTTGTCCGATCACGCTAACGCGAGCCGACAATCTAAAAAGACATCTCCGCATGAAGCACTGTTCAGTGCTAGGTTCCGATAATATATCGAACATACAGACATAGTGTGAGTTAACTTAGTTGAATTGTGTTGCCTATTTAGCTTAAAGTTACCAATGACCATTTTTTTCTTTATTCAGTTTCTATTTATGGTTTAACTGACCGCGAATTATTGCAATTACGTGAAAAACATACACGAAGCAAAGCCTTCTCACAAAAACTTCTTGCGCACTAATCTACATTACTAACCCTCCAATAGCCATTATCAATTAACATGAAATACTAATTCGTTGGTTCTAACAGTTTCCATTTTGTAATTAGAAATAAGGTGTGTGGTGTGATTATTTGTAATGTAACCTTTCATTATTAATTTAAAGCGAAAGTTGAGTTTAAATCCATGCATTTACTGATCATGAAATATAATTTTGTTCAAAATAAATCATGATTCGTCCAGCATCATAGCTATTGTTTTCAACTGGCTAACGATTATTTAGCTAATTCTGAGTAAATAGGTAACTAGGGAGGGAGGACGCGCCTACTGAATTATATTTATAACATTTTTTTCCTTAAAGAAGTTTTGGGGCCCTAAATTATTTGACTTCGCTTAACGCTTATTGTCTTTTGCAAACACCGGGACTGAAGATTTAGCATGCCCTCCGAGGCACAGTAGCGCACGTAAATATAACTTAACGGTAAATACGAGTCATCCAAGTACAGCGAACTTTATTTAACTTTACTGACCAATTACAAAAGGCTAGTTCAGCTTCGCCTTGAGCGCTACAAATAAAGATACTTAACAGTTAGTTTTTTTGAAGCTACTCTTTATTATTTGTCATTACTTTATTAATCTTGACAGCCTCGGTCGTGTGACGGTTGAGCTGGTTAGCTCATAACCCCATAGCAGGACAAGTAATTGTGCACCGAAAAAATACGCATATACTTGAGTCTGGGTGTTGTAGGGCCACGGCCCTTGTAGTTCCTAGGTCCCTACAGGGAATCCTAGTATTATTATTACTACTACTAGGTTTCACTTATTTGCCAAATGCTATACGATGTTATAGGAAGACGATAAATAATCGGTCCACAACCTAGCTACATGTTACATCAACATGAACTCGCAAATAGATTAACACCCAAAAATAACTAAAGCAATATTATGTTGGACGTAAGAATGTCATATAAAACAATTTCGCTTTTAAATTAATAATTTTATTTTGATATAATAAATTGTGTTTGAGAACTTTTCACCCAAACATTGTAATGTACCTTTTATATTAATATTAACATGTACCTGTATTATACCAATCAGCTCATTGCTGTAAATGAGATTATTAAGGGTTTATACAAGGTTTATAATCAACTCAATTGATAAACTTGCAACATTGCAGCACAGTTCAAATATACCGTTAAAGCTTTTGTCTGATTGCTATTTTGATTTGTCCAATTAAGTCCATACAATAATCAATTCAAAATCTGCCATTCTAATCTCGTCTAGTGGAAATTTAGAATTTATTTACCATCACACACTAAATGCATCGAACTGGTTAAAGAAATCTGAACTGAATAAAGGAACAGTTTTCCAGTTAACTATTAATTTACCATCTAGTACATTGTCAATTGAGATGTTTATAATACCAAATCAAATGTACTGAAGATGTAACGATCTCTTGTAGTTCCTCGTAGGTTATTTTTTATTATTATTACGGTGCCTTTCAACCTGGTGCCCAAGACTGATATTTTGCTTTTGTGATTAGTTGTATACCTCTTAATTATAATTTATTCTCATTTACTTTAAACCTTCGACCTAATTAATATTCTTGTGTAAGTTTATCGTTACTGTGTGGTTGTTGCAAATATATACCTTTATTTATACCACTTTTCTTTTAATTTCATCCTCTATCCATGCTTTATTTATATATGGCAGACCTATTTCTCTCTAAACCGCCTTACGCATACAGGCTTGGTGAAAGTAAATTAACAAGTTCTCATGCAGAAAACAACACTAAAATTAACAAACACCATTTCTTCCGTATCATCGATTCATTTATGCATGAATCTCCATTAAATATCTATTCCTTCGTTAACGATTAATAATTTTTGTTTCGAATATTTTAAATTTTGTATTCAGGTAATAACGCTTTTAAATAAATAGAGCTAGGTGAAGCATAGTACAGCGATAACGATTACTCAATATCCAAGCTTTCAATAGTGCTAAAATTGGACATAGATCTATCGCTCCTGTTTAAAGCAACCTAGCGTTAAGTGCATCCGCATCCGCAATGTGCGGGTAGTTGGTTCGGGCGCGTCGACCCGGCTCCGGTCGCGGTCGGCGGCTGACCCCTCTGGCTGGCTGGTTGCAGGCTCGAAGGGCTGGCACATGCGGCTGACGTTCGAGCGAGTGGCCGGCGCGCTCAACCTGCACCGGTGCAAGCTGTGCGGGAAGGTGGTGACGCACATCCGCAACCACTATCACGTGCACTTCCCGGGGCGGTTCGAGTGCCCGCTGTGCCGGGCCACCTACACGCGCTCCGACAACCTGCGCACGCACTGCAAGTTCAAACACCCCGCGTACAACCCCGACACGCGCAAGTTCGAGCCGCCCGCGCCGCCCGCGCCCCTCGCGCCCCCCGCGCCCCACGCGCCCCTGTTTGCCAACCACCTGGACGCGGGCTTCGACTGATCGCCGTGGTGGCGCCGCGACGCTCCGTGAGCGCCGCGCCTCGCGCCCGCCTCGAGACCGCTTCCTACTTAGGATTAAGCTGAAGTGCTAACGGGCTGGATAGTGCTCGGTATTGTCACGGTTGTGCGCTCGACTTGCCCCACTGTATCATAACTTGCATAGGTATAAGAATCGCGTCAGGAATGTACCTACTTGTATCGATGTTACTGAACGATGACTCGAAGCGTTTAAGGTAGATAAGCAATTTTTTTTTCTATACCAATCGCTATACGGGAACGGGCAAAAGCAATAATATGATGTTAATTTTTATTACCATATTATTTTTTATATTGTAACGATAGGAATATTAAGTAATATACATTTTATCGAGTAGCGGTGCGACCGCGAAGTGATGCTGGCTATAGGGCCCGCAACGGGCCTTCATTTCTTGTTATATTTATTCATTAGATAGGAAATTATGAGTTTCCTGTAGCTAATTGTATTTATGTTATTATTATCATTATATTATAAATCCTGGGTGGTATGGAACGACATCGGAGGAGGATATTTGGGGACTGGCAAGAGATTGTGATCTGTCGTTAGTCAACGACATATAAATATTGACTGAATCTCAGTGTAGATGCATTTTTAACTCTATGAGGCCTTTGCAGATGGATAATTATTAAGGATTTGTGATGTATTAAAGGATAGCGCCTAAGGAAACATACGAAAAGATTTTTTATACTAGACTAGTTGATCTATTTACGGAGATTGTTTTTTTTATACTTAGATATATTTTATTGTCTGATTTCATATACTTTATATTTATATAACTATATAATATGTTTTATTAGTGTTGTTTGTTTTGAATTGATTTATGTAAGTAACGTTGATTTGAGTAATGAGAAGCCGGCGCGGCGCTCCGTGCCGCGGCGATCGGTGCTCGGGGTCACTGACCTCGCCAATCAATTAATGTAAGATACGACGAAACGTTTCAAGGTTGCGCATTTAGTAACTAATATTGGCATTCTACGATTGGGACTAACCTAGCGTTTATGTATGTATTTTTCAATTAAGATTTAAGATTGTTACATTTTTAGCTAAACTTTTAGAGTGGTACGGTAACTGAAATGTGATAAAATGGAATGGTGCTAGAACCAAGAGTGTTAACACGCTACGATTCGACTCCTACTATAATATATAAATGTTTTAATGGTTAGTTACTTTGCATTAAACGTAAGGCATCTAGCATCCGGTTGAGGTCGCCACTGTCTGGTCAACGGGTAATAAGCATGGATCGTAACAAGCCGACGAGATTACAGTATCACTCGACATTTTATCTTCATTTTTTCAGAGATCTAAAATTTACTAATCAAATATTAATAATTATACGTATAAGACGCGATTATGAATCTGATCCTTGCCTACCAAATATGAGAAGAGTAAGAACGAAGGTGTTAGGATAACCGCATCCGATACCGACCCGCGTTTCGCAACGTTGTAACGGCGATAGTGCTGTTTGTAGCTGTGAAAATGCAATTCCACTTGTGCAATTTTTGAAAATAGTCATAACTCATACTTAGCTAGATTATATACAATTGTCTATTGAATATAGGGGCCCACTCGAATGTAAGCACGAAGCTCCTAAGTCCCTGTAACTATAGTCACCAAACTTCTTCCACAAAGATTTTATATTTACTTTAAGAATATCAAAGATTTTATACTTACCTAACGTTCGATATCCGTGGGCGCTTATTATTTGAATAGCATTTCATACTCAGTGCAATATTACTAGTTATTTAATTACGTAACCAAACTAAAGGATATTTTAAAATATATAATTATTATCATGAAGAAAGAGAGTAACTACCTATTTGTATTAATACATAAGTGAACTACTCCTATTTTTATTTCTACTTAGTAAATGCAGTTTGTTTGGGTTACGGCGATGTACAGGTTTTATAGCTGGTAATATTAAGGTTAGCTTGTTTACCTCTGCCAATCGTAATAGTTATGTACTGTTTAATAATTTATTGTCGCGCAAGTTATCGTGTATTGTTGACATAGATCATAGCTATCCGATACGGGTCCCACGCCTCGCCAGTGCGAGTGAACCGCTGGGGTCGCGCCTTGCCTCTGCCCTGGCACTGCCACTTGCTGGCATTGCCTTTGCCCTGGCACTGCTTCTCACTGGCATTGCCGCCGGCATTGACACTGCCAATGACAGTAGGGCGATGCTCGACCCCGCGTTTACGCCTCATCTAATCATGAATGCATTTTTATATTACTATCACTCGAGACCAATTTTTAATATTGAATTTGCTATAGCAAATCGATTGATTAGATCATAGAATATTATTTTAGATATTTTAGGTTAGGATACTATGATAGTGTCTGGCCAGAATATTTTGGAGTATCACATCGTTTGGCTCAGAAAATATCTACCTTTGATCTCTTTTCAGCTTTCAAAAAGTACGCAACTTAATAATTTTAATAACGGTGACCACTTTGGACTTAATTGAAAGCTAACTTTATGCCATACGGAATTTAAACATAAGGTTAACGAATTACTAAATTTAGTCTTATGAAATTGAGGTCTTGTCGACCTAGTCACTTGTTTGGCCAATCTATTGAATATTCCAATTTATTGTATATAAAAATTTACATGAATATGACAAGGATGTGATCTACCATTTGAAATCAATGGAGTGCAGGACGAGCTCTAAAGTTATTTCAGGATAGCGATGGTCTAGTTATGTTTATTTTGTTCTTAACATTAGCCAATTTGTTATAGTGCGTATATCACAATAGTGTAATACTAATAGGGAGGGGGTGTCAAATCTCGTACCTACCATCGGACCTGTTATACTTTTACAAGAAATTTTATGAACCATTTGTTGTTTATGAATATTTTGTTTTTAATGTATTGGTTTGATGCCTCCGTTAAAAGTTTAATTTAAATAATTTTGTTTCGTGCAAGCGGTTAATGCAATTTTTATTTTCACATTGTTTGATGTTACGTAATGCAATTTTAACATGTTGCAAACTCCTGCATTTATCTGTTGTATTTATTACTAATTTTTACATTAAATTGTGGTATGTTACAAATCCGTGTAGTTTCAGTTGTGCGTTTCGCACGCCACACCCCCTCGGTCGTTGTTGCAGAGCGCGCGGTCGCGGCGCCTCCGTACTCGTACCACTCGATGTTCGCGGCGGCCGGCGACAGCGCCGCGCTGTGGCGCTGCAAGTCGTGCGGCAAGGAGGTCTCCAACCGCTGGCACCACTTCCACTCGCACACCGCGCAGCGCTCGCTGTGCCCCTACTGTCCGGCCACCTACAGCCGCATCGACACTCTGCGCTCGCACCTGCGACTCAAGCACGCCGCGCAGCTCCTCAAGCATTAAGCCGCGCGACGCCACTCGACCCCGACCGCACTACCACCACACACTTAACTTTTAAACGCACGTTTTCGTGCATTTATTGATCGTTTTTAGATCCTGTTATACGACGCGTTACCTTTATTGCTTAACTGACAGGGTAATTGTAACAAGTACGATGTAAGCTCGAAAGTAATCTCTTTAGAATGTAACTGTGACGCCGATTTTTAACCTGTTCTCTAGACGCCGGGCGCCGCGTTAGAAAGTAACCGCGAGCAGTCACTGATCTTGTAGGATGTATTCTGTGTTAACGTAACCCTTGAATATTTATTCGGTGTTCATTTTGATGTCTGTATGAATTTTTAATTGACGTGAAACGTTGACAGTAGGTTTTCGTGCTTACTGTGTGGGAAAATCGTTAGTGATGTCGCCCGTATGTTGAATTCGTAGGCAACATTACACGCGACTTATTAGAATTTAAAAGAATGAGATGTAAAGACTGAATTGACAACAACTTGTGATTGATGCTAAGGTTGGAGACGCGTGATGATTGTATTACTCTGTAGATAAATTGGCTTATAATTTTAACGTTAGATAGGAAAATATCACGAGGTAGGTACTTTAAAAAAATACGTGTTCAAAATTCAAATTAACAACACGATCAAATACGATTAGTTTTTACTAGCGTAACTTTGGAGTTATATTTTTGTATAAAATATTTGTCTGCAAGTACCTAGAGCATTTTACTAGGTAGATCTTAATGTGGATGACGTAGATAGAGTCATTAATTATATACACTTTGGAAATAGCAACTTCGCTTATAAGGAGATAACCTAGTAACGTACTCGTGCAGCAGAGGCAAGGCGGCTAGTACCTAACCATAAAGTTTTAAAAGTAAAGAGTTTAGTTACGCAAATAAGCCCGAATTTAAATACGCAGCTAAAATTCTGAACTATGTTTTCGTTTCACCTAGAATTGAGTTGAGGGTTCTTCAATAAATTAGGCGTAGTTAACATGTAAATTTTTGATGCATAATACAATATTATGTCTGCTTATATTTAAACTGAGTTTTTGACCAAGGGAAATTACACATAATATACTCTTAAAATGTAAAACGTGTGCTTGCTATCAGTACATTCCCTTGATCCGAAAACTCGGCAGAATTAAAATTAAGTGTATACACGAATTTACCAAACATTACATAGGTAATTTTACAGTAAGTACATATATATTTTTTAGCTTATAATGGTCCAAAAGCGTTCGTGACTAAATTGTACTGTATAACGCAATGTTTAACCACGACTGTAATGATAACTGTTTTCATGAATCTCATTCAATTTTCATTCATTCATGCTCGTTCTAGTCAGTATTATCGATGTAGTTAGGTGTAAGTGACACCCTTTGATGTCATAAGTCCCAATCTAAGAATGTAGGTGTAATGATTGTGATCTGTCTGTGTTTCTCTTATTTCTATCTAGTCATCTATCTGCTTGACTGTTTTTTTTTTAACATACAATAGTTCCCGTATTGTCGCTTTTTTATTTTCCATACTTCGTGTCAAACACATTTTTTAGATTACCAATTTGATCACTTTGAATATGTAATGTTTCCTTATTCAATATTGATAAAAATGGACGTTTAAATAATAACCACTAGATTTTTAAGAAAATATCAATGATTCGGGTTGTAAATAAATTCATAAATGTATCAATTTTACGAGTTTCTTTTAAAATTACAAATAACGCATCAGATCCAAATAATAATTTATTGCACATAACATTATGTAAATTATATCTAATGGCATGCAAAAATACAAAGAACTCATTTACACATTGCACAATTATCACTACATAGGACCTTATATTTATAAACGTTAGTTAAATTTAATCAATGCTCGAAAGTGCCCAGTCTCGTAACATTTCACGTCAGCGAGAAGTTGACGGAACATTTTAAGCATCAGATATTAAGCACTATGATTAATTTTAACTAGTGTTCATAAATATAAGGCTGTTAAAGATTAAATAAATTACACTATACGCACAACTACCTTGACTAACAAAGTCGAACGGTTCGTTAAACACACACTACTTAAATATAAGTCTTATGACTACAACATTGAAATAAATTGAATTAAACATGGCAGGATATGGCAAGTTTAATTCGTATCGACACAATATGCAGAACTCAAACAATTTATGTGTGGCATAAGAATTAGTAAAACGAATACAAAAAATGGGCGGGGCATAGCAGGTGTGTCATCTTTGTGTCACTAATTCATCTGCACATAATTTGAAATAAGAGTTCATCATTTAACACAAATAGATAATTATTATACTACGACTCTGATCTGCCTGTGCTAAATATTAAAGTTTGCGACCATCTTCTGTGTAAAAATAACTTTCGCATCTTGTTACGGACTATCTGAATTCTGAATAATGATGATGCAAAATTTCGAGTATCACAGTTTTATATTCTATATCTAGTAATATATTTTTACAAACATAATACGACCGCAAGTCGTAAATAAAAGCAGCACAGATTCGAAAATTATAAGTAGTACTAAAAAGAAATTAATGCATCGTAGGCAGCAGTCTCATTTTCTGATTCCAAACATCGAATGATACAAAAAAATCTGAAGGCAACGTGGATGTGCACGGGTAAACTTTCCGTACCTACCGTATTTGATGAATTTTGTGGTAGAATTTCCATACTACCTAACTTGTCACAAGCACAGATTAAAAGAAAAGAGTGGTATTGAACTCCTCTCTCTTCTCTATATTGGTTCACGGAAAATGCAGATGTTAGATTTGTATAAAACATGGCCACTGAGACTAATACGTTTGATGCCTTGCAAATATCCAACTAAAACTTACTCATCGCGCAATCTCTCGACTTTCCCACTATCTCCAGGAGACTCTACAATAACGCTGGCTTCACTGAGATCGCTCAACTGTCTCTTGTCCATCTCTGCACTGTTCTTCGGTATGTCCGCGCCGGAAGCTTCATTGGAATCTTCATCGTCTTCCTCCGAGTCCATTTGCTCGGAGTCTTGCTTGCTCTTGTTCTTCTTAAATTCTTCCTCCATTTCTTTGAATTTGAGCGTCAGGTATCTGTAAAATGTATACCAGAGTGTAAGTAAGTATTATAAGAAATTTTAGGAGACGTAAATGAAAGCTACTTGTTAAATAATAAAACACTGATCTTAGAAAAGTAATACGCGAAGTGACACGAAGTGAGACCATATTGTATCTTAGGGAGTGGTTAAATTATGTAAAGGTATAAGACGAAGCAAATGCAGAGACCAAAGTAACTTGAGTTACAGATTAGTCAAACTAATTAAAAAAATAGTTCGTAGGATAAAGTAAGTTTGTCCTGCGAACTATAAAGGATTTTGAAGTGTGTTTTTCACAAAAATAAACCTACTTATCGACCAGGGGCCCGCTGTAATCCTCGGGGAACTTCGGTGAATGAGGCAAGATGTACTTATACAAGCTTTCATTCAGCACGTAGAGCTGAGTGGTAGAGTCGCAGCGCACGTTGAACCACCAGTCGCAGGTCAGACCCGCCTGAGAGAAGATGGTGCCGTTGGGACAGAGGAATGAAGCTTGGCCGCCATTGAGGTCACAGTAATGCCACACCTGCGTGAAACAAGAAACTAGGGTAAGTTGATGTTTCAAATCATCACTATTATTACCTAGACTAATACGAACCTACCTTGGGCATAATGCAATCTCTTTCCAAAAACACTTAATAACAAAAACATTAGCGCCCTCCAGTAGTTTAGGTATCAATTATTAAAATTACTATTTCAGTAGTATATTACAGTAGGTAGATATGTTTTAGGCAACTTCCAAAAGGAACGACTGCCTAGACTTCAATTTGAGCCAATTATTTTTTAGTTTTTAGGCATCTTTTATCTTGTAGGAAGGTGTAGTCGTTATCCAAAGAAAGTATAAACTGTACCTTCAAGAATTTAGGTATGGTAAGAAAAAGAAAAAAAAGCAAGTAGGTCTAAGAGAAACTTGAATGTCGCTATGCCTATTAAGTATACATCCTTTACGAGCTGGTCCCGTAATAACTCAATTTCCACAAATGCAAAATGCATCACATTAATGTAACAGCACACCAACAGTTGGGCGACCTACTTTCCTTTTGTCAGAGATTTTTATGGTTTCGAAATGCGTTGCATATTTGAGGTGCTCACCTGGCAACGCGTTTCAGTGTCAGCGAAGAATCCCTTGTATCGTTGAGTCTTACAGTCGAACCGGGTTTTAGGGATCGTACCGAGGACAGGGTAGTCGATGCCTGGTCGTCCAGGAGTACCGCCTTCGTCGTCTGATGTCACTGGTAGAGGAAATTGCTGGCTACTCCCTCCACCGAATGGACGATCATCTGCAGTGTGAAAATTTAAGATGGCTACATCTTTAGGCGGATTTCAAGTTTAATAGGCAATTAGGTTGTACTTAGTTTCTTATGTTATACCAAATTCATCTAGAGGTATAATATAAAATGTAGTTTTTAACGGTATAATGCTGTTGGTCCATAGTCTATACCAACCTTTACAGCGTCACCGGGCGGTTTACAGCGACAACGGGCGGATATAAAATGTCGTCTATGTCACAGTAGGTATTAGTATGCTCTACGTTAGGGTATTATTAGACTCTACTTCTACTACTTATTGAAATCCATTCAGGCCTTACAGAGCTGTCTTATTTTAAACTCGCTCTTATTTCAGTTTTATATTAAGACAAATATTCTTACCGTCCAAATGTTGTGAAGGAGTATTTACTTGAGCAAGATAAGGCTCCTCATGTAACTCCGGATCGATAATTTCTGTGTTCGGAACAACTGTTAACTTGGGGTGTTGTACCACGTTGGAAGCTACAAACGGCTTAGGTGTACTTAATAATGGTGTAGCTAACGCTTCATCAGACTGTGATGTTTTCAAAGTATTCAGAACTTGCAATAATGTCCTGATCGAAGAAGCTACGTTTTCTCTCGTAATTGGTCTAGGAATAGACTTATTAATTTGCAGGGAATTTAACAATGTTGCCAATGTAACTGCTGCCGGTGATGTCTCTTTCGAAGGTTTATGTGTTGGCGGATCAATGACATATTGGTAGTAGTTTGGTCTCGTGTCAGGTGCAGCAGGTAACGGCTCTACGAAAGAGTGCTTCTCTGTTTCATGATTTGATTCAATAGGTGTTGATGTTGACGAGTATATTGGAGCCTCCGTGGTATATTCCGGAGGACTAACAATAGGTTTAAAACCACTCTCGATTACCGGTTCCGCCACTACTGCTTGAGGAGGTCGCTGCTTCTCATAATAAATCTCGGATACGATAGCCGGTTGTTTTCGTACTGGTTGAGAATTACCGCTGTCGTAAGTAAACGGAGGGCGAACTGGTCTTGGTTTTACATAGAGCTCCTTTGGCACTAATACAGAATAGATCACTGGTTTTCTTGGTTGAAAAATGTTATCATTGTCAGGCATTTTTTGCTCGTATTGCACTTTTACAGGTGATTCGTAAGGAAGTTTTGATGGGTTATGCTCATAAACCACTTTTTCTGAAGGTTGCTCATAAGACACCGTGACCGGAGGTTGGTCATAGTTCAGTTTTACCGGACCGGTTTGCTGGTAAGGTTCTTTAACTGAGATATTGTGCTCATAAGGTATCTGTAACGGGGCTTGTCCATACGAAACTTTTACTGGTGGAGTTTGTTCGTAAGGCACCAACTTGTACTTTGGGCTCTGCTGTTTTCCTGAGAGATAGTATCTAATGTTGGGTAACTCCTCGTGATACGGGTTTACGAAAGGCCTTTTAGTTGACACCGTAAATGCGGTGCTAGGAGATTTAGCTGGCAATTTCTGGATAATTCTGCCAGAATTGTAATCATAAACTGGAAGGTCCAGAAGCAGAGGATTAAAATGTGGTGTAACTTTGCTGGGAGTTTGGTAAACAGGCACCCCGTCTTTGTAGTATATTTTCGTTGGGTTTGCTGACGCAATGTTATATTGAGTTAGTCTATTCCCTTGATACCTGGGAATATTTCTTTGTGAATAGTAAATTTTCTTAGGTTGTCGTTGATTAGCTAGTTCTTTTGCTTCTACTATCTGAGCTTTCTCGACCTCCACATTTCTCGTACTTTCAGTAGTCGTTGTAACTAAATCGTTGGCGTAATAAAATGTCATGTACGGAATAAGTCTTCTATATCTTTCGTTTAGATCTAACTTTGTATTATTTAAATTAATTTTTCTGCTCTTCTCATAATTGCTTTTTGCAGTTGCTATTTCTCTTGATTTAGGCGTGATTGGGACGAATCCTTTCTGTACATCCACCATCATCCCTCCGATCATCTTTACCTTAGGACTGTTTCCATTTGATGAAATAGTGACCGCATCGACGACAGCTGGTACGACTAGAACAAACAGATACTATTTAAAATTATAGACTATACAGGATAGAATTATATTGTGTTCGTGAAATAATTTCTCAAGCTCGGTAAGACAATGCACGCGTCGAGGTCGTAGGTGCTTTTCAACTTGACATTGAGCTCAATAAGCCGTTTAGTGTGTTTTATGAGTATTACACACGTCAAGTGGCTTGTATACTGCATTATGGCATAGGAAATAATAATTTAAAGTAGGCAGTCGGATGAAAAAGAATACGGTGCGCAGTCATTTCATTGAAGGTAGGTATGTAACGCGTCCATATTCGGCACTCCTCAAGATAAAAGACACGTTACGTATGATCGGCCAGTCAGTCCATCGCATCACTTTCATATCATTGTGAAATAATTAACCGCCTCGCCTTTATGCGTAACGATGAATACCTTTTAAAGTAAAAGGCCTCTAGACCATTTAAACACCGAGATCGCAGTTAATTAATGGATATCATGGATTACTTATATACAAGCACAATGACGTATTCCCTTTCACGATATGAATTCTTAGGCAAACAGTGTCTAATAAATCTTTAACTTGCCTAAGAACCTAGGTTATGAAAGTGTCTCTACCGGTTCCTTGATGAACGATTTCATAGATTATATGAACACTTTATTATGTAGGTACTACCTATTAAATATCGCGTTGAGCCACAGAATAAATAATAAGTAATACTAGTTGAAATATAGGTAGATATAGTATTTATTGGTCTATCGTAAAATGAACATACATTAAAGTTATGATATTAGTGCCCGTCTGAACTAGAGAGCTAGCCTAGCTAGTCCTAGCTAGAGAGGCAAGTGCAAACTTATGAGCTGTCAAACTGCACAGACGGTCATTAGAATATCAATACTTAGTATCATATTTACCTACAAAATCACAAATAGCGTATAACACTACTCCGTCCAAAACAACTATTAATATCTGGTTTAATAAATACCAATGTGATCGATAATAAGCCAAAAATTAAACGGATAACATTGAATCTAACGAAAATGTATAAGCTGGTAAAAATATTGATGAGATGTGTCATTATGACCAATTTAGTATCGTATATCATCTTTTATATATATGAGTCTAATAAAGTTTTGATTATAATTTCGTCACACCCAATATTATATCGTCATGCAAATGATTCCGGAGATTCTTTAATGCAGTACATATTATGAAATAGAAGCTCCCAGCGGCTTTATCCGTGATAACCCGTATTTCCGCGGAAACTCAATTTATATATATAATAAAAAAAGGGATAAAAAGTAACATTGATCTCGGTAGTGTCAGCAATCTGTGAAATAGCGAATATGCACCAAGGCGAAATCGGTTCATTCGATTTAGCACGAAAGCGACGGGGATACTTTAGCACAAAACACTCTATGTGGGACGTCAGTGTAGGATTGCAGGCCATATCACTCCCATTTAGAATTAGAATTAGGGATACTTTGGCAGTTAACGAAACTAACGTGTATGATCCAGTCTGTACAGGGAAATATAAAATGTTGGCAGTTTGTTGCTTTTGTAGCTATAGCCTAATTAATAATATTTGTTAATGACAATCGCGGTCAGAGTGCATTCGTTCCATCAAATTTTATTTTTTATGTTAATGACGTCACGAGCTAATTACGTTAAGCGATAACAGTTGGAGTGACACTCGGAACTCTAAAATAATGAGTTTCACGGGACACTCACTGCGCACGTCATCCTGAGACATCAGCACAGTCTAACAATAAGATTATTAGACCGCGAGATCAGCTAGACGATCACGGAACTTGACTGCAACTGATAAAACACACATTTGTATGGGTTTGACAGTTATAAAGTCTCATTTGCCCAGTAATTTCACAGCTACATCATCATCATCATCATCAGCCTATATTAGTCCACTGCTGGACATAGGCCTCTCCCAAGGCACGCCACTGAGCCCGGTCTTCGGCTCTATTTTTCCAGTTATTCCCAGCTACCTTGCGTATGTCATCGCTCCATCTCGCCGCAGGTCGTCCTACACTACGTCTGCCGATCCGCGGTCTCCACTCCAGAACACGTCTACCCCAACGGTTGTCGGTTCTTCGGCAGATATGACCAGCCCATTGCCACTTCAGCTTGCTAATTCGCTGAGCTATGTCGGTAACCTTAGTTCTCTGGCGAATAGTTTCGTTTCGGATTTTATCCCGCAGAGATACTCCTAACATAGCTCTTTCCATAGCTCGCTGAGCGACCTTGAATTGATGGACTAGTCCTACCGTGAGTGTCCACGTTTCGGCTCCGTAGGTCATGACTGGTAGGACGCACTGGTTGAAGACTTTCGTCTTAAGACTTTGCGGGATGGGCGATGAGAAGACTCGGCGAAGCTTCCGAAATGCTGCCCAGCCCAGCTGTATCCTTCTTTTGGCTTCACTCTCGAAATTGTTTTTCCCTAGTTGGAGCGTCTGCCCTAGGTAAACGTTCTTCCTAACAACTTCAAGAGCTACTCCATTTATGGCAATCGGTCTCGGAACAACGTGCTCGTTGAACATGACCTTGGTTTTATCCAAGTTCATCCGTAGACCGATGCGTAAAGAAGAATCAGCTAAGCCGTTCAGCATCCGTTGTAACTCCTCCAACGATTCAGCCATTATGACGATGTCGTCTGCAAATCGCAAGTGAGAGATGTACTCGCCATTTATATTGATGCAACAACCCTTCCAGTCCAGCGTCTTAAACATATCCTCCAAAGCGTTTGTGAACAATTTCGGGGATATAACATCCCCTTGTCTCACTCCTCGACGCAGTTGGATATGTTCAGACGGCTGGTTTTGTAATTGGACGGTCATCGTTGCGGCATCATACAGGCATCTCAGCACTTCGATGTATCGCCAATCGACTTGGCATCGCTGTAAGGAGTCCAGAACAGCCCAGGTTTCAATAGAGTCAAAGGCCTTCTCATAGTCCACAAAAGCTAAGCACAGGGGTCGATTGTACTCTTCGGTCTTCTGTACAATCTGCCGCACTGTGTGGATGTGGTCTATGGTGCTATATCCGCTACAAAACCCGGCCTGTTCCGGAGGTTGAAACTCGTCAAGCCTTCGCGCTAGACGATTCGTGATGACCCTAGAGAACAGCTTGTAGACATGGCTCAGAAGCGATATGGGTCGGTAATTTTTCAAAAGGGTTTTATCACCCTTTTTGAAAAACAAAACGACCACGCTTCTATTCCATGCCCTCGGAGTTCTCCCAGTAAAGAGGACAGAGTTAAAAAGCTCCTGCAACTCACTAAGTACTGGAGCTCCTCCAGCTTTCAAGAGCTCAGTCGTAACTCCATCCTCACCTGAGGCTTTTCCATTTTTAAGCTGTCTAAGAGCCATCACGATCTTGTCCTGGCTGACTTCAGGCAGCTCTTCTGTGTAGTGGCGTGTTAAAGTGGCTCTACAGTCCTCTGAATCGGAGTCAGGTCGAGAAGCATGTGATGCGTAGAGTTGGCTGTAAAAATCTTTAACTTCCGAAAGAATCTCCGGCTTTGAAGAGATGACTGTCCCCGTGGACGTAGTCAGCTTCGTCAGGTGGCTTCTTCGAAGTTGCTGGACGAACACTTTTGACCCCCGATTCTGCTCTATAGCTTTTTCAATTTCGAGCGTATTGTAAGATCGGAGGTCACGTCGTACCAGCTTTTTAATTGTCTTATTGAGTGCCCGCTGATGTTCTGACGAAGTAGACTCGGGGTTTATACGTCGTTCCTCTATAAGCTTCAGAGTATCTCTCGAAAGTTTAGATTTTTTGCCAGTACGCTGCTTTGCACAAAACTTCGCGCCTTCTTCCCTGAGGACATCCACCACTTGCTTAAACATCAACACTTGCTTGCATCACAGCTACAGTGTCCTTCAAACTAGAACACAGTATAGTGCTTGCACACTACTTGCTTGGCGGCTGAATAGCTGGCAAAACAGTGGTACCTACCTAGACGAACTTTGCAGTAAAGTCCTACCAAAAACATATTAGGTCTTTACCTATGAAATTGCCGTTTTGTTTGAAAAAAGTTGAAGTATTTTTTTTTCGAACTTATTTATTTCTTTTATTCAAAGTAATCACCCCTGCAATCAATGCATCTTTGCCAACGCTGTGGCAGTTTATGGATGCCCTACTTGAAAAAATCAGCAGGACGGGAGACAACAAACTCTTCAAAGGCGTTTTGTACTGCCTCTCGGGAATTGAATTTTTTTCCCGCTAAAAAGTTGTCCAAATTTTGGAAAAAGTAATAGTCGGTAGGCGCAAGATCTGGTGAGTATGGCGGATGAGGGAGAGCTTCCAAACCCAACTCATGCAGCTTAGAGACGGTCTGTTGTGCAGTATGGGGTCGCGCGTTGTCGTGAAGTAGCAGTGGAGACGACCGATTGACCAAAGCTGGTTGCAGACGTGCGAGTTTCGCCATCATTGTGGTCAGTTCTTCAATGTACACATCTGCAGTAATGCTCTCGCCGTTTTGTAAAAAGCTATGATGAATCACACCAGCACTAGACCACCAAACTGTGACCATCACCTTTCTAGGGGTCATTTTTCGTTTTGCACATTGCTTTGGTACCGAACCAGGATCTAACCAACTTGCTGAGCGCTTTCGATTGTCAAAAAGAATCCATTTTTCGTCGCACGTAACAATTCGGTTCAAAATTCCTTCATTTCTGTGCCTGTTAAGCAGCGCAAGGCAAGTCTCGACGCGTACGTTGCGCTGGCGATCGTTAAGTTCGTGGGGCACCCATCTATCAAGCTTTTTTATCTTGCCAATCTGTCGCAAATGGACCAATATTGTTTTGATACTAACATCAAAAGCTGCTGCCAGCTCAGCTGTAGATTGAGATTCATCAGCTTCCACAATCGCCTTTAATTCATCATTGTTGACCAAAGTTTCCGGACGACCACGAGGCTCATTTTTCAAGTCAAAATTCCCAGAACGGAACCGAGCAAACCAATAACGGGTTGTTCGTTCGTTTGTACAGTTCTCTCCGTAAACTTCGTTGATGTTACGTGTCGTTTGTGCCGCGTTGGTGCCACGACGGAACTCATATTCCATAATTACACGAAATTTCAAAGTATCCATTATGAGAAAAAATGTTGAAATGTAATGAAAATACAACGCTAATCAATAAAAAAAAGACTTATATTGTAAATAGAATGTCATATTTTTAAAACAAAATTAATTTGAATTTAGAATTCATAGCCAATCAAAACTTTTTTTGTTTGAAAAAGTCTGTACTGCAATACGGCAATTTCATAGGTAAAGACCTATTATTTGACAAAAAATGCACCTCATTCCATACATAGAATCCACCATATTTAGGGTTGCGTAGTACTACAAAAACCCCTTATAAGTTCGTCATGTCCGTTTGTGTATAGTTTATCTATACCTAGGCGAATAAATTAACTGCACTTACTGCAAGTATATTATTAGGTACCCACTCGGATGCCTTCATCCGAGTGGGTACCTAATAATTAGCCTGCACCATTAATCATGTAATTGCAGCATGTAACCTTGATTTAACAGACATTCGATTGTAAAGCATTTATCGCCGAGACACGTTTTTCCACATAACATCCGCTAATGGTTCAAATCAAAACAGTTGTTAAAGAATCTAAGAAACCAAGAGCTTAATATAATGATTATCTATTTTATTTATTAGGTAGTAGGACTTTTCTGCAAAATTCGTATAAGTAAGTACCATCGCTTTGCCAGCTATTCTGCTGTCAGGTAGTAGTGTGCAAACACTAGTGTATCCCGGTTTGTAAGGCACGAAGCTAGTGAATTTACTTGGTAATGAGACTTTAAGATCCAATCTCAGTCTTGGAATCTTATTACTAACAAGCTTCTGCCCGCAGCTTCGACCGCGGCGGCGTGGCCTATGGGAAAATAATTCAACCACCCATTTCACCCTCTTAAAGGTGGAATTTCGAAAAATCCTTTCTTAGCGGATGCCTACGTCATAACATCTACCTGCATGCCAAATTTCAGCCCGATCCGTCCAGTGGTTTGGGCTGTGCGTTGATAGATCACTATGTCAGTCAGTCAGTCAGTCACCTTTGATTTCTATATATTTAGAGATAGAAGAAGAAGATAAACATAAACTAATAGTAGTACTCTTATTTAGTAACTAGTAATCTTATTTAGATTGTGCTGATGTCTCAGGATGCCGTGCGCAGTGCAGTGTCACGTGAAGCTTTACACTAGAGCTCCGAGTGACAATGCCACTGTTATGGGCGATCGTGTCACTTAACATCAGGTGTCGTTCACCTGATGTTAATTGACACGACCTGTGTGTGTAGCTCGTCAGATCATTCTTTAATAAACATAGTATTATTGATTGCTCGACTAATCTTTGATATATAATTAACTAGTCGCAAAACAGTTTCACCCGCAGCTTACCCATTTTCTCACAGGAACTTGAAACTTCCGGGAAGTATATGTATATGGTTGCGGCAAATATATTTATATTTCTTGATCTCGATTTGTCGGCTATATTTGATTCAAGTTGTTCATTCAATTGGTTCAGCCGTTTTGTCGTGAAAGATAATCGGACAATCTTTCACTTTTATTAATGTAGTATGAAATGGGTAAGTATTAGGGGTAGGGATGACAAGGTAGCCGGATTATTAAAGTTCTACTAGAACATGTCATCCATCCGAGTCTTTAAATAGATACTGTGCTAATTTAGAAATACGATTCTTACAGACGGACTCATTAATAAATATTTTGGTGAGTGTTACTCAGTGTGATTTTCCCAAATATATTTTTTAAGTTCGAGTGAGTCTAAAAATTTAGAACTGTATTTCTCCAATCCATTATTTTGATCAAACAGGAAGTACAATGAGCTCAAGAACATAAAAAGCTTATGTTCCAAGTTGCTTAAAAGTTAATTAGTCAATTTCTAAAAATACACTTTCCAATATTCAACTATTATTCATCGCTATTTTTAGCAACATATACTAGGCAACCTATATAGATTTAGTTTATCTTTAAAATTTATTTCAGTTACCCCTAGGTTTACTTGTTCATCTGTGAGGGTACTAAAAAATGGCACGTAAAAATAATTTTGATTAATTGTATTCATTAAAGACCCTTTTCCTTTTCACACGTTGTTATTTTACAAAGACAACTTTCTTCTTTAATCGACATTGATTACCAATAGATGCTTGAGTTTAAAATTTACTACAGTTAACTAGCTTTTCAATTGATAAAACAAGTGTAGAGCCAAATTTCGATAGGCCAGTTCGTGTATCGTATGTCAAATAGTTACTCGTACCTACTCGTACAAGCCTTGGAGAAGTGACTGGCAATCAGAGATCCGCATCCTGGCTGGGGCGGGCATGCTGTGATCCTATCTAATCGACCTTAATTCGGCTCTAATATCGATTAGCCTGCTCATTGTTGTATCTAATGATTGGGAACCGGCCTTGAGAGCAATGTTTCGTTGTATATTCATTTATCAGTTTTGCGTAGATAGAAAATGCCATAGACAAGAATATGATGACTCTCCTTTTCATATTTTAGTAAGTAATGTAGTGCGTAAAGACAAAAATAGATATATACATAGAAAGACATTACATACAAACAAACAGCAACGGTAAATTTTTATACATGACTAAAAAAATTTAAAATATAACGAGTAACGATGAATTTAAGGAGTCCATTGTAAAAACAGACCTCACTTTGTCGCATATACTTATCGAAATTGTTCTTAATTCTATTCGCAAACTGGGACCACATGGCCAAATAACTGCGAATTATACGACGCGATAGGTATATATTGGTATTATAACCAAGTACACGCTATCGAGTAAAGGTTACGTTATACCCATGCCTTTGACCTATAAGGGATCACCTATCAACGCCCTGACTTTTACGCTTTAGTAAAATGACAAACGCTAACACACGCACGGCACGACTCAGAAGTTCAACTGCAGCAAATGCAATAATTTAAACTAATTGGTTTCCGTGAAGACAATAAAAAATTCGTATGTAATCTGCTAGTACTTTCCTATCACAGTCCCGTTTTTAAGGCATTTAAAATGATTAATTTACTACAATGAAGTATCTATGCTACGTTGGCCATTCATTCCGTATCCGTAAATTCACTGCGTTAACTCACGCTGAAGTTACCTACAGTTATATCAGCAATAGCTTGTTGCGTGATTAACTGTGGTAAGTTTTACTAGGTGGTAGGACTTTTCTGCAAAGTTCGCCTAGGTAGGTACCACAGCTTTGCCAGTTATTCTGCCGCCAAGCAGTAGTGTGCAAGCACTACTGTGTTCCGGTTTGAAGGGAAATGTAGCTAGTGGAATTACTGGGCATATGAGACTTTATGACCTGATCTCAGTCGAGTAATCTTTTAACCAGACTGTGCTGATGTGTCAGTCATGCGAAACTTTTACATGTTGGAGTTCCGAGTGACACTGTTCTGTCATGGGCGGCCGTGTCGCTTAACATCAGGTGAACGACTAGCTCGTCACAATAAAAAAATAAATAAAATAAAAACAGTGTCTCCTATAAAAGTTTTTAGTCACAGATAAAGGAATAACATCATAACAGTGTTCTAACAATAACAATCAAGCAAGCAACCTTGACAACCGTGAAATCGGCTAGCCATATTAAAATTAATACGTTCAACTTGACACGAGTACGAGCAAAAAAATAGTGTAACTTTTGTATTGTGAATGGCGGAATTGAGATCAATCGTTACCTGACAAGGTCTTGATTATTTTTCTACAAAGTCGGTGATCATATTTCTCAGCTCACTTCTTAGTATGACACAACTATGTCGTATGAAGTCAACTCGCAAGGGCATTTACCCCTTTAGTGCGTTTTGAAAGTATCTGTAAATGTATTTTTAAATGTCTCAATCTAAATCCTATGTGTAACTATTACTTGCATTTTTTTTAACACGGCAAATTGCCTTTATTTTCTAAATACTACAATGATTTAATAACTAATACTAAAAACTACCTACTACTACTACTACAAAAAATAACATTTGGACTATATACTGGCCGCGATGACCTATAGACAGTCCAAATGCTCCAGCCCTCTACCAGAAGGTAGCGTACCCAACATGCTGGCAGCATTGCCCCGTTGAATTGCAATGCTTATTCGTTGTGCCAAATAAGAGCCAGCATTTTGGTTACTTGCATTGTATATTGACAAAAACAATTATATGTACTTACGTGATCAATTTTATTTAATCGGCTAATATTGTTGGTTTATACCGAGCATTACAGCGTCGACAATATTTAAAAAAATTGTTCATGAATAAGACAACAATACATATATAAAACTGTACCTAGAACTATCTTCCTAATAGTTTGTAGGTACCTACCGTACCTACAACAAACGTAACAGTACCTACTATAAAGAAAATGTTTCAAGATGTACTGAAGATGTACAAGATGAAGTAGACTAAAATTTTTTTAAAGATTGGGAATAAATATCGCATACCAAAACATTTTTCTACCATTATTGACCATGATGAGAGTTTGAAAACTTTTATTGTAGCCGACTCCATCGTTCGTTCCCTAAACTTTCAGCTCAACTAGGAAGTAAAAACTTCCGTCAATTATATAAGCTATTTTCACAGACGCATAAAAGACAATAGTAATATGGACTTACATTAGGCAACATTAAAGTGTCACCTAAGACACGGCTGACGGTCACGGAACGCACGGCCGAGCGCATGCGGCATGACGGGACGTTCTCAATGAACACGCTTCGCGGATCATGGGATTAAACCGCGATAAATTATAAAGAATCACGAGCTTAGAGTAAACATTAAATATGCTCGTAAATTTGAGGACCGTGATCAGCTGTGATGGAGAGGTCGCATTTGCATATCGAACTACTTACGACACCTTGTGTTTCAGTCCGTTCCATACAGGTACCTAATCTGCGCAATTTTTCTGATGTTTAAGTTACAAAATGCATTCGTATATTAAGAATGAAGTTGTAGATAATTTTTTTCCACAATATCAAAACTATCACACAAAGCAAAGTGTATAACTAAGTGTAAACCTACATGCAGCCTATTGAAAGTTCAATGCTTTCATTACCTCTTTTTAAGATAGTTAATCATTATAATTTGAATCATGCTCGTAAGTAAACTCGTAAAAACGGCGTGGCACATTGCCAAGGTGAAACTCTAATCTTGCCGGATGCAATCCAAATGGTAATATTATGTTATGACACTCCTACGAATTACCCTATTAATGCCAATTATTCAATTGTACTTGATTATAAAAATGATGATTAACCAACTTTCCATATTTGTTATTTCACTAAGGAAGTGTATCATAACACGTAGCTGCAACAGACAATTATCTGATGAAATAACTTGCATGCAGGATATGTTAACCTTTCATAATAATTACGTTATCCTGTCTGATCAAGAGAAAATATTTAGACCGTGTCTTGTGAGAAAACGGAGCGTATATCAACACTCAGTCGAACGGATTTCATTCATAAAGTGATACTCACACAGAACAGGAAAAAAACTAAGTTCGCGCCCTGATACAGATGCCTTTTGCACAGTCCATAAAATTCAAACGTGTTACATTTTAGAATTAAACTTAAGGCTTTCCTGCGTTGATGACTTTAAATGTATCCATCCAGTCTTGTCCGCCTCTTGCTTGGCACGAATGTTATTTCTATTATCGCCTCTATTAGGGCGCGAGTGATACCAAATTTTATGAATAATTTTCGACTGAGCTTCGTATGTTTTAGTATATTTGTCGTCATAGCTATCGCAACTTCTAGTAATGACAAGGCAAACCTTATAGATACTAAGTACTTACGAACAATGGAAATCGCTGTCATATCACATCACCGATTAGCATGAATATTCCCAAAATTCGAGAAAGTGTGATTAAAGTGAAAGCGAAACGCGGCCACGATGTGCGACAGACGCCAAAACAGTTATTACATAAATCGATTCTTGTTTACCAATGTGGTGAGATTTCGTGGTGGGCGACCGCACGCGGTCACTACAGCGAATCTCTGTTCCTACTCAAGCGCAACATTATGTTCATCACAACAATTTTCTATACTATTAGCCTTACCATTACAAGTATATGGATAAAAATGTTGCCAATTAAAATTGTTAAGTTTTAATATTATTTCACCAATAACTAAAATCATAATTCGTTATTCCACCAAACAAAACGAAAAAAAACCTACCAGTCACAGTCATATTTTTCAAAATCAACCTGTATCTTTATGGTACAACCGAATGCAGAGTAGGTAAGTACCTAGATGTAAAACTCACGAGGAAGAATGATGATATCTGTCTATTAAACATTTTATACCTTAGCCAAGATTTACACCAAGATTTTATGAGTAAGTTTTTTTATGTTAAGGAATGATACGGGCTAGTCGTTCGTCTGATGGTAAGTGACACCGCTACACATATCAGTTGCAGTGTCACTCGGAACTCTAAAGTATAGAGTTTCGCGTGACAATGCACTGCGCACGTCATCCTAAGACATCAGCACAGTCTAGTAGTAATTTAACTAGACTGTGAGATTAAGTCGTAAAGCCTCATTTGCCCAGTAATTTCACTAGCTACAGTGCCCTTCATACCAGAATACAGTAGTAATGCTTGCGCACTACTGCTTGGGGACAGAATAACCGAGCTGAAAAGTTCTACCACCTAGTATGCAACGTCAGTAAAACAAAGCACTCCTCTAGTTTCCTATGCAATCGTTCCATTGGATATCTATATACAAAGTAGGACTCTACAGCGCGAACTAAATACTTAAGTATACCGATGTTATCGCTAACATACAACAACACAGCTGCTTTGAAAATGTATCACCGTAAAGAACATTTCAAAAAACAATAGACCCACGACCGTCTCTTAAATCCTAAATAAAAGTTTTGGTGAACACTTGATAATCTTTATTTGTATTCAACTTCTAGACATAAAGGAAGCTTAGAAAATTCGTGACATTATAGTAAAAAACCAAAAATGTCTGCAGTGAACAAATATTTATCCAGAAAAAAAAGGTTAGGTAGGCTGAGTTTTTAGCATGCAAATAGTTTACCTAATCTGGGTTTGTAACTCTGCATCTACTTAGCCGACTTTCAAATTCAATGTTGCATATTATATTCGATCCAATTACGAAAGTACAGCCAATCTATTACTGCGTCAGGTGCTGTTATGAAATATTTATAAATTAAAAGTATGATCTTCCACATTCTCTTCCACACACGCTATTGAAACCGCTAACTAGGTCAAGAACGCAAAATCTTCTTCGTACATTGTTAAATGAATGGGTGCATTCAATATTTATTTTTTTAAAGATTAATGAAAATGAATTGTTTTACAAATGACGGCTGCAAGTCTACATTTACATTGTTCCTTATAAGTCAGTTATTAATTCTATATGGAGCGATGCCAACGTGAGAATTTTTCACTGACACCATTTAAGTCCTCTGTAGGCGTTGCTTAATTGCAGTTAATTGATAGGTGTATTGTGCTTAGGTGGCACGATATCCGTCGGTAGCTATGTGGTGATGCGGTCCAATATTTCTTCACCGTAACTAGCTAGTTAACTATTCCCATTGTTTGTTGTGTAGAAACACCATTTTTAAAGATCATTTATAAATAGGCTTTAAATGTTTTGATAAATACATACAAAAAGGTAATAAGTAACTGTAAACTATCTCCCTTATCAACACACGGTGGACTAATTTTCGTATCGTAAATAATCCGGTATAAATGACAGCACACTTTGCTATACTTAGTAGGCACCTATACCTGATTAGAAAGGGAAAACCTCATTGGACTCGTAGTAGCGCCTTTATGCCTACTTGCTTGTGTATGAGAGAAATAAATGATAATGTTATGCACGTGTGTTTTGCCTTTATCTCACTTTAGAGCAAAAACTTGCTTAATTTTCACTCCACACGGATTTACTCAAATTTTTTAGTATTTTACTCCATAGGATAGTTTTTAGCCACACACCGATTTCTTGACAAGTTCTAGCTGGTTTTAAATACCGTTAAGATATCGCATTTATTTATTTGCCTATTTCTTTTCATAACAAGTTCAGTTAGCACTTATATCGACGATGGTAGGTACAATCAATAAACTTAATAAATGGACTATGAATAATTTCTTTTTGGGATCTGATGACTAATTTTGACATTAGGATCAGTTTTGTGGTATCCCTTGGGTAGCCACCTTTAGATAAAGATAAAGATCCTTTGTTTGTTAAAACATGTGGTACGGTACATAATGCATGCAGATCTTACAAAGCAAGAGTTCTACATGTTTTGCCCAAACGCACAAAATGATGACACACAATACCACACCATTGTTTTGGGTTGTCTGGAAGAGATCAGCGCCCATTGTGACACTTCATTATGCTTGTAAATTGTTCTTGTAACGTGGTGTTTCAATAAAGAGTTTCTATCTATCTATCTAATGTTGAGAGATGCCGAATTTTAAATTAGTCACTAATTTAATATTTTAAAGTCGCACACTAGTAACAAAACAATAAATAATTTATATAAACAAAATTTTATTAACGCATGTCATATGGAATCCAATAATAACACAATAATAATTTAATATAAGTATATTACACAATAATAATTTTATAATTTAAAAAAAATCCATGATGATGATGATGAACAAGGACTTATTTCAATTGTTTATTATTAAGAAAATCATATACTCTACAATATCATTTTTTTTGTTAGCATAGTTTTACTCTTTATTGTTAATATATATTACATATAGCGTTTAGTTCTCTAATAAATTTAGGTATTTTTTTGTAAAGTATAAAGCCCACACCCAGACTCTTTTGTCAACTTTAGTATCAAAGCGCAAGTACTGGCCAGCTGCTACCATCTGACCAACAGCTTATTTTATACCTGAAGATACCGATACCTACTTGTCTACTACCGGGAGCGAAGCGAGTCGTTAGGCCTCTGGGCTCTGGTGTTGCAACGCTACCTTACTCAGCAGCTCAGCACTATAAGTGGGTCGCACGACGTCCAGTCACCACTTCATTATTTACTACTGCATTTTATCTGATCTTAATGTTTCTTCACAGAGGAGAATTTAAGGAATTACAGTTGCATAATACTTTAAAAAGCTCATCAAGCAAGAAACCTACGCGGAAAATAACCTTCATAGACTAATTTGCATTGTGCTCTTGATATTTGTTTATTTTAATTCATAGAATTCTGTTGTAATGCGTTGATAAAAAGCGAATCGAAAAACATAATGAATTGTATCTATAAATGGCAAAAAGGTTAGTAATATTGCAATGTATACAAAATTTTAATTTTATTTTCGTACATACATCATCTATTTATAAAGAAGGTTGAATACAATCGCCAGGGTATTGCATCTAAACAGGTTTTTTCTAATATTCGCTCATATAACTTTATGCGCCTACGCATTTAAATGCTAATCAAAGTTACTGACCGTTCAAAGAGAAAGTCAAAGTGTGATGAAAAATAAAACAAGTAGTGCGAATACGAATAGACTTTTTAACTAAATCACAGTTTTCAAAACATTCACTTATTTGCAATTCAAAAGGTCCCTGAAGCATGGTCAGTTGCTTGGTTCTAAAGCGAAGTTCGATACACTTTTGTTGTAATAGAAGGAGGTCCATAGGTTTGCTGAATTAATGATATGCCGATTGACTTTGTATAAGATATATTAATTAAAAAGATATTTACAAAAACCAAAATGCGGAAAATAAAATTTTCTCTAATATGTAGTCTCTATCAACAATATTCGTTGCCCCTAGCAACGAGCTGGAAAAGTTCTCTATTAGAATGGTATTGAAACTTTTTCGTGGGCCAGCACGCCACATCACCCCCCTCCAGAGACCGTCCTACGGGCGATAATATTCTGGAAAACGCACTGTTCGTCCTGATCGAGTGGTGGTCACTGGAGCGTCTCGGGTCTCAGGTGCTGCCACGGCGGGAGAATGGTCCAACTCACGAAGTATGTAGGCAGGTTTAATGCGGTCGACTGATACCGTGACTTCTTTGCCTTTTATGCGGAGCTTGAAAACTTTATCCCCTCGTTCTATCACCTCATGCGGGCCTGTATAAGCTGCTTGAAAAGATGGGTGCGAGGTGTCATCTCTTAGAAAGACGTGGGATGCTGTTGCTAAATCTTTGAAAATGAATATGGAGCGGTTATTCCCATGGTGAGAAGTTGGTAATGGCAACAAATTTTTGGCGAATGTGCGCAGTCTTTCAGTGTATACTGTCAAGTCCTCTGTGCCATCAGCCGATTGACAAAAAATGTCACCTGGGAGTCGTAGTGTCTCTCCATATACGAGTTCAGCTGGAGTCGCTTGTAAGTCTTCCTTAAATGCCGCCCGGATTCCCAGTAGTACAAGTGGAAGTGTTTCAAGCCAGCTGCTGGTCGCGTGACATGTAATAGCGGCTTTAAGCTGTCTGTGGAATCTTTCGACGAGTCCATTGCATGCTGGATGGTAGGCTGTAGTTCGTCTGCGTTGAAATCCGATGATGTGGGACAGATGCTTAAAAAGTTCTGATTCAAACTGTCGACCACGATCAGTGACGATATCTTCAGGGCAGCCGAATCTGGATATCCATCCGTGAACTAAAGCTTTTGCCACTGTTTCAGCTGTTATCTCCTGTAATGGTATAGCCTCGGGCCATCGTGTGAAGCGATCTACACATGTGAGACAGTAACGATACCCTTGTGAAAGAGGTAAAGGTCCGATCAAATCTATGTGGATTTTCATGAATCTGGCTCGAGGTAAGCTGAATGATGCTAATGGAGATGAGACATGACGTGTTATTTTTGATCGTTGGCATGCTAGGCAGGAACGAGTCCACTCTCTACAATCTTTTCGCATACTAGGCCATACATAGCGTTCCGATATCAGTTTCGTCGTCGCATTTATGCCAGGGTGGCTAAAAGAATGCAAGTTTTCGAACACTTGCCGTCGCATGTCTTTGGTCACATAAGGTCTGGCCACATTGCTGCTCTTGTCACAATAGATTTCTGTGTGAGATCCAGGCAGTTTGATTTTTGTCAAGCGCAGAGAAGTATCGCTATCCAAAAGTTGTTCTAGTTCAGGATCTGTGCTTTGTGCTTGAGCAAGCTTGGATAGATCGATGGGCTGAGTAATCTCTTCGATGCGTGATAAACTGTCAGCCACAACGTTATCCTTTCCTGAAATATGCCTGATATCTGTGGAAAACTGTGAAATAAAATCCAGATGTCTGAACTGTCTTGGTGAGCACTTTTCTTTTCGTGAATGAAATGCGAAAGTTATGGGCTTATGGTCAGTGTAAATAATGAAATCTCTCGCCTCCACCATGTGACGAAAGTATTTTATTGCTTCGTAGATGGCGAGAAGTTCCCTGTCGTAAGGCGAGTATTTCTGTTGACATGGCGAAAGTTTTCGAGAGAAAAATGCTAAAGGTTCCCACAGGCCGTCTCTATGCTGTTGTAAAGCTGCGCCCATTGCTGTGTCTGAAGCATCAGTGACTATAGCGAGCTTCGCTTGGCAGTCTGGATGAGCAAGTAGTGCTGCTTGGCAGAGACTTTCCTTGCAGGTGATGAATGCTTTAGTAGCTTCTTCTGATAAATGCACGGGATGTGAACCTTTAACTGATCCTGTGAGCAGTGCATTCAGAGGCGCTTGATGCCGCGCTGCATCAGGAATAAACCTTCTGTAAAAGTTCACCATTCCTAGGAATCTTCGCAGTTCTCTGACGGTTTTCGGTGGTGGGTAATTCGCAACCGCTTCTACCTTCGATGGTAATGGTTTAGTCCCAGCTGCTGAGATGCTGTGTCCTAAAAACGTTACCTCTGATACACCGAATATGCACTTGTTCGTGTTGATTACCATGCCGTATTCCTTGAGTCTGTTGAAGAGCAGATGAAGGTGCTTCTTGTGTGATTCCTGATCAGGTGAGAAGATCAAAAAATCGTCCAGAAACGGGAAGCAGAACTCCTCAAGGCCCCTAAGCATCTCGTCCACAAATCGTTGAAACGTTTGACTGGCATTACGTAGTCCGAACGTCATGAACGGAAATTCGTATAAACCAAACGGCGTCGTGATTGCGGTCTTCGGAATATCCTCAGGGCAGACAGGAATTTGATTATAAGCTTTTACGAGATCGATAACCGAGTATACTTGACAGCCGGAGAGACAATGTGCAAAGTCATGTATGTGTCGAATGGGATAGCTGTCTGGTACGGTTCTAGCGTTGAGCATTCTGTAGTCACCGCATGGACGCCAGCCGTTATCTTTTTTAGGCGCAAGATGAAGTGGTGATGACCATGGTGACTTTGAAGGTCTGGCTGTTCCGTTCCTCAACATATCTGCAAATTCGTCTTTTGCGATTTTTAATTTATCCGGTGCTAGTCTTCGTGGTGTGCTGCTTATTGGCGGCCCTGCAGTAGTTTGTATATGATGCATGGTATTATGCTTCGGAACACGGTGGACACCGGAAGGTCTAGTAATCTCAGGGTATTCGCTTAGTATGTTATGATATACGGAATTTCCAGAAATAACTTTTACCGATGAAATGTTCCCAGTTGACTGTGCAGGTGAAGCTGGGGACGTAAGGCTTGTAGTGTTGTCGATTAAACGTTGATTTCGACAATCCACGATGAGGTTGTAAAATGATAAAAAATCTACACCTATTATGGCCTTTGTAACGTCCGCTACGATGAATCGCCAAGTAAAGTCACGGCGCAAGCCTAGGTTCAGCACTAAATGAGCGTAGCCGTAAGTAGAAATGGGTGTACCGTTTGCCGCACACAGCTCATAATTTGTTTTCTCACGACGTTCCTTGAGTGCCGATCGGGGGAAGACACATACGTCACTGCCAGTATCGATGAGAAACTGCATCTTCGTAGCGCCGTCCGTGACAAATAGGCGACCGGAAGTTTGGCAATCGGTCGTCGCCATTACCGACTGCTGTTCGCGTTTCCCGCATGGTAGTCGCACGGTTTTACGCACTTACTTGCTTCATTGCCGAACTTATTATGATACCAGCACACAGGAAATTTTCTATAGTTCGACTGTGATCGTGTGGAGCTAGAACGACCGCGCGTTTTCTTGTTTGAACGATTCGGTGCACGTGAATGCCGGTTCACCTGCGCAGTTAGAGCTTGCACTTGTTTGGTAAGTTCAGCAATCTGTTGGTTCATGGCTTCTAAAGAGCTTCCTGGTATGACACTTGATGTTGATGCTACGTGCGCTGTAGGCGAAACAACGTCATGGATGCGGTCAGCGAGATCTGCGAGCGCTTCCAGTGAAGACGTCATCTGCGAAGCGATTATCGTTTGCGTGCTACTTGGTAGGCGACTGGTCCAGATAGTACGTAGAAAATCTTCGGGAACTCCAGGTCCAGCCAAATGTTGCAAATGTCTTAGAAACTGAGATGGCTTACGGTCTCCAAGTTCTGCGTGCATAAGTAATTGCTTGACCTTCTTTTCTCGTGACGCGGACAGTCGTTTGATAAGTTCCGACTTCAATTTTTCATACCTGTTGGTGTCGGGCGGGTTGATGATTATATCTTCCACCTCAGAAGCATACTGCGGGTCTAGTTGGCCGATAACGTAGAAAAACTTCGTATTGTCCGTAGTAATGTTCGATATCGCGAATTGGCCCTCGATCTGCGCGAACCAAATGGCCGGCTTTTCAGGCCAAAACGGCGGAATGCGCACGCCCACACGACAAATATCTTCGTTCTTATCGGTTGAGAGCGACCTCTTTATGTGAATCAGTATCAGAATTATCGCAATCAGCAACAAAATCAAAATCACACACATTTACTGCAAACGTGGACTTTCGGTTCAAAACAGGTCACCAGTAAAGCGAAGTTCGATACACTTTTGTTGTAATAGAAGGAGGTCCATAGGTTTGCTGAATTAATGATATGCCGATTGACTTTGTATAAGATATATTAATTAAAAAGATATTTACAAAAACCAAAATGCGGAAAATAAAATTTTCTCTAATATGTAGTCTCTATCAACAATATTCGTTGCCCCTAGCAACGAGCTGGAAAAGTTCTCTATTAGAATGGTATTGAAACTTTTTCGTGGGCCAGCACGCCACAGTTCTTTAAATTTTATCGACCATTTGACACTATACATCAGGCGTACATGTAAATATGAAGTAATGTGCTCAAAAAACAAAAATTCAAGACAGGTTAGTACTTACACAAACCTGTTTTACCGGGCTTCTGTGCTAATGATGTTGCTCTCTACCGACCTTTACTATAGTCACTGGGCAGGTGAGTTCAAAATTGCAAGTTTCTCTTCTCATTAATGTGTGCAGCTCTATAACTTTCGCAAAATGTTGACTAGGAAAATTTGCTTTTCTAAAACTCTATGTATGTATTTACAAACAAAAAGTATCTAAGTATTGTATCAGTTATCTGGTTTCCATAGTACAAGCTTAGCTTAGTTCGGGGCTAGATGGCGTTGTGTGAGATGTACACACATATTATAATTATTATAATAAATTCTACGTCTTAAACTGATGTTTGTAAACAAAAGGACATCCTATCTGACAATTCAATTTGTGTGCCAACAATAGCGACGGATTTACACAAACACCTCGCATTCTATGCCAGTTAACACATACTTATACTAATTGCTGAGTTAATTGCGATGTTACAATTTGATGCGTGTCGTACGCCTGCCGTTAGCTGAGCTCGAGTCAAGGTGATTATTATTTATGTAAGCTCACCGTACTGCTTTGTACACTTGAACTTTGCTGCGCGGTAAAAAGACCTAAGTTTGTGTGCATTTTTCTGCTTAGTTCGTGGGAACTTGCCGTTTTATTGGAACAATATAAATTAGAGATTTATGAATTATCGCCTGCTTGCAAATTTAATCAGTAGATTTATGTTTGCTGTTAATTCACATTATATCACGGTATTATCTAAAGATAAATATTTCTCGGCTTTAGGAATAGATCGAATCCCGTTCGTAATCCAACTTTTTCTTTACCTTACAGTTACTGATTAACTATAAGGTAAGGTAAAACGGCTTAATATAACAATGGAGCGTGTTGTCCATCACAGTTTTCTTTGGTAGAATCCGGACATCGGTATACCACAGGCACCTGACAGTTTGTTCTCAACAAGCTGGTGTGTAAATATTAAATATATCCTTGTACTGACAGACAGCAATATTTATAAACATATTTATTACTGCAGTTAGCTATAAATACACTGTAAGTGTTTAAAATTAGTACTTAATTTAATATACTCAAAAAAATATTCCAATATTATTTAATTGATTTAGATATCGTTACACGATTTCTCGCCTAGAAAGCGATCATACTTTTAAAATAGTATTAAAACTGGTTAATGGGAAGTAAAGGAAGATATAATGCTCAAAATTGCTGTTTAAAAGCTCATAATGTTTTTTTAAACTGATGGTGACATCCGTAGTGTGTTGCCGGAAAGTTTTCTCTTCGCAAATGTTTATTAAACTTATGCCTTTATAATGTAGGTTAAAAAGTATCTGCGTTTTTCTCGACACGAAATAAAGTTCGAAATAAAACGAATAAGAACGCTGATCGAATACAATTTAACTGTTTGATGTTTTTCAATATGAATTCGTAGAATTAAAAAGTATAGGTACTTGGACAACGTAGTGCTCCAAATTTTCAGCGATAATATCTCTTTTTCACGAATTAAATAGCCAGACTGGTGCTTTAAACACATCATTGGTTATATTTTTTATTTAATATGCCTATCTTAATCCGAAAAAAACCCACGAACCCAAAATTTCAAGCGCAGGCCTAGTTTGTCATCAAATATGCGATTTTCCACTTTAAACAAAGCCTTGTAGAGACCCCTGAAAACAAGTTGTGCTTGGAGGACGCTTTAAGAATCACTTTTGGTGTAAGATTATGAAAATATAGCAGTAGTAATAACTAGTCGCTGTACGCCTTTTATTAGTATTATCATGACTTCCAGTTTGGTTAAGTCACAAAAGCATCAAGAGGCGGAAGTGAAAACCAAGCATGCAAAATCTTAGCCATTTCGATTGGACATTAGTTTTGGTTCTGACTCACAAGATTGATCGTGATTCTGTAACTAGAATGTGACACTTTCAATTATTCTATGGCTCCAGTCTAGACTCTATTGATACCCTGCAATTTCGTATTCGACAATTGAATTGAATTGTATACTATTATTTGGATCGTGATAGAAAACATTGCTTAAATAATCATAAAAATTCATTATGGCTTTCACTTTTATTATTAAGAAGTCGGTTAAAAAGAAATTGAAGTTCCACTATATAATTAGCCAGAAGTCCTGAATATTCGATGAGGCAATTTTGTTGCCTAGATACTTTGATAAGTAGTGTAAGAAAAGTACTTACCTGTATTATACCATTTAGTTACCAAAGTAGTTCAAGCCTGTAAAGAAACTCGCATGAAAATACTTTAGGTTGTAACCTAAATAAATACAAACAAGATTCCATAAACCAGGAATTTTTTAAATACCATTCATTAAAATGTAAACATACATTTACACATAACAGGCCGTTTACATAACACCTATTATGTAGATATATTTTTATAAAAAACTTCATAATAGGTATCTGCCTAATTTAAATTTCTAATGATATCTGGTCATCGCGAGGTCGTCAGGGTCGATGCAAACGACTAGCATCATGGTGAAAGCGCTTGTCCATCGCACATCCAAGTGGAAGTCATGTAGTAAATAGCGCCTGCGCACTATAATCTGTGTGCAGCTATGCGCCAGGTGAGAGGTTTCCAATCGATGCACGATGGGGCAATAAAACGCGAAAATGGTTAGCATTATGCGGCGCAAGTTAAAATGTGACAACTCTTGCAGTCCGGTTCAGCTAAAAACATAAGTATTATTATTATTATGAGGTATACCTTTTACGGCCGCATATATCCATTTCTAATAGCCTGTTTTATACCCTATATCGTAAAAGATCAAAATAGAAAATTATTTATGTCAAATGCTTATTCCAAATTACTTTGACGACTGCTGCTACTTTCTATTATTTCCGTCCCGGTATGGCCATAAATATACACGCAACTGGACACCGCTTGTAAACTTTTTGTGGAACTAAAGCAACAGACAACCTTTTGCGAGTGGGTATATATGCAAAAGAGCGTGATAATGACGAGACGTTCCATGAATGACGTGATTTGCTTATGCCACCAATAACAACTACAAAAGCACGTAAGCAATGAATTGCATTGGACCCTTGTTGATTACCGATGCTTACGTATGACTACGTAAGCTATGCTGATAGTGCGTATAATTACGTTCCTATTACATCTACATGTAGAGTAGACAGACCCCTTGCGTCATATTGACGCTCTTGCACCGTCCAATCACCTAAAACATATAAAGTAAAGTGGGTTTACTACTTAACAAGTTTCTAATAATTATCAAGGTAAAATGAACAAACGCTTATTCTAACAGCAACTAAGCGTAATAGTGATTTACATAAGCTATCTAGTTAAGTCACTTTGTATAAAGTAGTTCAGTCGTCAAAAACTCAAAACATTTTTCACACAAATATTAACATCCAAACATTCTAATATTAATGTATATATAGTGGGTAATATAAGTTGAAAGTTTTAAAATCACATTATTAATAAATAACGACATAAATATTCACCAATTAATCTTAATTAGACTATATTATCTGATTCCAGTCTACGATTTCCGCCATATAAAATACCGATTCTAAATATAGACATAAGCATAATGGAAAAGCCCATTTACGTTCACTTCGTATTATCATGTCTTTACAAGAATTATTGACCTTGTCCCTCGATTCCTCTTCCACTGAATTTTGGGGTCAACTACTGGCATTTACTTCCGAGAGAATCCAACAAGATGTAACCAATATTGTCAACTTTATATGGATACCGATAATACTAATGATACTGTCCATTTTCATATCGAGGACGAGGTTGTCACATGAAAATTTTACTTACCTACAATGAATCTTTCACATTCAGTCAAATTCGGAAGACACTTTAACTAATAAGGTTGCTATAATTTAAGCTATGTAACAAGTTAAGAACATAACATATTAATATTATATACACACACTATTGCTTCACCGATACCGGTAATAAAGCATTATTGTCCGGTCTCCCAGTTTTAATGAAACTGATATTTATTCACAAACACGTTTTCAACATACGTACAAAATGTCTTTTTAGTAGGTAGTGTAGTATTGTTTAGTAGTTGTTATGTTATTGTAGTAGTTGGTTAATTCAAGGAATAAAGGCACTTTACCCGTTTAAAATAATATATGTACTATATTATTAATATACTATAATACATAACAAAGAAACGCATGCGTAGACAGAGGTAGCCACAACACATTTACTCGAACTTAAACTATTATATATTATTCGGCTTAATTATAGGGAACGGTTATAAAAACACTCACAAATTTTGAATTCTCTAATGCAGAATAATATACACCTGACGATTTACAATCTTATAATTATACAATAACATCACATAAACAGAAAATAGAAAATGGACCTAAAGGCTTGGTATTACCTACTCGTAATATTCGGAGTAGCATTTGCAGATACACTAGATAGAATAAAAAGTTATAAAAAAATGTATTTTATTAAGCAACTGATATAGAACTTATCGAGTTTCGACTTATGTAAGCTCGGCTTATCTCCTATATACGCCACAATATTTTCTTTCAGTTTGTAATTGACATGAACATCGCAAGTTATTAAAAAATCAAGCATTGACAAAATTACACTCTGAAGTATAAACACATTTCAAATTCTTACAAACTTGCGTACCTATTACATTTAATTTTTCACTTTAAGATAAGTTTCGCTTAATTTAATTAATTTCAATCTCTCTCTTAATTCACTTTAAGTAGGTATCGTATTAAATATATTTCTAAAATATTTCCACAAAAACAATGTACGAGTAAGTGTCATCTGATTATGTATCTTACCAGTTTAGCACAGTTATTCATTCGAACGGTTTAATGTCTTGCTATTTTCGTGTTGTTTTCTACGAACGGATGAGAGAAGTATGAAGTACTAAAGACCCACTAGTAAAAGTGAAAACCTTAAGCGACATTAAGATTACCTGGTTGATGGACATTTCTAAACTAAGGAAATCGTTTTTCTTATTGTCCGTAGGCTTAGTGGCTTTCTCTGTGTCGTTGCGTGCATTGAAAATGTCCGTAATTAGTGCTTTTTAATCTAGCTTTCAGCACAGAATCAGGCTTTAAGGATTTTCTACTGATATCTATATAGTTTATAGAATTAGTGTCCAGCTTAATTTTTGTGAGTTCGAACGCACTATTATCAAAATCTTATGATAACTTGATGAGTAGGTAAGAAGGGTATTACATAAAAAATAAAAAATATTTCGGGCTTTTTTTATTTCAAAACCGTCTCTGCTTCACTGACAATACAATGTTTGTTTTTTTTTTTCATATTGTTTCCTCTTAAAATTGTGTTAAAATTTTGCCACTAATGGTAAAATATTTATTTGCCTTATATAATATCAGCAGTCTGAAAATTGGGTTCTAGTTTTTTAGGTGTGAACCACATTAGCGTAGTTATTTCCATAGTAAAAGTTACTATACTAAAAACGGGAAATAAAAAGGCTCTAAGAGAAGGTCAAAATAAATAATATTAACAGCTGGATTAGGTCTTGTCTCACGAAGAGAGAAAATATTAAATATTTCATTGAAAATAGCTAAGTATGTATATCTACTTCTACTATCTCTGAAATAGTTACATTGTATGTAACTACGATTCAAATCGACCTTGTGATAGTATATTTAGTTACCATATTAAAATGAAGGTAAGGCTGCGGTTTATGCAGTTTCATTATAATGAAGCCAAAACTACTATATAAGTACATAGTAAATACATACATATATACATAGTTAAAAAGTTTTATCTATATATCTATATTAATAAAAGGCTTTGTCCTGAATCACTGACTGACAGACAACTTGAAGCCCATACTGCTGAATCTAGAGACTTGGTTATTTGGAGGGCATCTTAATTTTAAGGCGTACTAAGAAAGCATTTTTGAAAATTCAACCTCAAATGCGGTATTACAAATTGCATGACTAAACGTGGGTGAAACCATGGGCTGCCTTTAGTATTTTACGGAAATAAAATATTATGACGACAGACAGTCCAGCCGAACAAAATAAAAACAAGAATTATAATTGCGCTACATATATAGCTACCTACCTACCTACATTTATTTAAATTTCGTTTGCACGACGCGATTATGCCAGCTTTTATGTAACGACATTTTGGGCGATTTACAAGTCTTATTCTTATTCTCTCTGAAGAATAACGTAAGAAGTATTTATTGATCTTACAATGATTTGGATCAGATAGAGATTGATCATGGAAAACTATCTCTCTGTAATTTGATTTTTATTTGATTTTATTTATATTAGAAAATGTATCATACCTACATAAATAATAATTATAAGTAACTGAATGTAAACTCCTGACTATCATAAGTGTACCTGCGTAATGTGTATACCCAAGTACATTAATAAATGAATTCAATTGACTGTAAAAATTATGTGAACATACAGTACGTATTTGTGAATCTTGATGGTAAATTATGAAAATATTGACAGTGCGTTATATGAGTAAACGCTTTGTTTTGTACTTATTTAGGTAAGGTACCAAACAGAAAAGAATTGGAAAGGGAAAGGCCAACGTCAAGAATGACTTTAATTGCTTAACCAGCTAATTAAGACTATAAGTTATTTTTTTATCTTTATAGAAAGAAAGTTCACTAGGTGGTAAGACTTTTCTGCAAAGTTCGTCTAGGTAGGTACCACCGCTTTACCAGTTATTCTGCCGTTCTTGCGCACTACTGTGTTCCAGTTTGAAGGACATTGTAGCTAGTGAAATTACTGGGCAATTGAGACTTTACAATCTGATCTCACAGTCGAGGAATCGTATTACCAGACTGTGCTGATGTCTCAGGTGCAGTGTCGCGTGAAACTTTATATTTTAGAGTTCCGTCTGAGTGGAACTGTACTGTTATGGGCTGCCGTGTCGCTTAACATCAGGTGAACGACTTGATTGTCACATCATTTACTAACATAAAAAAGGGTAAATCGATAAAGCAGTGCAAATTATAAACTCGGTGCGAAGTGTGGCAAAGTTTTAACTTCGACTACAACAGTATAATTTAATAATTACAGTGTTTAAAACGATAATGAGAGCAGTAAACACTTAGTAAATTGTGGTCTGAGCACTTCATTGTAGCTTTATTTTATACAACATTGGCATTGGTTAGATACGGTCGGTTACACTACGTCGCAGTATTTGCTGAAAAGTGGAAAACAGACATCTACTCCTTTGAGATAAGAGCGAAGTCATTATGGTCATCTTCCATCGAAACCTTTTTTCGAGGTTAATAAAAATAAGCGAGCATAAAAGTAACTCGGTTATTCATAATTAAGCTAACTAGAACTGCAAGAACTAAGTAGCATCATTAAAATTACTCTAACTCCGTGAATCCGGTCTGGTATCAGAAAAAAAGTATTCGCACATACATAAATGATGTGTGAATAATAACTTAAAATATTCTTTACTGTTTAAATATAAGTAATACCTAAACCGATATTTAAGTAGGTAGGTTTGCGCTCTTAGATCATACAAGTAGGTAAATTAAGGCAGACTATTCTGGATACAGTAAATGGAAGGTAAATTCACGATTTATTTACTGTATTCAGTAGAGTTAACCTACTAGTATATCTATTTAATTTAAACCCCTTACTACTTATTTCTTATTTCACTTACCGCATAAAATAAGCGCTAAAAGTCCCATTTTAAACTCCATGTTTAGTAGCAACAGAATTCTTGACAGTCCCAACTATATATCGTCCAACATTCATTCGTATTTTTCACGTAAACACACGCGCTTATTTCCCCGCGTAAACAATTAACACGCATCTACCGAACTCGCGCGTGCCTTTGGCGCGCTTCGCGAAGTAAATGACCGCGCTAGCTGAGACCCAAAGTAGCAGCCGATTCGGACAGGAACCAAGGCTCTACGCGTTTACGTATGCATACTGCATACGTCTCCAAACATATTGTATAGTACAATGTACGATGAAAAAGCCTCAGCTGCTTCACACATACTTTGAAGTTCCCACGAGTGGCGCTGTTAGCATACAGTTGGCAATTCATAACGACGACCCTTGGATATGAATTGGCATTGTTTTACCAATGACGGCGAGGGACTGCTAGTATTTATTAGGTAATATTACAATAAAGGGCTCTACAAAATTTAGACTCGCGGTAGAAGTATGTGCTATTTGGTCAATATTATCGATATCAAACAAAAATTAGTACCTACGTTTTGTCTTTAAGGAAGTCATTAGTACATACTTAATTTAATAAATATTTGTGGATATTTATATGCCATCTAGCCCCAAACTAAACGAAGTTTGTACTATGGAAGTCAGATAACTGAGAATACTTAGGCCAGTATTACAGAACTACGCGCAGTCGTGAATGTGTCTCTGGCTCAAGAAGAGATATTTTACACAAAATGATCGAATACTGTATTAAACCTTTATTTGAACATCATTCTTTAATACGGCCCTTAGATACCTTTTTTTGGTACATATACAGAAAAAAGAATATTTTGAGTACCTCTTTATTTTTTAATGGCGTAATATCGGTTTCGACCGACCTTTACAGCATCACCGAGCGGGTTTGAGTATCTCTTGCTCTTAACAGAAAATAAGGCAAACTCGAAACATAGGTACAATCTGGTTTTTGGTTTATCTGGCCTATCTACCTAATAAAAATGGATGGATCAATGAAAAAATACAATTTCATTACTCACAAAATCACGAGTGAAAGTTACAGGTTTCACATATAAGGGCGGAAATACCTAGTAAAAGTTCTGCACCTTTTTATAGTTTTATAGCATAGAACCTTAACTCATGGAGACAAAGAAGTTCGAAAGGAGGCAGGCGCGCAATCATTTGTAGGGCAGGCACAAGAAGTTTATATTTGATCTTTATCGTAGACAGTGAAGAGAACTTTACTTACCTTATATAAAGTATATGAAATTGCCGCTTTTTATTAAATAAGTTACCGTTTTTTACTATATTTTTTATTTCTATTAATCAAAAAATTGATGCATTTTTGTCCACCCAGTGCCAGTTTATTGATGCCCTTCCTTAAGAACTCAGCTGGGCTGGGAGGCAACAAATCCTTTGAAGGCATTTTGTACTGCCAAAAGTTATCCCAATTCTTGAAAAAAAAGAAGTCTGTGAGTTTGGTCAGTAGGGGCAGATAACAGAGAGCTTCCAACGCTAGCTCTTGTAAACTTGGAGACCATCTGCCGTGCAGTATGAGATAGCGTGTTGTCGTGCAATAGCAGCGGAAACAAGCGATTGTCTAAAGCTGGTTGGAGAGCTTCTCCATCATTGTGTTAATTTCTTTACAGTACACTACTGCAGTCATGCTCATTCCATTTGGTAAGGAGCTGTGATGAATTACACCGGCGCTAGACCACCGGTGACATCACATTTCTAGTGGTAGGTTTTCGTTTAGAGTACTATTTAGGTGCTGATCCAGGATCCATCCAAATTACTGAGCACTTGTGATTGTCAAACAGAATCCATTTTCCGTCGCAAGTAACATTGCGATGCTGTTCAAAATTAATTCGTTTGTGTACCTGTCGAGCAGTGTAAGTCACGTCTCGACGCTTACTTCGCGCTGGCAATCATGGAGTTTGTAGGCCCACCCATTTGTCAAGCTTATTTACCTTGACAATTTAACGCAAATGGAACAATATTGTTTTGGTGCTAACGTCGAAAGCGTCTGCTAATTCAGTCGTAGATTCAGTATCATCAGCTTCCACAGTCGCCTTTAATTCTTCATTGTCGACCAAAGTTTTTGAACGACCGCAGGGCTAATTTTTTGGGTCGAAATTTCTAGAACGGAATTGGGTAAACCAATAACAGATGGTGCGTTCGTTTGCAATGTTCGCTTTGTAAACGTCATTGTTGCGTGCCGCTTTTGCCGTGTTACTGCCACGACGGTACTCATATTCCATACATGTTTTGAAAATAAAATTAATTTGAAATTAGAATTCTTAGCCAACAAAGAATATTTTGATTTAAAATGGCCAGTAGGTACTGCAGAAAGGCAATTTCATAGATTACTGGAGAATGCATTGCTAACCAATGAATACTATTACTCCTTTGCTAACCATGCTTTGAAGCAAGGATATATAAGGGCATTGAATGAAGTTTCTTATGTTTTTCATCTCTTTCTTCTCTAACTTTAAGAGATGAAAAACATTATAACAAGTGTTTTACGTAAGGTTTTGGGCAGGCACACAAGCACATGAATATAATCAGTGTAGCGTGCGCCGTTTGATGTGTGTACGTGATAGGTACGTGGCGATCACACATCCTGGACGGGGTGCAAATTATCTACATACAAGGTTCCAGTGCCCGCGAGGGGAGCAAGAAGAAAACTTGACTGACCAATAGTGTTTGACTGGCCCGATAGCTCAGTTGGTAGTAACCCTGCCTTCTGAACTGTGGGGTCGTGGGTTCGATTCCCACCCAGGACAAACATTTGTGTGATGAACATCGATGTTTGTTCTGTGTCTGGGTGTTAATATGGTATTCTATGTATTTATTTAGAAACAAAAAAGTATATAAGTATTATATCAGTTATCTGGTTCCCATAGTACAAGCTTTGCTTAGTTTGGGGCTAGATGGCGCTGTGTGAAAAAAAAAAAAAAGTGTACTTTAAGGTAAACAATGATACAGAAATACGTGTTGCCTTCAGGGCTGTTAGGTGTTTGGATTTAATTAGATATAGCGCCTGTAGTTAAAGATAAAGACTCCATGTAGAAATTATGACGCTAATATTCCACTTACATGTTTTGTAGTACGATCATGCGCAGGCAGTGAAACTCGTATAATTGCAGCATAGGTAGCAGTGAATGATCGACTTTATTCCTAGTTTAGCTTAGTTTAGTGCTTAATTAGTTTAGCTGGCGGTAGACGATCGGCTTCATCTTGGCTACGGCTGATCAAATTTTCATGACACATGTGTCATGCTAAAAGCGAAGAAGTAAGAATTATTCCAGTCCATCCGCTTAGGAATTTAAAGCCACATAATTAGACAATATACACACTACGCGCACCTCTTACTTTTCATATCAGGGGCTTACAATTTATTAAACAAAATGTGTGTTATAGATATTTTATTATTTTAAAAACATTACAAACTAAAGTTACCAAATCTAATTTGATGGCGTTGTCACACTAGTAAGCATTAAAATTAAAACGCATATTTACAGGAATATCTCATCGACCAGTTGCTTATCTATGACCCTGTGAGGCTTAGGCTTGTTCGATTTTCTTCGCCGCCGATATAGTCTAGCGTTAAGGGGGTACAGCGCGGGGGATAAGGCACATCGAACGTTGAACCACCAGTCGCAGGATGCGACACCTTGCGAGAACACGGTGCCATTTGGACACAGGAATGATGCTTGCCTGCCGTCGATGTCGCAGTAGTGCCATGCTGGAAAGAAATGAACATGAATATTAGATTATTATTAGCAATTTAATGGCTGAACAAGAGAGACATTTCAGTTCGCTGCATTGTGTTTGTCTATTCATAAACTGTCCATGGATTCCAATCTAATAAAACTGTGTATAAATAACAATTACAACATTAACAGTAACAAAATATAATATAAATGCTTAATGCTGAATGTGGTCAGCCAGAGTAATGGAGCTTTTAATGTTAAATCAATTAATATGCAAATTAATCAATGTTCCACTGGTTAATATAGTGGATTTATTTGCCGACCCAAATTACTGTTTTTCCATAATAAATGAAATAAAGATACCCGTCATTATTCCATTCAATGAGTGAACTCATTCAATCAAAGTAATTTATGAAAGAAATCAGTCGCAGTTTTTCGCATTGTTATTTCTAACCTTCAATGTATAGGTGCACTAAAGTATGGAAATAGCTAAAAGGTACGTGACTTAAGTAGGAATTTTTTTTCGCAATAGGTCACAGCACTTCAATGTTATATGAACAACAACAAGATCCGTTACACATGTAATGATATCTCAATATTTACATTGATTACGTGACGTCATCAAAAGTTTAAACTATATTTAATGAAAATTCAAAAAAATGTAAAAAAAACTGAATAGAAAAATCATCAGCACTATATAAATAACTATATAATAATAATAAATTACTCCGAATGATCACATACATAGAACCTGGCCGCTAACTAGGATTCCCTGTAGTTCCTGGGTCCCTACCCAGGAACTACGTGGACCATGATCTCCACAACACCCAAACACAGAACGATTATTCACGCTTTTTTGTTCAGAAATACTGATCTTTTCGTGAAAATCGAAGCCACCGCCTCCGGGTTATAAGCCGGCCTACTCAACCACCACACCACAAAGGCTGTTGAATAATATATAGATGCCTCAAGGAATTTATGTAAAACCATTCTAGTTGTGATTTAAATTTCTTGCAGGGAAACCGTGTTAGGGTATTAGGGTAGCGATATTGTTCCCTAAGATTTAACGAATCGAATACTAAAGTTTTGCATAACAATAAATACAAATACTACATATAGTAAAGTCCTTGAAATTCTCAGTTACGAGGATTCGTTACGCGTTACCGTTAGTAACGTATCGTAGCCTGTCACGGTTAACTGTTATATCACATTTAATTTATTACATGTCCTGTTCCTATTCCTACATCTATTAGTCGTTATTTCTTTACAATACAAATCTGCTAGATATCTAGCTTTCACTGGTTACTGGACGTGCTTGGTGTTCGACCGTCACTATGTCTGTAAAAACTTGTTGAATCCAGCTTTTTGTTTGGTTTTACAACTCTATATAACAATAGCGTATGTGAATTGCATCTATATACAATGTATAACTAGTTGACCCGCCTCGGCTACGCACGGGTGAATTAGTAAAACGCAGTCGAACGGGATAAAAAGTATCCTATGTTCGTCTCCTGGTTTTAAGCTACCTCCCTACCAATTTTCAGCCAAATCGGTGTAGCCGTTCTTGAGTTATAAATAGTGTAACACGACTTTCTTTTATATACATAGATAAGTTATTCACTTGCCTTACAAACAGTGTCGTTGTACATCGCAGTCTCCGATTGATAGTGCAAAGGGGACATAGGTGTTGCGCAAGGTATCGTGAGGTTCGTTCGGTTTAATTTGTTGTCAATGGAGTTACATCAGGAGATCAATAGATCACACGAATATAGTTAGGAAATTGAAAAGAACATAACCATTTGAGTTAGAGTAGTGTATTAAGTGTTAGTATAATGTAGTGCAGTGCAAACAAGTGCTACCTAAAAAAACACAAGAAGAAGAAGAACAATGTGTCTTCTCCTTAATAGAGACAATAAGAAACGTGTTATTGGATACATTCTTAAATAATTTGATTGTAAAAGTGTAGGTTGAATTCAATTTACTCATTAGTCAAATAGATGGCTAGATTTTAATATAAACAGTGTCTAACAAGACATTCTCGGCATAAAGAAAAAATAAAAAAGGAATACATAAATATATAAATCATTCACGTGCATTGGGAATAATGTAGAGGAATACACTGCGGTATATATCTACTGATAAAAATGAGCAAACCAATAATTTTTATTGCAACTTATCTATAAAACTTTATTGAACATAATTAAATGTTGGTAGGTATCAATCGTTATTAACCAGACCCATTTGGTTACGGATCTCACGTTTCTAGTCAATATTTCATGTCGAGCTCATCTTCCGGGCTATTTTTTCATATAATTAGCTGACCTTACTCCATCATAAGGTCAATATTAATAATCATCACACTGCCAAGGTCTCAATTTTTGGACGTGGAATGTAGGTGGATGTATACAATAGAAACTTTAATTGATAACTCCTACTTTAATAGTTTTAAATTCTGTTCTAAAATGTTTTATAATTTACTGATTGACAGATAAGAAGATGCTGGGATAATAGTCAATTGGATAAAATAAAACCCACAACCCATTAATAAACTTTTATCAGCAATCAAAGTATTTTTTTAAAGGTTAGCTATTCAATTGAGTTGGAGAGTGTTGAGCTGGGGCGGACTTTAAAAACAACTTACAAAGAATTCGTCTGAATCTTCTGAATAATCCATATATACCACCAACAAAAGTTACATTTTTAAATAATGCATCTACCTGTCTTAGAACAGACGCTATGATTCCGGAGTATCTATCTATTATCTTTCTAATGTGTGCTTATACCTTGACACCGCGTCTCCATATCGGCGAAGAAACCTGGGTAAGCTTGCTCATCGCAGTAGAAGTTCGTGTATGGGACTGCACCAAGCAGCGGGTAGTCCGTTCCTGGCTTACCTGGAATTATACAGTAACAAACTTTAGTTACAAATAGCAATCTTGATATATAATAACTATATATGTAAGTATAAATAGTAATCTTCTCGACTTTGTTCAAAAAAGAAAATTTATTGCGTGCGCGTTGATGTCTTTTGTACCGGAAATTCATTGGTCGACATACTCTTAAATTAAAATAAACGGTCTTGACCGAGTTAATATTCCATTAATAAATTGCCCAAAACTTGTAATCTGCAAAGTCAAAACCTTGTGAAAACATTATTTTGACTACGGTACTACCGCTCAAAATGTTACAATAGCGGGTTTATAAAAATAATGTAGCTATTCATTTGTTAACAATCATTATTTTGTAAAATACAATACAATCTGTAGTACGTTTAAAAATGGTTTTTACCATTTAGAACATAAATTATCGATACAATAAATTATATCGTCCGCCAGCTAGTTCCCGCCGTAATCGGCGTGGATCGCCACGCCTAGTGAACATACGATTGACTTATGATTATTACCTCACTACCTCTGCCCGTTACACTTACGTATTGTATTAGTCACGATATTTTTTTATTTATTTGTTGTACAATTTTGTTATAACTTGTGTCTGAAGCATACGATCAAAAAGTTTGCCCAGAAAATCCTTTATCTAAGTCGAAATAACAAAACAAAACGTCGTTGTAGGTAAACGTCTTCGTTTGAATTTAATTGTAGGTACAATCAATGTAGAATAGTGGTACAGAATAAGTATTAACCGTCAAGCACGATTCCTGAGCATTATGCACCTTTTTCAATTCCCGGTAGTTGGATCGAAAGTTCGCTTGCAGCCTGTAACCACTTTCACCCAAGTGACCTCCTACTAAGATTTTACGACTCGTAAACACTTTATGGTCAGTTTGTGGCCTGACAACACCGCACACAGGTCAATTTAGTGTTGAAATTTTAACTTGAATGTGTTCTTACATTGTCTTTATCTTATTTGGAATCTTTGTATTGAGGCGATATGGTTTAAGGTGTCGTCATCGGTTTTATATGCTGATAGACTGGTCGGGCCAACATTCGTTGGTATTTATTTCCCCAAATTAATGTATTTTAACCATGGGATAATAACAACTACATTTTAACAATTATAGTCAACACTTAATTGTACGTCGTTTTCGTTAAAACTAGTGTTATATTAGATAACATTATTCTTGCTGATATATTATTTGTCGGGGTACCTGAACGTCTAGTACTTTAATTAAGCAAAACATTTTAAGCCTTTGTAGCCATATATTTATAGAGAAACCAAGATGACATAAGTAATAGATTTATAGAATGCTTCTCTGTGTAAGTACAACATCTTAGGTTAATTAGTATTGTGGCCGAAAAAGCTTTCTTACCAACATATACAATCAACTTATAGGTACTATAAATTATAACATAAAAACTGAACTATTAACAAACTAAAACTATAACACCACAACTATACTGACTCATAAATAACGGGGAAAGGATATCCTATCACAACAGAGAACCTATTGGTGTCGCCTATTCAGGCCCTAACACAAGCTCAACAGTCGCCCGCGGCAATGCAGGCACCTCTAACCCTCGGTGCAATAGTAGGGCAATTCTATAATAACGGTTCGCACTATATAGATGCTCGAATTGAAAGTATTGCTCAATTCGATTTCAGAGGTATAATTAATAAGGTATTTCGATTACTTAACGTTTCGATGGTATTACTTTAACATACCGCGAGTGCCTTTTTCTTAATGCGTAAAGTGTAGTAATGGTAACCTTGTTTGTTTAAAAAAAAAACGAGTGTGCTTTAGACCACACGGCTGCAGTAAAACTTCTTTAGCTCCATCTCTCTTGCCCATACAGCAATATACGAAACGTATCTCTTTCATTCTGTTCTATTCTATTCTTTCCCAAGTCTAGCGTGCGTAAAGAAGTTTAACTTCAATGATATTTTAAACAAATATTGCAGCCTACCTAACCTACCAAATTTTCCGTAGAGTTCTTTTTCATTAGGCGTAATCTTTTCAATTCTCTTCTCACGACAATCACCTAAGCAGAAGCACCCCAGGGGTTGCCCTTGATCTAGTTACCACCACCTACTTTTGAGGGATAGACGCCTTATTTTACTCGTAAAATTATACGCAAGTGTTAAAATTCCTAGCTTCCTTCAGTTTATTTTTTAAATTGTCTCTATAATATATAACTTCTGTCCTTAAAACAAAAACTATCTGTTTGTTAGAAATACTCAAATAGCTTTTCATTTTTATTGTCTGAATATGGAAAGTAATCAAAGGTTTGCATAACCCTGCGCCACAGCCTTACATAATCTTTGTTTAAAACATCACTAGGCGTTTACATTGAGCTCATACTTTTTAAGCAATAATATACCTAAGTAGGTGGGTACCTTACACGTTTGCGAATTTATGCTGCGTGAATTTAGTCATGTCAGTCGAAATAACGACGTTCTATTATTGCATGATAAGTCAGATGAAGTTTGTTAATAACAGACAGACTGACAAATGATTTATAACTGCTTCATGGATGATCTAACTTGAAATATTATGATCTCAGGTCTGCGAAAATACTCATCGTAGTCTAAAGTATGCAATTTAGATATAACAGCTAGCATAAATCGCTTAGTTTGGGTTCTTCTTCTTATCGTGGTCAAAGTAGATAGACTGATTTGTCCAACAAGAAAAATATTCTAGCCTTTAACCGGAGTAGACCAATTTCATTACATCAAGCCAAGTAGCCTCCCCTTCTAAATACAAAGTGACAGATCTCCGCAGGAAACCCGTGTGCGATATTTCATGAAAATCGGATTAGCCGTTTTAGTGCTAAAGCCAGATAAACATCATTTTACAACCTTTACTTTTATATATTAGTAGTATTAACCGATATTTTTATACAAACGCCACCACAACCAACAGATGTTTTTATTGCTAGTTTATTTTTCAACGTCGACATCCACCAAACTCTTTGCGCATGTACTTCCCAGTCCTCTACCAACAATTAGAATGTTTATGTGACATTACGCAACTCATTCATCGAAAAGGAAGGAAACAATGTCCAAAAGATAATTCATATTACAAATGTTACATAATTTATATGGAAGTGTTAAATGAACCGAACCTCCACAGCGGAGGCCATCGTGAAACACAAACAAGATCGATAAAAATAAATTAAAATGAGAAAAGCTGACAATTATCACGCGGGTCGTATAAAGCTTTAAGACTAATGTAAAAAAATGCTTTTGTGGCGTCTCATTTTAGGCTACCTATTAATATACGTACTAAATAAGTACACAAAACAAAGGCACAATGTTTTGTTAAGGATTTTCCCTCGTTCTGCAATTTTTGTATTGCCTAGTTAGGTTACAGAATAAATAACATTTTGGGCATAAGAACCTTTGCTAATATAGAATCCCAACTTTCATCGTAAATATGCACGGGAACCAGAAAACAGCATCGCACTAAATTTCCCAGAAGCTTAGTACGTCTTATTAACTGTTTTTGCCGTCGATTGCGCACTGTTGGTATATTAAAGACTAAACTTGCCAAATTGTAGTAGTACTATATACTTGACTTGCCAGTTACTTAACTATTTTACCATACACTCCACACGTTTTAAGGACGCATGCGTAAAAACTTGTGTAGAATTCAAGCTTCTAATTAAAATACAATTTACGTAGTAACATTACATTATTCAACTACACAATTTACCTATGCGTAGATTTTCATTTTCGGAACACAAAGCCACACTATCGGGTTGAGGAAGATGTTTATACGACTTGGACATCTTCAAATCACAAACCGGTTGGGCTTGAATCACAAATCGGGTAGCCTCTATAAAACCGTCTGAATATATTTAGCCATTACATCATTACCCCAGAATAGATTGAAAAACGGAAAACAAGGATTTGTTTGCTTACTTGCGATAACTTTTTTGAAACATAGTACCACCAACCTTATGGGCAATAGTAAAATAAACCTAGAGCTCCAAGAGACATATCGCGCAACGCAAACCACATGTGGTTTACTAAATAACATAACAAGGTCCACCTATCTTTATCAATATAAGCAAGAGCATGTTTTCCGTTTAAAATATATCGTCTAGTAAACATTATCTTTATCATCAATAAGCATAGGTAGGCACGTTGGTGTATGACCACGAATGGCGCAATGTGCTGTATGTCGTAACTGTCGTAAGCCAGTCGTAACTCTAATCTTTGCTACGACAAGAGCATACAATAATAATCCGCACGAGCAAGAGTACCTAGTAGAAAATAGTCACAGTAATTTCATTAAAACTTATACCTACTACTTACCTAATACCTTTTACTAGGTGGTAAGACTTTTCTGCAAAGTTCGCCTAGGTAGGTACCATCGCTTTGCCAGTTATTCTGCCGCCAGGCAGTAATGCGCAAGCACTACTGTGTTCCGGTTGCCCGGCACTGTAGCTAGTGAAATTACTGGGCAATTGAGACTTTATCATCTGATCTAACAGTCGAGTAATGTTATTACCAGACTGTGCTGATGTCTCAGGATGATGTGCGCAGTGCAGTGTCACGCGAAACTTTATATTTTGGAGTTCCGAGTGACACTGTTCTGCTATGGGCGGCCGTGTAGCTTAACATCAGGTGAACGAATAGCTCGTCACATCATTCACTAACATAAAAAAACCTATGCTTCCTATAGGTACTTACATAAAAAACATGTTGTACCTAAGTATGTACGTTTACGTACGTACTGCGGTTATGACTCTCTCTTATTTTCAGTGTTTAATTTTAGGAATCTAGATAATTTATTAGCATAAATAATAGTTACTCATTTAAGGCGCGATTCTATTAGGCAAGACTTGCATGCAAGTATGACGTCACATTTGTATACAAGTTGCTTGCGTCAGAAAGAAATACATGCAGATTTTACTTTAAAAGTAGTTTAGACTTTAAAAAGGAGCATCGTCACAGGCTATACAAGTTCAAACTACCTACATGCAAGTTATAGCTTGTATGCAAGTATGTTCAAGTTGCATGCAATTGCAACTTGCATACAAATAACTTGCCTAATGGAATCGCGCCTTTAAGCTTATAGGGGACTATTATGGATGTACGGCATACCGACAAATTGATGTAGAATATTATGTCCATAATAGTTCCTAGAGATCCATCTATACCTAGTAATAGGTACTAGTACCTCTTAGTACAGGTAATATTTACCAGCCTAGACCTTAAATAAAACTGATATATATAATCTCCATGAACTAACAAAAAATAATATAATAATACTCGAAAATCTAATATTATTTTGATACCACAAGAAAACGCACGAAAACGCAGCTGCATCGAAATGGCATGTGCCGAAAATGGTATTACCGCGTGAATCTGAACTATTACTCAATATGAGTACCACAGATTTACTGTAGAAGCTCTTCGATATTTCACTGTCGAGATAGGTAATAATAATTGAAAAGTGAAATCTAACCAACACGTCCGGTTAATTGTGAAAAATACGTAACCCAAGATGATTTCATGTCATTCGGCAATTCATCAATACTGAGCATTTTGCTTTTGTTACATGATCACAGGAAGCAATTATTATTACACCTATTATTTTAGTCAGGCTAAGGCTAAAAAAGTCGCTTAAATAAATTATTATAAATAATTAATTATAATAGTAACGCCCAATGATCACATACATCGATAATAATACTCTATTATACCCGTCTGTAATAATATTTGACAGCTCTTAAGTTCGCAATTACAGAGAGCTATGACGTACCCAAATGCGTTGCAATAGGTACGTCGAAGAGAGATAAGTTTAACTGTCTTACCGATAAAATACTTACATAAACAAATTAGTAATATCCTCTGAACTCTATAACGCACTCTGTTACAGAGATTTCTCAAAACTTAAAACAGCGTGCGACGACTCGCATACGAGTACTTTACATTACAACCTTTGTTAATTCTTTAAAAGGCCATAATTATGAAGGACAAATCTTCTTACTCGTCTGGTTTGTTTGTTTGTTTATAGTTTATACAAACCAGATACGTAAGAAGATTTGTCCTGCGTACGTTATTTTGAGCTCATCGCAGTGAAACCAGTTAGCTTTTATGTTTTAAATACTATAGAGTCCGTCCGTCCGAGAATGCAATAAAACCATGTGGAGGCTAACCGTGCCTGCGGGTCTGAGGCAGCACCTATTCATCCTTACGCCCGGTCTGAGATATTTATCTATTTAAGATGGGCTAATATTTTGAATGGTACCATGTTACCACAAAACATAAACAAGGCTTAGACAGACGTCAAACATGTGTTTAACAATATACAAACAATAGTAAAACACTAGTTTAAGGCGTGTTTAAATCTATTGTGGTTTAACCGCTTATATTTAATTCGTAATTTCTTTATATGCCAAAATGTTGCCTATAAAATAAAATATAAAACAACACAAGCCTTAAATACTATACAATTGAAAAAATATGATCAACCTAGGTAGTTATTAGGTAGGTAAGATAATTATAATTGTATACGTTAGAATCGTTATTCGCTATCATTATTGCACCCAAGTACGCCAATATGATGCCTATATATATGTATATATATATATATATATATATGTAGGACGAATATTACCTATAACCTACACTTATATATATTAGAATATATAGAATATTATATAGACTATTACCTTTAGGTATGCGTTAAAATACATAAATAATAAATATGCCTCTAAACCAGCCAACGTTATTTTCAACAAAAAATAAGCAGTGATAAATGACATTAAACTCAAGAGATTCGTGCTATGAGAAATTTCCTGCAATAACTCAGTTGAAACATTTGTTAGTGATTATGAACTCATATGCCTACATGACTGCCTTCGTAGCGACCTCAAGCCGAGCGCAGAATGTCAGGGCGACTGGCGCGATCTATGCGGCTTGAACTCTTCATCGTCGAGTCGTGGCAATTAGCGAATCTTTAATTGTGCATAAAACTTCATTGATTGATGAGTTAGTGTACCATACCATGCTTGATACAGGCTTTGAAAACATAATTGTTACCTGTTATGTATGCAACTTATGCTTTATAATCACAAATTTTAGCACAAAGATTATGAAAGGCAGTTAACCATTTATTTCTATTAGGACTATAACTGATAAGTTGTTTTGAAATGTTGTAAAATAAATGCTACTGTTAACCTCGGCGATATTTATGATGGCTCTGAATTCATTTAATGTGTCAGAAATTTTGATTGAGTTCATCATCATACTAATTGGCCTATTGAGCTAGCATAAATAAATTGAACTGTTGACATATTAACTGGTTTTTGAAATAGATAAAACTTAATTGGCATGTAAATGCTAAAATGGTACAAAATTATGAAATTATTATAAAAATTAATACATGGCTGAATTTTATATTATAGTATGTAACGACAAAAAAAAACATTCGCATTCGACAACTTTGCTGTCATTCTCTACTTTAATGGCTCTACCAGCCAAGAACCTAAAGTATAGAGTACCCGCTTAACTTTCTATATTGAGAGATTCAGCAAGATAGCCGTGCCAGATGCCTTCACTCGGATTCAAAAACTTGGTAACAGCTGGACTGAGACCTGATTTTTGCCAATGTGACTTTTCTGAAATATTTATCGTTCAAAAATAAATTAATTTTTGAAATGTAAATAAAAAGACGGAATAAAGGTTAAGTACGTATATTATACGTATAATTATGATCATATGATTGGGATTTTATTATCTAAACACTTTTGGTTGCAGCTTGTAACTGAACAGTTGGAACCTGATTTGTCTCATATGTTTGGATGGGATGAAAAATCATTGAAAATTTTGGGCAATCACAAGTAATCTCAACGGCGATACAACTTGATGGTTTTTTGAATATCATTTAAATATTACTAAAATTTACGCTAAGAATCTTTGTTACAACAGCCGCTTACCGCAAAATCCTTAGCCCTTAGATATTAGCTACTTTTATCGCTTCATATGCTTTGTTGATCTTGTGCAACTAGCCAACATACAAGACCTATGTAGTTCGGGTGCGTAGGTATCGCCCCAAGCATTTTAGCGCTGGCCTCGTCGGTAAGTACAACTGTTAGCGCAATTAAGAACCATACAGACACAGCATGGAAAACAAAAGACGAGAGCAAGGCTGAATAGTACACGCCATAGAGCCGGCCTTGAAAAAGTGGTCCCATTAAACAAATTGATAAATTCGGTGGACATTGTCATGGATACTCGCTGCTAGCATAGAATACTCGTAAATCATACATCTAATAATAATAATGTGTGTGGACATCTCACACAACGTCATCTAGCCCCAAAACTAAGCAAAGCTTGTGCTATGGGAACCAGATAACTGACAATACTTAGATACTTTTTTGTTTGTAAATACATACATAGAATACAATATAACACCCAAACACAGAACAAGCATCTATGTTCATCATACAAATGTTTGTCCTAGGTGGGAATCGAACGCACAACCCACAGTTCAGAAGGCAGGGATACTATCAACTGAGCTATCGGGCCTGTCAAATATCTATCTAGTAATATATCGTTACTCAGTTTTAATTTATCTGTACTTAATAAATAAATTATTTTTATTTTCTTAGCTACACAGGGTAGCGTAAATTATTTGAAAATTTATTCTCTTTTTATTTTACCTATAAATTACAATACTTACAACTGTAATTTCCTACTCTTTGATTATGTCGTAGTCACAGAATTTGCCCTATTTACATCGTCGTAGTACATATACTGTGATATGAGATAATTATTAACACATCTTCGCTTTGTACAGAGTATACCTAAATTGATTAGTAGATCAACGGGAGGCAGGTAATATACGAGTAGGGCAGAGCCTCAGTATCTATCGATTTAACCTCTATACGCGTATTTTTGTCAATTTAAAGTTTGAACAAAAACTTTTGTTCAAACTTTAGTCACTGTGGCAAAGTTAATAGCAAAACAATTATGCTAGTTGTCATAAGATAATAGTCGTTAAGCCAGAAGTCTTTGGGTAGCCTAAAAATTCTGATACCAGGGCTCCCGCTTGCTTTCACGAGCTACACGAAAAGAAGAAATTATTATTTTTTAACAAGTGCTCCATAGTGAACTTTCAAAAGACATCATTATGTTTTTAAAAGAGTCTTACATGGCTCCGTAAAAAAACATAAGTAGATACATTTTTGCCGAGTATAACCAGTTTAAAAAGGCTATCTCTATACCTTAAAACTCTACGAAATATGTCAAGAAACTACTTTCTTTCACTGGCCTAGGACATAGTAAATACCTACTATTTTAGTCATGAATCAACTTCAAATTCGGTCGCTTAATATTATCCAAGCTATTTAGTCAAATTATTACACATTAGACTATTGTAGTTCTAAAAATTATGCATCAAAATCACCAGTATCGTCATTTTAGATCATCAATTGAGGCTGGCCTTAATTAGATCAAGCTTTTCGACATGTATAGAGGCTAAATGGAGCACGAACGCATGTTACGAAAATATCGAACTATTAATTATTGTGCTAATACTGCTAATAGGTATGATTGACAAGATAATGCCTATACTTGTGCGAACGAATGAACTCTACTGTAAGTTTTTCAATAATCGTGGTCTATACTAAATGTAGGTGTTTGTGTCAGTCATCATCTGTCATCATGCCATCTCATCACTAAACGTCTTCACGTCTTTGTATTCTCGGTATAATTCCATAAATATAGAACCGTTTAAATTAATGGTATGCAATATAATTAATGTTCATTCGGACAGCAATTCCGCTGCTATATTTTTATTCAATAGATCATTTGAAGATCCGTAAACATGTCAATAAACCGGAGAAAATGTCGAGGCCGGCATTCTGACCACCTATGATGATACACGAAAATCGAGAACTGTATAATTACATTCTTGCACCTATGCATTATTCATCGCTGTGGAAACAATGCTGTTTCAAAGGCTATTTTTAATATCACGTATTAAAACGTTGGTAAATATACATGAATGCACGATTGTATAAAAAGTAAGACACTACTATGCGCTGGTGTAAAAGAGAATCCTATAATAATACAGCTTACCTATTGTACTTTAGTAGGTATAGGTTTGTATAATTATATTCATTGACATGATGTCAGTGGTGGCGAAACTGCGGCAGTGCGGTAAACCACTCAACGAGATACTAAAGAATTAAGGTGCTCATAAAACAATCGACAAGTACCTAAACTCACTTAAGGTACAGGAGCCAATGAAGGCCCACTTAATTTCAAAACCTCGTGAAATCTTGCAGATAAATAAAGTATAGAAAAAACCTAATGGAAGTTGTAATAATAATAATTAAAACACACTTGCATTATTGTCTATGGTACTAGTAGCATAAACCCGCGAAATTTAAAATGTTTCGTTTAATCATAACTGTATTTTTTTTAAAGTGGGCTATCTTAGGAGCCGGGCCATCTTCGGCGACACTACCTTATAAGTTATAGCAAACCACATTCAATCTTCATTCCTAAGATGATTACCTATTGCAAATTAGTTAATTAGGTTTGTAGGTAAGTAATGAGACTGATGATGTGATGGAAAACAAGGAAATACTTACGTAAATACACAGCAACATTTGTAAGACCTGATGCTTGCTGTGTATTTGTGCATTTGGGTAAATATTATTTATTCTGTGATTTGGGTATGATTTCTTCGCATTGAAAAGCTTACCAGGTATAGCCATTCCAAGCTCCAAGTACTCCTTAACTGAGGGGCTGAGGAAGGAAGGTGGGGCCGGCGCAGACGCTGGTTCAGGGTCTGGAGCGTCCAGAGCCTGGGCTGGCTCTCGTGATACTGAGCCACTGTCGGAGCGGATCCTCTTCACTCGGCTGCCGTCTTCGGAAGCACCTGGAAAAATTAACACATAGAGGCATGCAAAGTGAGAACGTGGAAAAATTTCTTAGTCCGGAAATACCTATACAGAATGTGGTGAAATGGAGCCTGAAGTGTAGGTTGGTATTACCCAAAATTATCTATTATTTTTCAGTTATTTATGGTTTTGTTCTTTGGAAATATTAGAACTGGGTAGGTATGTTTAAAAAAATCGCAACAATTATAGCCTGCCTAAAAAAATATTTTAAAAAAAAGCAAGTTGTTCCAAATCGGTCCTATGTGGTGTAAACACCAGGAGCTCTTTTCTCAAAATACATTGCCTGACCATAGAGATTTTGGTAAAGTAAAAAAAAATATTTCCCATACATCTTCTGTGAAATTGCGATAGTATACAGAATAACAACAGCCTAAAAAAATTATAAGCTTTTATTCGGGAAAATATCCAGTTTTATTTATGGTTCCTACTATTAGTTTTGTTTGTATACATACACGTATTATTTTTAAATTGTATGCAGAGTTTTCTTCACATTAAGTTTTACTTACTTTACTCCGCATTAAAAACTTTTGGGACTTAGAATGATCGGTTGGCTGTTAGTCAATACGAAAATAAAACGAGTGTGCTTTAACCACATGACTGAAGTAAAACTTTACTTTAGCTCCATCTATCGGCCGGTATAACGCAGCTATTGTCGTTTGTGATAGATATCGAAGCGAAGTCGTCGGTATGCTCGTTGCGGTGTTACATTAACAAATCTGCTTACCAGTATTCGTCAACAACGACACCGCCACTACGACCAAGCCAAGCACGTTTAACCGGTACATTTTGACTGCAGCAGCGTCTCTACATCCGAATTCATTCACTAAACCGTATGCAATCGCATGTTTTAACTCATGTCACAATTGAAATGCTTCAGTCGGCATTGAAGCTGAATGAAGGTCTCAGGATTGATGAAGTTTCGTAACGTGCCTTATGATTTTACTTGTGGCACTTATGTTTGATAAATAAACGCGCGGCTCGCGAGTGGTTTATGCTTTCAGAGTTGCATAACAGCTTACTGTGCGGTACTTGCGTGCGCTTTGGTGGACAGGCGAGCGCGTAATGCTCGCACGAAGCGCGCATAGAAAGATTCGGTTTTAGCTGCGCCTGACCTCTAAACTACGTTTGCGCTCTCGGATGACTTTATCACGATTTAATGTTAATAAGGCATGAATTACATGTTCCTAATTGGGAAAAATAACAAAAGGAACTCAATGAAATTTGAGTCGTAGGTACCTACCTGTATATTTCGTAGTTCAGCGCACTTGGAAAGAGCTATGTTCGGTATGTGTCTATACAGATCTTCACCAAAATTAAGTACTCTTCCAATACTCGAAGACCTACCTACATGAAACTACCGTACAATGTTCTACCACCGAATTTAAAAAAAACGTAAATTGTTTCTGATTTTTCGGATGTTCACTGATTTAGTACATAAAAATACATACCATTGAACATAGCACCTCCTCCTTTTTGAAGTGGGTTATAAATTTGCAAATATTATTATTTCTGTTACCTATCAGATACTTACGAGCACTGAAGATACTTTTTCGTTGAAAATTTGTTTTAGGGCTGTGTGCGAAACCGATTGCGAAAGTATTCTTAAACAGCTGTACATTTTTCTTTTTATATTAAAAGTTCTGGAATCTGTTTTCAAATGACTATTAAACTCTGTAGAGAGTAATGAACCTTGGTATTAAATAAACATGTTTTCTAAATCCCGTTCATATTTTCTGGATGAATTGACCAAGTCATATTCTTTCATATTAAGAAGGTAACTCTCAAAGAAATAACTATATATGTACAAGAATAATTTCTTAAATAAATCTCTAGGTCTAAAAATTCGGCCTATCAACATAATTATGCCAGTCTAGTGCTTTAGTTTAGACCACACGACTGAAGTAAAACTTAGTTTAGCTCAATCTATCAGCCGGTACAACTCTTTTTTTGCTTGGTTTACTTAATGTTAATGTCGCCATCTCGAATGTTATAAATTGTCATTTTACCGGACATACCAACATTATAATACAAATGTTAAGTAATTTTTAACTTTGTTATGTTCACAATGAAGATTTACGTGAAGCAACAACTTTCAACTTCTGTTCGCCTCGTCACGCATTCACTAGCTTAGTCCCCAAGTCAAGCGTGCGTAAAGAAGTTTTTTGTTGTTGTTTATTGAACAACATTTTTGTTGGTTTTTTTCAAGTTCAAGTCAAGTTTTGAAAACAACACGAAAAGAAAGGTTTCACCATCGTTATACCACTTTCTCACACTCATGCCTGTAATCCAGCACTTAAAGAATAAATCACCACATCACAATTTATGCAGTAACACTGAAAATTACACAAGTTTTGGAAAATATAATGCGGTGACGCGATCTTTCTCTTTTTCCCGCCAAAACTGTCGTGGTCAGTGATGCCAGAATGGGAAAAACTTTGCAAATTGGAGGGTTTTATGGCTTTGGGGGATTATCGGGCCGGAAAATAAACTGTTTTGATATTTTGAAGGATTTCTGAGTACCGTAATCATTCAAGCACAAATATAATTCACATAACTACTCTTAACTTTAGAATTATTTTCCGGTATTACAGAACTATGCTCAGTCGTCGAACTACACGTACGTCTTACAAGTGACGTGACTATAGATAAAACCGGTTTAAAATGAAATCAACGTGTCGGTTTAAAACCATTTTTTTCGTTTAAAACGTTTTAAATCAAAAGATTTGGTTTAGAATGGTTGAAAACTATGTTTTCTAATAAGAGCGCAGTGTTCATTACGTCATTGAGTTTCCCATACAATGGAGCACCAGTATGCTTATTTTCAGATTTGTCAGATTTTTTTCTACCCATTATTAATCAACACGAACTATATTTATTCACATTTGCCATTTCTATGTTAAAAACGAGACGAGCAAGTAAGTAATTTTAATTCAGAACTAGTCAGCGTCGCGTCGTTGCCAGCTCACATGCACTGACGACGCATAGTTGTGCGATCCCATACAAGTGGTTGGACATAGGGTATTGAAAAAAAAGTTATAAAATCGAAAAAATAAATATGCCATTCAATGTATATATATCAAAAGGCAACAAATTTGACCTGAACGTATTTTGAGATTGGAGTTATGGGATCAAACCACTGTGCATCGCCCGCGGTGGTCATGGCGCACGGTGACAAAAGACGGCCGGGTGACGTATGCAAGTAGCACCTACCATCGTGGGTACTGGGTGATAAACTTCTGTATTTTCGAGAGAATTACTCTCGACTTTACCTTTCGACATGGATTATAATTTCATTATGATTAAAAAATATTAGGGTTACGTTTCTCGTGAGAGAATGTGGAAGTGGCGAGAATAATATAATAATAGGTCTTTACCTATGAAATTGCCGTATTGCAGTACAGACTTTTTCAAACAAAAAAAAGTTTTGATTGGCTATGAATTCTAAATTCAAATTAATTTTGTTTTAAAAATATGACATTCTATTTACAATATAAGTCTTTTGTTTATTGATTAGCGTTGTATTTTCATTACATTTCAACATTTTTCCTCATAATGGATACTTTGAAATTTCGTGTAATTATGGAATATGAGTTCCGTCGTGGCACCAACGCGGCACAAACGACACGTAACATCAACGACGTTTACGGAGAGAACTGTACAAACGAAAGTACAACCCGTTATTGGTTTGCTCGGTTCCGTTCTGGGAATTTTGACTTGAAAAATGAACCTCGTGGTCGTCCGGAAACTTTGGTCAACAATGATGAATTAAAGGCGATTGTGGAAGCTGATGAATCTCAATCTACGGCTGAGCTGTCAGCAGCTTTTGATGTTAGCATCAAAACAATATTGGTCCATTTGCGACAGATTGGCAAGATAAAAAAGCTTGATAGATGGGTGCCCCACGAACTTAACGATCGTTAGCGCAACGTACGCGTCGAGACCTGCCTTGCGCTGCTTAACAGGCACAGAAATGAAGGAATTTTGAACCGAATTGTTACGTGCGACGAAAAATGGATTCTTTTTGACAATCGAAAGCGCTCAGCAAGTTGGTTAGATCCTAGTTCGGTACCAAAGCAATGTGCAAAACGAAAAATGACCCCTAGAAAGGTGATGGTCACAGTTTGGTGGTCTAGTGCTGGTGTGATTCATCATAGCTTTTTACAAAACGGCGAGAGCATTACTGCAGATGTGTACATTGAAGAACTGACCACAATGATGGCGAAACTCGCACGTCTGCAACCCGCTTTGGTCAATCGGTCGTCTCCACTGCTACTTCACGACAACGCGCGACCCCATACTGCACAACAGACCGTCTCTAAGCTGCATGAGTTGGGTTTGGAAGCTCTCCCTCATCCGCCATACTCACCAGATCTTGCGCCTACCGACTATTACTTTTTCCAAAATTTGGACAACTTTTTAGCGGGAAAAAAATTCAATTCCCGAGAGGCAGTACAAAACGCCTTTGAAGAGTTTGTTGTCTCCCGTCCTGCTGATTTTTTCAAGAAGTGCATACATAAACTGCCACAGCGTTGGCAAAGATGCATTGATTGCAGGGGTGATTACTTTGAATAAAAGAAATAAATAAGTTCGAAAAAAAATACTTTAACTTTTTTCAAACAAAACGGCAATTTCATAGGTAAAGACCTAATATGTAAATATTAGAGAATAAAAGATAAAATATAAAACAACCTGGTATATGCTGTAAAGTTTTTATTATAGGTCTTTACCTATGAAATTGCCGAATTGCAGTACAGACTTTTTCAAACAAAAAAAAGTTTTGATTGGCTATGAATTCTAAATTCAAATTAATTTTGTTTTAAAAATATGACATTCTATTTACAATATAAGTCTTTTGTTTATTGATTAGCGTTGTATTTTCATTACATTTCAACATTTTTCCTCATAATGGATACTTTGAAATTTCGTGTAATTATGGAATATGAGTTCCGTCGTGGCACCAACGCGGCACAAACGACACGTAACATCAACGACGTTTACGGAGAGAACTGTACAAACGAACGTACAACCCGTTATTGGTTTGCTCGGTTCCGTTCTGGGAATTTTGACTTGAAAAATGAACCTCGTGGTCGTCCGGAAACTTTGGTCAACAATGATGAATTAAAGGCGATTGTGGAAGCTGATGAATCTCAATCTACAGCTGAGCTGGCAGCAGCTTTTGATGTTAGCATCAAAACAATATTGGTCCATTTGCGACAGATTGGCAAGATAAAAAAGCTTGATAGATGTGTGCCCCACGAACTTAACGATCGCCAGCGCAACGTACGCGTCGAGACTTGCCTTGCGCTGCTTAACAGGCACAGAAATGAAGGAATTTTGAACCGAATTGTTACGTGCGACGAAAAATGGATTCTTTTTGACAATCGAAAGCACTCAGCAAGTTGGTTAGATCCTGGTTCGGTACCAAAGCAATGTGCAAAACGAAAAATGACCCCTAGAAAGGTGATGGTCACAGTTTGGTGGTCTAGTGCTGGTGTGATTCATCATAGCTTTTTACAAAACGGCGAGAGCATTACTGCAGATGTGTACATTGAAGAACTGACCACAATGATGGCGAAACTCGCACGTCTGCAACCCGCTTTGGTCAATCGGTCGTCTCCACTGCTACTTCACGACAACGCGCGACCCCATACTGCACAACAGACCGTCTCTAAGCTGCATGAGTTGGGTTTGGAAGCTCTCCCTCATCCGCCATACTCACCAGATCTTGCGCCTACCGACTATTACTTTTTCCAAAATTTGGACAACTTTTTAGCGGGAAAAAAATTCAATTCCCGAGAGGCAGTACAAAACGCCTTTGAAGAGTTTGTTGTCTCCCGTCCTGCTGATTTTTTCAAGAAGGGCATCCATAAACTGCCACAGCGTTGGCAAAGATGCATTGATTGCAGGGGTGATTACTTTGAATAAAAGAAATAAATAAGTTCGAAAAAAAAATACTTTAACTTTTTTCAAACAAAACGGCAATTTCATAGGTAAAGACCTAATATATTCAAGTGACGTACAAAAGGAGGTATCAAAAGAACATGGAAAATAAATTATTTGAATTTAAATACTATACGAAGAAGGCTTTACTAACAAAACGTAACGTATTAGGTAACTATAATAGTATTAAAATTAACCTGTTATTTAGAACAGCAAAATACTGAATAAATAATAAATGAAATTAATGAATAACTCTTGTTTTATACGAAATATGACCTCCTTTTTTCTCGGCGCAGTCGGGTATTCAACCGTTTTAAATAATTTATTTTCGGTTTTAAACCGTTGTTTATAGTTTTAAATAGTTTTTTTTACAACTACAGACGTGACACGTGTAAGAAATAAACGAAAAACAAAAAAGCATCATTCAAGGCTGATTATAATATATAACCATTTACGATAGCAATATTAAATTTAAGTGGTTCATATCATGTTGAATTCTGACAGTATCGATAGTATAGTCTGGCTAACGAAAGTAGACACTCGAATTTTTTGCAAACTTTTTACATGACAACACTTAAGTGTTCCTACCAACGGGTATTTACCCTTCGAATAGCGGTATTTTAGGCAGAAAATATTTAGGAAAACTTGATTTCAAAAAGCAATTTTTAAAACCAGCTTTTTATACAACATAAACTAAACGAATAAAAAAATCTGTCGTTTTCTAAAGTGATATTCATCTTAAATAAGTGCGTATGCACGTGTTGATGATAATTTCAAGAACAACACAAAGCTTCATGATGATTTGATAATTGCATAATCAAAACATGGAAATAATTTAGCGGAATCAAAATAACCGAGAAGTTATAAATTGTAAATTAGAAATAAAATTTCAGTGGTTCTCCCCAAGATTTGGTAGAATCGTTTGGGGTTGCCATGCTGATATTTTTTAAATTTGCCGCCATTTTTCAGTTTCTACTTTCATTAGCCAGACTATCGATGGTATTGCGTCCTTAATAAGATTTATATAAATATTATAACTTATAAATTGATAGAATCCACAACCAACCAACATCCAAGCAAGATCGTGATGATAGTGCTTGGTTATTGGTTGATGTCGTAAATGAAATTAAAGCTATTTTGGGGTTTTTTTTTCCAAAAAGCTATTTTTGGGTGTTTTCGATAAAAGTTGGGAGGTCATCTGGCGATAGTGGCAACACATTGTTTGTGCTTTGGGGTTTTTTTTTTCATTGTTTGTGGTTGTTTTCGAATCTCATTTCGTTTATTTTTCTTTTTCTTGAATTGAAATGTTATAACTTGCTAACTGCTAAGTTCATGTTTATGCATCGTAAAACTTGAACATTGATGCATTTAATACAAGAAGAAAAATTCTGATACTGGTCTGCGTGTTTCTTCCACAAAGCACGCTGCACGATTTGCACTACAATGGACGAAAAGATACGAAAATGCTGTCCTAACTGTAGCCAACTTTTCTATCTCAAACGTAAGTAAATTTTTAGCTTTCTAGAATTTTAGTAGTCATCGTCACGTTGTTATTTTATTTCGTAAGTTGACGTCTAGATCACGATAATTTCTTTAGAACATTACTCAAAATTCCGGTTCACATCATGAATTTATACATTCATGGTTTACCTCGTATAAAGGCTTTCCTTTAATTTTTCATGCATGAGGCTTATCATGTAGGTTTATGTAAATAGTAAATAAAAAAATCTATTATATTCTGGTTTGTGCGTAAATTGAATTTATTTACAGTGCAGTCATCAACACCAAAAGGCAATTTGCCTTTATTTCTGTCATGTGGTCACTCAATGTGTGAAAATTGTGTCAAAAACATTGTAAAATTCGCCGAGCCTATAGAATGCAAGATATGCCATCTTGATATGAAAGTGGAAGCTTCGCAAGTGGCCCTACTAGAACAGAAAAAAATCAAATTGTACCAAATATTCCCAGTCAATGTTCATATAGTGGGAGAACTTACACTGCAGCTCTTGGAGGTATTTATCCAGTTGTCTTGTCAGGCTAAATAGATACATAAAAGGTATGTGCTAACTGGACTTAATTTCAAATCACCATGATTGTGCACTAATTAGCTTGGATATTATAACACTTAAGTATACAAATCACAGATATTTCTATTGTTAAAACACAATGGTGGAAGTAGGCAAATATGTTTTCTAGCTTTTGTAAGAATAGCGTTTTCAATTACTCATATTAAGATTCTGATATATTCAGGTCTAGACCTGCATAGGTACTATACACATCCTCTTATTAAAAATGTATTTTATGTTTCACTGTTCCAGAGTAAAGCCATTAGTAATGCCAATTTATACATATTCTGTTTGGTGGTCTCTGTACACCTGGTGATCATTATGGAAATATATTAATGCAGTATTGTTTATGTATACAACTTTGATCTTATTTTATCACATAATCTAATATATAACTTAATATTCTTTAGAACTCCGAACTGAACACTACACCTGAAGATAATGAATTCTTCGTAGACTTACATGGTATACTGAAGGAAGGCAAAACTACCAATGGTAAGTGATTTTAGTTTGTGTTCAGTTATTCATTTAAAACTTCAATATAATTTATTAAGCAATCTAATATTTTTTCAATATGCTATACTAGTTTTGAAGGTTGTTGTTCAAATCAACAATGAATCAAACAATATCCATGTCAAATAGAATAAGTAAGCAAATCAAATATTAATAACAAATTAAAATATAAACCAAAGATCATTTTAACATTAATAAATAATCTACTTAATTGAGGACATGATTTATTTTTCTACATACTCAGCAATTTGCTAGTCTCCGTGTGCACAAAGCCAGTGTGTTGAAATTAAAAACTCTTTATTTACAGCATTATGTATGGAGTGTCACAATCCAACCACCAAAATGTGTAAACAATGTGCCACAATCCTATGTGACCCCTGCTTTACCAAATCACACAAGAAATTTGTGATATTCAAAAACCATGTTCTACAGGATATAGGTAAATACATCTTTGTTGTTTTTTAGGTTTTTCTTTTTCCAAGTTTTGTGTACCAATATTATGTTTTGCTTTTAAAGATAAAGGTATAGGATCAAAGGATTAAAGACAGATGTCTCAGTGTGAATGGTCTGATTGATTTGGCTTATATCTCTTGTGTCATCAAGTTTTGGGTGGTGCTGATGGGCCACTGCAATTCTTACTTCCACACTTATTTAGACTGAATATACAATTTTATAATGTGTTGTAACTATCATACATCAAGTGACAAAACAAAACCCTGTTTTATTTTGGCTCCAAACTTTTGTGTATTTTGCCAGTGTCAAGTAATTGATAATTTCTCAAGTTAATCAATATTATGTATATTTCTGTCAAGTCAAGTCACAGTCCAAGTCATCAAGTCATGTCATAGTCTAGTCTAGTCAAGTCATACTAATAGTAAAGTGGTGGCAACTTTACCAGAAGCTTCTATATGGAGTTTTAGAAACCACACGAAAAGAAACATTTCGACATCATTATACCACTTTCCCACACTCATGCCTGTAATTCAGCACTTAACAAATAAAATGCCACCAATTTTACCACCACTTTTATCACTAACACTGAAAATACAAGTTTTGGTAAATAATATAATGCGGTGACGCGATCTTTTTCGTTTTCCCGCCAAAACTCCTAAAGGAGCTAAACAGGGTAGCTATTGGAAGATTTAGGAAAGAAAAAGTATTGGAATAAAAGTACTTATGTCCTTAAAGTTTGAACAGGTGAAAGTGAAAGAAGTTTTCTATTAATCAAATAAATTATATAATGTATATAACTTACATATATACTAAATAATATAACTTACATTTCTCAATTTCAGAAGAAACTATTGCACCAGCTGACTGCGAAGTACACAAAGATAAACCACGGGACTACTACTGCAATGATTGCAAGAAATCAATTTGTATGGACTGCCTCATGGTTGGAGGAGACAAATCCTGTAAAAGTCATAATGTTGTGTCCATGCAAGAAGTTGTAAGTATCTTTCTTGAAAAGTTATCCAAGTTGTGCCAGTTCTATATAATATATACCCAAACCTTTTATATTTTTATTTACAGAATGATAATTTCCTGGAAGATCTTGGTATCATCATGCCAAAAGTTGATGAAACATTCAGGAGATTAACAAAAACTGCATATGTATGTACTCCAGTAGCACATATTTCGTTAAGTAATAATCTTCATATGTGTTGGAATGGAATAAAAATTTCATAAAATGTTTTAGGACATTGGTCACTTGCTGTACAACATAGAAAACGAAACTGGATCGGCATCGGAGCTAACACAAATAATTGCCAACATTGAACAGCATTTCTCCAAACTCTGTTCAATTGTGCAGAAGCACAAGCAGGAGGTTATTGACATTGTTACTAAACTCAAGTTTGCAGAGAAAGAATCTCTGCATAATGCTAAAACTGAAGTAACAAATGCCATAAAAAAGGCAAAGACTGTTATGGATATGTTAAGGCTTACCTCGGATCCTAAGAAATTGAAACAGGTGAGCCTCTCACAAATAACTGTAACTTGCAAATTTTTTATTGGTGATATTTTCGTTTATTTTACCAAATCATCACATGGTAATCAATATTGATATTGTCTGGTCACTGAGAAATTTGACAGCAAAATTAACATCATCAAAAACTTAATGGCAACTGTAACTTTTTATTACTTATGCCTGTTTCTGCGAAGCTGTCAAGGAAGAAAGTAATATAGCATATTACATGAACTTTTTGCAGATCAATCTATCAGTACTTTTTGAAGATGCCAAGCAGGTAGCAGAATTTCCTTGGTATTTGGCCAGAGATGATGTTAAGAAAAATCCACTGAAGTATGAATTACTTTTTTAAATTTTTATTGAACTATCAAATTGTAATGAAATATATAAAAAATTTAAATATTTGATATTTGTAATGAAAAAAATGTTATGTTCTCTTAACTTCAGGGTGGCAGTGAATGAAGATATTTGTACTCTCATCAGTGACTATATTCACTTGGAAGGGAATGCAAATTCCGTTTACAAGTTGTGTGCAACCTCTGATTTAGGTGAAAATGTGGAAATACCAGCTGCACCAACTGCACCTGTCTTCGCACCTGTGCTGCCTAAAGGTACGAGACTATCTATACACATAAAATTCAAAGTCCTGACTGAGTTATATATCAACACACAGCCTAAACCTAGAGAATATTGATATTTGATCAAACGTAAGCCTCTAGCAATATAAAATATAAACGTTCTAACCTCTTTCCAGATGTGAGACAAACAAAAACCAACAAAAAACCTAAACAACCAAAGCCCAAAGAGGAAAATCCACATCCACCGACGTACTTTCAGTTTGCGCCGCAGTACCGCGCCAAAAGCGGCTCCGTGACTTCTCTGAATTCTTTGAGCAGTGAATCGTCACACAAAAGTCATGCTCAAAGTACGTTAAATTATATTATACAGACTGGGAATCAATTTTAAAGTTAAAAGATGTGTCGTGGCAAACTAACTACGCCATCAATTGTAATAAACATAAAAATAATAATAATGAACTTGACATTTTCATTTTATAATTGATAATTTTTAGATGATGGATACAATAGACCGGTTGTACAACAAGTCCAACCATTTGCAGAGAGCCAGCATCCAAAACAACTGCAAGAAGGTAAAAAATTGCATTAATTAAACTGAAATATATAAGAAATTACACTGTTTGTCTAAATGTTTTGTTTTGTACCAGGAGCTGAAGAGCTGATCTACATATCGCATATTGTAGACCCGCATAACTTCTATGTGCAGAGGGCTTGTCATCAAGTGTTAGTAAAGGATATGCTACGCCAATTCCGTAATGCTGTCTCGTTGCCTAAGCCATCTGCTCATCATGTTACTGAAGGTAAATATAAAAGGGCATTGTACCTACTTGGATTCATTTAAAAAATCTACATTTGATAAACATGACCAATTGACCAACACCAATGCGTATCTTTCGTCAGTGTAAAAACCTTATAAAGCAAAGCGTAATTACAAATATCAAGTTGCTTAATATGAGGGTTTTTTTTAAGTTTTGGTTCTACACTTTTGTGTATTTGGCCACTGTCAAGTAATTGATAATTTATCAAGTTATCGATATTTCATTTGTGTCAATTCACAGTCGAAGTCATCAAGTCAAGTCAGTATAGTCAAAGTCATACTCCTAGTAAAGTGGTGGCAACTTTACTTGAAGCTTCTATGGAGTTTTGGAAACAACACGAAAAGAAACGTTTCACCATCATTATACCATTTTCCCCACACTCACGCCTGTAATCCAGCACTTAACGAATAAAATGCCACCAATTTTATGCACTAACACTGAAAATAACACAAGTTTTGGAAAATAATACAATGCGGTGACGCAATCTTTTTCGCTTTCCCGCCAAAACTCCAATATTAGGGTTTTGCCTATGAAATTGCCGTTCTACAGTACTGGCATTTCAAATTAAATTATTTATTGTTTTGCTAAGAATTCTAATTTCAAATTAATTGTATTTTAAAAACATCGCATTTTATTTTTTTATATTTATTATATTTTCGCTATATTTATATCGCATATCAATCTTTTTCATCATCATAGATACGTTAAAAATTCGAGTTAATATGGAATGAGGGCCGTCGTGGCAGCAACGCGGCACAATCGGCACGGAACATTAATGACGTTTACGAAGCGAACACTACAAAATAACACTCCACATGTTATTGGTGTAGCTGCTTCCAATAATTTCGATGCTCTTGGTTGTCCGAAAACTTTGATCGACAATGACGAATGACGAAAGGCTATTGTGGAAGCTGATGCTCAATCTACTTACTATTTGGCTATGGAAAAAACGACATAAAAATGGATCTTAAAAAAGTTTAAAAACCTTTAGATTTTGTCGGCCTAATTTTTTTAAATATGGAGACTCGCGCATCACGTTTCATGCATCATTTTTCACATGTACGAATTTTATTGCAGCCATTTAAAGTTGGGTCAAAATGATAATGTTGCGTTTTCTTTTTGGACTTTTTATCAGAGCGCTTATACAAAAATCACATATTTGTGTTAAGGCACAGTAAAACGGGTATTTTCTGGGCAAGCGTATTACATCCTAGACCGCATGGTGATTTACCATCAGGTGAGATAGTGGTCAAACGCAAGCCTTACAATTAAAAAAGCGACTTAGTTTAAGGCAAAACCTGGGAATTCACTGAAAATTATAAAAAAAAATCCGAAGTAAAAAATATCGGGCAAAATACGTATACAAATGGATTTAAATCGATAGATACTAAGGTCCACCCACAGACCCAGATTATTTTCACTTCTCTCAAACATCACATCATCCTGCATCCTAAGTCTATGGGTCCACCAGACTTACCTTGATCCACTTATTTTACTTACACCCAGTATAAAAGCGAAACGTCTGTGTGATAGTATTTTTAGCTTTTGCATCGCAACGGCTGAACTGATTGGGACCAAATTTTGCACGCAGATTGCATACATTACCGAGATCAACATAGGATCATTTTATCCGAGAAATGTCTCCCGGGAAGACGGGCAAATTGCGACTAAATCCCGCAGGGCGCCTCCAGTAATTAATGTAGCCTTCAACCATACTATGCATTGGTAGAGTATCAGATTCTTACAAGTAGCTAATTCTTAGAAAATTTTGCAAATGATACCTTCAGATCGTCATACAACTAGCTTTAAAATGGAAGAAATAACTAGCATAATGCATATAAAACTAAACTTTAAACATAGGAACTAAAAACTTAAATTTAAATTACATTCATAAGAAGAAATAATTCATGAGCTATTATTGTTATGATATCATTTTGCGAATTTAACTTTTATCTAACAAACATTAGAGTCAAAAGTTAGTCCATGTTAAGTTTCACTTATGTTCTGCGATATCTTTTGTTTATGCAGGCAAAACGTATTTGGCTTTCAACAAGGCTGATAACATGTGGCAAAGATGTCGCGTGGTAAGCATAGACAGGAAAAATCCAACGCACCCGTTGTTTCACGTATTTTGTATTGATTTCGGCAGCACTGAAATCGTCAACATTGACAAGTGAGTCATTGCATATCATTTTGTATTGCTTTATTATTTACTTTGCACTAAAAGTCAGTATTTTTTGTACACATTTTTAATGAAGAGGATCAAAATGTTACTGCCGTCACTCTGCTATCTGCACCTGTGATGAAACAATAGAGTCCGTGACTGAGTTTGCTTATATATTAGCTGTTCGGAGGAAAAGGGTTTTCACCTCTAAATCTTAACAAAACCTATTGTTTTTAGGGTCAATCGTTTGAATGTATACTAGTAATATATGTATAATAGTAATAGATGTATGCTTATAAGCTCCGATATTAAAACATATTTTGGTTTCTAATTACAACTACTTTCATTCGTTATAATTTTGACGCAAAAATTATCACTATGTGACTAGGTACATCTACGAAGATATTGCGAAAATTCAAATAACGAAGCTGTACTTCCAACCATAGTTATTCACTGTATAGACAGCATGTAAAAAAATCATCAAAATCGGATAACATATAGGAGTAGAAAAACTTTGGCTGTTGAAGTAAAAGTTATTTACGCACGCTTGACTTGGGGAGTAAGCTGGTGAAAGCGTGACAAGAGCGTTACGGAAATTGATCGGGCGAGGCGAACGGAAGTTGAGAGGGAGATAAAAATTAGTGAAGATAGATAGAGAGAGTTACGTTGCGTATAGAAGTTTTACTTGAGTCGTTTGGCAAAGCACATTAGCGCACAAGTACACTGACTCTTCTAATATGGTCATTATCAACAGGTTAAGGCTCGTACCACCTGCGAGATTGAATTCACCGTACCCCCTGGCAATAAATTGCTCTTTGGCTAACTGCGAGCCAAAAACTGGGGCCTGGACCAGTGACGATTCATTCCTCATTCAAAACATCATTGACAAGTGAGTAGTGTTCTATTTCTATGTGAGTCTATGTGAGTGTGTTTTTTCGTATAGGCTAAATATGTAGATACAAACTTAGCATTGTATAAGTTTTGAAGTTTTAACAATTCGTTTTCGATACTATTAAAATCAAAATCAACGCTAGTTTTCTGTCTTTGCTTGCTTAAAAATATTAAGTGGAACGTTTTATCTTTGTTTGTATATTTGTTATTTTCACAGCAAAGAGGATGAGCCGAATTGAATGAAATTTTGCATCCAGATTGCTTACACTCTCTATCAGCATAGGATGCTTGTATCCCGGAAAATTAAAAACTACCGCGAAAAACTTATTACGAGTGAAACTGCGGAGCGCTTGTAGTATAAATAAAAAGTTTCCCGACTTCGCCCCAAAATGGCTAAACGAGCTCGGGTGAAGTTTTGCACACAGCTTTCAATAACTAGACCAACATAGGACACCTGAATTTCTTATTCTGCTTTACGGGAGAATATGGGCCTTGGAATACGGGCCGCCTCTTGTTTTAAAATGATGAACAATGTAACTTTCAGCAAACAAGCCGTGCTTCACGTACGTCACATTCGCTCGACGTCCAACTTCAGCGTAAAACTCGAGTGTGACGTCACTACATTCGAGGACGGCATCAGCCTCGCCCACGCGCTCGTGTTCCACGAACGCGCTAGGATGCCCAACCCGAGACTCAGGGTAATTATTCATTTTTGAGTGTTTTCTCGCGGCCATACTAGTAGACGTGGTTATCTCATTTCTTGTGATCCTACTGCCTAGTTTGTCTCGTGCGCGCTCCTGTTCCACGAACACGCCAACCCAACCCGAGACTCAGGGTAATTATTCATTTTGGAGTGTTTTCTCGCGGTCATACTAGTAGACGTGGTTATCTCATTTCTTGTGATCCTACTGCCTAGTTTGTCTCGTGCGCGCTCCTGTTCCACGAACACGCCAACCCAACCTGAGACTCAGGGTAATTATTCATTTTGGAGTGTTTTCTCGCGGCCATACTAGTAGACGTGGTTATCTCATTTATTATGATCCTATCGCTTGTCTTACTACTTTACAACCCTAATGCCTGATGTGACATACCCAAATGCATTGCAGTAGGTATGTCATAGAGGGATAAGTAAGAACTTAGGAACTGCACAAACTTTAATACATTTAGTAATTGTTTATCGTCGTCTCATTGATTTACTTTTACATAATGGTATCAATCAAATGACATCCAGTTTATAATATTGTAAGTCTCCTGAACATATGTTCAGAAGCCCATTGCCGTAGGCCTATTCTGATATCAGAATAGGCCTACGGCAATGGGCTGCCAGATCTTGAAGACGGTGACGATGATGCTAAAGCTCAGGCAGCTTTAGCATCGTCACCATCGTCATCACCACTGGAAAAGCAGTACCAGCAACCCGAGGCAATACAATTCATTTCATTCAAATTATTTCCGTTGTAGAACAAGTATACTTCTCTCACCCCTTCAACTAATAAAGCGGCCTACACCTACCTACATGTCTTATACATGATTCAAACTCCAATCTGCTACTAGTTGACAGCATAATATTTTATTGTATTGTAACACTTACCTACCCCTGTAGTATTCTGTAAAGTTACTGATAAATGTACATAATATTTGTTGCGCATTTTGTATGAATTTAAGAATAATACAGTGTGATTGAAGCTGTAATAATACAGCATGGACTACTCTTATAAAAATTAACACTAACAATATTAGCTAGCTATTAACAATATAAATAATAATAATAAATATCTGTGGACATTTCACACAGAGTCATCTAGTCCCAAACTAAGCAAAGCTTGTACTGTGGGAACCAGATAACTGATACAATACTTAGATATTTTTTGTTTGTAAATACATACATAGAATACAATATAACACCCAGACACAGAACAAACATCGATGTTCATAACACAAATGTTTGTCCTGGGTGGGGATCGAACCCACAACCCACAGTCCAGAAGGCAGGGTTACTACAAACAGCTATCGGGCCAGTCGTATATAATATAAGTTATTACCACCATAAATTACATATTTTTATTGATGTTTGAATTAGAAATAAAGCATAATATATAGTTTTAGTTTAATTATTGCTGTATCGAACTTTTTTTAGTACCCTCCAAATACTGGCGTCAGAGAAAGGCCCAAGATCTTCATCAGCAATGATGATTACAAACCTAAGACCGTCGAAGAGGTTTGCATCACTCACATCGTGAGCCCTGACAAGTTCTATGTTAGGAAAGTAAGTATAATAACATTTCAAATTACCCTGTGTTGCTTTTAGTAACATTCAGTCTTAGCACAATAAAAAATGAGGCAGACCTTATTAGACAGTCTTAGATCGTATTTTGTATTGTTTAACGAATTATTCCAAAATCTCTATAGTAATACGATTGTTTATATTTATATATAAAAATGAATCTTTATTTCCCTTGGTCATCGCATCACGCGTGAACGGATGCAACATTTTCGCAAATTCATTTTTTCTTATGTTTATTAAAGTCAGGAGAAGGTTCTTATGAAAGAAAAAACTAAGAAAATTATCACCACGCTGGTTAAACCGCGGAGCGTAGCTGGTTTTACATAAATTTGAAAACTGCTTGAGCAAAATTACACTTTACTGCGTAGGAGCAAAAATCGCTATTCATCCAAATATCTTTGCGTATTAATCTTCTGTACCTATGGAATACAATATCTCAGGATGGTGACTTTACACAGGACGGTAAAACTGCGGTTTACGGTATTTTATTGTATCGATTGTCGTTGTGGAATGACTACAATAACGATAAGTCATATTCTAAGATAATTAATTGTTTTAACAACTTTACAGAAACACCAACAAGCAGTATATGAACAGTTGAGTCTAGATCTGGAGCAAGAGTATAGTTTGGGTGTTAATGCTGGTAGCATCTACTATCCTGAAGTGGGTAAGGCGTTCTATTAGTTAGTTTCAATCTCACACTTGGCAGTTCACCACACGTGCACAGCCGTGGGCAATATACAACGTGTATATGTAATACTTAATACAAACGGATCAAAATATAAATTGTAGTTTTCAGAGTTTATAATTTAACTGGACAGTTTTAATAAACGCATAGTAATTTAGATTTCATTACTCTAAATTGGAGTAAATTAGATAAAATGGTACACATATTATTTGACTGAGCCGGAAGCTCAGTTGGTAGAAGTACAGTTCAAAAGGCAGGGTGGGCACCCAGCCTTCTGTAAGTTGTGGGTTTGATTCCCACCCAGGACAAACATTTGTGTGATGAATATTGATGTTTGTTCTATGTCTGGGTGTTATATTGTATTTTATGTATGGATTTACAAACAAAAAAAGTATCTTAAGTATTATATTAGCTATCTGGTTGTCATAGTACACGCTTTGCTTAGTTAAGGGCTCGATGGCGCTGTGTGAAATGTCTTCATATATTTATTTATTTATTACTTAATAAGCACTCTACATTGAAATGAAGCCGTTTAAAGTTAATTTTCTCGAAACTATCATATTGACAGTTAAACCCTTTTTGATATCAGCTCCCTTGAATTTTGTAAATAAATAAACCAGGCGGAGAGTTTTTGGCGGGAAAACGAAAAAGATCGCGTCTCCGCATCGTATTATTTTCCAAAACTTGTGTTATTTTCAGTGTTAGTGCATAAAATCGGTGGCATTTTATTCGTTAAGTGCTGAATTACAGGCATGAGTGTGGGAAAGTGGTATAATGATGGTGAAACGTTTCTTTTCGTGTTGTTTCCAATACTCCTTGGAAGCTTCTGGTAAAGTTGCCACCGCTGTATGACTTGACTAGACTAGACTATGACTTAACTTGATGACTTGGACTGTGACTTGACTTGGCACGTCATATAATATTAAACTTGAGAAATTATCAATTACTTGACACTGGCTAAATACACAATAGTGAGGAGCCAAAACAAAACAAAAACAAATAAACCAGGCATGGCATGCTGCGTGCACGTGGAGTCCGCGGCTCGAGGCGAGGGCGGCCCGTGGGCGGCTCACGGGGCGTGGTGCCGCGGCGTGGTGGCCGGCCTGCCGGGCCGCGCGCGCGTGGCGCTCGCACTCGTGGACTCGGGCGCCACGCTACTCTCGCACTGGGCCGCGCTCCGACACCTGCACCCTAAATTCACAAAGCTTAACGCGCTGGTAAGTATATCCTTGATTCATTGAAAAGAATCCAAAAATGGCGGTTGTTTTTTTTTTTTTTTTTTATTGTTTGATAGGCTTCCGTTTGACCACTATCGCCCCTGATGGTAAGTAACGATGCGGTCTAGGATGTAACACGCTTGCCTAGAAGATACCTATTCACTCTCGATTTGAAGACTCCCAGGTTGTAGTTATCGGGAAATACGGACGCCGGTAAAGCGTTCCACTCTTTAAAATACTCTGTGAAATTTGAACTTTTTCCTATTACATTTTTACAGGGTAAGCAATGCATTAGTGACGCCTCCGGTGTTACAGATGTCCATAGGCTACGGTGACCACTTCCCATCAGGTGGGCCGTATGCTTGTTTGCTCCCTTTAATACCCGTGTATTTTTGAATTTTAATGTGTAATAAGGGTGGATTATTATCCGTTAAGTGTTCGTCAACGTGCACGAGTGTTGGCCAATGGTTCCAAGTTTTTAAACCATGCCTTTTCGTTTTCTCTTCAAGGCTTCCTAGAGCGTTAGTAAAATATCCACCATTTTACTGTGGCATTTTGACTGACAAACTAAGACTTTGACATGACATAACCGTAAAATAACTCCTTACTTGACATTGGCAGAATTATCGCTTAAAAACGATAGCAGGCCAATAAACGAAGAGAAGAAGAAGAGTATATCCTTCAAATTTCCCCCATACCTTTTTTTTTTAAGTAAAACTACGCACGCTTGCGCTTTACTTGAGGAGTAAGCCAATGAATGCGTAGTGAGGCGAACGGAAGTTAATTCACGTAGACTCCATTGCCAACATAACAAAGTTAAAAATTACTTAAAATTTGTATTATTATGTTGGCATGTACGGTAAAATCACAATAATTTATAATTTTCAAGATAGCGTCATTCAAATTAAACAAAGCAGAAAAGAAGTTTTACTTCAGTCGTGTGGTCTAAAGCACATTCATTTTTTATGAAGAAACCACTATAACATTTAGCAGGCAATATATTTCATTGTAATTTTTATCTTACAACACATTTATTTATTTATTTATTTAATTAGTACGGTTACACCAATTACACTAATTATTACATAAACACAATTACAATTTGATTGGAATAAATTACAATTAAATCAAAATGAAAGAAATAAAATATAGATAATAAAAATAAAAAATGTCAATTCAAAACAGTCAAAAATAAATTAGATTGTACAAAAAAAAAAGAAAATACATTTGTCATATTGTTTTTTTAAAATATACATATTCATAGTCAATAATAATCAAAAATAAAATTAATTATACATAGTCGCAGGAATAAAACAAATAATTTAATACCTTTAAACTCCACTATCATGCATTCGCCTCACAATATTCCAAACACTCCCGCAAAATCACCTTCCATTCGTCAGCAAACACATCACATTCCGGGTTGGCATCCAGGAGGGCATTAAGTGCAGCAAGGGATCGCGGTATAGGGGATCTTGCGCGAGCAACAGTTCTGCACCTAGGAACGACAAACAGTCTGTGCTTCCTGCTACGGCGGTAGTTATTGGGTGCAAAAATCCGGCACAACTGGTCACTCAAATCAGGGGCGCTCAAATCAGGGGCGCACATGTCCGACCATGACTGTTATAATATTTATTATTATTAAACAGCCAATGTTATCTACAGCAATATCTCCCAACTTTACCCGCGTCTCCAGTCAACCCGTGACCACAGCCAATGCAACAAATATGTTTTAGCGCCATTAAGTGTGCAAGCAAATAACTATTTCTTAATTATTCTCTAGGACTGGCACACTGTTTATAAACGTGCTCTCAGTTTGCGTTTTTAATACGCGCGTCCTATGCTCGTCACCATCGCGATCTTAGTAGTTTTTTTTCTTTCGAGTACCGTGCGGCATTATTTGGGTTAGATACGTGTCGACAACATTTTTTGCAAAATGTCACGTCGAAAAATAATCTCTCTTCTGTAAAATGCCACAAGGCAAAATGATTGCGTCGAAAAATATTTTTTTTCTGTAACATAGCCTAAATTATAATACAAATCATCTCCACAGGCGACGGAATGCCACCTTGCGGGTGTGACGCCACTGAACAAGAAATGGAGTGCGGGTTCTGTAGCACTGATGCACAAGCACGCGGCTCACTATCTAGAACTACACGTGGAGGATACGCGCGCTCGCGGCTCCGTCGGCGTCACAGTGTGGGAAACCAACGACAGTGACAATCCCGTGTGTGTCAACCAAGAGATGATCAAATACAAGTTCGCTATCACGTTCGGGTGAGTGCCGTGATCGAGTACAAGTTTGCTATCACCATCGGGTGAGTGCCGTGATTGAGCACAACTTTGCTATCACGATCGGGTGAGTGCCGTGATCGAGTACAAGTTTGCTATCACGATCGGGTGAGTGACGTTACGTGTTGCAATTGATTTAAAAAAATCATTAATCTAAAAATAGTACTTTTCATTCGATTGTCTTGATAATGAATCAAAATAATCAAGATTGCTACGTACCAATCAAATAGTTAGATAGTGTTTTTACTGTGTAGGCAGGCGACAGCATTGCGCGAGGCGTGGGTATGCACTTCCCCAATAAACAGACTAATCGAATAATACGATTATTTATCGACTAATTTTACATAATTTTTCGGCAGGGAGCTGAACCTCATATTATTTTACAAGCATAGAAAACTTTGATAGATTTTTTCCTCTTAGTAATTTGTGTATTTTTATGTACATTGCAGCATTTTCTCTTTCAATAAAAACAACGGTGCCGATGATCAAGTGATAACGAACAAATCTCCACTGGACAAGCCGATCCGGCGTCATAAAGCTAATCCAGAGAAAATACAGATACTTAAAAAGAATGAGCCGACGCCAAAAATAAAGGTGGCTGACTTAGAAGCGAAGGACAAGGGTCCCTTGAGGCTTGAAGCGAAGGTCCTTCAATACCAGTCTCCTTCGCTCATCTACGTATCGCTGGTCCACCAACAGAAAACATTCAACGAGTTGTTTGAAAACATTCAAAAGCATTACTCTAATAGCAAGCCCAAAAAGAAAACTACCTGGAAAGTGGGCGACAGATGTTGTACAATCTGCATCCAGTCGCAGACTTGGCGTCGCGCTGTTATTGTAGACTTAGAAGGGGAAAACGCTAAAGTTTTCTACTCCGATTTTGCGTCAGTGGAAACAGTTCCGACATCTGAATTGGCGGAACTAACTGACGATATTGCTTCGATCGGTGATGCAGCGATAAAGTGCCATTTGTGTGGAGTCATTCCAGCAGTCGGCGAAGAATGGCCCTCTCTCACCAAAGAGTATCTAAAAGAACTTTTGGACAGCTATAAGAGAGTTTTCATTACAAAACTGGGTAATTTTAAGAATAAGAGCATGCCTATCGAAATTTGGGCGTACCATACCATCCAAGGAAGCGCTTTGGAGCCGAACAAGTCTGAATGGCGCTGCTTGAACAAAAAAATTATTGAACAAGGATTAGGAGTTCCAGATAAAACTGATCAGGTATGACTCTAATTTAGATTTTAGACCAACAATCCCATCTGATAATCTTGAAACGAAAAGCTCCACACAATTTTTTTTTATTTATACATAACCACTACTGCATAAAGAGCAAAATTATGTTACAATTTGTAAATCAATGCAATTATCTGTTCATTTTCAGGCTGCAAACAGTGAAGTTAAAGTAGAAGGCGAAGATGAAATTCTCTCGTTCCTAAACGTGACAGGGTCGGTGCGCGATTGGCTCCAACTGGAACCGATGCCTACAAAGCCACTGGTCGCATCTCCTCACCATAGCCCTTCCACGTCGACCACTCCTGAATGCGACGATAGTCCCAACGAGGCTGCGAATGTTATGTTCATATCGGACTGGCTACCACCTGAACCGCTTCCAAGTAAAGAATTCACAGGGATGCCTACGTAAGTTGATCAAATGTTAAAATACAATAGGAGGTTTTACTGCAACTTCTTTCTCATTTGCCGCACCAAATATTTAATGCTGTTCTGATGTCAGTACTCATTCTTACGAATTATTTTTAATTAGTGGTCATATATTTGCGTAAAACCTCCTATTAATTTTACAAAAAATACTGACCGGGCATCGTTGTTTGATCGTTGCAGATACATAGACAACGACGGCGTAATTTATTTGCACGATGTTACTCAACAAGGAACTCTCGACCTTATTCGCAAGGCACTCGATGTGCGTTTCAAGGACCCAGATCCCAAAGCAAAGTACCAGAAATGGGTTGTCGGCGAACCATGCGTCGCGCTATACTTTTTGGACAACCGCTTCTATAGGGGAAGAGTGCTCGATGTTAACAATGAGACATCCACTTGCTTCATACATTACATTGACTATGGGAATGAAGAGCAATGCTCTTTTACGAACTTGAGAAAGAGCATTGCTTTGCACCAAATACCTACTCAAGCGCACAAATGCGTCTTGAATCGCATCCGACCCGTGGGGCAGAATTGGGACCGGCAAACGTTAGACTACATACACAAGTCTATAGTCGAAAAGGAATGCCACGTAAAGGTAGCCGGAGATTCAGTCGATGGTATTACACCCGTAGAACTAAAGTACGATAAACTATTCATCAACGACCATTTGGTTGAATTTGAAATGGCAACATACATTGATGGTACCAAAGCTGTTATCAGAAAATTTGCCCCGACTACGAGTCGTGTGGAAATAAAAGCTGTGCCTGTTGCGTCAGACTCCGACCCTGATTACATCTTAGAAGAAGAAAGTATGGAGCCATCCTCATCGCGAGAAGAGTCCTTTGATGCAAGCTCGCTAAAAGGTAAAGACTGGAATGAAATAGTAGAAGAAGACCTTGCCAAGAATTCCTTAGACGGCAATTACGTGACTTATCCGAAAATCTCAGACGACGAGTTTAAATGTAACATCACCGTTATACATGACGTGAAAACTTTGGAACTTGACATAGTTCATGATGAGGGAACGGCTCTGATGTATGAGGAAATGTTCAATGACCTACAGGTGGAAGGCGAGAACATGCCGCGCGTTAAGGGAATATACGAAAATAAAGCGTGCATTGCTCTCTTCCAACAAGATCAGCTATGGTACAGAGCCTCTATATTAGAATACAGTGAATCGAAAGGAAAAGTTAAAGTGAGATATGTTGATTATGGAAACATTGAAATTGTTTCATTGGCTGATATAAGAGAAATTAATGATGATTGGGTAAAAATGATGCCTTCCACTGTCACCGTGCAGCTGCATGGCGTTAAGATAAATCCTAACGTAGACATTGATGTACTCACCCAAGAATATAAAAATACGTTTTTAGAAAAGGGTCCATTCATCGCGAAGGTTGTCCAAAATGCCGGCACCATCCCAGCGGTCGAATTACATAACGAAAATGGTGAATTAGTGTATCAGAATCTATTTGACAAGGAAGTGTTCTTGAAGGGTGAGCCAGAATAAAGACATTTTTATTGATTAAGATATTGTTTAGTTTGTAGTTGCTAAATCAGACTAGCAGCTTTAAATTGTATTTTTTACCGCCTTTTAAGTGCCACCGTTAAGGTTTGTGTTAATTTGAATAAGATGTAAGAACCAAATTCTTGCTAGTGTTAGAAGCGTTGTTTAATTGATTATAAACGGTTTCGTAAAATGTGGTTAAACATGTTTTTGTTAAGTTTTCTGTAGTATTAATTAGGAACACTACTCATTCCAAATAAAGCTTTGTGTCACAATTTGTTATAAATTCTGATGAAAGCCACACACCTAATACATATAGCTGTTACATTTGACTTCAAGCTTAAATAACTAAATCATGGGTAAATAAAATATCATAATTTTTAAAGAACTGATGCTGTATTATTCGGGAAAAAGTAAAAAAAAAATATATTAAAAGAAAAAAAAAACAAAACTGAATATAAAACTGTTTAAAAATATCGATAAACCCAAGCTGACTGCTGTGAGCTTTGTTTCACTGCGGAAATAAGTCTTCCAATTGTCTGCGACTTTCCAAGAAGTATATTTTTTTAAATACGTTCTAGGCAAAGCAGGCACTCTCGCCTGATGTTAAATGACGTAGTCTAAGATGGGGCATGCTTGCCTAGAAGATACCTGCTCATTCTTGACTTGAAAACTTCCAGGTTATATATAGTTAACTGGAAACAAGTACGCCAGCAAGCTGTTCCATTCATTAGCTGTTCGCACTAGAAAGTTAGCAGTGAAACAGGACAGCTCTTGAACTTCTATGTAGCTCAAGTCTATTTCTGTGTGGAACACTGCCTGATCGTAAATCGCATCATTGCGCACATCAAGCAAGACTGGTCGAATGCTTTGCCTATCTAATTTTAAATACCACTCATTTTTTAAGCCTTTATTACCGAACTATGCTCAGTCGTCGATTGATACACAAGTAGAGATTTCATTCAGTATTTCATCATTTTGTGAATGACTTCATGTCTCGAGCATAGATTCACGACTGAACGTAATTCTGTGTTATACGGGCCTTAAAATTCTAGAGACATGAAGGGGGTATAACTCTGGAAGAACACATTACTATTGCTTCTCTAACCTGAATGTAGAATGCATAAATATTTCTCAGTATCAAGTGGAATTGGATATTTGCTTGGGACAAATGGCCACCAATCTGAGTGGGGCTCCAGTGCCTTGGGCTATTTTCATTGGCATTACTAATGCGGTGCATCCGTGATCTGAAAATAAATAATACATCAGACTCGGCAGACTTAAAAAACGACATTGGGGTAATATTATCACACTGAAATTTTACCAGGTATAGGCCGACTCAAGTTCACATTCTCCATGTTGTACAATCCCGATCTTGAATTGATTTTATGAACTGGGAAGTCTTTAGAAGATCCAGGATCGACTGAAGCGACATCAACTCCGATGCCTACAACATTCTTGTAGGCGGTTGTAATCCATTCAGCTACCTCGGCACTCAACCCTGAAACGCGTAGTTTTTTGATAGGCCTTTTATCATCGCGCGCTATGAGCACGTAGAAACAGCGATGAATTTATGGCTCTAGTTACCTAATTAAAAAACCAAAGCAAACTTACCTGGAAAATTCAAAGTTTTCTTCTGTTGGTCAATGCCTAGATATTTTGTACGGTCTTTGTAAAATTTGCTCCATCCGAATTTGAATACGATCACACATGGTTGCCCCATATTGTAGTTGATAAGGTAATCCAAATCATGCTTGTGTAGAACATAGTTCGGATCGTCGTTAACTTTTGTACTGATGTCGGCAATGATCACTGAAAGAAATAATATTTTTCTATAGAACAGATATAATGTTTATACAGGTGTCTCTGTCTTTTACTGTTGCCGATTGCACTATTGTCTATTTTCTACTAGATTAATTATGTAGTTACATAATTCTTCTGTGGTGTGGTAGAGCAGTTCGGCTCCCTACCCGGAGGCGGCGGGTTCGATTCCTGCGACAGGACAACTATTAGTGCACAAAAAAAGCGCAAATACTTGTTCTGTGTCTGGGTTTGTGGGTCCATGGCTCCCTACCCGGAGGCGGCGGGTTCGATTCCCGAGACAGGACAACTATAGTGCACAAAAAATGCGCAAATACTTTTTCTGTGTCTGGGTCCATGGTCCTCGTAGCTCCTGGGTCCCTAGACACGGAATCCTAGTTAGGGTCAATAATCTATGTACTATGTGATCGTTGGGCGTTATTATAATTTTTTATTTTATTTCGCTTTCGGGTGTGCTTTCAGTACAACAAGACCATCATTATACTTTTTTTGTATGTTAAGTAGTGACGTGACGAGCTAACCGTTCGCCTGATGTTAAGCGACACGGCTGCCCATATCAGTTGCAGTGTCACTCGGAACTCGACAGGATAGTTTCGCTTTACACTGCACAGCGCACGTCGTCCTGAGATATACAATTTAACAATTAATAACAATTTAGTAATAAGAATACTAGACTGAGATTAGATCATAAAGTCTCAATTGCCCAGTAATTTCACTAGCTACAGTGCCCTTCAAACCGGAACACAGCATTGCTGGCGCACTACCACTTGGCGGCAGATATACCTAACTGACAAAGCGGTGGTACCTACCTAGACGAACTTTGCAGAAAAGATACACCACCTAGTAAAATACTTACACGGTACTATTAGTTTCTCAAGTGGAATTTCTCCGACGGGTTTCCCTGTCATAAAGAAATGGTACGGCGCGTCAAGATGCGTACCACCGTGCTCTGCTGCAGCGAACTCATTGGCCGCATACCTACAAGTATTAAGTATCCGCAGTTATTATTATTAGCCCTACTGAGGCTTGTATTACAAAACAATGCTCAGTCGTTAATCGTTCCTCAAGCCGAGATTTCATTGACAAATTGATTATTTGGTGATTGAAATCTCGTCTTGAGATCTGTAATATTCCCTTAGTGTAAATATTCCAAGATCAGCGCGATTATACTTTCAAGTTATTATGGTGAAGGGAACTACCATTGCTCATAAAAATGCCTTTTGACCCCGATCTACCGATAAGTACTTACTCTTGACCGCTCGGTATCTATTTACAGAAGACTAGCTACGCTACGCCCCGTGGATATAAAGTAGCCTATGTGGTAATCCACTATCTACACATTGGATTACCACATATTCCAAATTTTGTCTAAATCTGCCCATCACTTTGAACGTGAAAGAGTGCCATATGGTAAACCACTATCTAAGCAATCTGTATTTTAAATTTCGTCTAAATCCGTCCAGCCGTTTGAGCGTGAAAGAGTAACAAACATCCATACACACAAACTTTTGTGTTCATAATATTAGTAGGATTTATAGGTATAGCACATATAATAGTGTTGAGTAATATAATTTTACAAAAAGAGAATTCGTCTTGTTTTTTTTTTGTTAGTCTGTGTCATTATCAAATATTTAGTCTATGATTGTTAGTTTTTTTAATTACAAAAGTGAAATAAAACTAATATGGCTCAGTAAAAATTAATTTTATTTACGTTAGCTGTTTTACATAAAAACTATTATACTTACCTATTATTATTTTTTGTTCATGAACACCTCGCAATAGTCGCATGCGGCGTAAATAGGATTATCTACATTATATATGATACGATTATAATAATATACGAAGTATTTCTCCCTAATCTGTGATCTACACCTAGGTATATAACTTTCCTAAACGTGTTAAATAATAAGTTCGCCTGTTTTTTTGTAAATATAAGCGAGCCGAGCGTAATTAAAAGCAAAGTATCCCAAATTACACCCGATTAGTTGAACCGTTGAACTAATAATATAAGTAAGTAGCATGGTTAATTTCGAATTTTTAAAAGTGTGGATTGTAAATAACGGAGTTGGATAGGAACTCACCAGTAGTGGTCAGCGCCTATAAAATCTTCAGTTTTTTTAGTAAATTCAAAATCCTTATTTCCAGGCCAATAAATCGTTTCATTATCAAATGGGTGTGATAAATCAATAAATTCATAATCGCCACTAAATAAAGCACTGTTTAAGTTCACTGTATTACCGTACGACGTTATTATTAAACAAAGCAAAATTAGAGTCACGAGCGACTTATTAGACATCGTGAGTGTAACTGGCTTAAATAAAATAACCCAAGTCAGATTCATCATTCAACATAAGTCTAAGGCGCGTCGCTCACTGGCAAGTCGAGGCGAAATCGCGGTAGCGTCGAGGCGCAGTCGAGGTGTGGTCTTTATGTGGAGTCGAGGCGCAGGTGACTATGCTTCCTTCATACATTCAATATGTCGTCGTCAGAAGATGAAGAAAAGTGGAACAAACATCGCTCACTTGGCGCCCCCGCCTCGCCTCCGCCTCGACCCCGCCGCGCCTTTACCTCACCCCACCTCGCCTATACTGCGACTCTAATGAGCGCACTGCCAATTCTATTTATTACAGGGGCAGTCAGCTTCTTTAACATCAAATGCATACAGTGGGCACGGGAAACCAGATCGAGATAATGCTATACGTAAAACAGAGACCACAAAGTCTATGCTCTGAATCTTTAAAATTTATACTGGAACTGGAACAAAACAGCCACAACGAAAAAAATTAATTAAGTGAGGTTATGTAATATGTATTGGAAGTTAAAATTGATTGAGCAAATACACAAATTAAAAAGTACAGCGCATACATTGAGATTGTGATTTGTGATACCTATGCTGTTTCATTTTGCTTAAAATGACTGAAAAAGAAAAATTGCGAAAGTGCGGTACGCTACTGCACCCGAAGAAGTGAACGTGCGATTTCACAGGTTTCCTCTGCCTGGAAAACGTGGATCTTTGAAGAGAACGAACCTTAAGGTAAGACCTTCCCTATGCCCTTTGCTGCGTTCGCTTGATTCTCGATTAATAAATTGCATGTATATGTATAAAAAGAATTCGTATGTAAACATAGGTTTTTTTTTCAGGGCACGAGTATGGGCTGAATACTGCTATCCAGCTGAGAACTGGACTTCTGTAGAAGCACTAAAACCCTCCACCAACAGCATCATTATGCAGTAAATACTTTGCTGACCGTTCGTACACCAGCAGCTCTAAGGAACGGTTAAATAATTTTCCATTCCCGATTGGAGCAGAAGGCATATTGTTGAAGTTCCGTCAGGAACAATGTGCAACTTCGAGTGTAAGTTAATTAGTAGTTAGTATTTTAGTAGGTACTAGGTCCTTTGTATCATGTTTTCAATTCAATTAAAATCAATTATAATAAGTTTTAAATATTGTAAACATTTAAAAAATGAAACAACAAAAATATGACATGACTGTAATGTTTTGTGTAGCTTCTTCTTTACAGATGTAATTGAAGCCACGGATCGGAGTTTTCTATTCTACTTTGTACTGGATTGCTTGCAATAGTAGTAGGAAAGAGAACTTGTTTTTTCCAAACTCACTTAGTAATAGGATTGCTATACTATGTAATATCTGACATTAAGTACTTTGTAATGTTACCTATAATAATTATTCTTAGAACCTGCAATAATTTAATTTTGATATTTTAAGTACCTATCTAATATCATTGTGACTTGTAAAAGTGATAAAAGTAGCCTATTTGCAATAAAATTTCCATTTTTTTTTAATTTTACTCAGATTCAAGTTATGTAAAAACAAATTTGTTAGGTTGCTACCCAGGTAAAAAATATGTTATGTAATATAATGAGATCATATATTTCAGATATGTGGTTTTTATTTATTATGGTACCTTACCTTACAATTATTATTAGTAAGGCCCGTATTACAGAACAATGCTCAGTCACTGATTGGTTCGCAGGTCGAGATTTCATTTATAATAATACCAATTTGTGAATGAAATCTCGTCTTGAGCGCCGATTCACGACTGAGCATAGTTCTGTAATACGGGCGGTGTAATAAGGATTTTAAAGTGAATATACATTTAAATTACGTGCACATAAATTTTAAAGTTCGCACCATAAAATTTAAAAGTTCGCGCCAATATCTAGTTCGCCCGTCAAAAATTCGAGCGCTAGTGTGCTCTCGTGTTAGCATTTTTTGTGTATGAAGTTGTACTTCTTTCCGTAAGGATAATAGTGTTCTGTGATTTATTAAGAGAACCTAGACGCGGCGCGCCGCTCGTGCGTCCGGGTCTCAACGCTGCGTATCTCTACCTAATCTGTGAACGCTGCCTCAACTCTTAATCGTGTGAGCGACGCCCTAGGTAATAATAGTCAGTGATAGCGCCAGACGCATAGTCGACGTCAGCGACACCAAACTAAGCAAAGCTTGTGCTATGGGAACTAGATAACTGATACAATACTTTGATACTTTTTTGTTTGTAAATACATACATAGAATACAATATGACACCCAGACACAGAACAAACACCTAAACCTTATCTAACTAAACAGCTAACGCATCCAAGCAGTGTCCTTGAATTTTCACGAAGTATATAGCTCTAGGACGATTTCTGATTCATCGTCCTAGATATAGCTACTAGCTATGTAGGCAGGCGTCGAGCAAAAGAATAATTTTACGTAGGTAGGCACCAGTGGCGTAGCTACCAGAGGGCTAGAAAGTGCAGTGCCCCGAGGCCCCCAAGGGGCCCCTCGGACTCTAGACTTACAAACTATAAATTGAAGCAGTGAAAATCTCTTCTACATTCTGAATATAAATAAACCAAGTACGACGAATACGTAGATAACAAACGATTTTAAATAGTTTAGTTGGGGTCCTTGTTTATTTATTGCCCCAGGGCCTTTGGCTACCAAGCTGTACGCCACTGGTAGGCACGGTCCAGTCCAATAACAGTAATTTCTTTAATAAGCTACTTTAATTAATTCGCTATTTTCGCTAATTCGACACACTATCCTCGATTCAACAGTTTCTTTACTTGACCTTGACCTGGTACATAGATTTACTTGACTTGTTACATAGATGAATAAATCAAGTTATTAACCATCAAACCAATTCAAATAAACATTAATTGACGTAAAAGGGTTTAATGTTGATAAGTCCAGACTCCCGAAATAATGAGAATACTGTATCTCTGTGGTGTGGTGGTTGAGCAGGTCGGCTCATAACCCAGAGGTGGCGGGTTCGATTCCCGTGGCAGAACAAGTATTTGTGCACATAAAAAAGCGCCTATACTTGTTCTGAGTCTGGATGTTGTGTGACCATGGTCCTCGTAGTTCCTGGGTCCCTAGACACAGAGAATCCTAGTTAGGGTCCAGGATGGGCCGGATAGGTCTATGTATGTGATTGTTGGGCGTTATTATTATCTCAGGAGCCAAGGCTTCTCCCATTCTTTGACTCCTTTATTATTATTATATCATACTAAATTAGCTTTAATTACTTTATGTGTACCAACTGGTTTTCATACGGATCATTAAAACAAAAATTGATACTAAGTACGACGCTATTGTTATCTATTCTAATGCGACTCTAAAACCAGAAAATGAATCCAAGATAAGAAATGCCATTTAATATATTTTATTCCTAGTACCTTCCTACGTTTGAGTATTATATTTTTACGAGCTTTCTGCCCGCAGCTTTGCCCGCGGGGCGTGGCCTATGTGAAAATAATTCAACCACCTATTTCACCCTCTTAAGGGTGGAATTTCGAAAAATCTTTTCTTATCATAACATCTACCTGCAAGCCAAATTTCAGCCCGATCCACCACTGGGTGGACACTATCATCTATCAAAGCACAGCCCAAACCACTGGGTTTGGGCTGTGCTTTGATAGATCACTATGTCAGTCAGTCAGTCACATTTGTGTTGTATATATTTAGAATTCTATGGTAATGTAAGTAGTGTTAAATTAAAAGTTTGTCTTCACCCCTGTAAATGATAGGAGTTAGAGAAAAATAGCTTTTGGTACGTTCACTTATTCAACTACGTACCTACACCCACAGAGCACATTATATATACGGGTACCTACACCTACCTATATGTGGGTATTAAGTATCATTTGCATAATGTGAGAGATAGAAGATATTCTTATTAGGCTTAGACTTAGAGTATGTACCTATCTCTGTCTACGTTATTAAGACATTCGTTTATGAACACGAACGGCTTTTAATGTAAGTAATCCAAAATAGTACTTGTAGTAATCTACGTGTTTTTAATTACTTTTATGGTATTTGTCAGCCTGATAGAATATGACTCGCTCCTCCTGCATCACTTTCGTACAGTTTATATTGAACTAGTATTTTATTATTATTATTATTATTATTATTATAGTTTAATAGACGAGCAGCATGACTGCTGATGTGTCTAATCCTTTTGAACGTCAACAGATTCTATTGCGTTGCCATCCAAACTATATTGGATATGCGGATTGGTATTACCTAGATGTAAAACACTGCATTTTGATATATTTAATTTAATAATCCAGTCCTTGGTCCAGATCTGTATTCAATTGAGATCATTCTGTAGCTGTCCAGACTTTATTAATGGGTTAGCAAAAAACTTTATAATAATATATACCTATTTATATGAACCTGTAGTGTGCGATGCGATTAATAAATAAAATAAATAACGCCCAACAATCAAATACATAGATCCTGGACCCTAAGTAGGATTCCGTGTTTAAAATGTACAAAAGTGCTGCGTTAGGTAGTAGGTATTTAAGTAGAGCGTATTCTGTTTCGGAAGTTTCTCATGCGATGCGTTGCGATGATGCCTGCCCTAATGTTCGCGAGCATTTACAGGTAAGTTTTGGAGTCTGCGAGTTTGACTCGAGATTGTCTCAGGCAAGGCGTCTCTGCTGGCGATTTTCGCTCTACTAAGCCATGCGCGTTATGTGAAACTGTTTTACTCGCAACTAGGGCCATTGGGTGTCGTTTCGTGTCACGAAGTAGTGATCCGTGAAAATGTGCTGTGTTTTTTGTAAAAGGCGATCAGCGACAAGTTGAGTGAAATTACATTAAATGAATGACGCAAAGAATGTTAAATTATCACAAAAGGATTCATTTTCATCAGAAGTACTTAAAAGGTACAAACATTTCGTTTTATTGCCCTGGTTTTACTGGCCCAATAGCTCAGTTGGTTATAACCCTGCCTTCTGAACTGTGGGTTGTGGGTTCGATTCCCATCCAGGACAAACGTTTGTGTGATGAACAGAGGTGTTTGTTCTGTGTCTGGGTGTTATATTGTATTATAATATGTATGTATTTAAAAAGTATCTAAGTATTGTATTAGTTATCTGGTTCCATAATACAAGCTTTGCTTAGTTTGGGGCTAGATGGCGTTGTGTGAGATGTCCACACATATTGTTATTATTATTTCTTTCTTAATCTATATTTAAAAAGCGATATGCCATTTACTCAATTAAAACTTATAGTTACTTACCTACAACCACAGAGTTTGCCCTATTTACATACTCAACCTTAAAAATAAGTACGTCATTTTAATGAACTGACTACCTACTGTCTTGTAAAATCTGTATCGTTATACTCCCCGCCTGACATATAGGTTTATCTTTTGAATTCAAAACCCTATAATAACTTAAGATATTATCAGTTACTTGATACTGGCTAAATACATAAATGTTTGTAGCTGAAACAAAAGCAAAAATACTATGCTATATTTTATAGCTGTGTGCGTATTTTAAAATGGTGTGCGGGATTGTTATAGTGCGCGTTTACATGAATGAGAGTTCAATTTGTGCATGTGCTATGCGTGTTTACCCCATCCCCCGTAAAATAGGCTGAAAATAATGTTTGCGGATTCTAAGGTTAGCATCTCCATTGGTTAAATGCTCGAAGATTGTCACATACGTAAATTAGTATCCTGAGTTTTGGCGGGAAAGCGAAAAAGATTGCGTCACCGCATTGTATTATTTTCCAAAACTTGTGTTTTTTTTAGTGTTAGTGCATAAAATTGGTGGCATTCTATTCGTTAAGTGCTGGATTACAGGCGTGAGTGTGGGAGAATGGTATAATGATGGTGAAACGTTTATTTTCGTGTTGATTCCAAAACTCCATAGAAGCTTCAAGTAAAGTTGCCACCACTTTACTAGGGGTATTACTTTGACTAGACTATGACTTGACTGACTTGACTTGATCACTTCGACTGTGACTTGACACATATTTGCGTGAAATATCAATAACTTAATAAATTATCAATTACTTGACACTGGCTAAATACACAAAAGTGTGGAGCCAAAACATTAAAAAAAATAACAAAAATAAGCAAAGCAAATTACAAAATAAATAAATAATATGTCTTTTGCGACCCATATCTAATAGATAAACGTGAAATGTCTCTCATAAAAAAAACTAAAAACGATGCCATAAAGGCAGCCGTTACTTCCTACTTAGAGCGCCGAAACTATCCTGTAAGTACTCGCTTAAAAACAAATAATATTTTTACAGGCTAAAATTATAATGTTCCTTCACATATTTCAGGATGCAGATATATTTAGTAACACCAATTTACTCAGTCATAGCGCTGAACAGATGGCTGCTGCTACTATTGTACAGTGTGAGTCAAGTCGGGCTAATTCCATTCTGTTCTCCTGTATCAACAACGATTCTGGCCAATATGATGTACAATACACCAGGTATTCTCGTTATTTCTGGTTTTAAATAAATCAGTCTTTCATTTCATATTGATGCATTTTTAATTGAAATTTCAGATTAGTGAACTTCATAAAAGATATAAAGACAGAGAGAGTGAAAAGTGAGCTTCTTGGGCTACTTAGTCCATTGCTATGTCACATGTACCTGGAAATGCTTCGTGGTGGGCATGGAGGTGCCGCTCAAATGTTCCTGAAGCGACACTCGGCCACTTTGCCACAAAAGGATCTGTCATACCATCAACCTATAGATGGTAATCTACCATCAGCTTTATATCGTCCAAATAGTTTGGAGCAGCTGTTTAATTCACTGCAAAATGGTACAATAGACAATGAAACACCAGAAAAAGACTATATGAATCAGATTCTTGATGATATTGGTACAATATACACTTTACAAGAGGTTGAAACTAGGCAATCCATTGCTGCTTTTAGGTAAGTATCCATAATACAGCTATTAGCATTTCTTATACTATGATATTGTTATATTAATATAACATTACAATTGCAAAATTGAGCCTATGTTTTTTCGTTATTTGGCTGATTAATTAATAACTAATTTGGTTTATACTGGGTAAAAACCTAGTACAAACCTAACCAGACCAGGTGAATATGTTCAACAAATGTTAGACCAATTTAGGCTACACAGTTTTTTTTGCAATAAAAATATTTATACCTTCCAACAATTGGTAGTATTTGACTCAATATACATCCTTTTAATTTTAGCAAAGTCTGGTTTAAGAACTTTATTTCTCAAAAGAATACTATTCACTTATATGAGAAATACATGATATGAAACTAATTTATAATTTATCGTTTACTTAAAACTAATTGTATCTACTTGACACTAAAAACAATAATATGTAGCATCACATATAGAAACAGACAGTATCTATAGAATCTGACATTTTCAAAAATGACAAAACCAACAATCTTAGATCCATAGTGAACTAAACCAAATCAATAAAGCGCATATTTGATTTTGTAAACAATATTAAAGAATACAAACAGGTAAACAATTGAATTGAGAAATTGAATTAGATCTTTGCTTTAAAATAATCCAAAGTTATACAAGATACACTTGTTTAATTTTGTATTTAAGATGAAATTTCAGAAGATCCCACCTTATATAATAGATTTTTTGTAGGGAAACTTTTAATTCAATTAAGTTTTCTTGTGTTTTAGGTCTTGTAAATATGACATATATTTGTCTCAGGATGCATTGAACACTTTGAAAGCTTACTTGGCTAAGCATGGTCATGTGCTATTAATACAAGTATTGCAGACATGGTTCCATATAGATGTTGGTGATGATGCTAAGAATAAAAATATTGTGAGTATCTATTTATCGGAAATTAGAAAATCTAACTCTTTAAAGAAATACCTGAGAGTACCGTTGTACTGAATCACATGCTAAAACTGAGCAGAGCTATATGTGGCTTTTCTCAATTATAGCAGGTACTATTGTAGGTAAGGCATAAAAGTCAAGAAAAGCTCTTTCCATAGGGTTCCCTTCTAGTGGATTTCTTCAATTACCATTTATTTACCTTTACCCATTTATTACCATTTATTAGGTAATAAATATGAGTATGTAGTAAAAAATGTGCTAGATATTATTGTTATCACATACTTCACCCTTTTTATATGATTATTATTTGTATTCAGGATGATGATGAAGAGGAAATGGAAGAAGAAATAGATGTTACAAGAAATAATTCTGAAGATGAAGGGGTTGATTCGAAAGGTAAAAATACAATATATGATACTAAAAAAACCACAATAATTAAGATTTTTAAAAGAAATAATCTTATTGCACACTAGCACAAACTGGAGATATTTTTTAAATCTTCTTTCATGAAACAAAAAGTGGATAAAAATAGTGTCTAAAATATTTGTTCCCAGTTAATGAAAAGCTGTTTCCTGAATAAGTAATGACATTGTATGAAGGCATGTAATAATAAATAAATAAATAAAAAATAAATAAGTTTTTCCCAACTTCCTAAGATACACAATATAAAGCAACAACACAACAAAACTCAAAACAATGACAAGACAACATGGCATTTATTAAAACCAGGTGTATTGTGGTTTCAGATATATTTTCCAAATGTAATGGTCATGCTGAGTACCAAAGTGTAGATAAAGAACTTAGGGACCTACAAGAAGCAATAAAAGGAGTAAGGGAATCATTAGCACCTCTTAAATTGTATAAAATAGCTGCTCCTGACACACAGTGAGTTAAAGCCAAAAGTCAACATTTTTACTTCTTTTTTGTTTTCATTGGGCTCCGGGAGCAAATCTTATTTTTGGACCCACTATATATAATAATATATATATAGTGGGTCCAAAATAATATAGTACATATATTACATAATAATATATTAACTACTAATAATATAGTAATATAATAACTATAATAATATATTACATCATGCATTTATAGCATGGCTTTATTTTATAGCCATGCTATAATTATGATCATGATGTAATATTTTAAAATATATGTTTATTATTCTAGAAATATTGAATTTTAGAATTTCAAGACTTCCTTTCCTTCAAAATTGTATTATCACTTACATAAAAACATTCCTGTTTTCAGTTTAATATGTGCGAAAACAGATCTGAACTGCAACATTTTGTGTGGTGGGTTCAGTAACTCCGAGATAAGATTGTGGGACCTTGGTCAGAAGAATGTAAAGCGGAGAGTGAACCGGAATATATCAGAAGTGGAACTGGCTTGTTTCGTTCCTCCTGAGCCTGCTTTGGATGACAATACATTGTAAGAGTAGAAAATAAAATCTTGAAATAATTCATCCTAATTCTATAGCCGTGTCCGCACTGGCTATTGAATTAGGCTGGGTGATCCACTGGGCTCTGGCTATATAGTAGTTGCAGCATGAAGCATTTTAATAAATAGATACACATTAAATAATTATAATTAATACTATAATAACATAAATTTAAAAATCGATAAATGAACACATAAAAATAACATCAAAAAAGATGTATATAACTGAGTATATAATACTCGTCTTCCACAGGCAAATAGGGGCTGGATTGCCGTTAAGAGGTCACTCTGGACCCATACAAGCGGTTAGCGTCCTGCCTCAAGAGCAGCTGGTCCTCTCCGCATCTCATGATTGCAGTATGAGGGCTTGGAGGCTCGCAGACTATTCTTGCGCCGCTATTTACAGGTAATATATATTTTTTTAATTGTCTTCTATTTCTTTAATCTACTTTCGAAAAAAGTGGATAATGTTTATCCACTATTAATAGCGTTTTTTTTTGTGTCCACTTGATGCAAAGGGTTCTTTAGAAATTTAGCTGATTCTTCTTTATGGGTACTAAGTAAGTACTAAACATGACTGGCCCGATAGCTCAGCTGGTAGTAACCCTGCCTTCTGAACTGTGGGTTGTGGATTCGATTCCCACCCAGGACAAACATTTGTATGATGAACATAGGTGTTTGTTCTGTGTCTGGGTGTTATATTGTATTGTATGTATATATTTACAAACAAAAAGTATTTAAGTATTGTATCAGTTATCTGGCACCCATAATACAAGCTTTGCTTAGTTTGGGGCTAGATGGCGTTGTGTGAGATGTCCGCACATATTATTATTATTACTAGCTTTATTTAAGTATGAGTGATATTATGTAGTATGTGTGAGATATATAAGACAATTTAAAATGATATGTTGAAATATTTCACTCTTGCTTGGCTAGTACACTCTCTCCCTGTAAGTCTTAAATCCGTCAGTATTTAAAAAATTAAAATAGCCCACATACTTAAGACTGACACAAAATTTTACACATATACACGGATAATTTTATTATATTTATATATTATACATTTATACATAATATTTATACATTGCCCCTCATGTAAGATGTCTATTTTTGTTTAAAATATCTTTACATATTGTAATCTTGTAGTGCATCTTTGACCTCATAAAAGAAAATTCAAAATACATATTTATATTATTGTTTTTAATGTTCTTTATATACATAAAGACACTGTCGGAAAGTGCCTGTACCCTGTAACACAGTTTATACCAATACAGGGTACATGGGCTTAATAGTAAATTTAGATTTATTATTTATAGAAAATATGTTGAATAATAAATTATTCTACTTAAAAATCATGTAAACGAAGGCTATAAAGAATAAATAATTATAATTTTGAATTTTTGTAAGAGAATGCACTTGTCCCTGCAGTGGGAAAATACAGGCTGATAAAGCGGAGTTTTAATTAACACATGTACTTTTATTCCAGGGGTCATAACTACCCTATATGGTGTATGGACGTATCCAAAAGCGGCCTTTTCATCGCTACAGGTTCCCACGATAAAACTGCGAAATTATGGTCCCTGAACAGGACATTTGCAGTTAGAGTGTTTGTAGGCCACACATCTGACGTCACTGTGAGTTTGACCACCTTAAAATATTTCTTTAAACTCTTAACACGATACAACTTATATATGAGTTCAGTTTAGAAATCTTAATACTAGAATGTGAGAGGTCTTAGAATCACGTTCGCAGTGCAGTGTCACGCGAAACTTTAATTTAGGTGCAATCTGTCATGGGCGACCGTGACGCTAAACACCAACTTTTTAACCACAATAATAATAATAACGCCCAACGATCACATACAAAGATCCTGGACCCTAACTAGGATTCCCTGTGTCTAGGGACAACACCCAGACACAGAACAAGTATTTGCGCTTTTTTTTTCTCTTGCGTTGACTGTTTGCTTTTTAAGTTTTCCCGTCAAATGGATGAAGCGATATAGATATTTTGCATACAAATATTCTACGCGACTGAGATAAACATAGGTTTGCTACTTACTACTTTGTCGAATATATAATTTTGTATGTATGGCCAATGAGTTTTAAGTACGTAAATAAAGTGCCTCAATAATATCTTTTGAATAATTCATTTAAAAAAAGAGCCCAACCTACTTAAATCCCATTTTATGGGATGGGGGACTTAATTCCACCATCCCATCGTATTTGTTTACCACAAAAATGAGAACGTTCATCAATGTAGTTGAAGTCGAAATACACATCATTAAGGATAACTCAAACACTAACAATTATCAGATCTTGATAAAATTGAAAAAGAACCACACGGGAAGCACCAGCTTTCAAATAAAAAAATAATCACCAAAATCGGTTCACCCATTCAAAAGTTCTGAGGTAACAAACGTAAAAAAAAACATTCGAATTGAGAACCTCCTAAATTTGACTGTTTTTTTGAACTCCTCCTTTTTTGAAGTCGGTTGAAAAAGGGGTTAAACCGACTTCAACCGCCTTAATTTAAACTGAGAACATACTTGAATGATATTAAACTACATACTTTTCTAGTTATTTAGATTTAAAAACCAAACTGCTGTACCGATTCTGATGAAATGTCTATGGGACCAATCTGAAATTACATCCTTGCAAATAAAATAAAAGAATTGTCGAAATCGGTTTATAAATGACGGAGATATGAGAACAAACATAAAGAATAATAAAAACACAACTGAATTGAGAACTTCCCCCTTTTTAAGTCGTATAAGCGACGTCGGGATATGGCGGGAATCTTAAAAGTATGAGAAATAAACAATTTTTAACGCGAGGTGATGTATATATTCTAATTTTTCAGAGCAAAATCATTGACAATTGATCAGTCACAATTTAAACATAAATTAATAAAAATAAAGTATATAATTCCTGATGTATAGATCCTGGAACTATAAATCCCTGTATCCAGGACCCAGGAGCTACGAGGACCATGGTCCCACAACAACCTGACACAGAACAAGCATTTGCGCTTTTTTTTCATGCACAAATACTTGTCCTGTCGCGGGAATCGAACCCGCCGCCTCCGGGCTATGAGCCAACTTACTCAACCACCACATCACAGAAGCTGTCTAATATAATGACGTTTTGTTTTTTTTAATAAGTGTTTATCTATATTATACTTTCCGTAATGCCAGTGCGTGAAATTCCACCCTAACGAGGCGTACATAGCGACTGGCGGTGCAGACCGAAGCGTACGTTTGTGGAGCGCGTGTGACGCGCGACTCGTTCGTGTGCTGTGGCACCGAGCCGTGTTGCGGACCCTCGCCTTCGCTCCTTCAGGGGCGTACCTTGCGAGCGCAGGTCTGTATCATGCTAGCTATGGCACAAACTACACTTTAGCCCATCTGCACCAAAATTGGATAGCTCCTAAGTTCGCATATCGCAATATAAGTATACGAGCTTCTGCCCGCAACTTCGCCCGCGGCGTGGCCTATGGGAAAATAATTCTACCACCCATTTCAGCCTCTTAAGGGTGGAATTTCGAAAAATCCTTTCTTAGCGGATGCCGACGTCATAACATCTACCTGCATGCCAAATTTCAGCCCGATCCGTCCAGTGGATTGGGCTGTGCGTTGATATATCACTATGTCAGTCAGTTAGTTACCTTTGAGTTATATATATTTAGAAGATAGATTTCTCTAGTCCACGGTTTCTTGTAGGTACGTTTGTCAAACTCGCGTCAAGTCAACACATCAAATACTGTGCTCACTGGTTGAAGACAGCCGATGATCCACCGGCACCCAATTTGTGCTCAGTATTTTGGTGTGCCTAGTTACACGAATTTAACAAACGCACGAGAACCCGGAGGAAAGTGTTGCTTAGTTAAGTTGTGTTTTAATAGACTTTGTGCAGACACCCGTCTGCACAAAGTCTATTAAAACACATTGTCTGTGTGCTAGGGTGTTTGCATTATTTTGCACACAGATTGCATTCACGACCTAAGTCTACAGAATATATAATAATACTATTTATCCCAGTGTCCTGTTTCAGGAGATGACAAAAAAATTAAGATTTGGGACTTAGCTGCATCAACCTGCGTCCATGAGTATAGAGGTCATCACGGCAAGGTCACAGCACTTGACTGGTCTTCAGTAGGAAAAGCCAGTTTGACCAACAGAATTGTGTCAGATGGCAGTGATTCCACACTTGAAAACGCATTATTATGTTCTGCTGGCATGGACGGAATAGTCAAGATTGTGTGGGATACACATTCGAAAAATAAGTGAGTTTCATAGACTTATTTTATGTATTATGCATAAGACTTCAGCTTATGCTGCAGGCAGCTTGTGGCAGCCATACAAAAATGCCATGCCTGTGGTATGGTTCCATGGTCAGGTAGATTGAAGTACGACATGCGCTATTATAGTAGCAGATATTTAAAAGAACAGCCATTTCTTTTGCTATTTTAATGCGTATAAGTTCTAGGTAAACAAAAAACATGCATTTCTATTGCTCTTTCTCTCCCGCTATACTCTGGCTACTGTGATAGAAATGGGAAACAATATTCTCTTGCTTTTATAATAAAGCCAACGGCGCTTTCAGCGCGTTATGCAAATTATTACTGTCTTGCTAATTTTTACTATCCTTTGTGGAGGATAAAACATCAGTCTTAAAACCAATCTTCCTATTGCAGTATTAGTATTAATAGGTAGTTACTTATTCTCGTAGTATTGAACTCTTTAACCTTAGAATAAGAAGATTATTGGACTATTCTCTTATTTTTGCAGACAGCAAGTGTCCAGCCAAGATGTGTTATCATCAACATACAACACAAAATGCTCATATTTAGTGGATGTTCAAGTACATCCTGATTGGGTTGTAGCTATAGGGACAAAAAGATAACAAATCTTTAAAAAAATACTCAATTTATAAGTGTTTATTAATTAAATATTATAACAAAACAAATAACTGGGTTTTATTTTAAGCACATGATGAATAATACAGTAAACATTTTATGACTGCTGGTTAAAGAAACACAATAAAACAACCAGCGTAGTGACTGCAATAATGTAACATTATTTTCAGTAAATTTTCACCCACATGGACATTTTTAGAGAATAAGTATCCTATGTGATTTTACAAGACGAAAGTACTTGACCCATCAACCCTGTTCAACTGTTTTAGTGCTAAGCACAAACATCCACATGCAAACTTGCCTGTTTATTTTATTTGTTTGTTTAGGTGAAGTGAACCCCCTAATGTTTCAGTAATTATGTTTGAACAAGTAAGGGATAAGACAATATATAAGGCAATTAATGATTTTCACTAATTTTAAACCTTTTTGAAAAAGCTTGTTAATGTGGCTTGTTTGCCCTTTTGAGGTGGTGATACCTTTTTCCTAGTATTTTTAGCTTTCTTTTCTTTTGGTGATACTTCGATTTTGACTTTATTAGGCTTTTCAACATTTTCCTTCTGAGTTTTAACTTCAACATGTTCTGATTTCAATGATTCAACTTCCTCTTCTGAACAGCTTTCGTAAATTTCTTCCTTCCTTGTCAAAATGTAGCCCTCATCATCTGTGTAAGTTTTATCAACAATTTTTCTTCTCTTCTTGGGGTTTAAAATACCTGATGTTATTTTGACGGTATTTGTTGATGGTGTAGGAGGAATTTCATCATCTGATTCAAGATTGGGTGGCTTTTCATCAGCAAAAGGATCATCAGCATCACTTTCACTATCTGATACATGGAGCACCCGTTTGCGTTTCTTATCAACCTTAGCATTCTTCTTAATGTCATTAATCGATCTAGTTTTCTTGCCATTGCTTTTCTTTGTGGTCTCAAGCTCTTTTTTAGTCTTCATTACTGGAATCTCTTCATCAACATCCATGCATTCATCTTTGATTTCCTGTTTTATTTCTGTCTTGACTTCAGATTTCATTTCTATCTTACTAGCTGGTTTTTCTACAGCATCTTTAACCACTTTAATTGTTGGTTTTGTATTAGGTGCACTGTTTGACTTAGTGAAGAATCCTGCAATATCTTTTGATGCTTTGATTCCATTTTTAACTTTAGATTTTCCATTAGAACTACTTGATGTATCTTTCTTAGGAGAAGGAATCTCAGACTTAATCACAGTTTCTGATTTAGTTTCATGGACCTTCACAACATTGTTGTCTTTAATAGCATTATGTTCTGTAATGACAACCTTTTTCAATGGAACAGCTGTTTTCTGTTCATCTATGAATTTCTGGCTATTTGATTTCAGTAATCCAATTTCGTCATGCGACCTTTTGGTACATATGTTGTTTTTAATAAGTCCGGCACATAAAGAAAAATCTTCAAATGTATTCACAGACGCGAGGATAGCGTTGTCTACGCACGAAGAACCTTTACTGACACTGTAAACGTGTTGAAAGAATATCGTCTTGAAAGTATCCCTCTGAGTTTCTAGATCGGATTCTGGACATACGGTGATTCGACCAGAATTATTACCAGATAATCCTGAAACGATATAACTGATACTAAGGCATATATCAGTATTTTTTCTTTTGATTTCGTCGACAACTTGTCTCAGCAACGTTTTAGCATCGTTGACATGAATGCACAAAAGTTTACTCAATGATATATACGTAACTAATTTTTGTTCGTCTAAAATTAATTCTTTTACAGTACGCAGATTTGTAGAAAATAGACTTTCATCAGTTTGAGCCATAGTTTTATAACTGAATTATTATACAAATTGCGATTGTACGTTCTTTACTATTTACCGCACTTTTTGTTTTGACAATGAATGATGTTGTCGAAATGACAATGACAGACAGACAAATGTCATACTTATGCACAGAGTAAATAGATTTTTAGCCGCAAACTGTTTATTCGTCCTTCTCACGGGCCGACTAATCTTGCATTTTTCTATTATCTGTCTGTGACAGGCCATAGAGATTTTCTTGTCTTTAGTAAGCAATGAGAACATTATTTGTTATCTATGACTACTCATAGGCCCGTATTACAGAACTACGGACAGTCGTAAAATGAATCGTGAAATGAGTCCTGAGTTTTTGCCCAAAACGAGTTTTCATTCTAAAAATCATCAAACTAATCGAAATATCTACTTAAGCTTCAATTGGCGACTGAGCATAGTTCTGTAATACCAGCCATAGACTGCCATAATGTGCCATATGTGCATATATTACTTTACTTGGTCTGTGCTCAACTGTGGGAATGTTCATCTAGAAAATATATCGATATTTTGCGATATATCGATCAATTATATCGATATTTTCGATATATCGCTTACTATCTGCGTCCTGCGGTTACACTCGTGAAAGCGATAGACTTACGCTACTTTTTGGGTGTTAACCCAGGTTATAAGCTACCATTACACCAAATTCAATCAAACCCGTTCAACTTTCGCATTGTATAATACTATTCGTTTATTATATTTATATGCTCTGAACTAGATGGAAGGAAATAACTACTAAAGGGTAAATAAGTAAAACGGTATAATTTTTTTTTAATATTAGTTTCACACTAGAAAAGATTATGGCGTTGCACGTTTCATGCATTTGCCAAATATATCGGATAAAATATATCGATACATGATGACGATATATCGATGGCTTATATCGATTGTTTTTAAAATATCGATATATATCGAGCATCCCTACTCAACTGTTAATATGCTGCCATTTTTTGTAAACAAGTTATATTATTTTCTGGATTTCCTGTAATTTACTTAATATTATTTTTTCAATTGTTTCATTCATAATTATAATTTAATTTGTGACTTGCGATTTTCAAAAACTTAAGTAAGTACGCTCCATAAATTTATCTTATTGTCGTAAATCCATTCTATTTTGATACCATTACATCATGCTGGTGTTCTTGTGAATTCCTGACCCCCATGGACCTAGAGAAGCTTTTAATGTCATTGTATTATCTTTTTGACAGAAATTTTCGTGAAGATTATTGATAAATTACGTTTGCGTACAGTTTTGAAGTGAAAAATGCCAGGGTAAGCTACAGATGTTATGTGGGAGTGGTAACCTACCATCTCATCTATTACTCATTGCTGGAATTATAATGGAATATCCCACACCATCGCTAAACTAATGAGCAATACTTGTACTGAACAGAATGAATCCAGCTAAACCAGAACCACTGCTTGTTATTTCATACACCATACACATATATTTTATATGACTGATAATTTTTAAATTTTACTATCAGTTGGAAAGAGACTGAGTTGAGGCTTATTGCACCTTGATTGATATTTTAACTGATATGCATATATTAAACCAATTGTTTTTCATAATTTTAATTACAAACAACAATGGAAGTAAGAAAAGTAAATATAAGCCATGCACCTACCACAACTAATGGATCTTAGTTAATGATTTAACAACAAAAAATAATTAAAATAATAATTCATCACATCAATACTATTGTAATACTGAGCTCTAATATGAAATAACCAACATTTTCCTGTTTCTCTAAACAATATATTTTTTATCCTTAAAGCACCTATGACTCCTGCGACCACACCTTTGCACACTAACTATGTCATCTACTTAATTAATTAATTTAATAATTACTCAATCATTTCAATTTTGAAGAAAGTGTACTTAAAGTACACAGTAAGTATATTTGTCTTGTATTTCAGATTAGCAACAATGTCATTGGATAATATGTACTGCACCCGCTGTGGTAATGGTTTTGAGACCAATGAAAAGATTGTCAACTCCAATGGAGAACTTTGGCATACCAACTGCTTTGTGTGAGTGAAAATTCTTAGTAATATCATGTTACACCTTTATCCCAGATATCCATTTCCACCAACAGAAAATTAGCCTAGCCTACCTATGTTTAAATTTTTATTAACAGTTTTATGTGTTCTATGTAATTAAAATAGTGTTTTTGTTAAATTTTGCTAATTTTTTTTTTCATTGCTTTCACTTTAACAATACCTTGACAAAGTTAAAACTATTTAAGAATGTGTCTCACTTATCATAATATTATAGATGTGCTCAATGTTTCCGGGTGTTTCCTGATGGAGTATTCTTTGAGTTTGAAGGGCGTAAATACTGTGAACGTGATTTCCAAGTTTTATTTGCACCATGCTGTGGAAAATGCGGTAAGTAAAAAATTTCAACACTATATTTTTATGCAATATTTTTATTAGAGTAGGCTTGTTGACTCATGACTCATGGCCCATCATTACTAATTAGTTAATTAATGATTTCGAAAATCAGTGTTATTAACTAAACACACCAAAATTATGCTAAAAAGCTCTCCTAGGCATGTTAGTCAACTAAATTATAGTTGGCTAATAGTTTGAACCCATATTGAATAAATGAAGGTATGCAACTTATAAAATTTACTTCCTGATAGTAACAGTATTATATGAGTTTAAACAAATTAATGTGTTATATATAAATAGGTATATGTACACAAAATTGCTTAACTGGTGGCATGGTAAATTTTTAAAATTCATATTAGGGGCCGTTCATGTATTACGTAAAGACTATGGAAGGGGGTCTTTGCTTTGCTTATTTTGGATGACATGGAGGGTAGGGGAGTCTAGATGATGATTACGTCATCGGTAGCTATTTATCTTTGTATACGAATAGCAACCCTCACATCGTATTTGCTTGAAACACTAAACATTATAATTATAATAATAAAAAAAGAATACATTAATTGAAAAATGTTTACGTAAGCATGGGGGGAGGGGTTAAGAGCTTTGCTTACAATGGGGATAGGGGGGTCGTAAATAATCGTAATATATCTGCTTACGTAATACTTGAACGGCTCCTTATCTATTTTTTTAAATGATAATGAATGATGACGTGAAGAGCTAGTCGTTTGTAGTCATGTCGTTAAGCTACAAGGCTGAGAGTTGCAGTGTCACTTGGAACAAATATAGTAGCGTAACACTGCACAGCAACATCCTTAGACATCAGATCACCAAATCTCATTTTCCCAGTAAATGAATAGCTAGTGCCCATCAAATCGGTAGTAGCTGCTTGGCGGTAGAATAACTCAAAGCGGTGGTATCTACCTGGACGAACTTTGGAGAAAAGTCTTACCATCTAGTAAAAATTTCTTTACTGATAAACCAAGTACACAGGTGAGTTCGTGATTGGGCGCGTGATCAAGGCAATGAACGCCAACTGGCACCCGGCGTGCTTCCGCTGCGAAGAGTGTGCCGTGGAGCTGGCAGACGCCGGGTTCATCAAACACGCGGGCCGCGCACTGTGCCACGCTTGCAACGCGCGGATCAAGGCTGACGGCTTGCAGAACTACATGTGCCATAAGTGCCAGTATGTATTGATATATCAATTCAATTTAAAAAAATACCAGCAAAAATACTTTTTGCCCAATTTTCGCCCATGTAGTGGACGCCTGGCACAAATTGCCAGAGACATGGTTTGTGCTCCCTCTCAGCCTTATTAATAAACACGAACTAGCTTTAGACTAGTAACACCATCTTTTGTCTCTTTCGATCCAGATAATTATTCCAGTAGCAAAAAAAGGACAAAAGTTAAGTAAATAATCCGAGACTAATATCCGTTTATTAATAAGGCTGTCTAAGTCTACATTAAACATTTTATGTCACATGGTCGCTGATAAGACACGCACCAGCTGAACGGCTGGTAGTGTATTAAGAATTTTGTCTTTTGTGACTTATCTTTGACTTTGGTTTATCTTAATACACAAACAGTCAAAAATAAAACTAAACAATATATTCGGGTTTATTGACCTCTAGATAAATCTAATAATACACCCTCTAACTTTACCTAAATAACTGTTAGTAATAATAACGAGCGGCAAGCTTGTTTAAGCAACTCGTAATTGAAGGGGTGAGGACAAAAAGGGTTTAACTGATTTTTTCCACGAAATGACTTATGGGTATCGTTGGATTCAGCGTGAAATTATCTTCAATAATACATTCTCGAAATACCGAAATGAGGCTTAAATCTCGAGATTTTGAGTCTAAAAACGGTTTATCTGTCACAGGAATACAGTCCTCTTAGCATATAAACATTATTATACTTATTTTCTTATATTATATTTTTACAGTAATTGTATGAATTAGTACTATATTTCGTATTTAAAATAGAATTAAAACATTTTCAAGCAACTGAAACTTACATAAACCTTTTCTATTACTTATAAGCACTCTACATTAAAATGACGCCGTTGACGTTTAAAGTCAATTTTCTCGAAACTGTCAATTTGTCAGTTAAACCCTTTTTATTCTCAACCCTTAAATTTTGCACTTCTTAGATGAATGTCGTAGCTTTTAATTAAGTTAAAACTGTGATTTTGGCGGCTACCATTTGTTACATTTTAATGTATACTTGCCTATCACATTGTGATAAAGACACTAACCCAGGAGTCGTCAACCTGCGGCTCTTAGGATGTGAAGCTGCGGCTCTTTAGTTCCATACGCAAATATTATTTACTAGCTTCTGCCTGCGGCTTCGCTTAAAAAATAATTCAACCCACCTTTTCACCCTCTTGGGGGTGGAATTTCGTAAAACCATTTCCTAGTGGATACCTACACTTTACAAAGAACACACCCTCCAAATTTCAAGTCTCTAGGACGTGTCTCTCTACGAAGTCTCTAGGTGGTTTAGGCTGTGCGTTGATATATAAGTCAGTCAGTCAGGACTTGGAATTTTATGTGTATAGATTTTATTTAAAAAAACAAATTTATTCAATTACTATTTATGGCAAGAAAAAATTTTTGTTGTACATTTAAAAATTTGAAATTTTGTAAATTAGTATGTTTGACTCTTCCGACTCAAAAAGTTGCCCACCCGGCACTAAGCCATTGTCCAGGCAGCGGCGTGTAACTATTTTTTAATCTGTGACTTTGTTAGTATAACTTTTTATATTTAGATGCTTACCACGTGTTTATTGCCCGAACACCGGTCGAGTTATTCGACTGTATCTCGTGAGTTTTAGCCATGTAATAGTTGTTGCTTACCACGTGGTAATAAAGACGCTATTCCGTTGTACAGCGGCGTTATAGACGGCGAGCCGCTGCGTTACCGCGGTGAAGTGTACCACGGGTACCATTTCACGTGCGCCACGTGCGGTGTAGAACTGGACCACACGGCGCGAGAGGTGAAGCATCGCTCCGGGTACGCGGCTAACGACGTGGTCAGTACAATGTGCTAATCATAATCAATTTATTTATTGGCTAAATACACGGAGGTGTGGCGCCAAAACAATTTAAAAAAAAAATTATAAATGTCAAAATAAATGTAAAAAAACTCTTTCTATTCGTTAGTACCACGTAATAGATACATGCTGTTTTAATCAATGACTATACGCTAGCGTTTGACTACAATATCGCCAGATAGGAAGATGTGGACGATGTGGTCGAAGGTGTAGCGCGCTTGTGTAAATAATACCTATGCACTCTTGACTAAATACACATCAACTGTCGGACCACGATCACTGCTGAACATAGGCCTCATAAATCCCACCTAGAATAGGCTATTTGGCTACTATTAAAAATGAATGTAATTATCGAAAAAATAAGTAAAATCGGTATATAAATCAGAGTGGAGTGGGCATCGCCTGTCCCTTTCTTGCAATACAGAGATCGTGTGAAGCTTCGTCATAGCTACTTTGAAGTTTTGCTAGTGACGTCACATGCCAAAGAGATTAAATGTAGAGTAGTGCTACCTCAGAGATACCAGCAGTGATGATGTTAATGAGTGTGAGGACTGGTAACTGACGTCACTGCGTGTTTGAGCTCTCTTTCTGTTAATGTATTTTGAAATGCCTGTAATTTAGTAATTTTTGGAGATATTTATGTTTTGGTTTCACGATTGTTTATTTTTTTAGATATATTATTTATTTATGAAAAAACAATATAGCAGTCAAATAGCCTATTAATCCTTATCTGGAAGGGCTTGCCGTAATAACCACGCTTGGCAGGCGGCTTGGCGATCGCAAAAGATTTAAACGTACCGAGGAGAATGCTGCTGCCCATGCCTGGATATTCCCTTAGCCGTCTCTTATGGTACCAATGGGAAGAGATGGGGTTGCCTTATTCGCACACCGCCGAGACCACACCCTCGGCTATATATTTTTTTTGTTTTTGTTGGCTCCACACTTATGTGTATTTTAGTTTGAAAACTATCGTGAGTACGACACATTTTGTAAGATTTAAAAAAAAAAAAAAAAAAAAAAAAAAAAAAAAAAGGCTAAATCTCACGTCAATTAAAAGTAGAAATTACTCCGACCTGGTTTCGGACATATTCGACGTCCTTCTTCTGGGAGCCAGTTACTAACGCAAGCCGCGGCGGCTTTCGCGAGCGTCAGCACGTAACTCAATTTCGACTTTTAATTGACGTGAGTTTTAGCCGTTTTTTTTATATTATGTGTATTTAGCCAGTGTCAAGGTAGTTTTATTAGAACTGTCAAATTAAGTTTAGAATGGACCCCAATATTGTGATAATCTGATTCCAGAACAACCTATTCTGCCTGCGCTGTCACGACAAGATGGGTATCCCAATATGCGGCGCGTGTCGCCGCCCCATAGAGGAGCGTATTGTCACCGCGCTTGGGAAGCACTGGCACGTTGAGGTACTATTTGCTTTTTTTTTTTTTCTAGCTTGGCTTCACGCGAAGAACTCATTTAGCCAGAAATGATGTATAAAGTAAAAAGTTAGCCAATGTCAATTTTGTACCAGCTTTTGCCCGCGACTTTGGTGGTGCATCGGGGGTCTAGTTTAAATTGGCAAAAAGTATCACATGTCACTTGCCCAGGGTTTGAATTATTTCCATACCATTAAAACCGCTTAAGCCGTGTCTTGAAAACTGACAGAGTTACTATCGATTTTTTAAGATTCCTTTTTTGTCTTCGTTTTTTTTTATTATATTAGCATGGAATTAGGATTGATTACAACCATCACGGAATTAATTTCAAAGTGTAATATAACTATTAAGATATTATAAATTCTAAATATTAAAATCTAGATCAAATCAGTCAAAGTTAAAAGATTTTATTGCAAATAGGCTATTTGTAGCCTTTTTACAAGTCAATTTATATAAATTACTTAAGTTTTTGTACTAAGCATATAGAATTACAAAGTGCTTATTGTCAAAAGAAGTTCTCTTTCTCACTACTGGTACTAGCAATCCGGCACAATGCAATGATATTATACCACCAACTACTAAGATATTATAGTGCTAAGGGTTATCGCAACCACCGATGAATGCGACCATAGCTCGATTGGGAGAGCATCTAATCCGGTGAGTCAGATGACATGGGTTTGAATCATAGTTTGATGATTTGTTTAACTATCATAATTGAAGGGTTGAGAATAAAAAGTTAACTGTCAAATTGACAGTTTCGAGAAAATTGACTTTAAACTTCAACGGCGTCATTTTAATGTAGAGTGCTTAAAGGTAATAAAAAAGGTTTATGTAAGTTTCAGTTGCTTGAAAATGATTTAATTCTATTTTAAAATACTAAATATAGTACTAATTCATAGAATTACTGTAAAAATATAATATAATACAATAAATATAATAATGTTTTTATGCTAAGCGTACTGTATTCCTGTGACAGATAAACCATTTTTAGACTCAAAATCTCGAGATTTAAGTCTCATTTCGGTATTTTGAGAATGTATTATTGAAGATAATTTCACGCTGAATCCAACGATACCCATAAGTCATATGGTCAAAAAAATCAGTTAAATCCTTTTTATTCTCACCCCTTCAATTACTAGTTGACCTAGTGAATTAGTAAAACGCAGTCGAACGGGATAAAAAATATCCTATGTCCGTCTCCTGGTTCTAAGCTACCTCTACACCAATTTTCAGCCAAATCGGTTCAGCCGTTCTTGAGTTATAAATAGTGTAACTAACACGACTTTCTTTTATATAAATAGATTATAAATACTAAACATAATTATAATAGTTAATCAGCTGGGCGATCACGTAACGCGATTGCAACAAATGGAAATACAAATTTGTTTGGATTTGACAGTTTCAATACGCAGTTGATGTGCATAGTTAGTATGGAATTTTCTCCTGTTGCATTGCAATCAAAGTTTCAAGATCACCCCCAGATCATCAAAGTTACATTACTATTATCACCATCGGGGTTTGTTAATATACTTGTGTCCTTTTTAGCATAGATTAATGTTTACAGCATTTCGTGTGCGCCAAATGCGAGAAACCGTTCCACGGGCACCGCCATTACGAGAAGAAGGGGCTGGCGTATTGCGAACAACATTACCACCAGCTGTTCGGCAACCTGTGCTACGTCTGCAACCAAGTCATTGCTGGCGACAGTAAGTTGTTTCAACTGACTTCAAAAAAGGAAGAGATTCTCCAATCGGTTCTTTTAGAGACCGCCTCAAAATTATAAAAGTTTTTTTTGACCTTAAGGATATACTTTCATATTGAGCCCATAGAAATTTCATCAAAATCGGCGCTGTAGATAGATAAAACTCTATATTGAAAGACCACATTACAGGAACAATTGACAAGCATAAACTAAAAAGAATGATGGTTTCTAGTTACAGGAAAAGCTATATAACTGTACATGAGGTATACTTAAGAAAGGTGGGCAAATATACACATAAACTATGTAGTTTGGTTTTTAATTCAATATAACTGAAAAATATTAATGAAATTAAGGAGATTGAAGTCGGTTTAACCTTGTTTTTTAAATTGTTATATAATGTATTTTTCAGTATTCAAGACATTGAACAAGGCATGGTGTGTGCACCACTTCGCGTGTTCGGTTTGCGATGCGCCTCTCAGCACTCGTAGCAAGTTCTACGAGTATGACGAAAGGCCCGCTTGTCGCCGGTGCTACGACAAGTTCCCCACCGAGCTACGCCGTAGGCTGCGTAGAGCTCATTACGCAGTGCGACGTTAAAAAATTCAAAGCCCTTAGATTTATAACGCTGAATACATTGAATTTCCATAATTTTCTCAAATGAAATAGCTCTTTTTTGGTCTTATTACCCTACTGATAAGATATATTGAACACAAACTTAAGAAGAACAATAAAGCTGTATTATTTACAGCGATAATTCACTTTTTATGTCTCTCGGATTCTTAGCGTTATGATTCTATGACACGGGGTATTTTGTGACACCCACGATTTAAGAGTATATCCCTGTCTCACTTACGCATTAAAGAATAATGCATACGTTCTTTCAGTTTTTTCGTTTTTTTTACAAAGCTCAGCAAAGCCGCGTTTTTAAAATTTTGCAAAAAAGCACATGGTGTGGTACTACTACGATCTATTTTGTGAAGCTGGTTGTAAATTGTATTTACTAATCGTTTGGAACTAATAACTAAAAACTAATAAAGTTATCGGTTTCGATTCGGTATCGGTGGGACACCAATTACGATCTGAAGTATAAAGAAAGAAGAAATATAGTTTTGAGAAATTATATACTCTTTAATATCTACATTTTACAACATACCACACACTATCCATAGTTCGTTAAGTTTTAAGCAATGCCAACTATAAAAATGCGATTGCGAATAATCCTCTTTTTGTATGTTATAAATGAAATTAATATAGGAATAATTTTTATAATCAACTTATTTATAAAACATAATTTTAAGAAATATTAACTATTATTAGTGTAATGTGCCTTGTAATTTGTAATTATATTGTAAGTCGCTTACACGATTGTTTGTCGAATGCAAACGTGCGGCCAATGTGAGATAAACTACTCGTTTTATGCTCATACAAGTTGTTCACATCTTAATTTGTGATATCAAAGTGGTGCTCATATTATACGACATTATGAATAAACGCTTAAGTAGTTTTGGATTAGTCACTCCAACTTTTGTCAGATATTTGAACTCGATCAAAAAAGAAAAAGTGGAAATAATAATGCCCAACGATCACTTACATAGATCCTGGACCCTAACAAGAATTTGCTATATCTAGTTACCCAGGAACTACGAGGACCATGGTCCCACAACACCCAGACAGAACAAGGTGATAATATATCCAAAACTAATACATGCGTTTATTAATAAGGCTATTTCTGTTATAAAATGTTTAATATCAAACTTACTACAGCCTCAATTCACGAAGAGCACAGAGTTGTGATTTTTATAGACACGTCATGTCTGCGTCATTCCAAATACATTTTATATGTTATTATTGGTGTCGATTTTGTTGTTAACAGACAGTTTTAAAGCTCATATTATGAAACAATAGTCAGTCGTATTAAGTCAAGATTTCATTCATAAAGTGATAATTTTGTGAATGATATCTTGAGCACCATTCATGAATGGGTGTTGGCCTTAAACTGCCGTGGTCGTTTGTTATTTTGTATTATATGTAAAGGACTAAAATATATTCAGAATTGTCTATTTGGAATAGGATTTGCACATGTTGACATGGTTGTTTTTACATTACAATTTTATATAGATCTTGTATTAATGTCTTATCGTATTGTTAAACGATTTATTTAATTATATTAATATTTTTGTATTGTTGGGCGATAAGTACAAAACAACGAGGCAAAAGAGAAAAATCGCCTAGCGACTAATTAAATTAAGATAAGCACATAACTATAGGTATATATTGCTTGCCTAAATAAACAAGAACTACTAATATTTCACTTTGTTTCCTTTTTTAGGTTTATTTCCTTGATTATTGAAATAACCGTTGCGGCAAGTGCCGGTAGTCCCTATAGTATTTTGCCCTTGGACAGGGCTCGTCAACCTTTAGAGTCAGAAGAGTAAAAAATTACCATTTTTTTTCTTGCCAGCAATAAATAGTATTTACTTGCATGTTTCATTTTTGTAAAATAAATATTTGGGTATGGGACTAGAATCGCAGGTTGCCGACCCCTTTCCTATGGACTTTGTATGTGCATATGTAGTACCACTAATGATTAATAGGATTTTTGTTGCATTTGTCATACTAGCCTCTGCTGTGAAGGAGTGATGAATAACTATAACAAAACAATCAAAATGACACTATTGGGGTATATTATTCGAATCTGCACTAAACCGTCCAACTGGTGGAATAATTTCAATAAAACGTTAATGAGAAGACAAGAAACTTTTCACAAGCTTTGCTTAGTTTGGGGCTCATCTAGCCCCAGCTGTGTGAAATGTCCACACATTTTTATTTAATTCCACTTTCACCCATGATAAACACAACTAAACAAATGAAACATCGAGTTCATTTCTACTATATGTATAGTGAAGTAAGTAATTAACTTGGTTATCAAGTAAGTAAAACAACCGATTAAGAGGCTAGGAATGTATTTTTTTACAAATATTACAATCTCTTGACGAACAATACTTGATAAAGATACTTGTGTACTATTATTTATTCTGTGTTAAGTATACATATTTTGTTACAACATTCAAATTAGTGCGGCATTCGTTTATATTCAGTAATTTATATTTAAAAAAAAAACAACACTTGCAACAATACATCTAAATATTATCGAACACGAGAAGATAGATTATTACAATTATTATAATGTTTAAAGACAAAAAAAAATATAAAATGACCAAGATGCGAAAGGTACCTCAAAAAAGAGGCATTCAATGCTAATCACGGCACATTGTAAGTACGTATAGTAACATTCCTTCAGCCAAATAGTTGTATGATTTCATAAAGCAACGGTCATGCCTTAACTTAACAAATATTGAAAGTAAATAAATATCCTTTGAAATCTTAACAAATTACTACTATTCAACGCTATATTACATTTCATCTCTCAGTTTAAACTGATAAAGACAACAGCAGAACAAGCTAACCTATTTTATAACATGGTTAAATGGTATACGAAACTAGTTTTCGCAGTGTGATTTTAGTCTTTATTTTAAAACTGAGAATATAACCTGTCGGGCATGTTGACAATGCCGCGGATATTTCAAGCGGGACAGGGTATCTAATACTTTGGTTAGAACTCGAAAGTTTAAGTTCATACAAAATGGGCGTAGCCAAGATGGATAGGAACTAATTTCACCAATTTCCAACATTTCGTCTAGCTTTCATGGAACAATGAATGAAGAAGGAACATGTTAGAGGTGAATGTAGAACTAACCATTAATATGATTCTTTGTTCTAAGACCATAGTCGATAGGTTCACAATATCAGAGAATTAAGTAATAATCTCTATTTAGGTAATAATTTATATATTATTAATATTATATAAAACAAAGTCGTGTTAGTTACACCATAACTCAATAAAGGTTGGACCGATTGTTGTGATTTTTGAATTCTTTTGAATCTTCAACCGGAATAGGATATTAATTAATAAAATTGATGTCAATCATATCAAAAAAAATTGCACATTCATTGGCTGTTAGGTGGAAACTTTTTCGCCGGGTCAGCTGGTAAAAATAAGCGGCTTTTTACTCTCTGATGTTTCTAGAGGTGGTTGGTTTCAGCGGTTCCAATCTTTCTGCGTACGCCCACGAGAAGTACCGTGCTCAGGTACATTCTAGTTATCTTTCTTCATCCTGGTGCTAGTCATGCGGTAGATGATGGAGTCGCGGCCGGGGTCCATATCCACGAGTGCGTACACGACAGCGATCATGGCGAAAGCGAACACAACGCTGAACCACAGGATGATGTTGAAAATAGCGGCGTAGTCTTCAGAGTACTTTAGTGAAGCTCTTGCAGAAACGTCCTGAAAACAATTGAATAATAATCACAAAACATTAACAGCCTTATTAATAAACGGGTATTAGTCTCGGATTAGTTACTTCAGCTTTTGTCCTTTTTGCGCTACTGGAATATTTAGCTGGATCGAAAGAGACAAAAGATGGTGTAACTAGTCTAAAACTAGTTCGTGTTTATTAATAAGGCTGTCAGGGTTCAGCATTATCTTAGTTAACAACTACTATTGTACATGTATTTACTCTATCTATGGTATCTGTTTTATTTTATAAAAATACAAAATGAAACAAGAATATCTAGTGTAATCCCGCTAAAAAAAGTGAACTGTATGAATATATGTGAACAAATAAACTACTTAAACTTTGAAAACATTGTTAACAATAATTGTTAATCATTTGTTTTTATGTAAATATAAACCGATATTAATGTAGGTGATATCAATAAATGATATTACTACAAAATCAGTAATTACTAAAAATAGGGGATTAATATGAGAGTATGTATACCTACAGCCGGTTAAATAATCGAAAATTAAATAGATTTACAACCGACAAAGATATGGCGTCTACACGAAAACAATACAGTCGGACTGTCGGATCATTTTATCTCCACTAACACCACTTTTGAAATAGGGTATAACATGATTTTTATTTTTAATGTGGCTGGAGGTAATTACTTTATTAATTATTACTACTTGTACTTTCATTTACTCTCAGCTTTCACGATAAAACGGCTAACCTGATTTGCAAATGTTTGTTCTTTACTATAATTCGTTTATTCGGTTTTAATCTTTTTCAATACGCTAAAACTACAGCTTTTATTGGATCGATTGGATAACGAAATACAAAAAAACAACCAAATAGTTAACGCCACTTCAACTCTATGTACATTAATTACTTAGTTTATTCAGAACCTACTCCTATATTACTTTTTACTTCAGTCATATTTTTTATATTACAGAAATACATCAAATAGAAGTATTGTTATTATTACATTACTTCTATTCTATAAATTCTGTTTAAATTACATACAACAAATCTACAAGTACTTGCTCAACACATCATTTTTTTGGATATTGCTCGACTCACTGTTCCTGAACTGTCTCTGCGCTAGAATCAATAATGAATTATTGTTAAGATACTTGTTTGTAAATATCTATATATATATTGGTTAAAAATTACGATATCAGTAAGAGAGTAAAGATTTCCACCTTCTTGTATTGACATTACAATAGCTACTCAAGTACTCATACTGATTTTCAGCTTGTTGATACAGAAGAGAATGAGATTCTCCTCCTTTATTATTATTATTCATTTTCCATTAAGGATGATTAACAGAGACTCCCTGCAGACATTTATCATCATCATCATCATCAGTAAGAAAACTCAACTTTGCAACTTTATAGCCCCCAATTAAATTCACTTTCACACCTATAAACATTGCTCTCCTTGCTAATAAACATTGTGGAGCAGAGGAATAGTTCTGTTGTTTTTTTTTTCTATGTTGTTATAGGCAAAGACAAAACAAGAGAAAACAGTGAGTTTTTCACTGTTATACAGTGTTAGTATAAACACTGCATAACAGGGTAACACTATAGAGGTAAAGTTGTTTGTTTGTTGTAGTGGCTAATCTCCGGAAGTCCTGCAGTTTCTGAAAATTCTTTCCCTGATAGAAAACCACGGTATGTGAAAGTTATATAAGATTCCTCCCTTGACTACAAGCCTTATGTTTGGTAACATTCAGCAAGGTTTTAATGTTCTTTAGTATGAAAATATAAATTAGATGTATGGACTAATGAGGGGGGAGGGACTGTACTAATGAGGGGGAGGGACTGGACTAATGAAGTTTAACTGACGACCTGGGGCCTTACTGCGTAAGCCTGGTGGAGATGGTAATCGTGTTCTCTCTTGCTCGCAATCATAGACTTGTTAATTGGGGCGTGCAGGATGGCAGGCGAAGCCGATTCCCAGAACCGTTACGCGGTAGGGGTGCTGGTCAGAATTATGAGAAGACAATGGATGCAAGAGACAAGCGGCCGCTTCAAAGTGGTGCTATGTGGGGGAGGCCTATGTTCAGCAGTGGTCGTCTTCAGGCTGGTGTTGATGATGATGAACGTTGAAATGACGATGTACAGCTGGGCGATTACGTAACTCGATTGCAACCAATAGAAACACAAATTTGTATGCATTTGACAGTTTCAATACGCAGTTTATGTGCATAGTGTGGAGATTTCTCCTGTAGCATTGCAATCGATGTTTCGTGATCACCCCCCTGGTGGAAAGTTAACGATTTCAAAGACAAAGTCAACGTACTCTCTTGGCGCGAGGCGAACGACGAGTATGAGCCACGTCTGTAGTGACAGCGGTCACAAGCACGGCTCCGTCGTACGCCTTCTCAATTGCAGACGCAAATTTCTCCATCTCTGTCCCTGTAGGTAAAAAAATATGTCAGAACCATTTAACTTTCCAATTATAAATTATATAAAAACCATTATAGTAATCTGTTATTGATAAACTTAAAAAGCATACTTTTTGGGAAACTGTCTTTAAATGCATAAAAGCATTTCAAGTAATTATAATAAATATACAGAAATGGAAGTAGTAATTATAAGAATTCTTTATGAAAGTTAACATGAGACATTGATTAAATGATATAAAAATTAAAAGCTGACATTTTGGCAAGTGATTTTTATAACCTAAAGAATATTACCTACTCAAGTATAAGAATATAAGAATATTAGTATAAGAATATTACCTACTAAAGAATATTACCTAAAGGAATTAAAACAGTTAAATAAATATTTAACTGCCATCTGTCACCAAAAAAATATATTTTATTGTTTGGGATCATTATCAAACAACCCCAAATGTCAATAAAACTGGGTGTGATTAAAAATCAAACTCATAAACAATAATTGAAAAAAAGTGACAATATGGTAATGAATCATGAAGTAAATAGATCTGTAGTAAAATTCAGTGTTACCTAAAAGTTTTTTGGCCTCCTTGGTTGCTGGAGAATTGGGCCCATGGAAGTCTGAGAGAGCATGGAGCGAAGAGAGTATTAAGTTGTAGAAGTCTAAACCAGTGTTGGCTACATTGATGCGGTTAGCCTCAACCTAAAAACAAGTGGAAAATTGTTATTGCACTTCTTATATTTTTACATATGTATGTTTTTTAGAACATTCTGACAAAACCCACCCTATTATAATCAGTTACCGTCAATTACATATATACACACTAGGAGTGCTGATTTAACTATGACAATGTTTAATTATAACTACAACTAGTACATGGCTAACACTTGCAAGATACAGTTGAAAAAGAAACAGGACCAGTGTTACTGGTTGAGTTAATCAACTATCTCGTGAGTGTTAGCCGTGTACTAGTTGTAGTTATGAATACTACTCACATCAGTTTCTATAATATTAATGTTTAAATAACTATGAGAGTGTGCAGCTTAATTATCCTAATAACGATTATGAAACTTGTGTTTTACTAGATTTCAAATTCAGAATATATTCACAACTTACCTGCTCAGTTATAGCCCTCAAGACTGCCAGCTCACTCAGGAATTGCATGTCTTCTACCACATTATACTTCAAGTGCTCAGTTTTTTGCTTTTCCAAGTTCAGCTGTCCTATGTCACCACCAATTATGGCAAAGATATTTGCTACCTGTGGGAAAAGAAATATAACAAACCAACTATCAATTTGTTTTGAAGTCCTAAATCACAATTTAAAGATTTTTCACTGCACTATGAGCATGACCATCAACAAGAGCTTTTTCCATGTTTCCTTGCTACTGACAGAGTAATAAATAGGATAAACACATGGCTTATAAAAATTATGGATTGGTTCCAACTCCGAAGTGCGAACATAAAACTTTAACAAATAGTGTAATCTGAATGCTCTGGGAGTCTGAACAGGGGTAGATTTTTGATAGTTTAGATTATTGAGGCTCTACTCAAATCCCAGATGGTTTTTAAGTAAGTTAGTAACTTTAGGTAGAGGACACAAACTGTGTTATATATTGCAGCAAGACATGTTAAGACTTATGTATTAAATAATAATACAAAACATAAGTCTTAACATGTCATCCTGAGATCGATTACACAGTACACCAAAAATATGGATCCAGAGTGTAAGTGCAGAAAAATATGCTTAAATGGCAGGGCTGAGTAAGAGCAGCAAGTGATTTATGAGATAGTTATAGTATATAGTATAGGGTCAATTTGGATGGTTTCGATTATAGCACTGTTTGGATTAATATAGGTACAAATCATGAGGCTCTACTGTATCCCAGTCCTAAAGTCCAAGTTAAAATTATTAATTACCTCATTTGGGTCATTTAAATGGACGTTGACAAGATTGCTGTCACCGTCGGTGTATCTCTGTTCAATTCGATGTTTGATGACTTCGTAAGTGTCTGGTTCAACCTCCTCTACAGCAATTTCATACTTGATGCCTTTTAAGCTACCCTGTAAATAAAACATCATGAGATAAAAAAATAATATTTAAGGTGTTTATTAAAACACAAAGAATCTGGAAACCTTTACCTATCTATAGATTCTTCTTAGTTGTAATAATATGACCTTGGATACTTACAGAATCGCTAATACTTGATATTCCATCAACAAAGAGAGAGACAACAGCTTTTGCAGTAGAAAAAGGATCGGTGATTGTCAGTCCTGTCCATCCTGCATTCTGTAAGTAGCAAAATAATTAAATGATATGTATCCTATCCTTGATCTGTGATTGACACAGTGAGAAACAGGTATGGTATGAACCAATAAGGTTCATCCAAGTTTCATCCAAGGTTCATACAAGTACCTCTTCGACCGAGAGTCCTAAGGCTGCAGAGTAAATTTCCTTTAGCGTAGACTCCGTCACTACGCTGGAGCCTGAAAACTTCATAGATGCAGGGCTGTGTAGTATGTTAAGTTCTCCCGAGGCATCGGAACCTGAAATATCGTACCCGCACTTAAAATTTGAAGCATCTATAAAGCGTTACATTTAAATAGTATTATAAATAGCTTACCAATTAAGGATAAAACCAGAGAAACCCAAAACAGAGCCACAGTCACTGCCATTTTGATCGAAAATAATTTTCGCAAAATTTTTGTCACTCGTCTGCAAGCCTGTCATATGATTTTAGGTGTTGCAATGGCAAATAAACGTAATAATAATGTCTATGCTCTGTCGTGGCTTCAAGATTTGAGGATATAATAAAAATAGCCTTCTTGGTTGTCTTGTTGGCGCGTGAATCAAACTTGCGTGGCGGGACGTACAGCCAGACGGACTGTGAATGGGCACTTTTAGGCAAAGAGAATTATTTTATTTTTTTTATGTTTTGGCTCCACACTTTTGTGTATTAAGCCAGTGTCAAGTAATTGATAATATCTCAAGTTAATGATATTTACGCAAATATGTTTGACACAGTCGAAGTCATCAAGTCAAGTCATAGTCTAGTCATAGCCATACTCCTAGTAAAGTGGTGGCAACTTTACTTCTATGGAGTTTTGGAAACAACAAGAAAAAAAACTTTTCACCATCATTATACCACTTTCCCACACTCATGCCTGTAATTCAGCACTTAACGAATAAAATGCCACCAATTTTTTGCACTAACACTGAAAATAACACAAGTTTTGGAAAATAATACAATGCAGCGACGCGATCTTTTTCGCTTTCCAGCCAAAAAAAAATAAAAAATATTTATACGTCTCGTCTGTACCATAGTCATAGATAAAAAATTTACATACAGCATATATTTACGTTAGTATCCTCTACTAGCCTTGCGCATTTTAGTTCGCGACAGGGAGCGCTCCTTTTAGTTCGCAGGTCGTCGGTGAACTAGGTCGTTCTTCTAGTTCACTAGTTCGCGGCAGGACCGAGAGCGGGTAAGACGATTGCTCGCAGCGATCTCTTGCCTGGTCCCGCAAGAGCGACCTACTTAGTTCGCAACAGCCAAAGAGCTGTAGTTATATCTACTACTATGCTCTATTTTGTTTATAAATTGTTATAGCTTCTGTTGTAATAACTACTAAATAGGTACTAAAATAAACCACATAGTTGAAGTAAATATTATAATATGACAAAACAAATCTGACAATACTCAAACAGAGAGAATAGAAAAGTCTTATACTCTTAGGTTGAGGTTATAACATTCCTCCCCATTTAGATTTAGATCTCATCAATCAAGCGCCGTGGAGGTCGGCCCTGACGCTGACTGCGACGGAGCTGAGTTGCCGCAACAATTGCCGTTGGTGTTGCGAAAACTGGAGATGAAGATGTGGGTGGTGGAGGTACGTAAGGATGGTGAAGCTGTAGATGATACGGGAGATGAAGTGGAAGATGAAGGGGATGTAGACGCAGATGAAACTAGCGTAGGTGGCATATGTGGAGATGGTGTGCAAGGTGACAGTATGGGTGGTGCAAAGGATGGGGCCGGTGTCGGTGCAGAGGGTATGGCATTTGTTGCAATACATGTAGGAGCTGTAGCGGCAGTGGCAGTAGCCATTGTGTCTGAAGGAGCAAGTCGCAGTCTCATATGATCAGCGTGTCTTCTTTTATCTACACCATCAGAAGTAGTAACCACGTAGGAATACTTGTGTTTGCGGGTCGCTACTGTTGCAGGTTGCCACTTTCTTTCCAATTGTGTCTTGATATATACTTTATCGCCTGGCTGGTATGTGGGAGCAGAAGACATAATGTTGGCCTTCACTTGTTGATATTGTAAAGCTCTTCTCTTATCTGGGCGGATATTTGACAACAAACAGTTCAATTGTCTCCCAAACATCATCTGTGCTGGTGATTTGCCGGTAGTGGAGTGTGGTGTATTCCGATAACTGAATAAGAACTCCAGTAATCGTTGCTTAAGATGAGTTCCGTTACTCGAAGCCATTCTAGTTTTGAAAGTTCTTACTAAACGTTCAGCTAATCCATTTGACCGAGGGTGATATGGAACGACGTTTCCTGTCAGTGCAATGTCATCAAAATACACTGCAACGTTAGGGATGTCACCAAGAAGCTGGTCAAGAAAATTTTGAAAAATAGATGGTGCTGTTGAAATCCCAAATGGCATTCTGTTGTACTGGTAGTATCCTTTGTGTGTTGATATTGTCAAGTATTTTTTTGAATCTGGAGCTATTTCAAATTGTAAGTATGCGTCTTTGAGATCAATTTTTGAGTACATTATGCCGTTTGCAAGTTTCTGCCGTAAATGATCAAAGACAGGTACTGGGTGTAAATGTTTTGTTAAAACTGGATTCAGTGTAGTGCTGTAGTCTCCACAAATCCTGACATCGCCTGTAGGTTTCAAAACATTAACGGTAGGTGTAGCCCATTCTAGCGGGGTTATGTTTGGGTCTACTTTGTGTATAATACCTGTATCGACAAGACGGTCCAGCTCGCGTTCAACGTTTTTCTTCATGCTGAATTTGATAGGTCTTGCAGGGAGGTGTACTGGTTCAGCTCCGGGTTTGATATGGATGTTAACCTGGTAGTTTTTTACTTTACCGAGTTTACCATCAAAAAGGTCCTTATATTTATTAAGTACTTGTTGGAGTGTTGTTGGTGTCACGGTTTTAACGGAGTACACAGGTTTTAGGTTTAGGTTTAAAGACATTTATTCTCAAATAAGACAAAAAAGTCACTTCCATGAGAACATAGTTAGACTTAAAGAATTCTATACAAGTACATTCGTCGTCACTTTAAATAATGTAGGTATAATAACATAAATATAAATACGTGCTTAAGTAACATTACATTTCAACACGATATAATTTAAAATGTTTGCTTCGGCAACTCATCCGTCGTTAGGTATTGAGTCAATTGTTTCTTGAATTCGTTAAATGAATATATTTTTTTAATATGCGAGGGTATTTTATTATAAAGTTGTGCTCCTTCAAAAGTAAGCATTGTTTTGCCATAATTTGTTCGAGGTTTCGGAAGTACAAGAAGGCTACCGCGACGATTGCTGCGCTTGGAAACCTGTTTTACTTTGGTGAACGTTATGTTAGTGTGGATATCCCGGTCAAGTGTTTTGCGGATGAATATGCAGATGTTATAGTTGTATAATTTTTTTATGTTCATTATTTTAGTTTCAGTGTAGATTTTTTTTGTTGGTGTTAAATAATGGTAGTTAAAAAGCATTTTGATAATTTTGTTTTGTAAGACTTGAAGTTCGACTAATTTTGTTTTGGATGCACTTCCCCAAATTTCAATAAGGTACAGTAAGTGTGGTTTTACGAGTGCGTTATAGATAGTGAATCGTAATTTTCGGGGGACACATCGAGCAATGTTACGAAGTGAGCCAAGGAGTGTTACTAGTTTATTTTTTATATGCTCAATATGGACATTCCATGATAAATGTGTGTCCATATGCAAACCAAGGTATTTTTCGTGTGATTTTTGCTGTATAGGAACATTGTTAATTGTTAGAGGCGCGTGTGGAGATACAGGTTTGTTTTTGGCTTTAAACACAACGTAGCAAGTTTTGGAAATATTAACAGTTAGTAAGTTGTACTGAAACCATTTATGTAGGATGTTTAGATCGTATTGAGCTTGTGAGATTATATCATGTATGGATGAGCCAAAGTAGAATAAGCAAGTGTCATCTGCATAGAGAGTTATATGCCCTTTCAGTCCTATGTCATGAATGTTATTGATATAAATCAGAAAGAGCAAAGGGCCCAGTATTGATCCTTGTGGGACTCCACACGTAATTGGTATTGAGTCACTTTGGGAGCTACTGTCTAACTTGACTATTTGCGATCTATTTGTTAAGTATGATTCAAACATCTGGAGAGCTTTGCCAGTGATACCAATGGTTTTTAATTTATATACAAGCAAATTGCAAAACAAACTTACAGTATCAAAAGCTTTTTTTAAATCTATAAAGATACCAAGAACTATATTTTTATTATCAATCATATGTTTTATTTTTGTAATAAGGTCAATTGTAGCCGTTAGTGTACTACTTTTGGGCCTAAACCCATATTGTCTATCAGAAATAAAATTAATTGAATCTAAATAATTTTCTAATCGGGTGTGCAATATTTTTTCTAGAACTTTTGACAGCACTGGCAATACTGAAATCGGTCGATAATTACCTGGGTCTGTTTTTGATCCTGATTTGTAGATAGGAGTGACTTTCGCAATTTTTAATGTATCTGGAAATTTACCATCTAGTAAAAGTTTATTAAAGCATTCGGTTAATTTAGGTGTTATTAAGCTTTTTATACATTTTATTACTTTGGTACTGATTCCGTCTAAACCAACACTACAGTTAGAATCGATATTGTCAATAATTTTCAAGATTTCCTTTTCAGTGCAAGGTTTAAAGGTTGACATTTGAGGGTGTTGGATAGAACATTGTGGTAAGGCAGGAGTATAATTGTTATGGAAAAGTTGAGGTATTTCATTGGCCAAAAGTGGACCTATGGTAGAAAAATAGTTGTTGAATACTTGACAAATATTGATCGGATCTGTTACTTCTTTTGAATCTACTATAAGTTTTGAAGGAACACAATTTTGTTTAATTTTATTATTAGCTAGAGTGTTCACTAGATTCCACATTTTCTTTGGTTTTTTGGTACATTTGTTGAATTCCCTAAAGTAGTATGAATCTTTCGTATCTTGAATCAATTTAGCTGCTTCTTCTCTCTTTGTCCGAAAATCTTCTTTTGATATGTCGCTATCCTGGTTCTTCTTAAATGTTGCCCACAAGGTGTTACGTTCATTAATTACATTTATCACACTTTTATTTATTCAGTCTTTTTGTGGTGGGTTGAGAATTTTGGTCTTTGTTATTTTATTCTCTTCTGTACTACGCTTGATCTGTTTTTCTAATGTGATGTATTCGTTATTTACTTTTTGTAGTCCAGTTTCTTTTATTGAGTCGTATACCTTAGTGTAATCTATAGCTTCATATTGAGAACGTATTTTAGGTGGAGGCTTCGTTTTCTTGATTTCTAGATATATCTGCTTGTGGTCAGACAATGAAGAGTTGACTGTTATCATATGAAAGTAGTTGTAAAGGACGGCAAGCCTGCAAACATGCGGCCTGAACATGTGGCCCGCGAGCAAGGGCAATAATGGGTAGAAATGGACGGGATGGACGCTGCCATTGTTCGCGGGCATAGCGATGCACGTGTTTGGGTTGCGGAGCGGCTTAGATCTAAGCTTTGTTGTTAGAATAAGTTAAAATTATAAGGAACAATAGTCTATTTAGAAATAAATGTATAAAAAGGAAACAATAAAGGGCAATCAGCGTCGGCAGTTGGCAGTCGTCAGTTGAGAGTCGAGCGTTGAGCATTGAACGAGAACGTGTTGTTTTATTTCATACAGTCCACTTATTTATTTGACCAGAATTGCGAGCACGATCGCCTCCGCAAAATCTGGTCCTTGCAAGCCGAATCCCTGAACCATTGAACCGATCGTCATGGTATCGACAAGGAACCGGAAGAGCAAGAGCGACACAGAAGAACGAAACGAACGAGAACTGTGTCACGTGGAGCAGGAACGACGACGAAGACTGTCAAAGGAGCCATCGGCTTCGTTTTCCACGACCGGGAGCGAAGATATGGCGGCCGGAACGTCGCGTGGTATTTTTGACACGGCCACAACGCAAGAACGAACAGAACTGCGAGCACGATCGCCTCCGCAATCGCATCGAACAACGAATTCCACACTACAGCTGCGGCTAGTGGAATTAGAAGCGGCGGAGAAGCTCGCGGTAATTAAACGGCAAGAGCTTGCCATGGAAGCAGATCTCGTGAAGAAACGATTGGCTGCTCAAGTAGCTACGATCGAAGACAACAAAAGTCTATGCGAGGTGCCAATCGCCGATGAACTCCAAAGAGTCGATGCCTGGCTCAAGAACACGTCCGCAGTACGGGGGGAGCGCGACGAACCACCGCGCGCCACGAACCTAGGAGAACGGAAAGCGCACTTTGATCGACGCGGACGATCTCCGACTCCGGACAGATCCAGAGGCATCGACACGCAGTTGGCGGAGGCGTTAGAGAAAATGGCACGACTACATCGCGGGTACAACTGTGATCTGCCCATCTTCAGCGGATCACCGAACGAGTGGCTACCTTTCAAAGCCGCTGTGCGGGACTCTACGAGCATTTACAAAATCCCGCCGATGGAGAACCTACTACGCCTGAGAAATTGCCTGAAAGGTGAAGCGCGTGACGCCGTGGCTGCGCTACTATACACGGCCACCGATCCAAACGTCATCATGCGCACTCTAGAGCAGAGTTTCGGAAGGCCGGAGGTGATTATCGACCGTGTGTTAGAAGATCTGAAGAAAATGCCTAAGCCCGGTCCATCCGCTACAGATCTCAATAGCTTCGCGATAAAAGTCCAGAACGTGGTGTGTGTCCTGCAGAACATAGATCGACGTGGATATCTGCACACGCCACAATTGTCACGAGAAGTCCTTGAAAAGCTAAGCCCGCATATCAAGAGTAAGTGGTGCGAATACGCGTATGAGCACTGCACGACGAACGAACCTGAGATAGTGATGTTGTCTCGCTTCCTAATGCGCGAGGCAGACATCGCGTTGCGTTTTACATACGCACCGACCACTAACGCGGTGGCAAATCGAGAAACGAAGAACGCGCCTGCGATACAAAGGAAAAAAAGCGTAGTGTACAACACGAACGAAGCGGAGGAAACGAACCGGTGTCCGAACTGCAACGACGCGCACGTGTTATTTAAGTGCCCTAGTTACCGAGCGTTGAACGTGGACCAAAGATGGAACGTGGTTCGCGATAAGGGCCTTTGTTTCAAGTGCGTGGAGAAGAAACATCGCCGTTTCCAATGTAAGGCGAAATTGTGCGGCGTGAACGGGTGTCGACGGCCTCACCATTCGTCACTACACGACGAGCAAAATGAGCGAAGCACTACCGAGCCAGCGAAGCAACAAGCGGAGTCGAAGACGGGCCACGACGCAGTTGTACTGTCAGTAGCATCTCACAACGCCACCGGCAATCGTGAGATTATGCTGAAAGTATGCCCTGTCGTCGTTTCCGGGCCCCGAGGAGAGGTAGCTACATATGCGTTGCTTGATGAAGGCGCAACGATTACCCTAATCGATGAAGATTTGGCGAGAAGCATCGGTGCAGATGGCCCCACTCAACCTCTACACATGAGTGGCGTGAACATGTCCCAAGAAGAGGTGACTAGCAGACTCATCAAGGTAGGCATACGGGGCAAGAAGGAGAGCGCAATGTACGAGCTGAAAGCGCGCACCATACGCGACCTGAGGCTTCGAGAACAGTTGGTGTCACGATCGCTTTTACAACACCGACATCTAAGAGACCTACTAGAGAGCGAGGTGTGCTACGATCTGGCACGCCCGCGCATTCTAGTAGGTACTGATCATTGGGAGATGATCGTTTCCCGAGAGCTACGCATCGGTGGCCCCGAGCAACCGGCCGCATCGAGAACACAACTCGGCTGGGTGGTGCACGGAACCGCACCGCGCAGCGCGATTTACAAAAGCGAGAGCGTGCTCCACGTGTACGCTCCCGATCAACGTGTGTGCGAGAGCGAGACGCACGATCGACGGCCACATGATCTAGTCAAAGCGTATTTTCGGGTTGACGCACTGGGTGTCACGCCTAAGCCACGTGTGAGCGACGCCAATGAACGGGCGAAGAAAACGATTGACGGTGGCTATGAAGTCGGCCTGCCATGGCGACACGATGACGTCACCTTATCGCCGAGCTACGCTAAAGCCGCGAACCATCTCAAGAATAATGAGAAAAAGTTGGACGCCTGCCCCGAGTTCGCCAGCGAGTATTCGACCCAGAACGAGAACTTACTCGCTAAGGGCTATGCGTCACCGTGTAGCGGCACAAAAATACAAGAGCTACTAGAAGTTCACAAAGTCGCTGGCTTCACGCTACGCGATTGGAACGTGAACGAAACGAACGTGCTGAGCGACGTGCCGAGTAACTTGCGAGCGAACGAGCCTACTCAACTGGGGGGAGCGGGCCTAGAAAGCAAAATACTCGGGCTCTACTGGAACGCGAAAGAAGATGAACTATGTTTCAACACGACAATGCACCGTGTAACGAGCGACGTGCGCAATCCAAACCGAGCATCCATGAAACGGGAAGCGCTAAGTGCGGTCATATCCATTTATGACCATTGGGTCATAAATGGATATGACCCAATGGTCGTCCTAAGTTTGTACACGACCCGCGCGAAAATAATCTTGAAACGTTTATGGCACCTACAAATAAAATGGGACGATCCGATTCCTGGAAAAGAGGCAGAGCACTTCGCCGCGTGGTTTAAACAACTCAACGAGATTATCAGCTTACGTCTACGTCGGTGCTACGCGCTGGAACGAAACAAAGGCGTAGAACTTCACGTCGTGTGCGATGCGAGCGAGCAGGCATACGCGACCTTAGCCTACTGGAGGACTACGCATCGAGACGAACGAGCGACCGTCACTTTGGTCACTGCTAAGGCGAAAGTGGTGCCGCGACGCATACAGATCATCCCGTGCCTCGAACTACAGGCATCGGTGATTAGAGCGAGACTCGCGGACACTGTAAAGAAGAAACATTCCATCGAAGTTGCGAGAACGATATATTGGACCGACTCAGCGACCGTCGTCCAATGTATCAAAATTGATGCGCGGTGTTATACGCCATTTGTCACGCATCGACCGGGCAAGATCGCGGAGCGCACTCATAGGGATGAGTGGCGGTGGCTATCGACGGAACACAACGTAGCCGGCGATGCGACTAGGCTCAACCGTATGCCAATCACTGCTGAGGACCGTTGCTTCTTACTGGATCCCGAAGAAGAGTGGCCGTTGCCACAAGTGCATATGGAAGGCCATGAAGTGCTGCATACGAACGAGCAGAACGAGCCAAGGCATCAATGGGTACCCGATCCGACCCGCTTATCGACGTTCGAGAGATTGGTTCGAGCAACAGCGTGTACGCTGGCATTTATCGACCTACGCCGGCGTCGAGCGACGCGCATAAAACTAGAACACATCGAGCGCGCTGAAAAGGTGATACAAGTGCGAGGTTGCATAAAATCATCGAACGCATCCAACGAGATGAAGTGGCCTGTGATCGTAGACGGACGTTATCCCGTTACCACACTCATCGTGCAAAAGGAACACCGTGCCGCCGGTCACGTGAATCGAGAGCGTGTGTGCGCTCTATATAGAGTACGAAATGCAAAGCTAAGTACTGCGTCGACGGGTGACCTACCGCGAGATGCGATGTGTACGCGAGTACTTGCCCATGCTGACACCGTGAGGAGAACTAACAAACCACGGAAGAGGGCTGCGGTTCGTCGACGTCATAATCGTCGACAATATAAGTCCACGGAACGTCTGGCCGGTATGGGTTATCGAGCGGACCTATTCGTCCCAGATGGCGGCGTGCGAGTTGTCGACGTCAGAACAAGAACGGGCACATTCCGGCGGCCGACCAGCGAGCTAGCCGTCTTGGTGAAGGAGGAGGCTGCGCAAGCTACGCCGGGGGGAGAGCTGTAAAGGACGGCAAGCCTGCAAACATGCGGCCTGAACATGTGGCCCGCGAGCAAGGGCAATAATGGGTAGAAATGGACGGGATGGACGCTGCCATTGTTCGCGGGCATAGCGATGCACGTGTTTGGGTTGCGGAGCGGCTTAGATCTAAGCTTTGTTGTTAGAATAAGTTAAAATTATAAGGAACAATAGTCTATTTAGAAATAAATGTATAAAAAGGAAACAATAAAGGGCAGTCAGCGTCGGCAGTTGGCAGTCGTCAGTTGAGAGTCGAGCGTTGAGCATTGAACGAGAACGTGTTGTTTTATTTCATACAGTCCACTTATTTATTTGACCAGAATTGCGAGCACGATCGCCTCCGCAAAATCTGAGAGTCGAGCGTTGAGCATTGAACGAGAACGTGTTGTTTTATTTCATACAGTCCACTTATTTATTTGACCAGTATTGCGAGCACGATCGCCTCCGCAAAAGTAGTCATCTTTTAAATTTGTGCTGACATGGTCTAAGATAGATTTTTTTGTGATCCCATCTCTGGTACAATATTTCTTGCTAATTTTATTGACGAGTTTGTGTCCCAATGCCTTTAAAAGGTTGTTATATTGTTTGAACTTTTTATCTTTTGTTAATAGATCTATATTGAAGTCCCCGAAGACAATTGCTCTACCTCTGTGTTCCAGTTGTGACTCATAAACTTCAAGGAAATCTTTAAAATTGGTGTCGCCAGGATTATATACAACTCCTACTTCCAGTGCGTATTTTTCCAGTCGTATCCACAAATAGTTATTCCCTCCGATATAACTAGACTCTGATAAGCTGTGCTTTAAGTTATTATGGACGTATGCTGATACACCACCTCCCCTTGAATCGGTTCTATAGTTATAGTAATGTGTGTAATTAGGAAGTTGGAATTGCAACGCCTGAGTTTCTGTGCGGATCCATGTTTCTGTTAGTAAAATTATATGAATGGTATTTGGTATAGCTCTTAGAATACACTTCAACTCGTCAAATTTACCTTTTTTACGTATACTTCGAGCGTTGAGGTAAAAGAATGTGAAGCGTGATTTATTCGTTGGAAAGTTCTGATAGTTGTCTAGTGTATCGTAAGTATTGATACTTGCGGTGACATCGCTGGTGGTAGTGACATTTATTGTTTGGAGTTTTTTGAAGTGGATTTTATTATAACTGGTGTTCCGTTGATATATTTAATAGTAAGATTGCTTTCACCATCATTCTCACGACGTTTCAGTTCATCTTTTAGACTTTTAAGAAAGATTTGTTGTGCTGGAGTCTGATCAGAGTACATCTTTATGCCTTCTGGCAACTTGTCTTTGTTGCGGAGCAATTGTTTTGCAGGACCTAATGTTTCAAAGCATATTTTTAAACTGCGGTTCTTGCCCTGGTTGTATTTGCCAATTCTAAATACTTTGATTGGTTTTGGAATACCCGTTACAAGCGAAGATGTTATATTCAGAATATCGTCCTCATCTTTCGACATTCTTTCTTCCACATTAGATGAACTTGGTTCTGGCAGACCGACAAGTATGACATTCTTCTCTCTAATGTTCCGATCTTGAACTTCACGAATAATTTGCTCGCTTAGACATTGCTGATTTTCTGATTTAAAAACTGTAGTTTGAGTCGAATCCGAGCTTAACAACGTGAGACTTCTGTCTCACGTCGTTAAGCTCGGATTCGAGTTGCTTTATTTTGTTTTCACCCAGAGAGATTGATTTTTCTAATTTTGTTACATTGCTTTTTATATGCTTCTGTTCTATCAATATGTTGGAAGTCGATGCTTTAACGTTGTTAACCTGGGTCGTGACTTCTGTAATACTTCCGCGGATCACGTTTGTGGTTTGCTCATTAGACGCCTTTATTTCAGCAATTTGAGTTCTTACATTGTCAATACTCTCCTGCATTTTACTTATTATCTGCTCATTAAACCCAACATATTTTTCTAATAACGAGCTAATATGGCCCATCTCTGTTCTAATTTCTTTTAATTCTACAGAACATTCACACTCATGACCTGGAGGTTGTTTACGTTTTCGGAAAGTAACTTGCGTATCCACTGTAAGATTTCTCATCTTCGATAAGTCTGGTTGCGATCCACCGATGCCTGTTGTAGCACAGGGCGGTCGGGTAGGTGATTGCTGGTCACTCATGTTCGTGTCGCGTTTATAATACACACAAGTTTACCTGAGTTGCACACTGTGATAAGCGCGCGGACCATCGTTTCACGTGAGCGAGTTGAAAAATAGCAACTGTCTTGTTTTGGAAACTCCATCCCAAACATCTCACTCCATCGTAGACCAAAAAGCATTGGATTTGCGTTTTTTATTACTACAACAGGTAAAATTTTGTGTCGACCGTCAACTTTGACATTTACGTCGGTGATCCCTTTTGTCTTTAGTTTATTGTTGCCGTAGGCCTTGTGTTTGGGTCCCTTGTCTAAGGGTGGTGATCCGATTTTCTTCCAAACATCGGTGCTGATAATAGAATAGGTAGAATCAGGGTCCCAATCCATAGTGCAGTTCATTCCATTGATAGTAACATCAATTTGTTTGCAGTCTTTGCTTCGAGTGGTGGTTACGTTACACACAAACTCGTCGTCATCCTCACTACTGCTGTCTACGGAGTCACGTGAAGAATGAGAAGTAGAAGCTTGAACATCTCTTATTTTTTGTAATTTCTGTTTCGATGTATGTTGTTTCCCTTTGGCTGGCATAATATAGGCCCGTCCGGTCTTAATACAACAGCTCTCAAAATGTCCCTTTATATTACATTCGTCGCATGTGTGGTTCTTTGCAGCGCACTTTGAGATGTCATGTCTGTCGTTTTTGCCACATCTAAAACATTGTTCAGAATATAGCTTTCGTTGTGTGTTATAGTTGGACTTTAAGTCTCTGGACTTCTGGGTACGGTTGTTTTTGATTCTATTAACATTGACAGTTGTACTTGGTGTATCATGCTCTGCTTGTTCCCGAGATTGAGAAACTGAAAAAATTTCTAGAAATGTCACCTCTCTTCCAGACTCCTGTAAATCAGGCCACTTTTGCTTCAGATCGGTTTCTAAATCTGGGTGATTCAACCCAGTAGCAAATCGATCCCGCAGTTGTCGTTCAAGCAGTCCTTCTGTATAGTCGCAATCCCGACTCAGACTTTTAAGTCTGTTCGCATAGTGTTCCATTGATTCATTGTGTTCCCTGGTGCAGTTCCAAAACTCCGTCAATGCGCGGTATCTTGTTTTTTTAATTCGGTATAAGTCTAGAAGTTTGGAGCATATGTCATTGTACGTACTTGTTTCAAAATTCGGTGTTAATGCTATTTTGACCTCACGGAATATGTCTGGCGTCAATGTGTTTAATAGAATATCTTTCTGCAAATTTTGCTCGGTCACATTGAGAATTTGACATTTATTTGCAAAGAAATCAATGAAATCTTCTATTCTGCAATGTTCTGGGTCAAATTTCTCCATATTGAAATTCTTTATGATCATTATTTTATCGTTAGATGTAGACGGGACGCTCGTCACGTTCCTGGTGTGTGTGTCATGACCTTTATGTACTGTTTGTATCAACAGTTTTAAAATTTGTGTTATTTGTTCTTGTTGCGCCTGTTGAGCACACAAGAACTGTGCAAACTGTTCATCGTTCATTATAATTAAATAATTTTCACTTCGTCGCCAATAAAATAAACCACATAGTTGAAGTAAATATTATAATATGACAAAACAAATCAAACTGACAATACTCAAACAGAGAGAATAGAAAAGTCTTATACTCTTAGGTTGAGGTTATAACAGGTACAATTGCATATTAATTTATTAATTTAATGCCATTGCATGGTATTTAAGAAAAAAGCATTTTTTTATTAGTACCCATAGGTACTCAGTCTACTTGGGTAATGATATAAAAATATTATACTAGGTAAGTACCTACTAAAAATATGATATACCTAGGTACTTAGTTTCGATGAACATATTAAGTAAGTATTTATTAAAACTATGTAGGTATTCTTAATGTTTGTTAAAGAAAAAAAGACTTTAAAATTAACCATCATTTATGTAATCAATATTTAAAATATTCTAAGTAAGAATGATATGTATGATCATCCCTCTCTCCCGCTCGCGACATGCGCCTCGGAGCGCGGCGCGCTGGGGAGCGCGGCTCTCTCGCCGCCGCTCGCCGCAAGTCGGTCGGTCAAAGAACGAACGAACTAAAATCAGACGCAACCGACACCTAGTTTGCGTCGTTCGCTCAAAGGAGCGCTCTTTTGAACTAGGTCGTTCGCGACCTACACATGGCTATCCTCTACTTGGTCTGTGTGGTAGACTATGTATAATAATTGTATGTATGTACATATTATTATTTATTTTCTATTTAAAAAAATGATTTTATGGTTGAGGTGAAAAGTTAAGTTTCTTCTGATTTTCTCGGGTTTTATATTTATGATGCACGTGCATTAAAATGTTGTTTGGATTTTAATCTGAATAACGAATTCTATCGTTATTCCGGCTGGGTGTGATTGAGTTAGGTACAATTTCATTCTCAAATATCAATTACAATTTTATGCTTTTCTTTGATTTATTTATTCACCTACGCCTGCAACACGATTGAAAACTTTATCGTGTTATGTATTTGTGATATTAATGACATAGTAATGGTGATTTACCAATGATTTTCCAGGTATGTCGTAAAATGTACATGGTAATGGTACTAACATAAGAAAAGTCTAAAGCGCTGTGCGTGTTCTGTTTAGCAGTGTACTTTGTTTTATGGTCTTTCACTTCATTCGCTTGCATCTTTTATCTGCATTATGGCAAAGAGGTTGGAGATGTTTGATTCCTGGACTAATCAGTGCAATGGTTACATGTAATACAATATAGTAACCCTATTCTATTCTCATATAGATATAATGTGTAATATGTATATAGAGAGAAGTGGATAATCTTGTCCTGCATATATTTTATGAATATGATTATGATATCATTTTGGTAGTGCTTTTTCAAAAGCTAATATTAATCAACTGTTAAAATCTTAACTAACAATAATCTGACTTCTGATGATGTACTTTTTAAACCATGTAGTTGCCCATGTTTAGCATTGGACTGGTTCCACTGGTTCAGCTAATGATGATAATTATAATTATTCTTATGTATGATATCTATGTTTCTTGCACACCCACATAATAATTATTACCTTTGTTAACATGGTTTTATTGGTGAAATGGAAATATGAATTTATTTTCATTTAACATATAACAAATACATTTTGTAAGATAAAACTCACATCAATTAGCCATTATTTATCTTACAAAATGTGTCATACTCGCAATACTTTACTAACCAAAAAATAAAAATACAGGTTCACAAATGGGCATTGCAGTTTATTATCATTTACTCTGTACATTCTAGGATAATGACTGGAGAAGCTGGAAATTCAGAAGCCAATAAGGATCAAAGACAACCTGTCACATCTGTTGGTAATTGTTGGATAATATGCAATTCTAAATCTCGTCCAGGCCTCAAATATTATTTCAACACCTTCACAGGACAAGCAGCATGGAATCTAAGTCTTGCTGAGGTAAATATAATTAGATGCAGCTTCCAGTTTCACCCACATTTCTTCATATAATCTTCACGACCCCATTTGACACTCTTACAGTGTAAAAGAATGAGACACCCTTCAAATATGAAATAGAAATGAGAAGATCAATGCACACATACATTTATGCTCAAGGCTCAGCCAATTGAAGAAAAATAGAAATGACAAAAAGTATAGAAATACTGTAATAAGTAATATTTTTCATTCCACAGATTGAAAAAGCCAAAAAATATACAAAAGGGCTGCCAATTGCCGAAATTGAAAAGTATCCAGAGCCTATTGATCCCCCTATGATGGACCCTACTATGAATCCTTCACAGACCCCTGCATTACCAGTTTTTAATGAGCAAATTTTAAATAGCCAATATCACAGTCAAATTCCAAATAACATATTTCCAATAAACTTGTTGAATCATCTACCTGGGGGTTTCAACCCAAATGTATGGTGTACCACTCCCAACAATGCAATGGTAGGGCCAGGGACACAAGTAATTTATGTTCCTTACCAACCAGCCATGAACTATCCACCACCCGAAAATTTACATGCAAACTTACAAGGTAATATCCACAATGTTAATAACAGAGATAACACATTAAACAACAATCGCGGCAAACATAGGCGTTGGCATAGAGGCATTCAAAAATCGCACAACTGGAATGCAAATAGCCCTGACTTGAGGCAGAAGCTCACTAGAAAAAGAAGTAAAAGCCAGTGTAAGTATAAGCTATTATTTTAAATAAAATAATAATAATAATAACACCCAACAATCATATACATAGATCCTGGATGCTAACTAGGATTCCCTGTGTCTAGGGACCCATGAACTATGAGGACCATGGTTCCACAATACCTAGTCACAGAACAAGTATTTGCACTTTTTTTTTCTGTGCACAAATACTTGTAATGCCGCGTGAATCGAACCCGCCGTCTCCTGTCCCACAACTCCAAGACACAGAACAAGTATTAGGGCTTTTTTTTCTGTGCACAAATACTTGTCATGCCGCGGGAATCGAACCCGCCCCCTCCGGGTTATGAGCCAACCTGCTCAACTATCACACCACAGAGGCTGTCATTATACATATATTTTTCACCTGTTTTAAAATTAAACACACACTCTTCCAGTGCAATTATTGCAAACATGATTATTATTTTTAGTTAATTTTTACAGCATGTGATGAAAGAACTTATGATGACTATGGCTATCGAGATGTTAATGCTAAAAATAAATATGAAAGTGTAACATCCAGTGCTAGTCACAAAAATGACAATAATAACATAGTAAGTAATCATAAAATGTAAATAAATTTTTGGTTATAAATAAATATGTGGATTTTGTTTCATAAATAAACAAATAATATGTACATATTAACCACTATAAGAACTATAATATCCATGTGAAATGTAATATATTATGCAAAAGTAGATGAGCCATATCAAATTCATTTACAGGGAAATATGCTGGAAGAGACTCTTTCCAAGTTTGATTTATCAGTGCTAAAACATTTGAAACCTTCTCACTCTAAAGCAGGGGACAACTGGTTTATTGTGGTTGACACTGAAATTATACTCAATAATTTTCCGTTTTTGAACAAAATCACCGACCCAGGTGAGTTCCTGAATTATTTGTCATTACTGCATATTTTTCCCATCTGCCCCAGCACCAGAAGTTCTGAAGATTCTGAAACATCTGAATGTTGTGTAAGATGCATTGCAGCCATTGAACTGAAGATGCCTGCAGCTAAAAGAGTCCATGCGAAATAATAATTATATTAAATAATCAAAACAAAAACGTCTTGGGCGACATTCACTAATATGACAGTCCCGACGAGTGTAGCCATTTTCTGGCTCATACATCGCTTCAGGCCTGAGTGGCTCCCTGCCAGCTTAATGCAGTCATACCATAAGCTGTACCATAAGCTAGATAGAACATTCTAGTCTTCACTCCATAACCTATATAGGGTAGACAGTGATTATCTCAATACTCATAGAGCTGCAACGGGGCAAGCCGGGGCTCGTACGCAATTGAGCTAGGGGCCTCCCGTCAGCTGACGCTGTAAATATCTGTAGAGAAAGGCATTAGCTTGAATCAAAATATGTTAATAATGTTTCAGACCAAAACTTTTATCTCATGGTGCCGGAGCATGTGATGGCAGAGCTGCAACTGTTAGCGTCGAACAGCAACGATGTGCGCACGCGCCGTATCTACCGATTCCTGTCTGCACAAATTGACAACGAGCTGGCATTCAAAGGTATAAGTTATAACTAAATACCCACATTTTTAAAAACAATTGCACTTGGACTATTCATATTTTGTAGTCATACTTCATATTATTTTATTTCTGTTTTTTTATATGTGTTTACACATGTGCATTTTCATCTTACATTAGGTTTATTGAGAACAAGAAGTCTGAGATTCTTGGTTTCATGCAACATTAGTCTGTGACATTTCCACAGCTGCATTACATTAGACAAGAATCCGACATCTGGTCAATGCTCAATAATAAAAAAAAGATTTTACCAATTTTTCGGCAGTCAGTATTTGATTCATAGAATTTGGTTTTGACCGGTCAACAAACGGAACGGAAACGAAATATGTGTATGAAGAACATGTTTCAAATGTTTCCCACGGTTTTATGCTATAGTGCTATATTATTTATGTATTCTGTGTCCATGTGTATTTCCGGAAATAAAACTCTACATGCAATAGTGATTATAGGATTTTTTCTTGTTTTTTTTTGTCATAGATATATCTATGCTTATAGATGTATAAATATATAGTCTATATTTAGGTCTCACCTGATGATGATCAACGGATAGTACTTACAGGGATACAGATACATTGCATTTATAGTAGTACTTTTTTATATACCAACCACATTTTTGATGTTTGACCACATTACTCCTGATGTAAAGCGACAGTGCGGTCGACGCCGTAGCGCGCTCGCCTATATAATATCTAGGGGTTGATCACAAATTTTGATTGCAATGTAACAACCGAAATTTAATTCCTAATTTGAATATTTCTATAGGAACTATGCACATAAACTATGTATCGAAACTGTCAAATCCATACAAAATTCTGTTTCTTTACCTTGCTAATCAAGTTCATGATCGCCTAACTGTTCACTCTCCTCTTGAAAACGTCCAGATTGTAGCTGTTCAGAAACACATGCTGGTAAAGAGTTCCACTCTTTAGCCGTTCGTGTTATGAAGGCCAAATCAAAACGCTTGGTATGGATACATGAGTGATGCATGCCGTACGTCTGGTCGTCCGACGGGGGAATGGGAATGGGGGAATCAAATCGTGCAATTCCATTGCATGCGCACTGAATTTATACGGATATTGTTATTTGGTTAAAAATGGTTTACTTATTTGCTTAAAATACATGATTGTCTATATAGGAGATGACATGGAAGGAATCGCAGATAATGCAACTGAAAAAACGTTTACGACGTGTGCAGACTTGGCCATGCAGAATAATAACGTTGTAAGTCAAAATACTATTATGGTGTCACTATCTTACCTGTTCAGTTGAATACTCCTTCCTCTCGTTTTAATGAGGCTATTCGCTGCACTTTTGGAAGGAGATGGTGAATAATTGACCTGAACTGGTGAATTGATGGCATTGCAGGTGTGCAACATTAATTTTGCATATAATCTTTCAACTCCATACATTTAATATCACATTTAATTTATTACATTGTGCTTTTCAGATTCTTCTTTCAAACGACGTCAAATTGTACAGATTTAAAAATGAAAACTACAATGTTCATGTACTTACAATGGTTGAACTAAGAATGATGCTAGAAAATGAACCGGCTAAACAAATGGCCAGACAAGCTAAATCTCCAACTCTGGACATTCAAATTATAGTCCCCAATAAAAGGGAACGTGACTATGATAGACATAGTGCATCTAGACGTTTGAACGGTATTGCACCTGAATTTGAAATACCGTCAAATACTGTTATTGAACAGAAAAGCAATAATAGTCAGTCAAACTTTGCTCCTTCATCAAAACAAACCATAGACAACAGAGTGCGGTCTTTAAACTCAAAAAGTTCGGATAGTACGTGTAACAATATAGTTAAAGAAAATACATCTGAACAGGTGAGAATCGAACAACGAGTACAGGGTTTATTGTATTGTAACGAAACGAAAAAGCAAGAAATAAACTTGTGTCGCGCAACACCCACCCAAAGCACAATAAATGAAATAAAGAAAAGAGAAATTAAGTTGTGTCGTACACACTCCCAGACCACAATCGATGAAAAAAAAACACAGGCGAAACAATATAGATGGCGTAAACAAAGAGTAGGGGCAAATAAGGATCATCCATCAATACCCTCATCTATGACAAGTGACCGAGCTACAAATGCGGATCTAGTAAAAGATAAAGAACCAGTCGATTTTGAAGACAATTTAAATTCTGAAAAGAATTTTATTGAAGAATCAAAATCTATGTTCTCACCTTCTCGAGCTCCTAGCGTAGATAGGAGCAGTCTATCAAGCTATTGTAAGAGAATAGAACGTCCAAATATTGTTATAGAAGAGACGTCTACATCAGGGGTGATCTCAAACACCAACGACTCGGAGAGTATTAACAGTCTTAGTCTCACCAAAGACAACAAAGTTATCAGCTTTAGTGACGATACGAACTACGTGATGTATCAAGTAGCTGGACAATGCATGGAGGAGGTATTAAGGACTAGACGAGAGGAATGGGTTCTGAGGTTCGTCCAGATAATGGAGGAGGTTTTACGAGAAAAGTTGCGGGACAACTCACCTCTTCAGAGCAAAGACTACGCTGCCCCATGGGCCACGGATTTGCCGGAGCTAGCGCGTTGCATTATTAAAAAGTATAGCGATTACTTTAACGTGGTCGATGCTGCCAATAGGCTATCCTTTACACTTCACAGAATAAGCGACAGCCAAGGTTTGTGACGTGTTGTAAAAGTTATCCTAGTCCCGCCTAATGTATGTATGTATATAAAAAATATCATGTAATGCTTTTTGCTTCCAGGTAACATGAGGTCGAACATAGAACCTGGCCAATACATGGACATGTATAGTTACGGCGTGTATCTGGTTGAAGCGTTAAAGGTAGTCGATTTGATTTCTTTTAAAACCCAACCATAACGTTTAACTTAGGCATTGAAACATGTAACCTAACATTATAACAAAAAATATTACTTATTATTTCCATATTAGATTTCTCTTATGTCATTAAAGTCCGCTAGAATTTAATATGACATTTTAAGCAATGATTATTTACTGGCGTTATGGTAATGTCCTATGTGTATAATGCAGTCGAGGATATATGTGGTATGTGTGTCTATAAAAAAATCTGCTTAGTTACGTCAAGGACACATTACGTAATAAAAACAACTCTCGACTGACAACTAGACAGTAGCCTTGCGCATTTTAGTTCGCGACAGGGAGCGCTCCTTTTAGTTCGCAGGTCGTCGGTGAACTAGGTCGTTCTTCTAGTTCACTAGTTCGCGGCAGGACCGAGAGCGGGTAAGACGATTGCTCGCAGCGATCTCTTGCCTGGTCCCGCAAGAGCGACCTACTTAGTTCGCAACAGCCAAAGAGCTGTAGTTATATCTACTACTATGCTCTATTTTGTTTATAAATTGTTATAGCTTCTGTTGTAATAACTACTAAATAGGTACTAAAATAAACCACATAGTTGAAGTAAATATTATAATATGACAAAACAAATCAAACTGACAATACTCAAACAGAGAGAATAGAAAAGTCTTATACTCTTAGGTTGAGGTTATAACATTCTGTAGCCGACCTACATTACATTCACATTACATTTATGAATTTATTTAATATATTTATTACACCACACATAACATATATATTATTACATATTTAAGTATATTACTAAACATCATAACACACATAACATTCACACTTCATACATTCATCACACTAAACATTAATAAATATTAAATCGGCGAGCATAGTCGGACGATACGCGTAGTATCGCTGGGCCGGTATATCTGCCTATACAATATATACGCGGCGCGCACGCACGGCCCGGCCGCTAGCTGGAATGTTGCCGCCCGCCAGTCGAGATCCCACCTCTGCTGCGAAGCGCACGCATCTCGGCGCCCCGCTACCACTCGCGAACTATTTGTTTTGGCTATTCGTTTTTATGTTCAGTGTTTTTGCTAGTCCTAGCTTATCTCTTGTGCCTGTGAACTATTCGTCTGTGTTTCTATTGTGACTCTTTAGCTTTCTATTCTTGAATACTCCTTCTATTCTTCTTGTGTGGGTTTGTGCAATAAACTGTTCCTTTTCTTTCTACCGTGTAATCGGAGTTATTATTTGAACAATCTAACCGTAAGTAAGCCTACTTACGGTGCACCAACGCACCCACTATACTGGTGACCACCGTTCTTACGAACACAGAAGTGCAAAGTCATGTCGAGCGAACACGACTCGGATTTTACGGACACAGCCGAGTCACAGCCGTCGCACGTAACAATGCGACGCAAAAAGCCAGTCAAAATGGCGCACGCCGTGGATAGTGAAATCCAACCAGCACCAGCCATGAACATGCGGATTCCACCGTTTTGGCCAGAAAAACCGGCAATTTGGTTCGCGCAAGTAGAAGGTCAGTTTGCAATAATGAGAATCACTGACGGCGCGACCAAATTTTACCACATTTTGGCCACACTGGACAGGCAGTCTGCAGCAGAAGTTGAGGACATCCTCATCGGCCCACCTGACTACGATCGCCTTATGGCATTTGTTGCAATTAGGACCTGCAGTTTCATAGATTTTCAGTTTCGAAATTGGCCTATGAAATTAGTGTCATGAGTTTCGAAATTTCGAAACTCATTACACTAAAGCAATTCTGTAGTACAAATTGCACTTCTTGCTATATCGTTTTGCTCTGAGGATAGTTTTGGAAATGGGCCATTCAAGAAGTGGACCAAACCGACCAGAGGGCTTTATGATTTAGTCTTAAATTAAAGTGTAAAAATGTATGAGTGTGCCTAGGAAAAAATAAAATACATTTTTATTCATTGATGATCAATGATCCAACTCATCGTCGTCATCATCATCATCAGCCTATATTAGTCCAATGCTGGACATAAACTTCTCCCAAGGCACTCAGCCTGGTTTTCGGCGCTACTCTTCCAGGTTCTGCCGCTACGTCTGCCGATTGCGGTTTCCACTCTAGTCATATCTACCCCAACGGTTATCGGTTCTTCGTCAGATATGACCAGCCCACTGCCACTTCAGATTGCTGATTCGCTGATTCGAGCTATGTCGGTAACCTTAGTTCTGACGAATAATTTTGTTTCGGATTCAATCCCGTGAAAATACCCCTAACATAGCACTTTCCATAGCTCGCTGAGTGACCTTGAATTGAGTGCGAGTACTGTGAGTGTCCACGTTTTTTTATACTGCGTTTCCACAGACACCTGGGTCCGTGCGTTTTGTTACATTATTTTTTATATTTATTAATTAAGCCTATTATTAACATGAACATATATATATAATAGTCCACGTTTCGGCCCCGCAGGTCATGACCGGTAAGACGCACTGCTCAAAGACTTTGCGGCATGAGCGATGAGAAGTTTCGGTGAAGCTTCTCAAATGCTACCTAGCCCAGCTATATCCTTCTTTTGGCTTCACTCTCGATATTATTTTCCTAGTTGAAGCGTCTGCTCTAGGTAAACGTACTTCCCGTGGAGGAGCTCGCGCCGTCGTCTCCCTGCCTATTGCGGCAGACAACGGCGCGAGCTAGGGGCAGGGGAAAGAGAACGGAGTACTCTCTCTCCCCCACTCCTGAGGGCGCGGTGACGGAGCCGGGATTAAATTCCTGACTCCGTCCCTGCGGCGGGGACTCGGGGCGCTGGATGTGGGCCATCCAACGTCCCTGAAAACAGGGTCCCCCAGAGGAGTTGGTGCCCCAGATGTTCCGGGGCATCACTCGAGGAGGAGGAGGGGCTTTATACACCCCTCCGGGAGGGGGCTTTATACACCCCCCCCCCGAGGAGGGCTCGCTCCTGCACGGAGCGAGCAACAGTGCAAGCGGGGCTGCGGAGAATGCGCAAGCGGGCCCGCGGCCCTGCTTCCAGCTGAGTAGGCGGAACATCGTGGAGGTTTTAGTCGGTATGGGTGCCCCTTCCGGGCATCGAGCCCGACACTACCCGTGGCCGACCCAGCCGCGGGTGTGCGTAAATGCATTTCCCCCACGTTAAAAAAAAAAAAAAAAAAAAAAAGGTAAACGTACTTCCTAACAACTTCAAGAGCTACTCCATTTATAGTAATCGGTCTCAGAACAACGTGCTCGTTGAACATGACCTTGGTTTTATCCAGTGCATCCGTACACTGATGCGTAGAGAAGAATCAGCTAGGTCGTTCAGCATTCGTTGTAGGTCCTTCAGCGATTCAGCCATTATGAAGATGTCGTCTGCGAATCACAAGTGAGAAATGTACTAGTCATTTACGTTGATACCACAACTCTTCCAGTCCAGCGTCTTAAACATTTCGTCCAAAACGATTATGAATAATTTCGGGGATATAACATGTCCCTTGTCTCACTCCGCGACGCAGTTGGATATGTTCAGATGGCTGGTTTTGTCACTGGACTGTCACCGTTGCGGCATCATACAGGTATTTCAGCACCTCGTTGTATCGCAAATCAACTTGGCGTCCCTCCCTATAAGGAGTCAAGAACAAGCCAGGTTTCAATTGAGTCAAAATCCTTCTTATAGTCTACAAACGCTAAGCACTGGGGTCGATTGTACTCTTCGGTCTTCTATACAATCTGCTTCACTGGTCTATGGTGCTAGATCCGCTAAAAACTCGGCCTGTTCTGGAGACTCGTCAAGCCTTCGCGCTAGACAATTCGTGATGACACTGGAAAATAGCATGTAGACATGGCTCAGAAGCGATATGGGCGATAATTCTTCAAAGGGTTTTTATCATCCTTTTTTAAGAACAAAACGACCATGCTTCCATTCCTTTGGAGTTCGGCCAGTAAAGAAGACAGAGTCAAAAAATGCCTGTAGCTCACTGAGTACTGGAGCCCCTCCAGCTTTCAAGAGCTCAGTCGTTACTCCGTCCTCACCTGAAGCTTTTCCATTTTTGGGTTGTTTAAGGGCCATCACGATCTCATCCTGGCTGAATTCAGGCAGCTCTTCTGTGTAGTGGCATGTTAAAGTGGCTCTTCAGTCCTCTGAATTTGGGTCAGATTAAGAAGCACGGGATGTGTAAAGTTGGCCATGAAAATCTTCAACTTCCGAAAGGATCTCGAGCTTTGAAGAGACAAATTTCCCTGTTGACGTGGTCATTTTCGTCAGGTGGCTTCTTTCAAGTTGCTGACGGAGGAACACTTTTGACCCCCAATTCTGCTCTATAGGTCTTTCAATTTCGAGTGTATTGGAGAATCGGAGGTCACGTCGTACCAGCTTTTTAATTGACTTGTTGAGTGCCTGCTAGTATTCTGAAGAAGTAGACTGGGGTTTACACGTCGTTTCTCTATAAGCTTCATAGTAACTATTGAAAGCTTAGACTTTCTGTCAGTACGCTGCTTTGCACTTCGCGCTTTCTTCACTGAGGACATCCACCACTTAGCCGAGCTTCTTGTCCACATCATCTGTGGTTTCCAAGGCCGCGAATTGATTTTCCAGTTTTAGCTGGAATGTTTCAGACTCTTGATGATCCTTGATTCCATGATTTGGACCATGCTCGGTCGAAGCTTGGATTTCATTAAACGAGCTCGTTCCAGCTTAAAGTGGATATTCAGAGTGCCTCCTGCCTGGGATCACTACGGGTGTTAACCTTGTGATCACTGAGACATTTCTAAATCTACGCCGTTTTCCGCTGAGATCGACTACGTTATGTAGACTCATTTTTTTAATGCAATAAAGGTTCTGCCACGTCCACTTTCTTTGACCTAGCAACAACCTACGGTACGCGGTGGCTATAAACAACAGCAATGCTACTTTAACTAGACCGTTATCGAAATAAAAGTAAATTTCGAAATTTCGAAACTTAAGGTATCAATTTCGAAATTACAGAACATGAAAAAATGGTCCGAAATTTCGAAACTATGAAATTTCGAAAATTCGAAATGCATGCCCTAGTTGCAATACATGTAGGAGCTGTAGCGGCAGTGGCAGTAGCCATTGTGTCTGAAGGAGCAAGTCGCAGTCTCATATGATCAGCGTGTCTTCTTTTATCTACACCATCAGAAGTAGTAACCACGTAGGAATACTTGTGTTTGCGGGTTGCTACTGTTGCAGGTTGCCACTTTCTTTCCAATTGTGTCTTGATATATACTTTATCGCCTGGCTGGTATGTGGGAGCAGAAGACATAATGTTGGCCTTCACTTGTTGATATTGTAAAGCTCTTCTCTTATCTGGGCGGATATTTGACAACAAACAGTTCAATTGTCTCCCAAACATCATCTGTGCTGGTGATTTGCCGGTAGTGGAGTGTGGTGTATTCCGATAACTGAATAAGAACTCCAGTAATCGTTGCTTAAGATGAGTTCCGTTACTCGAAGCCATTCTAGTTTTGAAAGTTGTTACAAAACGTTCAGCTAATCCATTTGACCGAGGGTGATATGGAGATGACGTGATGTGTAGAATGCCTTGGTTTTTGCAATAATCTTTGAATTCTTGTGATACAAGCTGTGGACCGTTGTCTGAAACTATCATTTGAGGTAGGCCAAAGATACTGAAAGTATCATCCAAAGTTAGGCATAGACTTTTTGAAGTTATGTTTTTCATTGGTCTTAACTCACACCATTTGGACAACGCATCGCACAAAACCAACCAGTAAGTGCCTTCAAATGGACCCGCAAAATCAATATGAAGCTCTCCCATACTTGTTCTGGTATCGACCAGTAGAAGACTGGTAGTTCAGTATTAGATGGTCTGTTTTCCTGACACCTCGTGCATCTTTTAACAAAATTTTTAATGTCATCGTCGAGCGATGGCCACCATATATAAAAACGTGATAGTGCCTTCATGGCAGATATGCCAGGATGTCCTCTATGCAAATAGGTTAAGACGGTCTTTCTGAGTACCTCTGGTATGACCATCCTGCCTTGCCACATAACTATTTTGCCTTCTACTGATAATTCGAAACGTTTCCTGTAGTAGTGTCTCATGTCCTGCCTGTACTCAAGTTCTCTCCATCCAGTTTTTAGGTACTGACATACATGTGACAAAATTGGATCTTTGGATGTTTCCTGGCTCAAATTCTTTTCCGTTAAGTGAAGATCAGCTATTCTACTTTCTAGGAGTCGTAAGGTTGTACTGTGTATAGCGTTTTCAATTAGTGAGGCTTCTGTATCAGGATTTTTTAATCTCGATAAACAGTCAGCCAAAATATTGTTTTCTCCCTTCTGGTAGCAAATGTCGTATTGGTAGCTTCCGATCAAAAGAGCCCATCTTACAAGCCTATTGTTGACTAGTTTCGGCAGGTTACGTTGTGGTCCTAAAATGTGGATGAGAGGCTTATGGTCTGTAACTAACGTAAATTTTGTTCCTCTCAAGTATTGGTCGAATTTTTTTATTCCAAATAATATGGCTAAAGCTTCTCGGTCAATTACAGAATATTTACGTTCAGCTGACCTTAGTTTTCTAGATGCGAATGCTATAGGTTGTTCCACGTTCTTGTTTCTGTGGTAAAGAACAGCTCCAACTCCTTTTTCAGATGCATCGCATGCTAAAAAGAGGGAACGATTTTCATCATATGCTATTAGAGGTTTTGCAGATGCAATGCTTGTCTTAGCGTCCTCGAAGATTTGTTTTTCGTGGTCTGTCCAATGCCATTTATTTTTGCCGCTAGTTAGTTCGTAGAGATCTGCACATAATCCATGAAGGTGTGGAATGAAGCGTTCGTAGTAGTTGATAAGGCCAAGAAAAGATCTCAGTTCTTTCGCGGTGGTTAGTTGTGAGGCCTTGCTGATTGCATCTATCTTTCCCTTTGTTGGACGTATTCCATGTCGGTCAATTGTGTGGCCAAGGTATTCGACTTGTTCTTTAAAAAAGTTGCATTTCTTTAAATTAACCTTTAAACCAGCCTGTTTTAACCGGTCTAAAACAGTAGAGAGCGTACGTAAATGTTCCTCTAAACTCTTTCCTGTCAGTGCAATGTCATCAAAATACACTGCAACGTTAGGGATGTCACCAAGAAGCTGGTCAAGAAAATTTTGAAAAATAGATGGTGCTGTTGAAATCCCAAATGGCATTCTGTTGTACTGGTAGTATCCTTTGTGTGTTGATATTGTCAAGTATTTTTTTGAATCTGGAGCTATTTCAAATTGTAAGTATGCGTCTTTGAGATCAATTTTTGAGTACATTATGCCGTTTGCAAGTTTCTGCCGTAAATGATCAAAGACAGGTACTGGGTGTAAATGTTTTGTTAAAACTGGATTCAGTGTAGTGCTGTAGTCTCCACAAATCCTGACATCGCCTGTAGGTTTCAAAACATTAACGGTAGGTGTAGCCCATTCTAGCGGGGTTATGTTTGGGTCTACTTTGTGTATAATACCTGTATCGACAAGACGGTCCAGCTCGCGTTCAACGTTTTTCTTCATGCTGAATTTGATAGGTCTTGCAGGGAGGTGTACTGGTTCAGCTCCGGGTTTGATATGGATGTTAACCTGGTAGTTTTTTACTTTACCGAGTTTACCATCAAAAAGGTCCTTATATTTATTAAGTACTTGTTGGAGTGTTGTTGGTGTCACGGTTTTAACGGAGTACACAGGTTTTGGAAACTCCATCCAAAAATCTCACTCCATCGTAGACCAAAAAGCATTGGATTTGCGTTTTTTATTACTACAACAGGTAAAATTTTGTGTCGACCGTCAACTTTGACATTTACGTCGGTGATCCCTTTTGTCTTTAGTTTATTGTTGCCGTAGGCCTTGAGTTTGGGTCCCTTGTCTAAGGGTGGTGATCCGATTTTCTTCCAAACATCGGTGCTGATAATAGAATAGGTAGAACCAGGGTCCCAATCCATAGTGCAGTTCATTCCATTGATAGTAACATCAATTTGTTTGCAGTCTTTGCTTCGAGTGGTGGTTACGTTACACACAAACTCGTCGTCATCCTCACTACTGCTGTCTACGGAGTCACGTGAAGAATGAGAAGTAGAAGCTTGAACATCTCTTATTTTTTGTAATTTCTGTTTCGATGTATGTTGTTTCCCTTTGGCTGGCATAATATAGGCCCGTCCGGTCTTAATACAGCAGCTCTCAAAATGTCCCTTTATATTACATTCGTCGCATGTGTGGTTCTTTGCAGCGCACTTTGAGATGTCATGTCTGTCGTTTTTGCCACATCTAAAACATTGTTCAGAATATAGCTTTCGTTGTGTGTTATAGTTGGACTTTAAGTCTCTGGACTTCTGGGTACGGTTGTTTTTGATTCTATTAACATTGACAGTTGTACTTGGTGTATCATGCTCTGCTTGTTCCCGAGATTGAGAAACTGAAAAAATTTCTAGAAATGTCACCTCTCTTCCAGACTCCTGTAAATCAGGCCACTTTTGCTTCAGATCGGTTTCTAAATCTGGGTGATTCAACCCAGTAGCAAATCGATCCCGCAGTTGTCGTTCAAGCAGTCCTTCTGTATAGTCGCAATCCCGACTCAGACTTTTAAGTCTGTTCGCATATGGTTCCATTGATTCATTGTGTTCCCTGGTGCAGTTCCAAAACTCCGTCAATGCGCGGTATCTTGTTTTTTTAATTCGGTATAAGTCTAGAAGTTTGGAGCATATGTCGTTGTACGTACTTGTTTCAAAATTCGGTGTTAATGCTATTTTGACCTCACGGAATATGTCTGGCGTCAATGTGTTTAATAGAATATCTTTCTGCAAATTTTGCTCGGTCACATTGAGAATTTGACATTTATTTGCAAAGAAATCAATGAAATCTTCTATTCTGCAATGTTCTGGGTCAAATTTCTCCATATTGAAATTCTTTATGATCATTATTTTATCGTTAGATGTAGACGGGGCGCTCGTCACGTTCCTGGTGTGTGTGTCATGACCTTTATGTACTGTTTGTATCAACAGTTTTAAAATTTGTGTTATTTGTTCTTGTTGCGCCTGTTGAGCACACAAGAACTGTGCAAACTGTTCATCGTTCATTATAATTAAATAATTTTCACTTCGTCGCCAATAAAATAAACCACATAGTTGAAGTAAATATTATAATATGACAAAACAAATCAAACTGACAATACTCAAACAGAGAGAATAGAAAAGTCTTATACTCTTAGGTTGAGGTTATAACAGGTACAATTGCATATTAATTTATTAATTTAATGCCATTGCATGGTATTTAAGAAAAAAGCATTTTTTTATTAGTACCCATAGGTCCTCAGTCTACTTGGGTAATGATATAAAAATATTATACTAGGTAAGTACCTACTAAAAATATGATATACCTAGGTACTTAGTTTCGATGAACATATTAAGTAAGTATTTATTAAAACTATGTAGGTATTCTTAATGTTTGTTAAAGAAAAAAAGACTTTAAAATTAACCATCATTTATGTAATCAATATTTAAAATATTCTAAGTAAGAATGATATGTATGATCATCCCTCTCTCCCGCTCGCGACATGCGCCTCGGAGCGCGGCGCGCTGGGGAGCGCGGCTCTCTCGCCGCCGCTCGCCGCAAGTCGGTCGGTCAAAGAACGAACGAACTAAAATCAGACGCAACCGACACCTAGTTTGCGTCGTTCGCTCAAAGGAGCGCTCTTTTGAACTAGGTCGTTCGCGACCTACACATGGCTACTAGACAGCTACGCTCCTGCTCTTTAAAATAATTTGGTTATAAAGAAACAAAGACAAAGATAGCTTATAGAAAGCAATAGATCACACAAGGCAAAGGCGTTCGAATTAAAATGCTAAAAGGCGCCTAACATATTACCTAACTGTTCATTTCACTATTTTACTTGACCTTTCTGAACTAATAAATGTATCTATTTAAAGAATATGATTTTATTTAAAAAAATTACTTAATTATTTCAGGATGTGACCGATGACTGTGAAGACTTGAAGGCAGCAGATGAATCTTTGAGGAAGCTATTGTTTGATATTCAAAACGCGAATCTCGACTCCATGCACAATGACACAATTGTCGATGATCTAAACGAGAATGCGGGTCCTATAAGAAGTGAGGAATTAAATAATAGGACAATTAGTGAACTTAAGCGCTGATGTTTTTGGTACCTTTTTAACACGTTTCACGCACATCGTAGGTTTAATATAAAGTGATATTGGCGTCTGTTCTGTTTCGTATTATCTTAAGCTAATCATGTCGAGTATGACTGCGCTCATGAAGGGGAAATGAAAGAAATTGAGATATTTTAGTTTAGTTTTGGTTTTACTTTAGCGAATGCTGTACAGAATTGACACTTATTAACTGTAATAATAAAACTCTTTTTCTTCAAATGTTCCTTTTAGCTGCTGAAAAACAACTACCGTTTCTGGACAGTGAATCCATGAAAGAAACCAGTGAAGATAACATAAGTGAAAAGCAGAGCGATAAAAATGTTTACAGCTTTCGTTCGCGTAAGGTGCGTACACTTTTGATTTCAAATTGCTAGTATATTTTATTCAATCCTACAGTAAGCAATGCATTGATGACGCCTCCTCCGGTGTTACAGATCAGGTCAGCTACGGTGACCACTTCCCATCAGGCGGGCCGTATGTTTGTTTGCTCCTTTTAACATAAACAAAATATATTTTATTTATTCATCCTTTAACCTAATTTAATATACGATGACATTTATTGTCTAATCCATATTGACATAAAGTATGGAACAATAACTGTCGAAATTTAATAGCTATATACATAAAAACAATAACTTACAGGTTCAAAATCAGTCGCCCAATCATAAAAAGTCTGCGTTTTTCTCCAGCCTTGAACTGAAAAAGAAATTGAATACAGATAACGCATCTCTTGTTAAGAAACTCGACTTCCAAGGCACACCTAATGCAACACCAAAGTCATTTATAGATTTAAAATCACCTTCCAAAGTAACGTCACCAAACGTGCTGCAAACTTCGCCAAAGAATTCTTTAGAAGTACCCGTAACACCAACACAACAAACGTCGAGAGGTGACGATGAAAAAGACGCCTCGAATAGTGTAAATATTGATGTTAACAACGGTGACTGCAATGAGAACGCAGGCCCCACAGTTCAAACATCGTTTGTTAGAAACTTCACTAGTATTGCACAATTTGAGGAGAAGCTTTTAAACAAATCGTTTATAACGGATGACTATGATGGTGAACTTGATTATGAAGATGACAACTATAATGACAGCGAATATCCACTCGAATATCCTAGTGAATATTACGAAGAAAATGGACATGATTTCGTCAATGAAGACGCAAATCTGGAAGATGGCGAAATTGTTGATACTGAGGATGGCAAAATATCTGACGATCGTGCAATACAAGAGGCTCCCAATAAAGAAAACGTTAAGCACTCTGATATAGAAAATAGCAAAAAATTTAAATGGTTCATTGCCGAATTCATAGGGGAAATGAGGGAATCATTTCAGGCTGTGCAGAAGCTATGGTAAGTAATTAATTTATGTACACTATTGAAGAAAACCAGTTTGAAGTTAATTTTGAGTTTATTAATAGCCAAATTTATAATTATAACTAATATTAAAATATAATGAAATTATATTCAAATAATAATTTAATAATTACAAAAAGTCAGGTAGCCTAGGTAGCGATTTTCTTTGTCAGCAACAGCTATTTCACCTAAATATACATAATTCTTAATAGAAAAATATATAAAAAAAATATGCTAGTAGAGAAGTCTTATAATTTATTTTATAATTACAGCATTGAATTCGTCGAAGAATTTAAAAATTCTCAAAATGAGACTAGCCCAGAAATGAAAGAAAAATTGAGAGCAGCTGGTGTCGCAATGCTTAGTATTTCTAACTCACTAAACAGGTATTGTTGGATTACATCAATGTTAGTTTTAAGAGCAACTGCAGTAACAAAATGTGTGTTTGGTTTGCCGCTTCGAAGTGTCGTGAATATGGTCCCACAATTTTTATGGAGTGCCTAGTTTTAGAGCGGCAAAGGTCCGTTTTGAGTAAGTAATCTAAATAAATATTATTATAAATAGGGAAGATTTGATTGTTTGTTTGTATTGAATGGCCTTTGAAACTACAGGACCAATTTGAAAAATTCTTTCACCATTAGTATCCTACATTATCCCTGTTAAACATAAGCGATAGAATATGTATATAAAATACCCGTGCGAAGCCGGGGCGGGCCGCTAGTTAAGTATAACTATAGAATACATATGTAAATCACGCTAAAATCTATAACCATGGAGGCAAACAAACACATCAACAGCCGTAAGACGTCCACTGTTGAACTAGGTCTCCCATTTACCATAATCACCCTCCACACGTGTCAGGCGTCTTGGTAATCGCAGAATATTATAATGTATAGGTAGCAGCACGTAAGTTTAGCGCTGAACGAAATGTGGAGAGGAGAGCTGCGCATGGGTACTGTCACGCGCGCAAAGATTAATAAATAGTTGATGCTAAAGTTTTGCATAGCTTGAAACAGGTTGTTTTACTATTCAAAATTAACCTCTTTTTATTTAAATCTGACTTTAAAGAATTAAGCAATTAATTAGTTTCTCTTTTAACAAAACAATGCACGTCATACACTATTTTTCGTGCCTGTCTTTTCAAAACAGTATGTCTTCTAGGCATATTCACTATCTACTAAAAATACACTAATAAGACACCAACAATAACAAACGAACTCAAACTTAACAAAAAAAACAATAACAAATCAAAAATGTATGGCAATAACAATACACCTTAGAACGCGACTGTACAGTAAGAAGTCTGCGGAGCGTCGTATGGGGCGGGGGACGGAATACGCCTGGGAGCCAACGGGTGCTACGTACGCGCACCCTTCGTCCCTCTACCCCCCCTGTGGTACCTAATTTTTGACTTCAACACAATGACGGTCAGCGCTAGAGTTTCTTGCCGCTACTTATACCCGGGATATTTCCTTAGCCGGCGCTTATGAAGACATTTCAAAGACAATATAACTATTCAGACTTCTAAATTTCATTCTTGATTTAAAATTTTAAACTGAACAGGTAAAGTGATCTCACACAACATGTTTTGTATAACATTGTTTATATCTTTCAGTATATTGGACAGAGAATCTACATCACGGGATAACATAATTTTACTGTTGAAAAAGGCTAACTTGGAGGACTTTGTACCAGATGAAGATCTTCGTTTAGAATACGCGTAAGTCAGAATTTTTTTCTTTGAAACTTTGAAAATCTCATGTTAAATGTTTTTGTTGATTTATGCTTTTTTGTATACACACGTTATGCTTGAAAATATGCTTGCTCGTTCCCTTTTTCGTGTAAAAAATATCCCTGTAAATCCCGTAACGGTATGTAAGATACAGTTTGAGCTAATTTTATGTATCAGGTTATACCTAGCAGAGATCGCGGGTCGAATATTGGCACAGGATGACATGACCGAAGCGAATGGCCCATGCCCAGCAGTGGGATGACAAAATTGTGGATGGTGACGATTATGAATTTTATAAATAATATATGTAGGCAGAAAACGGGTTTTCCGTAGGTTGCAACCTATATAACTATAGGCCTTCAGCATGTCCACGCCGCGCCGTGTCTGGAAGAAGAATGATCCGTAGTACACCGCGCGGTCCCTTTTTATAGCCAGATGGTGGGGGGAGCAATGATAGTTGCCGATGTTGCCACTGTAATAAATTTAAATGCCACCACAGGGTAAATTACGGTACTGCCCGCTGCGCATAGAGATTATAACTGGACGTAGCCGCCGTCATATACAACTAATATTGTAAACGCGAAAGTTTGTATTTATGGATGTTTGTTACTCTTTCACGCAAAAACTGCTGAATCGATTTTAATGAATGGCATACTAGTTGTACCAACTAGTATACAATATATCTATGTATTTTATGTCAACGAGTGGAAAATTACCGCTGCTATTTTTCTTCTTTTAGAGACATCATCAACAAATGCAGGGAGCAAGCATTTACCTGTTACAACACTGTTACTCTAATCATGAGAGCGGCTGGAATAAGAAAAGTTGCTTGATAAACTTATATCTAAAAATATTGACCAACTAGAGATTCTGTTTCGGCCAGTTTCGGTCAAATTATGACTTAACACATCCTTATATACGCTACTTAGATGTAATCAATGTTTAAAATGCTCAATATAACGACCGTTTTGTTTACCGACCGTTTGTTTTAAACATTGATAATAAATTTACTAAACGTTTATAAGTAATTTCGCATAATTCTTTGTCTCGGTCCCACGATTCGGCTATAATCCAGCCCTTGCGCAGTTGGATTATGCATGTCCACCATCTGGGTCTAGTTCTTGAGAACTGTTCTGTAATTTGAACAGCAGTTTAAGCAATATTTTCGTTAGTTGATCCGTTTTTAGTGTTATTTGGTAAACTAAAATTGACATTAAATAGATTTCAAATATTTTCATATTCTTTATGTTAAACTAAACTAATTAACTAATTTAGTTAGGTACGTAGATAACTGATTAGTTCTATTGTAAAATTAAAATTTTGTGGTTATTTTAATAGTACTACAGGATGGATCAAACATTTACTTCGAATTTGAGTATAATGACAGCCTCTGTGATGTGGTGGTTGAGCAGGTAAGCTCATAACCCGAAGGCAGCGGGTTCGATTCCCGCGGCAGGACAAGTAATTGTGCACAGAAAAAAGGCGAAAATACTCGATCTGAGTCTGGGTGTTGTGGGACCATGTTCCTCGTAGTTTCTGGGTCCCTAGACACAGGGAATCCTAGTTAGGGTCGAAGATCTATGTATGTTTAAAAAAAAGAATAGAAAATAATTTTAGGTACGCATGCCCTCGTAAACGAAACGTAAAAAACGTGATTAAAACAAATTAATTACTCACTTTGTGGAAAAAATACCTAATTGACTGATGATAATAGTACTTATTTTAATAAGTCGAAGGTTGCGATCGCCGCGTATGGCGCGTAGTGCCATCCTGTTGAAACCACAACCACAAGTCCGCATCAATACATAGGCAATAAAACAATATTTAAAAAGTTATTACAACATATGAAAATAATAATAATAATAATATGTGTGGACATCTCACACAACGCCATCTAGCCCCAAACTAAGCAAAGCTTGTACTATGGGAACCAGATAACTGATACAATACTTAGATACTTTTTGTTTGTAAATACATACATAGAATACAATATAACACCCAGACACAGAACAAACATCGATGTTCATCACACAAATGTTTGTCCTGGGTGGGAATCGAACCCACAACCCGCAGTTCAGAAGGCAGGGTCACTACCAACTGAGCTATCGGGCCAGTAAAAAAAAAATGGAACTCGACCTCTAGAATACGGCGTGTTATCTCTGATTGTTTTTACGCGGCGTCATTTTAGAAAGACTTTCATTGAGAGTTTTGTAAAAAATTGCAATTTCCCTGTTTTGGACTTTTGTTTCTTAAAGTTCGGGTATCAACTAAAAGATTTTTGATTTTATTGTCATAAAAGAAACTCAAATGATGCTTTTTGATCATATTTATAAGCACCGCTCAAATGTAAAAAAAGGTTGCATGAAGTTTTTTTGGAAATTATTTTCTAAGCTTGTCTTCTGTAAATGTTTTTCTGAGATACACCCGCTTTTATGGGTTAGATACTCGCAACCAAAAATGTTTACAGAATATTAGGATCTAACAAGATCATGATTTGAATCTTCAAATGCAGTATAAAGTTTGTTTAACAATTTTATATTATTTGGTAGGAGGCAGCTAAGCCGAGATCATATTTACGCGTAATTGGCAGTTCATTTAATTAGGGCCATGTATCTATATCGGGACACATTACATCATAAACCGAGATACTGCGTTTCTAAATTTATTTTTTATCTTTTGTAGTTCAATTGATTGGTGTAACTGGTTAAGGTCGTCTAAAAATATAAATAATATAGACTAGGGGACCCAAATTTCTCGATGTATCGCTCTTTTATCTTTAATATGTATAATATCCATAATGGTAGGTTTAGGTACATATACTGACTATAGGGTTCCGCCGAATTGTGTGAATGATGTGTCTCATTAGACCCCTGTCTCAATTGTTTATTTTTTCAAAGGAATTTTGAATTTATTAGTAAAACAAAATCCTTTATATGTACATATAAAACTGTTATGATTGTTGTATTTTTAATATCGTTTTGTGATTTTTGCTTGAGGAGTTAATGCATTTCAAACAACAATGTATGGTAAAGTGATTTTATTTAACAGAATTGTTAATAAAGTGAGTACAAAAATCGTTGTATGCAATTGTGTAACTGCACTTTAGTAAACTAAGTTTTATTTTAAAAATGTAAACGTCAACGATTGCTGGATATTTCAGTTTTATTGCATTTATGTTATCAATCACTCATTTATTACAGTCTGACAAGTATAAGTTGGCGGTGAAAGAACTACAAAAGCAACATGTAAATCATATCGATTATTGACTTTATTTGCTTGAAATATCTTTGAGATAATTAAATTTTTGGAGCTTATAGTATTACCCGAACCCGGCACAGTATCTGAGCAGCGGGCTTACCGCGTAACTCGGATGAACTTCATTCGATTTTTTTTAATAAAAGTTCATTGCCAACGATTCTCATCCATTATGAGGAATTGGAATTGTGTTTGGCTGGGACCCGGCTTCAAATGATTTACTAAAATTGAACGCGATTGGCTTAGCCGGTAGGCCCCCAGTAGCGCCACTTATACTTTCTGGAATTCATCTCACAACCAGCAACGCTGTACAATATGGACACAACGGACATTAGGTACTTAGTGCAAAATAAAATAATAATAATAAAACTAATAACGTGAATTGAAAGTTAGATTATTGTAAAAGTAATATCTCGCTTATATTTGAACACTAACAGCCTTATTAATAAACACGAACTAGCTTTAGATTAGTTACACCATATTTTGTCTCTTTCGATCCAGCTAAATATTCCAGTAGCAAAAAAAGGACAAAAGCTGAAGTAACTAATCCGAGACTAATACCCGTTTATTAATAAGGTTGTTAGGTACTAGAATTAAAGATTATATTATAAAATCTCTTGGAAGTTAGTCTTGCTATCATAGAAATCTAAACAATATACCGTATTATTTAGATTTCTATATGCTATCCATACCTCCTACACGTAACATACCCGGGCTGGCACATGGCACAAGAGTTTCTTAGATATATTAATTATCATATTGTCTAAGGTATTAATTGTATTCAAGTTGACTAGGAGTTACAATAAACTAATTGAATCCTTTTCCGTCGACGATAGCTTGAGAGCAGTATCTTGGGAATTGTATCACTGATAGCAGGAAATCTGTTAGACCCTGAAAAAGAAACAATACATTGATTAATAATTGGGAAGAGCATTTTTTTTTTATGAAATAGAGTTAATATAATATTAAAATATATTTTATCTCTATTAAATCAGTCTGACGGGCGGTATCAGTCGTCATGTGGGTCGTGGAGCGCAGCTATTTTTAACATAAGTACTTCACCAAAAGCAAGAGGTTCTTAATTCGGTTGTATTTTTTATTTTTTTATTCTCTATCTTTATATTCCATACTCAGAATAAATATTTATATATATATATATGAATACACATAAAATACATCTACAACAACAGATACAATATATCACTTAAACCTGGTTTTAAGTGCATGCTCCACAGACAGGCCCATATATTACAGAACTACGCTCAGTCGTCGATTGATGCTCAGGTACCAAGATTTCATTCACTATTTGATATAGAGATATGACTTATTTAAAATGGGAAATACCAATTTACCACTGGTAGGTCCCTTAATAGTATGGCGTGGCGTGACGTAATTATTATTATTGTTATTTTATAAAATTCCCTGCTGTTATCCATTGAAGAGTTTCTGGTTTTTATCTCTTATTTCATCATCTCACAAAAATATGGGACCTGCCTGGTACTGAAAATGGTGGAGCTATCGTAAACAAAATGCTAGCATTTTGCGTACAAACGCCTCGTGTAGTTGAGAAATTCCTTCTACAAGATACAGTTAAATTAGTACGGATAAAGCAAGTAAATTTATGCTCGCGTTCGAGTGTAAATTTTGTGCAAAATTTCATCCATTTTGCAGTGGTAGCCACATAGGTGTTCGTTTATAAAACTATTGTCTATGGCGTTTTAGCTTTTAAAACGGATTAAAGTTTTGTTAAGTTCTTTTGTGGTTACTTACCGTTAATGGTTCTATGCACACTGTGAAGGGAATAATGAGGATGTAGAGGCCAGCCGCGATACCTGCCACCCAGAATCCAATGAATATTAGGATTACCAGCCATATTATCGAAAACAGCACGTTGCCCATTATCTGGAATAAACATATTGTCCATTTATTATCTGTGAATATATCAACAAAGTAAAATTCTATTATGGATCTAATAAATAAAGATCATATGTGTGCGTTAATAACTACGGACACATTTGAAACACCCCACACCCAGTAGTGAGAGAGTCTACGGATTATTTTGTTTCTCCGTAAACCCACTACACGTAGATAGAGACATAATCCATGTTACCACAAATACATAAAAAAGGCTTAGACAGACGTCAAACGCGTGCTTAACAATACAAAACGGCAGTCTAACACAGGGCTATAGCTAGAGTCGAATTTGAGGTAGGTCAGCATTGGTCACACTGGTTTTTACTTCTGCCCTCGAAGCACGGGCTCCTAACGGCCGTTTTCAATAACCTACTAAAGGTAACAGATAGATAGCTATCTCTGATAAGCAATAACTTTCGATCTATCCTTTGATTGCGTTTCACAAGCACCAGTAACTGCTATCCTTTTGGAGAAAACGATAGATAGCCGCCCTATCTGTGCCCTCCCATGCGTTTCGTTATTGCAAAATCACTCAGAACTCTGATAATTAAATAAGTGGTTACGGAAGTATTTACAGTGATATAATATAATAAAAATAGCAAAAATTAATAAATTAGTACTATACAATAACAGATTTCCATAAATTCACGTTATGTTTGGCATGATCCAATTTAATAATAATTTTGTTTGTAAATAATACAATGGAAACAAAACGTTTTCGACAACCGTGTTGTAGTCTGTGGCCACCCGGCACCTTCGTTCTACTATCGTGTTCATAGTATCCTTTACTTGGTCTGTGATCGTGTCGATATTCAGAACAAACAATACCACAAATTACATATAAAGAATAAAACATCTATAGAAGTATTAAAATAATATAAAATAAATATACTTAGTATCGCAAAACCCAGCCCTAACAGTGTTTTACTGTTGTCTAATGTAAGAAGGGGTTGATGTAATGTTGATATTCCATGATTCCTAAAACAAGAGTAAAGGTATAGGTACTAATATTAGGCATATATTATATACACATTGCATAGCGTAAGATGTAGACGAAGAATAATAAATTACCTTGCGGAGGTTCTCAGACTGGGCTGTATTTCAACCAACAAATCACATACCACTGTTTTACTTAATCTAAATCTATACATAAAATCGTAATCGTCCAATTCCACCATATAGTTTATTTTCTGTTTATAGATTCGACGTCTTCTTTGTAGAATAATATGTTGATCTTCATCATCCCAGTCAGAGAGGACTTCTAATAATTCTATATCACTTTCACTGCTACTACTAAAATTAGCCATTTATAATATTTTATAGAAACATCTTTGAAATTTAAATTGGAACTTAAAGATTTGTATTTTTTGAAGATTTGACCTGAAATTTTCCTTGAAACTTATGACAACATACAAAAACAAACAACTGGTAATGGAGGTTATCCGTAGAAAATGACAGATAGGCTAAAATTCTATCTTTGGTTATTTGACATACTGACGGATAGCTGCCAAAACTATATTGAAAAGCATTCTAGCGCCATTTCCTACAAAAAGCTATCTTTGGTTATCAGTAACCCCTCCCAAGGATAGATAGCTACTGAAGTTAGGAATTGCTATCTGTCGTTGCTATATAGAAACGTAAAAATGTGTCCATGGATAGATTTTTATACTTTAGTAAGGGTAAACCGTGGATAGATAGCTTATTGAAAACGGCCGTAAATCAATCATCATGTATACATGGTACATTCAATAGCTATTAGTAGACAAATAATTTCTGTGACAGAACATGAGCATACCCCCCCTAGCTCCGGCCGTGGTCTAACATAAGGCTTGTTTAAATCTCTTGTGGAAAACAGGTTACGACAGGGTAAAACCGCCGGAACCTTCTAATAAATATTGGTGGACATTTCACACTCCAAACCACTCGTACTATTATTTATTATGTGCCCCCAGTCAAGCTTGTACCTACTCGTACTTACACAGGCACAGGCGGCGGGTCGTACTAGGACCTTTTAAAAATGGATTCGAAGGCAGGCATGAAAGAATTGTATTGAATTGCTGGGAAGGCAAAACACAGATCCTAATCCTAATCGATTTTGGGATCAAATAGGTAACATGTGCCTCTATTATCGTTGTGACTATTATATCTATATTGTTAGACCTACTCGATCCGATGGAAATTCCTACATTTCGGAAAGCAAGATTGATCGTAGGCGGAAAAGTGAATACGACGAATAATATAATAAGAGTTGCATTAGAGTAGCATTCGGAGACGCGTGTCCTCACATACTCCGGGCTTACTCACTTTATATTGTTAATTGTGTGTTCGGTTCGCGAGGACAATATATGTGGTGAAAATTAACAATTAATCTTTAATTTACCCCATTCCGGTTGTGAGTTTATTAGTGCACAATAGAACCCTGTAAAAAAACTTCTTTTAAAACGGGAATTCATGTAAGCTACTTCAAAGTTCCGAAGCTAGGGTAGGTATCTAGAAAGCTCGTCAGCAGATGAGTAGGTACCTATATTTTGTAGGTACCTTACCAGCTATTGCTTGTGGTTTCCAATACAACAACCTGTAGATAGGTACCTATCAAATCAGAATAATAAAAACCATCTGTTTCTTTGTCTGTTATAATAAACAATGCATGCAATTGTCTTACTTAGAAAGCTCTAAAAAATAGTTTTTCTTTTTAAATAAGCTTATAGCTTATGACTTTCTCCCGATATATTTAGTTCTATAGAAGTTCTATGTAGTAGGTACCAGCCTGGTATATAATTTAAATGTTTAGAGGTATGAACATAAAATATACGACACATCCAACGTTGATGCGCGCATCCCAACATGATCATCATTGGTGAAAGTTAGCGCCCGCGCCGGGGTCATTGAATGTATTAAATATTTTGGGATTATATCTCTACCTTGTGTTAGTGTGACCCATTGTTACTCATTGTAAATAGGTCGAATTCTGTGTTGTTACTGAGTGTTACATAATCTGTGGCCATGATACATGACATGAGAAGCATAATATTATTTGCATGTAGGTACCTACATCTGCAAAAACAATTCATATTATACCAATGTAAATAGGGTATACTGTGTGTTATGCCATACCATCACGTACTATATGTACCAAGTACATAATTATATAGGTACCAACTTAAAATTGTGAGTTTTGGCGGGAAAACGATAAAGATCGCTTCAGCGCATTGTATTATTTTCCAAAACTTGTGTTATTTTCACTTAGTGCATAAAATTGATGGCGTTTTATTCGTTAAGTGCTGGATTACATGCATGAGTGTGGGAAAGTGGTATAATGATGGTGAAACGTTTATTTTCGTGTTATTACGAAGGTTCTAGTAAAGTTGCCACTGCTTTACTAGGAGTATGATTAGACTAAGACTTGGCTTGATGACTTGGACTGTGACTTGACTCTTGCTTGACACATATCTGCGTGAAATATAAAGATTTTATTGTTTTTTTGCATTGAATAGGCTCTAAAACTATAGGACTGAATTGAAAAATTCTTTTACTAATAGAATCCTACTCCCTCCCTTGATGAACATGGCGACAGAATATTTTCTAAAAAGTTAGGCATCCATATGAAAACTTCGACAATGTAACCCAAAGTAAATATATTATCATACCCGTTGCGTAGGCGGAACGCTAGTAACTCATAAATTTAGAATGTAAATAAAGGGAATACCTCGTTATAACTACTATGCGTATAGTATTATATTATCTGTGCCATGGTGCACCTGGGATTCGACCGCCGCCATCGACGCGCATCTTGCTGCTGGGCTAAATATCGCTAAGCCACAGCTCTTTATTTGACCTTATACCATTGTAGTATGTAAGTATGTAGGTGTACAATAGTGTTACATAAGTACCGCGTGATAAATAATAGTATGTTAGTAAGTGACTAGTGATATAATTAGGTAGGTACCTACTTTTATCTAGTAAGTTTTTAGTTAACTCATTTATGATAGGTACTTAGTCTGCCATACCCTACTATGCTTGAACTACCAGTTATTCTGAGACCCTACGTGCATTTGCACGCTGTAGTTGTCTTATAAATACCAAACCTTGCCTGTGACCAATCTAAACACTGGGACTAGAATATAAGTCAACAGTGCGTCATGATATATTTAAATGCCATGCAACGTTAGTAAAATTGATAAAAGTAAATATTATGATAACGCGACACTGCGAGTAAAGTAAAATAGCAAAAACGTGATAGCTACTTACTCACGGGCGTATTACTTATTCTACGTAAGTAACTGTACATTTTAAGAAGTAGTACCTTGTACACACTACAGTCACGCATACAAAAAACCTTAGGATGTTTACGCTAACAAGACTAATAAGCCAAGCCATCCATCGATGTCGAAACTTTTTAATAGAACACGTAAACAAATAGTCTTACCGGTTTTGGATGCAGCGCTACGTAACAACACTATTATAAATTTCTACTAGTCGACTAGTCGCGTCACTTTCCACTATTGGACTGAGACGTTAACGACGACCGACTCACGCGACGATGTAAGACTAACAAACCTTGAGTTCTTGCATACCCTTATCTGGGTGACGGAATGTGGGCTCTATATGCGTTGCTTTCCGATTACTTCATACAACATTTTCATCATTCATTATCAACACCATCTTTCGTTGTAGTTATGCTTATGTATGTAATTCCTAGATTATAATTTTTACCATATTAGGCATATACCATATACCAAATTTTGGTAGGGAAAATGCCCTACCAAAATTTGTTAAGGGAAATATATATAGTATATATATAGTATGTATATAGTAATATATATAGTAGTAGTAGGTGTTATTTCTATTACCCCACGTAGGTACCGAGTCGGTGGATATACGTAGCAAACAGTATAAATACAGGTTGACTGGAAATATACTAAGTCACGATCCCATCGTGAGTCACGATCTATTCAGGGATGATAGTAGATACTAGATATCGAATCACCCGTGGCTAGATGGGGGTTAAAAATGTAGGTACCGTTTCAGAAATATTTACTATTTAAAATATTTTTTTGAATTGAGTGCGCTACTCCAAAAAAAACTAACGGACAGTCGTAAACAACATTTAAAATTATTTGACGCTGCAGACATTACGGTTGAATATATAATATAATATAATATAATCAACAATTAAATTAAAACGACAAACATTAAAATTGAAGATGGAAACATATCTAATCCTGGCTATTTTCATTAATCTTTTCGTTGATTTTTTATTTTTATTTCAAAATCACAAGTAGGTACATTAGGCATGCTGTATGCTTGGCACGTATTTCTAGCTTTCAATAGAGCTATTCAATTCTGGAATAGGTTTATACGTTTTAGAAAAATCGGGATTATAACTGAAAATCGTCTAAATGCAAATTATACATTCACTTTAACCTATTGATCAACCGAATATAAAGTTTTTGGAATATTTTTGGTTAAAAATGATCAAGGGATGTGCTACATCCCCACTAAGCACATAAAATAGCCAAAAGCTTTAAAATTTTGTATAAAAAAATGCATCATTAATTAACTTCACCGGAAAACATTTTAAAAATTACGGTTTTTCTATCCAACAAGTATCTAAATGTTCAATACGTTGAAAATGAACTTAATGGGGAATGAATTCAAAACAATATTTTTTAATCTGATTTATTGATTTTTACATTCTAGTTGATATTTTCATGAAAAACCGCATTTTTTTGTTTTGTGCTTATTGGGAATTGGGGATGTAGCAGACCCCTCAACCATCTGTTACTGAATGTATAATGCTAATTTCTATGCGTTTAGAATTTTTCTTTTCTAATCTCCATGGTTCTGAAACGTATAAATAAACCTCCAAAAATAAATACGTACCAGTTTATAAGTAATTTGCGTGCCTAATGTAGATGATATTTTGAAGAAAAATCAATTACTTGTAATGATAGAGATTAATGAAAAACACCAGGATTTGATGGATTTCATATGTTTCTACCCCCCATTTTATAACTCTAATTTGTATAAGTAGTGATTTTTAATTCAAATTTGATACCCATTCACTGCGATGTTTTCAACGTAATATAATATTAAATTTTTGTTTACGACTGTTAGTTTTTTGGTATTTATATATTTAAAGTAGTGCATCTAACAAAGTTTTAAAACTGGCAAAGCGGTACCTACTAGTGATGTAACGAATATTCGCATATTTCTTGACATTCGTATTCGCATTCACATTCGTACATTTTACGCGGATGTTTTGCGAATATGGACGTCGGTTAAAGTAGGTATATAACATGTCCATAACTATAACTATACACCGCCTTAGCGTTTATCACTGACCAATCGCAGTTCAAAAATTGTGTGAGTGAGATAACGCTCTACTAACTTGTCTCCGTGAATACACTATAAAAGGAACAAATCACTATAAAAGAATCAAACAACGAAATATTATTTTCTGATAATGTTTTCACAAAATCATAAACTTTCTAATTTACACAGTCGTGCAATTATAATTATATATATTTATTAAATTGTACGGAGACTTCACTTTAATGTTTGGTGTTGGATTAGTTTTGTAAATAATCAACTTTTCATTAGACCAATAATTTTTGTTACCAAACAAACAATACTAAATGTTTAACATTCATCAAACTAAAATATATTCTTCTTTTATGCATTAATCAATTTTTACACAAATTGCCTACTATTTTGAACTAAAAATAGTCTTATTTTATCAAACTAGAATACCTATTAATAAGCAAAACTAAAAAATCTAAATATTTGTTTGACATAATGACTATCAAACATGTTCTACTCCTAATGTTGTATATAGTTCTTACAAAATTTTACTTTCATATTGGACTGTAAAAATGTCATCTTCTTTTATTAATTGAAAATAATAATATCAAAAAAGATTATAAACCACTAATCAACTTATTTGGGCAAAATGATTAGATGCAAACAATGACAAATGTGTGCATGTGACTCACGCGCTGAGGAAGCAGCCAAAATAACGATATTTATGGCGCCAATTTCAAAAGTGATATACTCGCATTCGCTATATCGATGGGAGATGTTCGCATCCGCATTCTGAATTTTTAGGCATTCATTTGAATGCCTAAAAATGTATATTCGTTACATCACTAGTACCTACCTAGACGAACGGCAGAAAATACCAACTTCTGAGTTTTGGCGGGAAAGCGAAAAAGATTGCGTCACCGCATTGTATTATTTTCCTAAACTTGTGTTATTTTCAGTGTTAGTGAATAAAATTGGTGGCATTTTATTTGTTAAGTGCTGAATTATAGGCATGAGTGTGGGAAAGTGATATAATGATGGTGAAACGTTTTTTTTTTGGTGTTGTTTCCAAAACTCCATAGAAGCTTCTGGTAAAGTTGCCACCACTTTACTAGGAGTATGATTTGACTAAACTAAACTATGACTTGAATCTGACTTGACTTGATGACTTCGACTGTGACCTGATACATTATTTACGTGAAATATCATTAACTTGATAAATAATCAATTACTTGACACTGGCTAAATACACAAAAGTGTGGAGCCAAAACAAAAAAAAAAAAATACCAACTACCGCGTACACCCCCACTGCGTAACCGTTCTGGGAATCGGCTTCGCCTGCCATCCTGCATGCGTCAATTAACAAGTCCACGAGTGCGAGCAAGAGAGAACACGATTACGATCTCCACCAGACTTACGCGGTAAGGCCCCTGGTAGGTTTTGTTAACATTCAAGTTTTCAGAGTAATCATAGGTATTATAACTCTTTGGAGATTACTATACAGCATTGAAGTTAGGTGCCGCATGGATAAGGTTTTTTTTTGTTTGGTTTTGGCTCCACACTTTTGCGTATTTAGCCAGTGTCAAGTAATTGATAATATCTCAAGTTAATTAATATCATATAATGTGTCGAGTCAAGTCACAGTCCAAGTCATCAAGTTAAGTCATAGTCTAGTCTAGTCAAGTCATACTCCTAGTAAAGTGGTGGCAACTTTACTAGAAGCTTCTATGGAGTTTTGGAAACAACACGAAAAGGAACGTTTCACCATGATCATACCACTTTCCCACACTCATGCCTGTAATTCAGCACTTAACGAATAAGATGCCACTAATTTTATGCACTAACACTGAAAATAACACAAGTTTTGGAAAATAATACAATGCGGCGACGCGATCTTTTTCGTTTTCCCGCCAAAACTCGATAAGGTTGTATCCTCGATTCTTAGGAAATAGTATTCTGTGCTTAGGAACACAGACCACTTAGGAGACTAGCTTAGGAACACAGACCAAGTAGAGGATACGCTTAGGAAATCTAAATTTTGACAACTACCTATTTACAATCTTCTTTCCACTTCTTTCTTTACAAAAATATCGGTTGCACTTGCATAATTTCGCAAAATTTAGCAAAACAACATATACCTACTACGTTTTAAAATTTAGTTTTTGATTAGTGCTAAGTAGGCATATTGTAATAAATTATTAACCCTCCACTCGTTTGTAATATCCAAGTAGAACTAAATCCGTACATCGGTAAGTTTTGCTTAGTATCTATTGTTATTACTTACCTAGGGATCCGCATCACTCCAAACCTTATATACCTCTATCCCGAACCTAAAGAAGCACGAATAGAATCTTGCCAATCTTGTAGAATTAAATAAAAATAGTCTGGCATTCATTACCTGGCAAATAAATTAGCAATGAGTATGAGAAACGCATACTAGAGCTACCCTACGTTTATTTTTGTACGTAACGTACGTACCTACCTAATTTTAACATATATATATATATTTTTATGATGGGTGGGTACTTACTTTTTGGGTATCTACCTATTGGGTATCTTATGATATTACATATAATACTTAATACTTACTATTGTACTATTTACCAGCTACGGTACCTAGTAATTATTTACATTGATTTAGTCTAAGTAATAAAAAATGAGTGTGCTTTAGACCACACGACTGGAGCAAAACTTCTTTAGCTCCATCTCTCTTCTGTAGTAATGTACGAAACGTAACTCTTTATCTTCACCTAGAGATATAAGTATATCTCTCTCTCCACTTCCGTTCGGCTTACCCCCAAGTCAAGCGTGCGTAAAGAGGTTTTACTTCAATAATTTACTCGAGATACATATTAGTAAATGGATCTGCATTATCCATCTGATAGTTTATGGAAAATGCCACCCGCTGCTACTTCAATGCAACCTTTGACTATAAATCTACTTTTGGCTTATAAATCCACTTGGGGCTTTATTATCTTTGTCTTCAACCCTATCGTAGTCCAAGCGTTAAGCTTTAAGCGCGACCATACACTTGCCTACCCGCGGCGCCGTAGGCGTCCGTGACGTTCGTGAGCGGCGATCCAAACGCAGCCGTAGAATCGGCTGTCCCCTTCTGGCAGTCAGCAGTTCAGCACCCCTACCGCGTAACCGTTCTGGGAATCGGCTTCGCCTGCCATCCTGCACGCGCTAAACAACAAGTCAACGAGTGCGATCAAGAGGTACGCGGTTACGCGGTAAGGACCCAGGTGCCGTTTTCGACACTGGTATAGGGTACATTGTATACACGATACGGACCCTTATTCGGAACCAGTTAGATAACTGATAGAATAGTACTTAGATATTATTTGGTATCTTGCCTGCCACGGTAGCGGGATATTTGTTGTTTGAATTAAAACAATACTTCGATAGTATAAAAGGTGGACTGTATTATTGTCTCAGCGTCAGAGCAGTAAGTGAGCGACGGCGTGGCGCAGCATCGCCTTATATTTATAGGCGCGCGGAGGAGCATAAGTATCCCGCTTGGTCTCGCGTACGCAAGCCACATCTGTGACGCGAGCCACATCTGCTCAGAGCGGGATAACTTTCTCCAAACCGCTCGCATGCACATAAAATCCTTATTCACAATAATACAAAATTCTCAATCTTATTTCCTAACTTATTTATAACTACGAAGCTACGGACTCTATATAAAAACATAAGTAAAAGTACGCTTAATTTATATATATGACAGGGGCCGGGTCGTTGTCCGTAACAGTCTCCCCCCGGCGCAGATCTTCGCAGCCCTTTCCTCTCATCGGCAGGACGACGAGCCGCTTCACTGGGCGCCGGAAGACTCCCCCCGTGTCCGCACATCCGCGCTCCGCACTACTCCATCTGGTCCGGTCTGGTCTATCCGGTCCAGGATAGGTGCGCAATACTTGGTCTTGTGGCCACATTTTTCTAGGCATCTGTCGGCGATAATCAAGACGCCGACGTCGCCGTTTTTTACGATTCTTCTGTACTTTCTTACGACACTCGTCGATACCGCACTTCTTCGCTTTGCGGCGAAGACGCCTGTGCTTACTGTTCAAGCAACAAAAGCAAATGTGCGTTTCTTTAGCCCACCGTTTCGCTAAAGGCATTGCCGCCAGCGTTTCACACTTCGTAGTCACGTGGTTGGCTCCGCAACAGAAACATACGTTCTTAGCTTCCGTTGTAGCATACACGTTAGCTGGGCGGCTGCGATGCGGTTGGTCTGTAGACTTATTCAAAAGCCGCGCGGCGGTATTCGCAGTTACCGTCGACGAGTAGGTATACTGCATCGCGCGATCGGCTTGGCGCTTGGTTGGCCTACGCTCTCCGGCCTTAACCTCAGCCGGCACGCGATTCATGGTGGTGTCGAACGCAAGTTCGTCGGCTTGAGCTATCCTTACGCCGAGTGTTTTCTCGTATGCGTGGGCGTTCGCGCCCACTTCACGTGGCATACTTGCACTATTCTCAGCTGGAATTCCGCTCAGTGTCGAGTCGCGGTTCAAACTCCACCCCGTTGTTCCTAAGTTGCGCTGGCATTCCTGCTGGGCTCGCACATGTAGCACTGTTTCGCTCTCTCCCGTAATCACTACACTCCTAGGTACACAGCCGTGTATTACCCACCCTAGGTGTGTGAGCGAGGCGGCGGGCATGTCACTTCCTCCCACAAGCAGTTCGCGCGTTACAATCAAATGCCAGTTGTCGGCTCCTATTAGCATTCGCGGTTTGACATTGGCATAACATACGTTCTCCGGCCGTAATCCTCGGAGATGTTCCTGCCTTAATACATCCGTTGTTATCGACTGATTCCCTAGAGTCAAGTTGGTGACCGTACGCGCCTTGATTGAGTGATACTCGCCCTGGACTCGGCCGCGGATCCCCATAGTGACCACGCGGCTGTCGGGTTCCCTCTGAGTCGACGTGACGCCCTGGATGTTCAAAGCCCTTCTCGGTCCTTGCAGTCCAATCATCCCGGCAATCTCTTCGTCGATCAGGGTTATTGTTGATCCCTCATCTAGGAGCGCGTACGTGTCCACGATTTTGCCGTCTCGGCCTCGTACGGAGACCGGGCATACCTTCAAAAGTACTCGGTTATCGCTCGCCGTGACACGTGCCGAAGCTGTAATTACCAAATCTTCGACGGCAGATGGCGCAGCAATCGGTTGTTCTTTCGGTGTATGCAATAACGCGTGATGTGCTTGGCGACACTCGTCGATACCGCACTTCTTCGCGTTGCAGCGAAAACGCCTGTGCTTACTGTTCAAGCAACAAAAGCAAATGTGCGTTTCCTTAGCCCAGTCCCACCGTTTCGCTAAAGGCATTGCCACCAGCTTTTTACACTGCGTAGTCACGTGGTCGGCTCCGCAACAGAAACATACGTTCTCAGTTTCCGTTGTAGCATACACGTTAGCTGGGCGGCTGCGATGCGGTTGGTCTGTAGCCTTATTCAACTGCCGCGCGGCGGTATTCGAAATTACCGTCGACGAGTAGGTGTGCCGCATCGCGCGGTCGGCTTCGCGCATCAAAAATTGTGACAACGATACAATTTCTGGTTGGCCTCGCTGACTGAACTCCTCCGCATAGTCGCACCATTTCGACTTAATGTGCGGCGCTAACTTCTCAATTACTTGCCGTGTCAACATAGGATTGTGCAGGTATCCTCGCTCGTCTAAGCACGTGATCACAGTAGTAATATTTTGGAGTTTAATCGCGAAGTTGTTCAGTTCGCTAGCCGTGGCGCCGAGTCGTGGTAACCTCTTTATGTCATCTAGCGCTTGATCTATAATCATTTCCGGCCGACCGAAGCACTGTTCCAGTGTACTCATAATCCTCGATGGTTCGGTCGCGGTATAGAGTAACGCTGAAACAGCTTGTCGCGCTTCGCCTCTGAGGCACGATCGCATACGAGCTAGGTTTTCTGCCGGTGAGACTCCGTATAGCGCGGACGACTCTCTCACAGCGGCTTTGAATGGCAGCCATTCCCCCGCAGCCCCGCTGAATGTTGGTAAATCTTGGGCATGTCGGGTCGGTGCTCTTGACCTAGTCATCCGTTCTAACGTGTCTGCCAGGCGTTCGAAACCCTGCGACCGTGTCGGTGAAAGCGCTTTCGGTAGGTCCCACTGAGCTCGCTTTGTTACCGGAGGGTAACGCTCTATCTCGCTCCAACGCGTTGGAGAGCGCTGCATTGGTCGCTCTGTCTCTTTCCGGCGCGTTGGAGAAAGTCGCAAAGGCACTAAGGGTTGTTCCCTTTGTTTCGGGTGCGATGTAGAAAGTTGCCGTTGTTCCCTTTGTTTCGGGTGCAGTGGAGAAAGTTGCCGTTGTATCCTTTGTTTCGGAGGCTGTGGAGAAAGTTGGTATTGTTCCCTTTTTTTATGGCGTGTTGGCGATTTACAGCTAGCATTGTCGATGCCATCGTCGAACGCTTCGACCTCACGCGGCTCCTCCCGTAATGGAGTGCTTTCTTGGACCCAATCGCTAATCCTTTTCTCGACATCAGTGATTTCATCGGCGCCTATGCTGTCCGTTTCTTCGCGGATAGTAGCGACGTCGGTCTCCAGCCGTTTTCTTATGAGCATGGCTTGGATTTTGAGCTCCTGTCGTTGCAGCTCAGCGAGTCGCTCTTCCGCCTCCAGTTCAACTAGCTTGATCCGGGCGGCTGCGCTTGCGCTGGAACGATGTGAGCGAACCGACGACGCTCGCGATCGGTGTTCCGGTGCGTTCGCGGTATGAGTGGTAGTCATCTGCGGTTCGGTCGCGGATGAGTCGGTCGTAACGCGGGCTACCTCGGGCAGCAGAGTATCGGACGCGCGGATCGCGGTCGCGGTTGAATGTACGGACGCGGACGCTGACGGAGGGAGATCTTCATAGACACGGGAAATATTTTCCTCGGCGGCCGCCTGTTTTCTCGTTCTCGGCATTTTTTCTATCGTTCGTTCTCTAACGGAAATACTACCTACCTAAACGGTCCTACTTTCCTAACAACTCTAACGGTTCTTACGTAACTAAAGGTTGACGATCTTCTCGAACACGACGAACACGACGTGGTCGCACCGTTGGGTGATCTTCTCGAAACACGACGAACACGACGTAGTCGCACCGTTGGGTGATCTTCTCGAAACAAGATAAACACGATGTGGTCGCACCTTTGGGTGATCTTCTCGAAACACGACGAGCACGACGTGGTCGCACCGTTGGGTGATCTTCGATCGCGTAACTTTTCACACACGGCGGGCGGGCACCAGGTTCGGTAGGTGCCGACGCTTCCAGCTCGACAGACGGGTACCAGGTTCGGTAGGTACCGACGTCTTCGACACGGCGGGCGGGCACCAGGTTCAGTGGGTGCCGACGCCTTCAACTCGACAGGCGGGTACCAGGTTCGGTAGGTACCGACGCCTTCAACTCGATAGACGGGTACCAGGTTCGGTAGGTACCGACGTCTTCGACACGGCGGGCGGGCACCAGGTTCGGTAGGTGCCGACGCCTTCAACTCGACTGACACCAGAGATTCGGTATCTGGTGTCGTCGCTGGTCTGCTTCACGGCGCGGCCTCTTGGGATATATCGTTCCCAATACCGGTGCCGATCTTCTTGTTCACTCGACTAAACTACTTGATCGGCGCAGGACACCAAAGGATCGGTATCTGGTGTCAACGAAGCGTCGATTTTTCTTCTCGCTGGTTCACTATCCGGCTACCGGAGGACCAAACTATTTGGTATCTTGCCTGCCACGGTAGCGGGATATTTGTTGTTTGAATTAAAACAATACTTCGATAGTATAAAAGGTGGACTGTATTGTTGGCTCAGCGTCAGAGTAGTAAGTGAGCGACGGCGTGGCGCAGCATCGCCTTATATTTATAGGCGCGCGGAGGAGCATAAGTATCCCGCTTGGTCTCGCGTACGCAAGCCACATCTGTGACGCGAGCCACATCTGCTCAGAGCGGGATAACTTTCTCCAAACCGCTCGCATGCACATAAAATCCTTATTCACAATAATACAAAATTCTCAATCTTATTTCCTAACTTATTTATAACTACGAAGCTACGGACTCTATATAAAAACATAAGTAAAAGTACGCTTAATTTATATATATGACAGGGGCCGGGTCGTTGTCCGTAACAGATATAGTACTTTGGTGTAGATTCTGTGTCGCATTCTCTAAAACTAAACTCAAAGTATGGCGGTACTCTTCTGATAAAAGATTTCTGAGAAATGATAAAGACGGAAATATGTTAATTTCGTTTAGCTTTAGAGTATGCGACACAGAATCGACACCATTAAATATATAAATTCAATATTATATCATTACTTTTATTTTGCAGATAAATAATGGGAAACATTTTCTTTTCGATAATGTGGCTGATAATTCTAATCTGGGTTTCTTTCGCCGTGGCCTTTTTTGTTGCTCCTATATACATTGTTATACTTCCCATTACAGTATGTATAGGAGGAGTAGAGGTAAGGTTAAAGGTTGTTTTGAAGTTCGTAAAAACCTATGTAGGTACTTAGGTATAAAAGTAAATAAGCTGTTCTATTGCATCCATTTTTTTTTGAGGGGGGGAAATGCCCTCGCACTTCCCTGCCACCACGGGGGTGGTGGCAGGGGGTATGTGGGACTCGAACCCACTAAAACCCCCCCGTGATCCGACCGCCGCCGGGATGGGGCGAGATGGAGACGCACTGCAATAACCATCTCGCCCCGGCGGTATTGCATCCATGCCTCAACACCTAGTTGTTACTTCGCACACTAATACCTATTTTTCACTCGGCGGCAAATGGTGTCGCTTTTAAACCGTCAACCCTGTATGTACCTACTACCTACCTTAAAATGTAAATGTTTAAGCACCAAAATGGCTGAACCAATTTGAATTAAATTTCACGCACTCGGGTGTCAGTTGTATCTATAACCAAAATCAATATAGAGTAGATAAGTAGTTACGTAGGTACCTACTCTTTATCCGGAAAATGAGAAAGTTGCGGGTGAAACCACGGAACGGCTTTGGCAATATAATAATAAACATCGTTTAATTTTACGTGTAAATAATTCGTTTGCAGGGAATAACAGACTTCTTGCTAAGTGTGGTACAATTTCCAAGATTCTGCGCTCAGGCTATGGTTGACGGGAGAGGATGCTCATAGTTGCCTATTGTAATTTTTTGTTAGTTCAAGTAGGTACCTATAATATGTAAATAATACTAGTACAAGGTTTTATAGATGGGATATTTGTGTTGAATATAATTTACTTGTTTAATACTTGTGTGAACAAGATTTGATAAATGTAGAAGTTTTATTGATTACTAACTGACGCGCCCTGGCTTTGCACGGTTTGAACGTGATAACTCCTTTTTTTTGGTTTTGGCTCCACACTTTTGTGTATTTAGCCAGTGTCAAGTAATACATTTTTCAAGTTAATTTATATTATACATATGTATGTTGTATGTGTCAAGTCAAGTCACAGTCCATGTCATCAAGTCAAGTCATAGTCTAGTCTAGTCAAGTCATACTCCTAGTAAAGTGGTGGCAACTTTACCAGAAGCTTCTATGGAGTTTTGGAAACAACACGAAAAGAAACGTTTCACCATCATTATACCACTTTCCCACACTCATGCCTGTAATCTAGCACTTAACGAATAAAATGCCACCAATTTTATGCACTAACACCGAAAATAACACAAGTTTTGGAAAAAAATACAATGCGGTGACACGATCTTTTTCGTTTTCCCGCCAAAAAAACTGATAACTTCTTATAAATCGATGAACTCCGGCTGCACGCGCGAAAAATTGTCACGTTCCACCTGCGTGGTAGCCTGCGTAGCTGAGCGTGCAAGCTAGAGCGCGGAACAAGCGATAGAGAGGCACGATCAGCCTTCTTACGTAATCACGTAAAATTATCGTCCGTAAACCGACTTTACAGACAACCATTTTTTACTTCATTTTACGCCTTAAATCCCCTCTCTATACCCTTCCAAGTGGAACGGCATAGAGAGGGTATTTCACTCAATTCGGCCATTCCACAGAGCACAATGCACATTATTATAAACGGTGGGCCAATCTTTACAATTTCCCGTTCCTCCATACCTTTTACCGTTTCCTGCCCTCTCCTCTTCTAATTCGCCTTACGCTATCCCTTTCCTATCTAACTCCTCGGTAACTGCCATCTACACGTTCTGCCTTAGAGTAATTACTTGCTGTTAACAAATATTTCTATGGTTTCCCGTTTTTAACAACAGTAACATGTACATAAATTAAAATTAAGTCTCCTCCTCGAGAAAACTCGTTTGTAAACCTTCACTTTACTTCTGAAAATATCGTATAACAGAAGATGAAAAAATGAACATGAAGCTGGCAAATGCAAAAAACCACTAATTATTAAGTATAGTGTGAGTATTATACACAGAAAATGCGGCGCCATTCCTCTAACGCTGAGACTGGGAAACAAAAAACAATTGCTTGCTGTATAACTACAGTGTTGTACAACTCATTTTTTTTCAAGTAGAACTTCTTTACGCACTTCGTGAGTAAGCTGGCAAGGCGAACGGAAGTTGAAAGTTATTGGTTAACGTAGACGTCCATTGTCAACTAAACAAAACAAGTTAATTTGTATTATTATGTTGGTATGTCCGGTAAATGACAATTTACAATTGTCAAGGTGGCAACATTAACATTATACAAAGAAAAAACAAAGATATACCGACCGATAGATAGCGCTAAACTAAAGCAGCCTTATTAATAGAAAAAAAAACGAAAATTATTAAATTCTAAACACGAACTAGCTTTAGACTAGTTACACCATCTTTTGTCTCTTTCGATCCAGCTAAATATTCCAGTAGCAAAAAAAGGACAAAAGCTGAAGTAACTAATCCGAGACCAATACCCGTTTATTAATAAGGCTGAAGAAGTTTTACTTCGAGTTATGGCGGGAAAGCGAAAAAGATTACGTCACCGCATTGTATTATTTTCCAAAACTTGTGTTATTTTCAGTGTTAGTGCACAAAATTGGTGGCATTCTATTCGTTAATTGCTGGATTACAGGTGTGAGTGTGGGAAAAGGGTATAATGATGGTGAAACGTTTCTTTTCGTGTTGTTTCCAAAACTCCATAGAAGCTTCAAGTAAAGTTGCCACCATTTTACTAGGAGTATGACTTTGACTAGACTATGACTTGACTTGATGACTTCGACTGTGACTTGACACATATTTGCGTGAAATATCATTAACTTGATAAATTATCAATTACTTGACACTGGCTTATTACACAAAAGTGTGGAGCCAAAACATAAAAAAAAAATTAAACTCGGTAATTTTTTGACGGTCATTAAACGACTGTATGTATATAGGAGTTTAGGCGGGAAAGTGAAAAAGATTGCGTCACCGCATCGTATTATTTTCCAAAACTTGTGTTATTTTCAGTGTTAGTGCATAAAATTGGTGGCATTTTATTCGTTAAGTGCTGGATTACAGGCGCGAGTGTGGGAAAATGGTATAATGATGGTGAAACGTTTATTTTCGTGTTGTTTCCAAAACTCCATAGAAGCTTCAAGTGAAGTTGCCACCACTTTACTAGGAGCATGACTTTGACTAGACTGACTTGACTATGACTTGACTTGATGACTTCGATTGTGACTTGACACATATTTGCGTGAAATATCGATAAATTGAAAAATTATCCATTACTTGACACTGGCTAAATACACAAAAGTGTGGAGCCAAATCTTAAAATTAATAAAAAAACGACTGTATAACGTAGTATTCTTTGGTTGTGGTCAAGTTGTGGTAAAGTAATACGTAGTATCTCTATCTAGTTTGTGGTAAAGTAGTGGTTATATTATACCTAGGACGATTGATTCATCGTCCTAGAGTTATACGCACAGAGCACATTATATACGGGGTTATATGCTCTTTGGAAAAAGAAAAAAAAAAACGTAGTGGTTATATGCTCTTTGTTTGGTGGTAAACCGCAAAAGTCGCCATATCATAGTTTGTGGAAGTTAAAAAGTAAATAAAAATATTTATTGTTTAGTATGTATGTATACATATATGTATTTATATACGTATATATTAATATAATACCTTAATTTTATTTCGTATGTAGATTTATATTTTTACTGTGATTGTTAACTACAACACATTCATAACAAATATTACAATACTAGCTCGTAGCAAGGATCATTTATTTACATGATTTTCAGGCACAGTGAAGAAGTGAATGTAAAAATTGTGATTGTGAATCATTTTTATCCATTGAGTAATATTGATTTTATTTGAATACAAACAAGCCATTGGATTTAATTATTACCATTATTAAACATCGTGAATATAAACCAGTACTCTGTAAATAAGAAATAATGGCTGGTTATTTTGAAGAAATGGGATGGAGAGAACTTCAAGATGGTGAACAGCCCGATCATCTACTACACATGGCTAGATTTTTCTTAGACATAGGAGTGCATGAAGATGGTCTTAGAGAATGGCCAAGGTTTATATCTTTATCTGTACCTAAGCAAAATGTATTATAGTTTCCTCAATATTTTACAAAATCAATACTTTGATTTTAACTGTTGGCAAATGCTTATTGTGACTTGTGGAGTTCAGTTTTACTCAATAATTATTATTTATTACTATTCAAACATATGTAGAAAGATAATTATGTTCTCGTTAATGATTTCAGTCTGCCTCCACCAGCATCTAAAGAAGCTGTGAAAGAGCTGCTTGAGCGCACCATTGAATGTGATGATAAAAGCTGTCCAATTTGCCTCAAGACTTTTGAAATAGGAGAGAAAGCCACAGAAATGCCCTGCCAACATCAGTTTCATCCTACTTGCATATTGACATGGTTGGCTAAAGTAAGTTTATGGTAGTTTTTGTTCCTTATAATAAATCCAAGAGTTCTAAATAATGTATATTATAGGGCAACTAATTGAGGCCTGACTAATGGAGACCTACATAGTATGGGCCGGGTGGTCACTCTGCAGTTTAGGTATTGTCAGTCAGTGCTCCTCTTGGGAAAGAGTAGCAGTAGGTTGCTCCATGCAAGCCAAGTCTCACATCGCACAATGTCATATAGATCTTGTAATTCAAATGAGTATATGTTAAAAAAACTTTTGTGCTTTAGGGTGTCTTAATAAAAAAAATTACATAGTATCATACTTTACATTGTTTTTAATTCCTGAAGATATTGATAGGTAATCATTTTGTTGTATTTAAACCATCACATAAATACTAGTGTAGTAGGTGCATTTTGAGAAGGAGATATACATAGGTTAGTTGTTTAGTGTATGCAATACTATGAATTACATACCTACTAGGTATTTGGTAGATTTTGTATTGTTCACAACAAAATTCAATTCCTCTTGATTGAATACCGTTTTACAACTTAGCTAAGCAGCACTTTCCCATCAGGTTCTCGTATATGCTTGTTAAACTTGTGTCAACTTAGCAGACCAAATACTGAATGCTGTTTTGTTGTCTGTTGATTTTCAACAGACAACCAAAGGCCATTTCAACCAAGAGTGTACAGTATTTGGGATGTTGACTTGACACGAGTTGAACAAACCTGAGAAACCGGGGCCTAGGAAGATTAGTGTGAAAATAGGAGTAGTCAAACTTTAGTACTGACAGGCATTAAGGTTTGTTTATTAAGTAGGTACTTGTAAACTATTATAACCTATAATCAAACAAAAATTGCTATTCTGACAAGCAAGTTAAAAGAAAAAATAATAACACAAAAGATTAAACAAAGAGGTACTTAAGTAAGAAAGAAGACAACCCTAAGGTAGTTGTAAAGATAAGGGCTATGCAATAAAAAGAGAGGCTACTTCTACGTGAATATGAAGGTAGTTCAGTAGCACTGTGCAACCTGCATTGCACTTTATTGTGTCAAGGCAAGGTCACAATCTTTTTAAATGTTTAAATGATATATTCAAAAATATTCATATTAACACTCATCTTTCTGTTACTCCACATTATCACTATCTCTTCTATTCAAATATTTTTTGTTGTTTCCAGACAAATTCTTGTCCATTCTGCAGATATGAGTTACCTACTGATGATGAAGGATATGAATTTTACAAGAAGGAAAAGAAACGTGCACAGCAGAGGAAGGAAGAAATGGATTCACTTCATAACTCAATGTTCACATAATTTTCTCCTAAAATTGGTTGATATGGCTGAAGCTGGGAATGTCAGAAACAAATTGGGATAAGGATAACAGAAATAATGTGAGGAATAATATGATAATGTGAGGGTTTATTAATATCATGCTTAAAGAAAGCTCTTTCAACCCTTTTCATTTTCAAAGGTATCCTATAATATAATATTTTTTAATGATTGCATACAACACCATCTATCCTTAACCCAAGAAGTCTGTGCCATGGGAACCAATACAACATTGCATGTTTTTATTTATTTATCTATTTTTATACCAGGTATTCAATAGTGTACTTATAGGATTGTAATATATATTGTATAAAAGTGTTTTGGATAACTAGAAAGGGTGTAATTGTTAGTACAGGATTTCTTTAACTAGATTTTTTTCATTCAAATTGCAGTGTTTAATTTTTATGCCTTGTTTGGCCTTTTTAGATGTACTTGGGAAGGTTGTAATAGTTAAATAATAAATCTTTAAAATGGTATAGGTAAAGTAGTGTCGTAAATTGGAAACTTGATATTTTACAGTAAACTATAGCTGTTACTATATTATCATATCAATGCATATAAAGAGCTCATAAAGTTTTGCCCCAACTATATATGTGAAACAGGTGATCCTATTTGCTTTTCATATATTCTAATAATATTTACAAAAATTACAATTATTTAAATGTCTCTTTGATTATCGGTATAAAATGGAATAAAGGTCTTTATCTACTTGTTATGTTTGCAAAATTAGAAAAAATGCACATAATATGATAATTTATACTATAATATAACAATAACATAATATTTTTTCTTTACATGTATAGTCATACAAGTAGCTATACTTATAACATTCCTACAGTTTTATTTTAGGTAAAATTTAGAAAAACAACATGGGTTCACCTGGAAATGTTTTTATTTATTTATTTATTTTTATAGTATACTTATAGGAATAGTGTACTTATAGGATTGTAATATATATTGTATAACAATAAAGGGTATAATTGTTAGTACTTTGGATTTCTTTTTATTTAGTAGTTGGAAGCACAAATTATAAAGTATTATGTACAGGTTGGAAGTTATGTTTACAAGCAATTACTTATTAGACTAGAAATAAAATTATGTGGCATGTTAAATAATGTGATTTTATTCGGTTTTGGAGTAAATAGATTCTTTCAACAAAGTATAGAGCCTTCTTGATCCTATTATATAAAAGTCGAATTTCGAAATACCTGACATTACCTGTCATTTCCAAAAGATGCCCCAAAAATTCATTTAAATTTTTTGCGTGTATAATAGACATAATAAACATAGCTCATAATATCCAAACATAAAGATGAATAAAAAGTAAGTACATACCTATGCTTCTTTGAGTCTATATGTTTTATTTGTAACAAATATAACATGTCATTGTTTTTATTAATTTTAGATGCAAGTGTACTTCGAAGAAAGAAAATTTCGCAAAAATGACGGATTGCAGGGATGTTGCAGACATCATCGACGCCCTCACATTCCAAGCGGAAAGTAAGTTTACTTTGACGTAAGATCTTTAAAAATAATGTTTATAAACTATGCACATATTCAATATATTTAAATAATATTACACTAATATTATAAAGGCGAAAGTTTGTATGTGTGTTTGTGTGTGTGTGTGTGTTTGTTACTCCTTCACGTTCAAACGGCTGAATGGATTTGGATGAAATTCGGTGCCAAGATAGCTTACTTACTGGATTAACATATAGGCTAGATTTTATCCCGGAAAAGTGAAATGTTCCCGCGGGATGAGCAAATAATTAAAATACTTTTCATCCGCGGGTGAAACCGCGGTGCGCAACTAGTTTTTAAATATGTTTCGATTCTCATCGAGATGAGTGGTTTGATTTTGTGAGCAACTCGTGCCTCTTTTCCGACTCCGGTTAGAAAGTAACTTGACATTTTAAATTTTTACTTGTTACAGATTCTAAAAGAGGGAAGAGATCAAAGCCTCCGAAGTTCAAAACCAAACATTTTAAGCCGCGGCATTACAAAGACACTTGCGTACCGATGGCCCCTTCTATGCATACAAGGTACATAGAATAGTACATTGTACCTTAATGAGGGGCTTAAGGATGGCTTGAGGTTCATTAATGTCAATACTGATAATCACGCCGGAGCTAACTGCTGCAGATCAACAGCCGGAAGACGTCGACGTTGAACACAGGACTCCCCCATAAAACGCCACTTTGGACGCTGAGACGCTGATAATAAGGGGTTCGGTATAATCCCACGCTTAGCAAGCGACTTGGTGATCGCAGACCATTCCTACCGAGTGTACCCTTTAGCCGGTTCAATACGACGCCTATGGTAGTTTTTAAGTATTTTTTTAAAGTATTTATTAGGAACCAAAAACAATTTCACTTAAAAGCAAACGAGAATCGTAGACACCTGCGGAAGTATGAGACTGTGTCGCAGATGTCAACGCGTAAACGGGACAGTAAAGTTCCAAACTAAAAACAATGTACAAATATGATAAAGTTTTAAACAAAGATAACATTTTGAGAAAATTTAAAATAACAGATAAGGGGTGGTCCTGTTTCTCGCCGGGACTGCATGTGCTACTGTTTTGTACTTTAATGCACACTCGCACTATACCTGTGCTAAATACACTAAATTTGACAGTCCTAAGACTATTGTGGTCCTTGTCATTTCGACCTTTATGAAAGGGACAGCAAAATTTTAATAACGGTAAAACAAATTAAATTTTATTTAGGATTTTGCACGACACCAATACGCGGTATTTATTGGCATAGCTTAGTAATTTCACGTTAGCTATCAACTTCGATTAGGTACACAAAGGTTTAATTAGTTTTTTTTATGATTATCATACCACAGCTTAACGATTGCTTTGTTTTACAGGTTACGTTACATCGGTCACTGCCCTTTACAGCCACCAAGAAGAGGAAATAGGACGTGCGTATAATTTTGTATTACGTAGATTATTTTTATGCCACTTTCAATATTTTGATGTCACTATATTGTCCCTTTACCCAAAAAAGTAATAACGCATAGCATGTACTCTTAGAATTCCCTGATTTATGTATGCAACTATAGGAGTATACTAATAAGGGTTATCAGAAATCTTTCACACCGGTTATGGATAAGCTTTCACGCAGAAAATAAACCGAGGTGGTTTATACATAGATTTGTGTTCTTCCAGATTTGATGATCTTGAAATTTCTTCTACGTCATCGGACGAGACTGGGGGTATTTTGCGCTCGGGTAGGAAACGAGAAAAATACAAAAAGAAAGTGAGATATTTCGATCTCCTGCCCGGTGACGTAATGCTACCTATTCCAGTACCGGTTATAAAGCATACTGCATCTGACAAGTCTATATTGAATGTAAGTACATTACACAATAAATAACGACATTTTAGCCGTGCTATTCAGCATAGACGTTTTGTTTATGATAAACATGCTGCGTCCCGCGGTTACACCCGCGGATAAAAAGTAGCCTATATGTTAATCCACTATATAAGCTATCTATATTCCAAGTTTCATCCAAATCAGTCTAGCCGTTTGAGCGTGAAAGAGTAACAAATATCCATACAAAAACGTACAAAATTTCGGCGTTTATAATATTAGTAGGATAGAATTGTGTGAAAACGACAGCTTTGTAGATAGCAACATTAGCAACCTTTTTTGTCAGACGTTATTGAATGACTTTTTCGATGACGATATAACGATTATGACGATATGGCTAAATAAATTGTCTCCACGCTACGGTTGTATTGCGAACTGGCCATGGCTCTCGGGTGAAGCGGCCAGAAGTGCTAGCTGATTGATTCTTAACGTTATATGGTACCAATTCATATGAGCATTATATAGAAAAACTACTTATTACAAACCACGCTCGTGCTATTGGTTTCATAGTACAGCTTTTTTCACTTAAAGCTAATTTCATTATAGGGGTCGAACCCACTACTTATGGATTGAAATCGCCACTGCACTAAAAACCCATTAGATTGACAAATTGTTTAAAGCAGATAATTTAATTTTTCCGTCAACATTATAGATAAATATTAAGTTATGTTGTAGCAATAATGCTATTGAGATAAATACGCTATTATGGGTAGATTAGGGCGGTGAAAGGCTTCGATACGACGCGCGGTGCTAGCCGGAAATTGTGATACGCCCTCGAGGCTAAATGGTTCAAGGAGGTTTCAACTCATTACAGGTTGGCAGCCCTAAAACAAGCGGCGAAGTGATCCAAGCGCAGAGAGCATCAGTGAAACCTGGGGAATTGAAACCGCCATTGCCCGCTAAATCTGGACATGAGTATGTCACCAAATTACGTTTATACGTGGAACAATAAAATACATTTAAATAAAACCCGGTTTCATAGTTATGTTAGGTATCGCGCTGTATCTCTAAACTTTGTGTAGCGTAGCTACCGAAGGGCTAGACAGGGCAATGCCCCGGGGCCGCCAAGCTCAGGGGGTCCCTTGGACTTCTTATTTAAGAGTCCAGCTTTTGTCGGTGGAGTAATCGCCATCGTTCTCGGTCTTCGGCCAGTGTTTTAACCTCCCTGTACGACATGACATTTCTTTTATTTGACCTGTATAAGCCCTTCTAGGTCTGCCTCATACTATAAATTGAACTAGTGAAAATTTCTCCCTTATTCGTATAAATAAACCTCGAAGAATCTGCATTACGACAAATCTGGAGTTCATCGAATTCGGAACAAACGATTTTAAATAGTTTAGTTGGGGCCCTTATATATTTTTGGCCCCAGGGCTTTTGGTTACCTAGCTACGCCACTGGTTTTTGTGCACCGAAAGCTTAATTTTAAAGACAGTAGCACAGAAAATAATAATAATATGTGTGGACATCTCACACAACGCCATCTAGTCCCAAACTAAGCAAAGCTTGTATTATGGGAACCAGATAACTGATACAATACTTAGATACTTTTTGTTTGTAAATACATAGAATACATATAACATACAATGTAACACCCAGACACAGAGCAAACACCATGTTCGTCACACAAATGTTTGTCCTGGGTGGGAATCGAACCCACAACCCACAGTTCAGAAGGCAGGGTTACTACCAACTGAGCTATCGGGCCAGTCATAATAGTTGAACGTAACAGTAGCGGGATAAGCAAATCGCTGAATTTATTTTCTTAACAGTTTATATAATTGTAAATTCTTATTTGGTGATTAAAGTGAATACTTTCATTGTTTTTTAGTCTGTACAAGCCTCACAGCGGCATTATCGTCAACAGAGATAATGAGTTTGTACCGGATGTGGTGCACATGCCGGGACCATACAAACTTCCCGGGTAAGTTATACAATATATATGTACAGCCGGAAGACGTCCAATGCTGAACTTAGGCAACGCCCCCCCCCCCCTAATCAGGAAGCTTTTTAGGGGGAGACATACATAATCATCTCATAAATCATTCTTATGTGAATGTAAATACTTAAGTACCTAATTTTAATATTGCAGTACCTCTTCTCACATATAGTTTACTTTTCAGAAAACCAAGAAAACCTTGCTATAAAGGAGGGTAAGACGCACGATTATGTATCTAAATCTTATTATTTAAATGTACATTGATTAAAATAATTAAACATTCATTACAGACCTTGCCTCAGAAAAGATTGTAAAGGGAAAATTAAGTAAGTGAACGTATGTAGTTTTATGAATAATTATTTTAATGTACAGGAATAAATTCATTCACGAACATAATAATATTTGTTGATTACAATATGCAGGCGAAACTGCTATGATTTATAAATCTTTATAGACACATCAAAAATATTTAAATTAACTAGTGGCCCGCTGCTTTTCCGACATTAATCCGCTTCTCGCGGGAACTCTTAACAATGGGATAAAAAGTACCTATTTATCATTATGTTGATCTCGGTTATGTCGATGTGAAATTCCGTCTAAAGCAGTTCAGCCGTTGTGGTGTGAAAACACACACAAACATACAAATAAAAAAACATTTATCTCTTACATATTAAGTATTAAATTAAATCATTTGTTTTAATAGGAATCAACAAAGAAAAGTGCATATCAGGAAGAAGAAAAGAGGAGCAAGAAGGTAACTATTCATTTATACATATAATGAATTATTCACAGATCATTGTTGTGAATGTAAATTTTATGTTATGGAAAGGAAACCATCATTATATTGCTCATTTCTTTAGCATTTGGAAACCAAAAGTAAATGAAACTAAAATTTAAATAGTTTGTGTGATATCTCATGATGGCGTTTGCAGTGCGTCAAGAGAAACTTTGATTTAGAGCTCCGAGCTCCGATACAGCAATCTTTTATGGGTCACCGCTTAACACCAGGGACAACTGACGCATCAAAACATACGTTTGCATAAAAAAGAAAGTTATAGTTAAAGTGGTTTTTGCCATCCAGATTCTCGGCAGAAATACCATACACGACACTTGGTGTGACCGATGGCAAGCCTAGGGCGAGAGGCACACAGAAGCATTTGAAAGATGATGGATCTATATGCGGACTGGACGAAATACCGAGACCTGAACATGTAAGCATCTGACTGGTCATTATAACTTTTCAACTAACTGGGATAGATTATTGTAGACCCGTTAAGCGTCCTATAAACCTGAGTTCTCTATCACGCTCACGCATTGCGAAATTTTTGAAGATATTAAACTACTTCGAAAAATCTGTCTAATTAATAATAAAAAAAACATGTGTTCAACAAAAGTATGTACTGATCCTATATATCCAGTATATCGGTTATATAGGACGCTTAATGGGTCCAAAATAATCTATCCCAGTAAGTTCAAAGGTTATTATGACTAGTTACCCAGGTAACACGAACCTTTAAATATAAGCACAGACATTTATTATGAACTTACGCTTGTTTATTTGCGAGTTAATTATATAAACTTTTTGCAGGTACATTTACCAGCAGATTTGAAAAAGGGCACGTTACAGACTCACTCACTGACGGTACTGCCTTGCACGAAAGAGAGAAAGCCAGAAATTCACTATGGGATACTGACCGGCTCGTTCAATATGTACGACAGCAAATTCAGTAAGTTGATCTTCGTCTCCCTTTCTTTCCCCGTCGCGCGTCCGACGCGTCGTCTCTTTCCATCAATGAAGACCGCGCGCGCGGTCAAATGCGGACCTATTTAGTAATAAAAAAATACCATTCTCACTTCCTTCCATCCTCCCTTCTCCTTCCTTCTCTGTTTCTTTACGCCCGCCCCTTCCCCTTTATAAACGTAATAGAGTATATGATATACTTTTATTGCATAAATAAATTATATTACTCAAAATATAGGCTCGACTCGTATTATCGAATTATTTCTTCATACTGTCTGATTACTAGACCGTGGTATGGTAGCTATAGAATCTACTTAGACATTGCCGTCAGGTGGTGCCGTCACAAATTATGAGCTTCATAGTAGCTGTAACTCCATATGATCTCTGTTTTGGGAGAAAAGGACTGTTAATGCTCCACCAAAAACTAAAAGCTTAGGTACTTCGTCATTGATTTACTGATTTTACTCTCTATTCTAGTCTCAATTACCCAGTAATGTCACTAGCTACAGTGCCCTCCAAACCGGAACACAGTAGTGCTTGCACACTACTGCTTGGCGGCAGAATAACTGGCAAAGCGGTGGTACCTACCTAGACGAACTTTGCAACAAAGTCCTACCACCTAGTAAAACTTATTTTGTTTTAGTTTTGTTTCGCCAAAAAATTTTGTTTGTAGTAGTATATTTTGTTAATTATTTATAAGCTAATTTAAAAAACAATATATTTCATTATTTATTTAATTTTGTAATAGTATACAAATTATTATAAAATAATGACCTTTTTAACTTCCTGTTATACCTGTCTTTATGTTTTCCATTGAAGAAATGTTATGTGCTATTATTGATAGCGCCTTTTTACTTTACACTAGGTGCGAGATCAAGAGGTCGACAAGCGCTCACTATGAGCGTGATGGCATATTGCTTGGCTTTCCACTACCATCCGAAACAGTGGACTATGAAGCTTTTGGATAATCTGATAGAGGCTGGCGACCAATGGTTTGTGGCTTATTAAAATTATTTTGTTAGCCAAGATCGATGATAACTCATAATAATAATGACGATATTGGTCGAGACTTGACCCGTTCTGCTTGTCATAGAGACATACATTACTTACTAGACTCTTCGGATCTCTACTAATAAAAAAGTTTGGTCGTGTGGCTTTTACGCCCAAACAGCTAAACCTATTTGTACGAAGTTTTACCCATGCTTTTTGCTGCTTATATTACAGGGATCAGGATAGAATACTTATTATCATGTGAAACTGAAAGTTCTCGGGTAAATTGCGGGTAAAACAGCAGAGCACATCTAGTATGTAACTAATAAGGCTCCGCCTTTAAAATAATGCACATCGAACTAAAGAGGCAGATAATCGCCTTTGTAGAGCGTCGTCTCTGTTACGCACAGCAATACAAAACGTCATATCATTTTTACTCTTATAAATCTATGTATGTGATCGTTGGGCATTATTATTATAATTGTAAACATGGTTCTGAGTACTGAACGCTACTTGACTTAGCTCGTCTGCAGTAAAGTTGACAGCTCTTAAGTTCGCACTTATCTGTCTAGGAAGTACCTAAATGCATTGCAGTACGTACGTCACACACTAGAGGGATAAGTAAGCTAAGCTTTAGAGAATTTATAAGTTCGTTTTATATAGCTACCTGATTATTCAATTTCAGGTACTTACAATGTTTAGACAAGGTCCACGACCATTCTGCAGTCCAGGGTATATGCGAAGTACTCCCATTTGGAAAGAAACAGACTCTTGTTCTCAACGAGAAGAGAATGCAGGTGTTGCTTGGTGAACCCGATATTGTTGGCTATACAATGTCCTTGGACCCGACGGTTTACAACCTCTGTAGGGGGTTGAAGGCATTCTTCAAGGATAATAGAGCGGGCATTTTCTTATCACGGTGAGAAATTAAAAAAAACTACTGGTACATGTAGCTGTAATAGGGCGTCCATTAACTACACGTGAGGCAATTTAGGTAGTTTTTCGATCCCCGCCGCTCTTGGTGAGATGTCGTGGGATTTGGTTCAACACCTCCCCTCACTCTAATCTTAATTTTTTTGGTGGCCTTTGACAGGATACCTATCGAGGGCTACTGTGCTATATCGTGGCGTTCGCATAACCTCCATCAATATTATTGTGTAGGAGTTAGCCGCATTTTAGTGGAAACACGCCTTACTTAATTTAACCCAGTTTTCTTGCAATTTTACACTGTTTCTTGCGGAAATAAAAATTATATTACGTGATATTTGTTGATACCTCTACCCCTTTCCTCCACGTGAGATTGGTTAAGATCCAGCGCGAACCCCTTAAATGCTAAGGCAGCTTAAGGCTGACGTAATTATTGGACGTAAACCCGCTTATTAAAAGTGTTCAGTATAAAGCAAACCTGATTATTGAAAGTAAAATTCATTAATTGGAAGTGGTCTTTTATGCATTTTCAGGTTAAAATGGAATAACAAAAACGATTAATATAAATTATTCCATGGAATATGGTTTAAAAGTTATTGTGATAATTTTCAGCCGTCTGTAAACTTGCAAAGCTACCAATTATCAATTACCAGCTACCTCTAGTAATTTAAGTAAAAACGCAACATAATTTGTATAATTTTTTTGTTGTTCCAGAGTATTAAAAGTTGTAGTATGGAGAGACAAAGTTTGCTATTACATATTCGACCCGGCCGGGCGCGATTCTCGCGCGTTCTCTAACTTTAACAACGGATGCGCTGCATTAATCAATGTTAAAGACGTTGAATCGGTCTCCGAAGTACTTCTAGCCAGAACGGTTTTAGAAGACCAAAAGTACGTCCTAGCCTCTGTTAAAGTCCTCAAAATGGCCGACGAGAAATGCGACGAAGACTTCGAATCGGATAAAGAACTCACTCAAGCTGAGAAGGCGATGATGGGATACAGAATACTGAATGAAAACTGCGCCATAGTTAACGCTAACATGCATTTAGGCGACCGATGTTTCGAAGACGCGAAGTTCCGACAAGCCTTACCCATCGCCGTCGTCGCAATGACTTACGCGAAAATATCGCCTCCCAACACGTGGTTCACGAAAACTTTGGACAAAATCTTACGCCTAGGAAACAAATTGTACATGGATTGCGTAAATCCAAAAGTCATGATAGACTTGAGCATCGATAACATCCCGAACGAAATAGTTCTCGGTCCGTTTGCGTGCGAGATCATAATCTACAGGGAAAGGGTGAAAGGCCAGCTGTATACTACAAAGGAGTGCTTATTCAATATTAGAAGCGGTTTGGAGGAATTTTTCAGTCGCGAATACAACAGCGGTATTCTAGATTTCAATAACTACATTCTCGGTATATGGAGACAGAAGGATATGTATTACTTGTTTGACCCGTACCCGCGGTCGCATGACGGATCTAGGACCGTGAAAGCCGGCCGCGCTTGCTGTTGGATGTTACTGAATACGGACACTATGGCTGAAGTGTTTACTAAGAACTGGGATTACTTGCCGACCACAACTCAGTTTTATATACACGCTTTCAAGGTCTTGAAGTTGAAACGAAGAGAGCAGAAGGTACACTTTTAATCACAAAAACTTATATACTTATTATTTTTTTGACCATTTCTAATCTGGTGTGCTACTAATTCCTGTTGAAGGCGAAACATGGTGTCTGTTTATCCAAACGGCCGCACTGGTTTGAATGAAATTTTGCACTCACATTGCTTACACTTTTTGGACCATAGCCTAAGAATGAAGAGTGTTGTTTATCAAAGTTTCTAAGTTTATTTGTTCGCATAAAAAAATAAAGCACACCAAAATTATACATCTAAGAATATTATGTACGATAGAAGTTAGTAACGAAAATTAATGCTGAACCCTGTATCCCACGGTAACACAATACTCTTCACCCTAATACCTACACAGGATACTTTTATCCCGGAAAATTAAGATTGGAGGGCATAGTAGTTCTGAGCGAAAACACTGCCTGATATTATATATATGTCAAATTATTTTTATTGTTTTGTTATGTGTTGGTTTAATAGAACGTTTATCTTACTATCGATTAGATACTTACGATCGAAGAAAATTGTGAAACAAATATCTTTATATTATTTGCAGACCCAAATAGTTTGTACGCTGAGCGACGAGGAATTACCGGGAGCGAGAATGAAACCCAAGTTGAAAGTGATTGCGATGCCGATAAGCCAAGCCAAGGGCGATGGCAAGGAGATATTCCACGATATACTTCCCGACAGCACTTTGGAATCAAGACTCCCGGGCGTGAGTTTGATATTCTAAAAATTTAAAAAAAATATGATTTTTATACCCGTTTCATATGCTTTTTTTGTTGTTGAAAAGTACCTATTGAACTTAATCGTAAACCGCTTTGATATTCTTCCTACCGTCTGCTGAAATTACCAAATAAAAACTGTAGTGCCAGGAATAAAGTCAAAAATGAATTAACATGAATTAAATGTTTAAATAATTAAATTTAAGTGTATCACACTAATATTATAAAGGCGAAAGTTTGTATGTTTGTGTGTATGTTTGTTACTCCTTCACGCTCAAACGGCTGAATGGATTTGAATGAAATTCGGTACCAAGATAGCTTATACACTGAATTAACATATAGGCTTCATTTTATCCCGATAAATGGAAATTTTCCCGTGGGATGAGCAAATAATTAAAACTAGTATAAAATAAAATATTGCATGTCTGTTATGTATAAACTTAGGACTCCATTGTGCTAATATCATTTTTTAAAGACCTATTTGTACACAGTTTCTGCGATAAATAATTCATTCATTCATGAAATGCAGTGGTTGAAAAATGGATGAAAGTATTGTAGCATAACATTTAAGTAATTTTTGCACGTCGGAGGAGATTATAACTAACAGAATTTACCGATGATTTAGCTGAAAAAAAAAAAACATATTTTCGTTTATTTACAATAACACAACCACTAGCAATTATATGCAAAAATCAATTAAACATGATTGTTTTGTTAAGATGGTTATATTGTTGTGTATTATTGTACATACTAATTGTTATTGTTTTATCTTAGCATCAGCCTGATGAGGAGCAAATGGGTGACATCGTGTCTTTGGTGGAGAGCATTCAAGAGGATTACTTACCCCCTATACCTTTGCGATACAAAAACATGGAGCCAGAACCGTTAGAACCTAAAGTTGGTAAGTTTATTTGTCTTAAAACTATTTAATATTTATTGTATAATGATGGTGAAACGTGTCTTTTCGTGTTGTTTCCAAAACTCCATAGAAGCTACTGGTAAAGTTGCCACCACTTTACTAGGAGTATGAATTAGACTAGACTGTGACTTGACATGATGACTTTGTCTGTGCTTTGACTTATTTAAACTATATATATGAAATATCATTAACTTGATGAATTATCAATACTTGAAGTGTGAAGTTAATGATATTTCTCAAGTTAATGACATTTCTCAAGTTAATGACATTTCTCAAGTTAATGATATTTCTCAAATTAATGATATTTCTCAAGTTAATGATATTTCTCAAGTTAATGATATTTCTCAAGTTAATGACATTTCTCAAGTTAATGATATTTCTCAAGTTAATGATATTTCTCAAGTTAATGACATTTCTCAAGTTAATGATATTACTCAAGTTAATGACATTTCTTTTTTTCACGGCAATTTGCCTTTATTTTCTTAAATACTACAATGATATAATAACCAATACTAAAAACTACCTACTACTAATACAAAAAAAAACATTTAAACTATAAAAAAAGGTATTCCTCAAGTTAATGATATTTCTCAAGTTATTGATATTTCACTTATATAGTTAAAATAAGTCAAGCGTACACTTCTGTGTATTTAGCCAGTGCGCTAAATACACAAAATTGTGAGATAAAAAAGAAAAATAACCGGGTTTCGTAGTCCAACGAATTTGATTATCCGACTCAGCCTTGCAAAAGTTGTATATAATACACCCGAGTGTATTCGTAGTGCAATGAATTTGATTGAAGAGCCTTGCAAAAGTTGTTCAGATTACCTCGGGTGTATCGTATCGGTGCGGTGCGCAGTGAACCTGGACTCGCCGACGGTGTCGGTGACGCAGGTGGTCCCGCCGTGGCCGCAGCCGCGCGACAAGGCCGGCGACCCGCCCGAGCCCGACCCCGACCCGGAGCCCACGCCGCCGCCCACGCCGCCGCCCTACGTGGTAAGAAGCCCCTAATAAACATTTCACTGGCCCGATAGCTCAACCCTGCCGTCTGGACCATGGGTTGCGGGTTCGATCCCCACCCACAAACATTTGTGTGATGAACATCGATGTTTGTGCTGTGTCTGGGTGTTACATTGTATTCTATGTATGTATTTACAAACAAAAAGTAATAATAATAATATGTGTGGACATCTCTCACAACGCCATCTAGCCCCAAACTAAGCAAAGCTTGTGCTATGGGAACCACTGATACAATACTTAGATACTTTTTTGTTTGTAAATACATACATAGAATACAATATGACACCCAGACACAGAACAAACACCTATGTTCATCACAATTTCACAATCAAAGTATCTAAGTATTATATCAGTGGTTCCCATAGTACAAGCTTTGCTTAGTTTGGGACTAGATGGCGCTGTGTGAAATGTCCACGGATTTTTTTTATTTTTTTTTATTTTTATTTTTTTTTATTTATTTATTTTATTTATTTTATTTCATTAACACTAGTGGCAGCCTCTGTTTTGTGGTGGGTGAGCAGGTCAGCTCATAATCCAGAGTCGACGGGTTAGATTCCCGCGACAGCACAAATATTTGTGTATGAAAAAATAGTTATATTATCAAATACTTGTTCTGTGTTTGGGTGTTGTGTAACCATGGTTCTCGTACTTCCTGGGTCCCTAGATACAGGAAATCCTAGTTAGGGTCTAAGATCGTTGTATGTGATCGTTGGATGTTATTTATTTTGATTTATTATTTACATTAATTTAATCAAAATTTGACAAAAAAAAAATCAAGCCTGAAGCTAACTCTGCTAAAATGTAATGTAAATGTTATGCACTTTTTTAGTGGAGTTACATTATACGATCACAGTATAGTATTATACGATCGCAGCTCACAGCTACGTATTATTATTTATTCTATGTCAAAACGAAATCTTCAAAACGTAATAATAATGTTACTTTGCTTTGCTATTTATTGTGATTACAAAAATAATTTTAGTAATTGTAAAAAGTATTATGCTGTAAAACTAAACATTTACAATTATAAACAATAGTTAGTCTTGGAACTTTTATTGAATTTTTCTTAATTTTTTCAGCCACCAGAAGGAGCCGAAGAAGAGGTAATGATTTCTCGATTTTGTATCCAAGCTTGATATTTTAAATTACCTACACATTATTAAAAAAATCTTTCGTAAACATTGTAGGAGGAAGAAGCAGAAGAAGAAGAAGACGAAGATACGAGAGCGCGGAAGAAAGAAGAAGAGGACAGAAGAAAGGCGGAAGAAGAGGAAGCGAGAAGGAAAGCGGAGGAGTTGCCACCACCGTTTCCGCCGCCGCCACCTTCGCCACAACCAGAACCGGAAGTACCGGTAATAATTACGATTATGCTAGTGAAGTAAAATACACCAAAGTAAACACTGAATTTATTTTCTTCTCTTTCTTCTTCTCTTCTAAATGCTTCTCGTTAGGAACTGACTGCAGCTCCTTTTCCCCCCAGATCACACTTTTAACCGGAAATATGAACACTCAATGCTGACAACCCATAAGCCCGTGATTGCCCGAATGTATCCTGCAATGAAAATTTACTTATATAAGTTATGTTGGTAGTCGAGACACGAAGTCAAAATACCAAGACACGAAATAATGGAAAAACACTTTTCTATGCCACCTGCGCCATTAATATTTATAAACTACTAGTTTACCCGCCGCGGCTTCGCACGGGTAAATTAGTAAAACGCGGTCGAACGGGATAAAAAGTATCCTATGTCACCAATTTTCAGTCAAATCGGTTCAGCCGTACTTAAGTTATAAATAGTGTAACTAACACGACTTTCTTTTATATATACACATATTATAAATATATAACTAAGGCAATTAGTATTCGCAAAAATGTCACAGGGCTATTATTTTTATCCACACTGATTCCAAAAAAATAGTGCTCTAAAAATGACAATTACTACTTATGTAGAAATCCGTACACAATAATAGCATATTGGTCAATAAAGTTTGTTAAAAAATAGCCCACGATACCTTCCTTCCAGCTCGCACCGCCCCAACCAACTGCAGACGAAGTGCAAACCTTACCACCGGTGAACGTCGACCGTCGCGTTTTACTCACAGAAGATGCCCGCGCTAGATACAAACTGAGACAATTACGGAACAAAATGACCTCACCGCTCGACGAAATGCAATTGGAAGCAACTCCATCGGAGGAAATCGAAAAGCCGAGCAATTTCAAAAAGCTTCCCGACGGCACCGATATCGTTCGAGGATCAACAGCGGTAACAGAGCCTGAAGCGTACGATATACTCCCTTTTACGGCGGTTATGGCAATCGTGACGTCATACAAGTATACTATCAGTACTTGGACCAGCGGCATTGTAAACTTCATTGTTGAGTCGGCGAAGAAATTGTACCAGAATAAGCAAGAGAAATTTCAGTTAGCGCCCATGCATATTATACCGAAGATCGCCATAGGACATCAGGTAGGTATGTCTGGATAGCGGAATAATTAATTACCATTTCAGCAGGTTAGCGTTTGACCACATTTCCCTAAATGACAATAATGGCCCCGTGGTTTATACTGAGACTAAAATACTGATAGCTCAGTTGGTAGTAACCCTGCTTTCTGAACTGCAGGTTGTGGGTTCGATTCCCAGCCAGGACAAACATTTGTGTGATGTACATCGATGTTTGTTTTGTGTCTGGGTGTTATATTGTATTCTATGTATGTATTTACAAACAAAAAGTATCTAAGTATTGTATCAGTTATCTGGTTCCCATAGTACAAGCTTTGCTTAGTTTGGGGCTAGATGGCGCTGTGTGAAATGTCCTCAAATATTCGTTATTATTATTAATAAAAAAAATGAATGTTCAGAAAAGGCACATGAGAAGATGCAATATTGAGCCCTTTCATTGGGAAGTACTTGCTCAGACTCGTTCCGAGTGGAGGCGCCTGGTGCAGCAGAGTGTATACTCTTTTGAGGACGATAGAAGGCGCGATCTTGACTCCAAACGTGATGATCTAAAAAATAGGCCGCCTTCTAATATGGTCTATAATTATATGAACGGTACCCTAACGTGTAACATATGTTTGCGCACTTTTAAAGCCAAAATAGAGTACTATAGTCATGCGAAGGCACACGAGTGAAGCCTTGCATTGACTTAACAGAAACATTGATCGCCGTGGCCGAAACCGTCTGGGAACCATATATTATTATTGTTGTTTATTATTCCAAAAATGAAGCTCCAAAAAATCCATTGTAATTATCGAGCAAAATTTTACGAGAATCGGTTGAGAAATGCGCCCTGTCGAGGAAAAGGGCCGGACATTCGCTGGACAGACATGCGAAATCATTCTTGCCCAAGTTTCTTTTTTTGCTCAATTGAAACATTGTGTGCATCGAGGGTTAGTAAAAATAATGTTAATTGTAAATGTGTGTAATTTTTTTTATCAGGCATATCATGCCCACATAGATGTGGTAGGAGAAGGCCCAACTTGGCGGTTAGAAGACATACTATCGAAAAAATTCTTATCGAGATACGACCGAGGAATGTTAACGACATCTAACTACAGTTGCGCGTTCTTCAAGAGGAACGGTCTTTATTATCTGTACGATGGCAGCTCTTGCAATGCAATGGGCTTGCGAGAAGAAAAGGGAAAGGCTTGTTTTATGCGGTTCACTTCCTTGCACGATCTCGTTAGCAGGTAAGGTTTAAATTTTAAGGTAAAGTCGTTCGCCATTAGCCGTAAAACGTCCAAAGCATTCACTGCTAAATAGGCCTTCCATAATCACCATACTTGGCAGACAGAGAAGAATTCTGTTGCCCGTTTCTTGGATATTCCCTTTGCCGGTTTTTAAAGCACCCATGGGAACTGTTCGGGGTGATTATATTCTTACGTCGGGGCCACCTGTTCATGTTTTATTATATGAATATAAAAATGAAATACCGCTGTCTGACCTCGAAAACTGTACCTTTAGAATTCAGTTAGCGGTATTTCGTGGTAGGTTATAAGCTGCGGCTATTTTGCATGCACATTTCCTCTAGGTTACTTTTGGGGATTATAACTTTGGGTTAAAGTTTATATTTGACAAGCTTCTGCCAGCGGCTTTGCCCGGGTGGCCTATAGGAAACGAAGATTTTTTTATAGATAATTCAACCACCCATTTTACCCTCTTAGCGGTAAAATTTCGAAAAACCTTTTCTTAGTGGATACCTACACTTTGCAAAGAATACACTGTCCAAATTTCAAATCTCTACGACCAGCGAATTTGGCTGTGCGTTGAAATATAAGTCAGTCAGAGGACTTTTAATTTTATACGTATAGATTACATTTTTTTCACAGAATATTATACAACAAAGACGGTAGAGCAGAAGACCAACAGTTTATACTAAGCAGAATATTAGTAAGAAGACTGCTACAGGAGCCACGAGAAAAGTTACCAGAAGATTATGATTACGAAACTGGAAAGTCAAAGTCCAAAAAATCTCGAGCTTCTATTGTCTCTACGAAGACAGATAAGAGGAGCTCGATCGATGTTGAGGAAACGAAAAGTCAAGCGGTCGTTGGTTACCAACTAATCGATGGAGTTTATAGAATAGAAGGAACCACAGCACTCAAAGACAGAAAGCCAAGTTCCGACGTAAAACCTTGCCATTTCGTCAGTCTGATGGCAATGCTCATGGCAACAATGCATCCCATACGATTATGGGATCACATAATGGTTGATACTTGCATAGAAAAAGGCTTGGAAATACATGAAAAAGCAACAAACTTAGCCGTCTGCGAAAAGAGAGTCATCAAAAACGTTATATTAGATGGAAAGTTCATCAACGTTAACATAAAGAAGATAATCGTGGTAAATGAAAATCCGGAGAAGAGATTGGAGCAGTACTTGAAAGCTGTTCTGCAGAGGCTTCGTTATGTTATTATCAGATTCCCTGCATGTAGTATGGTAATATGTCAAGCTGAAGGGTATTATCATGTGTTTGATCCTTACCCGCCGCCGACCGAAGACCTTAAAGAAGGTGAAGAAGTTAAAGATTCGAAAGAACCGAAAGACACGAAGCCCAGGAAGAAAGGGAACGCAGTCGCCACTTGGACTCTTTATCGTTCGATTGATTCTGTTTTGAGCAGAATAAAAAATGCCGTGTGCGCCAAAACAGCGGACAGCCCTGAGTTTTATACATTCGAACTGACTTCAGTAAAAGACGCCCCGCGCCATTCCGCATTGAATTACAGATTGAGTCCTTTGTTTAAACCTGACGAAAATCCGAACTTACCTTACTTAAAACGCAGGAAAATTAGACCGATTGTGGACGAGAAAATGTACTGGTTGAATATCGAAACGATACCGTGGTCTAGAATGAATCCAGTTAACGATTTGGGCTTCGAGAGAAAGTTACCTAAAACTATGTGGAAGGATTGGGATATTGAATTTCCGGGCGATCTTTATTCACTTTGGGGCAGTATCCATCCGATGGACACTAAATTTGATGAGGGGCATAGAGGCAAACAGCATTTAGCGACATGCGTCGTCGCTTTAGTAATGACTAAAGCGTGCAACTTCAGCGCGTGGACTGGCAGTTTCCTCGATGGAATCGTTAACACAGGTGATAGATATCACGCTAAATGCCTCGCTAAACTCGGAGGCAAGCGAAACCACGAAATCGGTATCGAAGACTTGGATGGAAGTTTCGATGATATGTTCCCTTATTCATTCACGGCCAAATTTGAAAATATTATATTTGGGTTTGTGTATAACATATCTACAGATCGTTTCAACTTGAGTAAAGCGTTGGCGTACTTTTTTGAAAAGAACACGCTGGGAATACTTGTTAGCCCTACAAAAAATCTGGCGTTCGGCAAGATTGGCGCTTCGTATTTTATGTTCGATTGTCAGAGTTACGGAGCTCCAATATTCAGTCCGGGGCAAGGTTCTGCGTACATACTTAAATGTGAGAGCTTGAACAGACTTATCTATTGCATTACCTTGACATTAAATGTGAGAAGGCACGGACAACAATTTCACTTGTACAGTGTAGCCATAACTCTATCGGAAAAATCTAAATAAATTAAAAAATATATATATACATATTTGTATTTTTTAACACAATTAACACTGAAATGGTTTTTATTTTATTGGTAGAGCATTTGACCACTGCCTCGCCTGATGTTAAGCAATGACGTGGTCTAATCACGGAACTTTGATTGCAATGCAGCAAGAGAAATTTCTATACTAACTATACACATAAACTGCGTGAAATTCATTGTGTTTCTGCATGTTGCAATCAAGTTACACGCCTTGCTTCACTCTTGACTTGAAAACTCTCAGGTTATAGAAAACTGGAAACAAAGATAACACGCACTATAGTTAGTGGTGAAACGTTTAGTGAAGGTTGAAGGAATTTCAGCCATATATGAGAGAGAGAGTATGAGATGGGGGGGGGGGGGAATTAGATCGTGTAATTCCTTTGCACACACTCCAAAGTGCAGTGTATAAAACGCCGATAAGCAAGCGACGATGATCGACGGTGATCCTTGCTCTGAAGCTTAGCCACCACCAAAGCATCGTCACTGAGCCTTTTGGCCCGTTTCTGAATGAAGTCTAAGGCTTGGATCTGATTGAATTTATGATTCCTAATGTCACATTGATCTTTTGTAATTGTTTAAACAAAAATATACAATACATTGCACACGTAACATAGGTGACTTTTATCATGTTGAATCTAAACTTTTATCTATACTTCTATACGAATATTAAAGAGAAAAGATTTGTGTGTAAGTATGTTTGTAACGAAATGGCTCAAGAAGTACTGGACCGATTTAAAAAATTCTTTTTTTTATGTTAAGGAATGACGTGACGAGCTAGCCGTTCGCCTGATGTTAAACGACACGGCTGCCCATATCAGCTGCAGTGTCACTCGGAACTCTAAAGTATAGAGGTTCGCGTGACACTGCACTGCGCACGTCATCCAGAGACATCAGCACAATCTAGTAATAAGATTACTAAACTGTGAGATCAGATCATAAAGTCTCATTTGCCCAGTAATTTCACTAGCTACAGTGCCCTTCAAACCGGAACACAGCAGTGCTTGCGCACTACTGCTTGGCGGCAGAATAACTGGCAAAGCGGTGGTACCTACCTAGACGAACTTTGCAGTAAAGTCATACCACCTTGCTACATTATCTTATTATTATAGGCTATTTTAATTGCAAGAAAAAATGTTTATGCCAAAATGTTTGAAAAATAAATGTCCACCCGTGCGAAGCCGGGACGGGCCGCTGGTTTAAAATAAATTAGATTTGATTTTATACTAATGTATGTGTTCCGTAGCGTCAAAATTATCATTTACCTATATAGGTACCTTATGCTTTGGAGAGAGTAAAGATGAACATTTATCATTCAGAGCTAGGTTAGGGCAGCCAATCCGTTCAATCTAAGGATCTGCCGTTACGAATCTGTCCAAAACCGAACAATCGTATATGTAGGTACTAGATCAATGTTTGCCTGGGGAAATTCAGATCGAGTATCCTAACTGACCCCTCTGGTGGCGGTTGCTATTGATTCCAATAATTATCAATCAAGGCATAAAATAGAAAATAACGTTATCACATCACATGATCACACTATCACACTAATATTATAAAGGCGAAAGTTTGTATGTGCGTGTGTGTGTATGTTTGTTACTCCTTCACGCTCAAACAGCTGAATGGATTTGGATGAAATTCGGTACCAAGATTGCTTATACACTGGATTAACATATAGGCTACATTATATCCCGGAAAAGTCAAATATTCCCGTGGGATGAGCAAATAATTAAAATACTTTTTATCAGCGGGTGAAACCGCGGGGCGGAACTAGTAAGACTATAATAGCTAACGCGTCAAGAAATATTAGACTAGTAAAGTAATAAATACTTTGTGTATGTATGGCAAGATACGTAAACTCAAACAATATTAAGTAAGTGCATACTTGTAGATTTTTTGGTAAGTATATTTACTATCAGTTATAAGTTATTATTGAGTTTTTTTGTTTTGAAGAATAGTTGCTAGGCTGCTACTCTGATGCCTAATTATGAATATTTCAATCGGAGTGAAGGTAAGATTCGCCTCCCCGGCCCGTAGATAACACTGTATAGGCTATATGCGATATAGCCGCGCCGGCTATATCCACTCGCAGAAAGACACTGGACAAGAATTACCTATCGCGACTGCTACCTAACCTTCTTAGGGTACCTTTACTAGGCATTGTACTTACATCGCCGTCGGTGTGGGCAGCGCGGTCGGTGCCTATGTGAACTTCGTGATTTTCTACTCTAAACCTACGCGCTGTGCTCTATAAATCCGTTTTGACTGCAATTGTTCTTGTAATAGGCGGAATAGAATTTGAATGGCGCAGAAATGCAAATGGAGCTGGAGACGTAGGTTTTACCTATTACTAACCCATTCAACAGTGCAAATATAGAAAAATACCGAGCGCGGTAGGTACCGTCCGCACATTCACTGAAAATGGAAAATAGATAGTGGATAAAATGTACCCACTTGATATATGGGAGGAGAGTTAGAGATGGTGTGTCTAATATTGACTAATTGGGCGCGGCCATTAAGATAATTAACTAAAGCCGTGAGCGTGACTCGGAGTCTAATAATATTATTAGTATACCATAACTTATTAGTATCGATATTTATATAGTCAAAGGTTCAAAGGTCTGTATGCTTTAATCTGGTAATCCCCAAACAGTTTCTTGGATATTGCCATAGTAAATTTTGTATTGTATTGCCATCAAGTCATCAATATGTAGGACTTTCCCAACTTATCACTGCCCTTTATCAGTGACGTTCACGCTGAAAATACGTCTTCCATATCCACAGACTTCCATAATTAAATTACCACGCTTGGCAGGTAGGCGTCTTGGTGTTCGCAGCAGATTATATTGCAGACCGAGTAGAATGCTGCCCAACCTATTGCGTACTATTTAGATAATTTACAAGAATCATATTAAGTACCTAGGTATATGATTATAAATATAAAATACCTACCTACATCGAGTACGTATAATTAATTTAGCGCGATCCAGTGGCATCTTCAAACAGTTGTCTAGGTAACCATTTTATTTACAGGTATTCTAGCAATTATCTATCTACTATCCTCAATTTAAAAATCTTAGGATTTTCTTTAATCATAGCTACGAATATTCTTGCTCAAGTCACATTTTAAACAAAAAAGAAATATCAAAATTGGACCATTTTAGGATTTCTGATGCCACAGGCAGAGACCATTTGGTCGGGGGTTCATCAAAATCCTAATAAAATTATTATTCTATTAAATGTCTATGATAAAACAGACATAGCTAGCACAATGACAACTATGTCGGCTCAGATAGTAGAGCATGGTAGTATCTATGAATATTGTACAGTACAATAAATATTGATCAAACAATTTTTCAAGAATATTTACATAAGCTGTATAATGTGTACTATGGAAATCATTGGGGTGTAATAGAAATGTAATTTATTTAATGGTAATTATATTGAAGTATTGTTAACTTTTCAAAATGATGACTATTTATTTCATACATTGCTATTGATTTTCTATTTAATTGCTCTCAAATTTACAATACAAGACCTATGTATGTATCAGTGTAATTATACTCGCTGCAAAAATTTAATAGGTAACTATGGTACTATCATAATATAAATGTGGTAAATAAAAGCACATTATTCTCATTTTATCAATGATTTTATTGTAACTGTAAAAACCTTATGCATGATGTACTGTCAAATTTAAATATAAGTAAAACTTCAAGCACTTCATTCAAGATCTGGTAAGTTTTCATCATCAGAGTCGCTTTCCAAATCATCAAAGGAAGGTTTTTCAGCTTTGTCCCCGGCAGCGCCGCCTCCACCACCCATTGAACGTAGCATCTCCGCCAAGTCGTAGTTACTATCCACTCCACCACCATTCTCCTCTTCATCATCCTCATCTCTCCATTTATTGAAATCAATTTTTAGGTAATGTGGTTTCTTTTTATCTTTAGTCAGAGAAGGCCAATAAGCCGCATCTTTTTTCTCCTTCCGAAGCAGCATTTCTATACACCTACCTTTATTTACAAAGCCGCTAGATTCAGGAATTACGGCATCGTATAAAGGTATGGTTACTTCGTGCACTTTATTGTCTTGGGCGTTGACACCTTTGAAATATACCGATTCCTTTTCTATTTTTATGGATGGATCTTTTGACTCAATGCTGAATGTGAGGAATATGTCTTCCTTGCGCTGGGCCCACAAAACGGGAGGAGGTACTGCGGCTTCGTTCGACATGATGATCGACTATTTTTACTATATTACACTTTTCGAGATGTTGTTTCTTCAACGAGTAATCTTCTCGTGAGCGAAATTTCTAGACTAGATCAACGATGAATCTGATGAAACTCACGCACGAAATGTGGAAATATCTTTTTAGATTCCAATGTCTCGTCTCGCCGCAAAAATCGCAAAATTCATTTATGGAAATGACTATAGACGAAAAATTCATTTCCGGCTGTCAATCTCATGCCATAGACAAAAATAAAGCTCCTATTCATTGCCAAGCATTGAAGAACATCGCGCAAAGAAGACTATATAGTTATCGATATGTATAGGTCGTTGCGGCCAGTATTATGTTGCCCAAATGTTGTTTTTTCTTTGTAGTAAGTAGTTTTTAGTATTAATTATTATATCACTGTAATATTTAGTTGAAATATATTAATAATTTGTTGTCAATCGATTATTAGCAGTAAATTTAATACATCTGTGGATCAGTAACATTATGTAGGCGTCTATGGACGTTATCGAGTCCTCCCTACAAGGCCAGTTTTTCTTTAGGCATTGTTAGTTTAGTTCTTTCATCGTCAAGAGATGGTGCTAGCATAACTTTTGGATTTTACTTATTAAACTTTATCATTACAGTGGAGAAACTGGAGAAATTTGTTCAGCCAACGTAATTAGTATAAAAAATAAAGGAAATTACGTAAAAAATTATATAAGTATATTATTATTATTGTGTACGGTCAAATAGACATTTCGGCTGTCATGCAGTTATTTTAAGAGGCACTAAATACTAAAACATTTTTTTTAAATGGCCCTTGTACGAATATGCTATAGTATGGTCTGAGTACATACATTTAAGGAAGAGTGAATTAAATGCCACCGTGTATATACACGGTGTAATTTAATTCGCTCTTTTCCTATAATATTTTATTCCTTTACCTATTATATTCCTTTTCCTATAATAGGCTTTGTTTTAGTATTTATTGCCTCCTAAAATACCTGCATGACAGCCAAAATATCTATTTAACGCTACACACAGCACTGGCACCAGGGTTGGATTTCGTAGTATAATTATACTGTTTGTACCATTATTTCATAGTGTGTAGTATCGCAATGCCATTATACTACGCGAAAATACCATAATTTTATCTTCAGGTTGACCGAATTTTATTAACAGTGTACCGATTAACTTTTTAATATTTACCTTACAATATCGGTAATTTCTTACTTGATTTTCCTTAAGATTTCGTGAATATTTGTGATTAAAACGAAATTACACGAAGGATACACGCAAACACTAAAAAAAAGCCGTTAATATCGATAATCGAAACATGTACGATACGATGTACGAAAAAAACAGGAAACCTCAAACGTGGTATAATTTTGGACAAACAGTATAATTTTATTTTCAACGTACAATATTTTTTTTGAGGTTCTGAATCCAACCCTGATGGGCACTGGCTGAGTGCTTAGTTAATGTTTCGTAGGCAGTAAAACACCTGCTTTGTTCAATGTCGCAAGGCTTTTCTTTAGAATTTAAATTTGATAACACCTAGCTTAAAGTTTTATTTCATAAATCCTTTTTTTGTTTAGTTATATGGGAGCATTCTATAGTATGGACTGAATTCATACTCGTACATTAAAAGAAAAGAACGAATTTAATTCCACCTTGTATATGTATCAAGTCAAATCACAGTCCAAGTCATCAAGTCAAGTCATACTCTAGTCTAGTCATACTCCTAGTAAAGTAGTGGCAACTTTACCAGAAACTTCTATGTAGTTTTGGAAACAACACGAAAAGAAACGTTTCACCATCATTATACAACTTTCCCACACTCATGCCTGTAATCCAACACTTAACGAATAAAATGCCACCAATTTTATGCACTAATACTGAAAATAACACAAGTTTTGGAAAATAATACAATGCGGCGACGCGATCTTTTTCGTTTTCACGCCAAAAAAAACGCGTAGAATGCTTTATGCTATAAAACTACCACACTACTATTACTAAAACTTTCGATAACTCCATCTAGCGAGAGAAAAATAATGCTAAATGACACTTGGAAAACTGCCCGTTCTCTATAATCTGCGAAATAATGACGAACAATTAAAAAAAAAAAAATTGAAGTTTCGCTTCGCTACATACATATTTTCATTGATTTATTTTATGTCTCTCAACTCAATAATCAAAAATAAAAATGGCTAGAAAAGAAGGCAAAGTTTATCTAGGATATGAAGAAGAAGCGATCACTGAAAAGAATTTAACTCTTGTCAACTTTACAGTGAATAAAATTGGTGGTGTACCCGTAAGTTTTCCAAAAAAAGTGTATTTGTAACTACGTTTACAGTTCAATTTATCTGAATTATTTGTCTTTGTTTGAATTTAGAGCTGGCCGCCTCTAGAAAACATACAATTGCCTTCAAAATGCTCTCTCTGCGGGTTGCACAGGTTATTGGTGGTTCAATGTTATGCTCCAATTGAAAATTCTGTATTCCACCGCACTCTCTATATCTTCGCGTGCATTAACCCTAACTGCTGGACTCAATCTGAAAGGTAAATTATAACTTAAGTAACCCTATTAACATTACATCATAACATTTTTGAATGACTTTTTTTATGTTTTAGCTGGCTATGTGTAAGAAGTCAATATCAAGACATTGCGTCTACCGAAGCTACCTCTATTGTAGCAATACCCTGCCCTGATACAAATACAACTTGGTGCACTGGAGCCGATGAATGGGATGAGAACGATAATAATGATACTGCTAATGGAAATATCATGAATGTAGATAATGCACCTAGTCCCAATAATGCTTTGCGGTAAGCATCTAGGGTTCATTGATTGTTTTGAGAAAGTGTAATGGTGTTACTAAAAAATAACTCTTATTTTTCAGGAACTCTGATGAAGATGAAGAAAGTAACTCCTATGAAATAGATTCTGTGGAACAGGCCATGGGAAATCTGCAAGTGTTTGATGCTCATAATGCCAATATGTCACCAGTGCAAGGTATTTATCTCAATACTAAACTTATATATGAATACTGATACATTACATTACACTAAGGCCTGTATTATAGAACACACAGTCATCCATCAGTACTCAAGTACTGATTTTATCCATGAAGTCATCATTTCATGAATGAAATTTCAACTCGCAGCTTCACTTTTGAGTGTTGTTCAGTAATATTCACACATTAACTGCCAACTATCCCTCAAACAATAGAAAATCTTGAAGCATATAAGACATCTTGCGAATGACTTTCCCTCTTCCTTTTCATTGTAATATACAATGGTTTAGAAAACTACTACAATATTCTATAGTAAGGTCTATATTACAGAACTGGTGTCAGTCAATTGATTCATTAAGTGATTAAGTAGAGATTTCAATTACTATTTGATGATTTTATGAATAAAATTGTTATCATATGGTATCAATTCTTATTGAATTATAAATTGATTGTTCAAAATAATTAACTTGCAGGAGCAGTAGGTGCTATTGGGGTACCAACAGCGGCAGCTGAACTTGAAGGAGGTGACGAACCGGGTCTGGTCTCTGTAGACACTCCTACTGCACCTTCCAGAGCCATTGAAGAACTGTTAAACCAGGTTATAAGATTTTTTCATCCTGTATTTTCCAGATTGATGACCATTTTCTCAAAACATGAGGTGACAAGTGATAAAGCAGTCCCTGTCCCTGAAGCAAATATTACTCTTCACCTTCTGTCTACATATTTGTAATTTATGCGAGTGATCATGAAACTTTTATTGTAATACAGGTGTAATTTCCATACTAACTGCACATAAACTGCGTATTGAAACTGTCAAATCTGTAAAAATTTGCGTTTCTATTTGTTGCAATTAAGTTACATGATCGCCCAGCAGGTCATCTAATTATCTCCTTATTTATCAACCACAATGTCTTTATTATTTTTAATGTCCTATTCCGATGTTATTTTGGCTCAAAGATGACCAGTTTAGTCAGTCAATAAAGTCAACTCTGGACAGCATTAATTAAAGATAAATTAAATTTAATAAAAAATTCTCCGAAGAGTACAGCAATACATTTAGTTTAAACTAAATGAAGCTATGGCATAGTTTAAAGGAAATGGCATACTTACTTTTTATGGTGATAAACAATCCATGCATCCTAATGATGATAAAACAATGTAAATCTACCTTTTCAGACAGCTGAGTTGCCTGTGGACATGAGAAGTCGCCTGATGTGTGGACCGCTGCAATTCCTTCCTAAGTTCATTTATGTTGAAGAGGAATGGAAGAAGCCTGCCAGCAATGATGAGAAGGTCGTGGAATTGCTCAATAAATATAAGAGGGAGAATGGTAAAGCAACCATTATTTAATACCTTTACTCACTGCACATTTATTATACTCATAGCTGGATGTAGTATTTAATACATATTAAATACTACATCCAGCTATTAGTATATACTATAGGCTACATAGCCACACTGGTCATTTATATACTTTTTTTTATCTTTTCATGATTGACATTATTAACATATAAATGTTAATTAAATATAACCAATGCTTAAAATGTCTTGTCCAATTCTCGCTGACATGAAATGTCACATGATTAAAAACTAACATATTTAGGTAAACCCCAAATGCTAATCAAATTTTGGAGAAAATAATGGAGATAGTTTCAAATCCTGGGGAAGGCAGTAGGATGCTTTTAATACCAAATAGTTGTATTCACGCGTGCGATGCCGTGCTGATAGTGATTGGTAAAAACGGTATACACTCATTAGCCCATTATGTTGCCATTGCTGGGATATAGGCCTTCTTTCACAGGGAGAAGGTTCTCCCGGCACACGCCGGATTTCACGAATGTCCTCGAATTTTGTAATTCAGAGTGAATGTCACCGACAACTTGGAAAGTTATTGGTGCCTAGCTAAAGCTGAAGGGTATTCGAACAATGGTGCATAATCTGTTGAACGTCGCTCATTATTAACCACATTTTAATCTTGTTTTGGTTTTAAACAACAGAGTTTGTATTCACAGACATGGATCAGATCGCCGCTGACAGAGCGTGTGGGGGCGGGGGTGAAGACGAAGTGTATGAAGAAGCAGCCCCATTGCACGGAGACAGAATGTTCCACGCTTTCATCACGCGCTTACGGAATAACCCAGGGCAGATACTTAGGTGAGAATGATTTACTTATACCAGAGAACGATCAATGCACAATTTTTCTTCTTCTGTTATTTAATAAAAATATAGGTTGGCAATGTCCAAGTATTGTTTTAACCAGACTTATTATCTTAAAAGTGAAATATTTTTCACTTTTCATTTCAGCGTCATCTAGCCTAAGCAAAGTTTGTACTATGGGAACCAGATGACTGATATAATACTTAGATACTTTTTGTTTGTAAATACATACATAGAATACAATATAACACCCAGACACAGAACAAACATCGATGTTCATCACACAAATGTTTGTCCTGGGTGGGAATCGAACTCACAACCCGCAGTTCAGAAGGCAGGGTCACTACCAACTGAGCTATCGGGCCAGTCCAGATGAATGTTTACATACTGAGATCAACAAGAAAAATTGAAAAATGATTTAAATAAAATTAATGTAAACATTTACCGCGGACATTTAGTGGTGTGGGCGTAATAACTAGTGCGAGTTTCGCAGATAGAACTGCGACTACTGCGTCGATTGATTAAACCCCAAACAAAAATGCAATGCTGGTGTACATGTCTCGTAATATTTGCGACGTTTCATAATAAAACGACGACGCGGTAGATGCGGGTAACATGCAGCTAAACTCACACTACTATCAATTTAACACACAAAACACTGAACGCTCATTGGTTGTTTGTTGATCATCGGATGTCTTTTATGTTAGTGTGCTTAGTGTGATTGACATGAGTTTGACAAACGTACGAAAAATTGGGGGCTAGAGCTATGTTTACAACAAAATCGTCTACAACCCTCAGGTACTCCCGCGAGGAGCCCCCAATCCTCGGCGCAGCGCTGCCGACCTCCAACAGCCCCGATCAGCCCCAAGTGCCCCCAGCTTGCCCCCGCTGCGGCTCCCACCTCATCTGCGAACTGCAGCTACTTCCGGAACTAACCGAAGCTCTCCGAGTGATGCCTCAGAACGTAACCCTCTCACATTTACACTTCTTGTCAGTTCTCGTGTTTACTTGCGCGCAAAGCTGCTGGCAGGCGTCCGATGCCCTTGTCAAGGAAACCGTTGTTTTCCAACCTGAGGTTATGTAAATTTTCCAGTTTCATTTGGATTGGATAAAGATTGATGGAAATTATTAAGGACTGTTTTGAGAGAGCTGCATTTAGACACTAGTCATTTTCATAAGACTAGAATGGGGGTGCAGATGTGCCTCAAAATGTAAATTTATAATGTTCTTAAACTTGTTAACAAAAAATATTTTTTCTCTTTTCATCAAATCAAGGGGAGTGCATGCTTTACTCTTAGCACTCCCTCCAGGCATCGTTAAAATATAGGTGTATGATTTGAATGTTGTATATTGATGACGACGTGCGTTTAGAATAATGGATCTTGTCTTTAAATCGTTGGCTACTATTCCAGAATATTTTCTGAAGTTTTAAAAGTTTGGATGTAAGAAAGCGATTAATACAGATTACTTCCAATAATTTCATAACAATTGTTGTGTCAAGTTTGTCGTATCTGTGAATCAATTTGGCCCTTATTTTATACCAGAGAAGACATATTAGCATTTCTGTAACACGCAATAATCTTTATATGCTAGATTTTACTATTAAGTATTTCTCAATAGTAAAGCGAAGTTAGATACACTTTTGTTGTAATAGAAGGAGGTCCATAGGTTTGCTGAATTAATGATATGCCGATTGACTTTGTATAAGATATATTAATTAAAAAGATATTTACAAAAACCAAAATGCGGAAAATAAAATTTTCTCTCATGTGAAGTCTATATCAACAACATTCGTTGCCCCTAGCAACTAGCTGGAAAAGTTCTCTATTAGACTGGTATTGAAACTTTTTCGTGGGCTAGCACGCCACATCACTCCCCTCCAGAGACCGTCCTACGGGCGATAATATTCTGGAAAACGCACTGTTCGTCCTGATCGAGTGGTGGTCACTGGAGCGTCTCGGGTCTCGGGTGCTGCCACGGCGGGAGAATGGTCCAACTCACGAAGTATGTAGGCAGGTTTAATGCGGTCGACTGATACAGTGACTTCTTTGCCTTTTATGCGGAGCTTGAAAACTTTATCCCCTCGTTCTATCACCTCATGCGGGCCTGTATAAGCTGCTTGAAAAGATGGGTGCGAGGTGTCATCTCTTAGAAAGACGTGGGATGCTGTTGCTAAATCTTTGAAAATGAATATAGAGCGGTTATTCCCATGATGAGAAGTTGGTAATGGCAACAAATTTTTGGCGAATGTGCGCAGTCTTTCAGTGTATACTGTCAAGTCCTCTGTGCCATCAGCCGATTGACAAAAAATGTCACCTGGGAGTCGTAGTGACTCTCCATATACGAGTTCAGCTGGAGTCGCTTGTAAGTCTTCCTTAAATGCCGCCCGGATTCCCAGTAGTACAAGTGGAAGTGTTTCAAGCCAGCTGCTGGTCGCATGACATGTAATGGCGGCTTTAAGCTGTCTGTGGAATCTTTCGACGAGTCCATTGCATGCTGGATGGTAGGCTGTAGTTCGTCTGCGTTGAAATCCGATGATGTGGGACAGATGCTTAAAAAGTTCTGATTCAAACTGTCGACCACGATCAGTGACGATATCTTCAGGGCAGCCGAATCTGGATATCCATCCGTGAACTAAAGCTTTTGCCACTGTTTCAGCTGTTATCTCCTGTAATGGTATAGCTTCGGGCCATCGTGTGAAGCGATCTACACATGTGAGACAGTAACGATACCCTTGTGAAAGAGGTAAAGGTCCGATCAAATCTATGTGGATTTTCATGAATCTGGCTCGAGGTAAGCTGAATGATGCTAATGGAGATGAGACATGACGTGTTATTTTTGATCGTTGGCATGCTAGGCAGGAACGAGTCCACTCTCTACAATCTTTTCGCATACTAGGCCATACATAGCGTTCCGATATCAGTTTCGTCGTCGCATTTATGCCAGGGTGGCTAAAAGAATGCAAGTTTTCGAACACTTGCCGTCGCATGTCTTTGGTCACATAAGGTCTGGCCACATTGCTGCTCTTGTCACAATAGATTTCTGTGTGAGATCCAGGCAGTTTGATTTTTGTCAAGCGCAGAGAAGTATCGCTATCCAAAAGTTGTTCTAGTTCAGGATCTGTGCTTTGTGCTTGAGCAAGCTTGGATAGATCGATGGGCTGAGTAATCTCTTCGATGCGTGATAAACTGTCAGCCACAACGTTATCCTTTCCTGAAATATGCCTGATATCTGTAGAAAACTGTGAAATAAAATCCAGATGTCTGAACTGTCTTGGTGAGCACTTTTCTTTTCGTGAATGAAATGCGAAAGTTATGGGCTTATGGTCAGTGTAAATAATAAAGTCTCTCGCCTCCACCATGTGACGAAAGTATTTTATTGCTTCGTAGATGGCGAGAAGTTCCCTATCGTAAGGCGAGTATTTCTGTTGACATGGTGAAAACTTTCGAGAGAAAAATGCTAAAGGTTCCCACATGCCGTCTTTATGCTGTTGTAAAGCTGCGCCCATTGCTGTGTCTGAAGCATCGGTGACTATAGCGAGCTTCGCTTGGCAGTCTGGATGAGCGAGTAGTGCTGCTTGGCAGAGACTTTCCTTGCAGGTGATGAATGCTTTAGTAGCTTCTTCTGATAAATGCACGGGATGTGAACCTTTAACTGATCCTGTGAGCAGTGCATTCAGAGGCGCTTGATGCCGCGCTGCGTCAGGAATAAACCTTCTGTAAAAGTTCACCATTCCTAGGAATCTTCGCAGTTCTCTAACGGTTTTCGGTGGAGGGTAATTCGCAACTGCTTCTACCTTCGATGGTAACGGCTTAGTGCCAGCTGCTGAGATGCTGTGTCCTAAAAACGTTACCTCTGATACACCGAATATGCACTTGTTCGTGTTGATAACCATGCCGTATTCCTTTAGTCTGTTGAAGAGCAGATGAAGGTGCTTCTTGTGTGATTCTTGATCAGGTGAGAAGATCAAAAAATCGTCCAGAAACGGGAAGCAGAACTCTTCAAGGCCCCTAAGCATCTCGTCCACAAATCGTTGAAACGTTTGGCTGGCATTACGTAGTCCGAACGTCATGAACGGGAATTCGTATAAACCAAACGGCGTCGTGATTGCGGTCTTCGGAATATCCTCAGGGCAGACAGGAATTTGATTATAAGCTTTTACGAGATCGATAACCGAGTATACTTGACAGCCGGAGAGACAATGTGCAAAGTCATGTATGTGTCGAATGGGATAGCTGTCTGGTACGGTTCTAGCGTTGAGCATTCTGTAGTCACCGCATGGACGCCAGCCGTTATCTTTTTTAGGCGCAAGATGAAGTGGTGATGACCATGGTGACTTTGAAGGTCTGGCTGTTCCGTTCCTCAACATATCTGCAAATTCGTCTTTTGCGATTTTTAATTTATCCGGTGCTAGTCTTCGTGGTGTGCTGCTAATTGGCGGTCCTGCAGTAGTCTGTATATGATGCATGGTATTATGCTTCGGAACACGGTGGACACCGGAAGGTCGAGTAATCTCAGGGTATTCGCTTAGTATGTTATGATATACGGAATTTCCAGAAATAACTTTTACCGATGAAATGTTCCCAGTTGACTGTGCAGGTGAAGCTGGGGACGTAAGGCTTGTGGTGTTGTCGATTAAACGTTGATTTCGACAATCCACGATGAGGTTGTAAAATGATAAAAAATCTACACCTATTATGGCCTTTGTAACGTCCGCTACGATGAATCGCCAAGTAAAGTCACGACGCAAGCCTAGGTTCAGCACTAAATGAGCGTAGCCGTAAGTAGAAATGGGTGTACCGTTTGCCGCACACAGCTCATAATTTGTTTTCTCACGACGTTCCTTGAGTGCCGATCGGGGGAAGACACATACGTCACTGCCAGTATCGATGAGAAACTGCATCTTCGTAGCGCCGTCCGTGACAAATAGGCGACCGGAAGTTTGGCAATCGGTCGTCGCCATTACCGACTGCTGTTCGCGTTTCCCGCATGGTAGTCGCATGGTTTTACGCACTTACTTGCTTCATTGCCGAACTTACTATGATACCAGCACACAGGAAATTTTCTATAGTTCGACTGTGATCGTGTGGAGCTAGAACGACCGCGCGTTTTCTTGTTTGAACGATTCGGTGCACGTGAATGCCGGTTCACCTGCGCAGTTAGAGCTTGCACTTGTTTGGTAAGTTCAGCAATCTGTTGGTTCATGGCTTCTAAAGAGCTTCCTGGTATGACACTTGATGTTGATGCTACGTGCGCTGTAGGCGAAACAACGTCATGGATGCGGTCAGCGAGATCTGCGAGCGCTTCCAGTGAAGACGTCATCTGCGAAGCGATTATCGTTTGCGTGCTACTTGGTAAGCGACTGGTCCAGATAGTACGTAGAAAATCTTCGGGAACTCCAGGTCCAGCCAAATGTTGCAAATGTCTTAGAAACTGAGATGGCTTACGGTCTCCAAGTTCTGCGTGCATAAGTAATTGCTTGACCTTCTTTTCTCGTGACGCGGACAGTCGTTTGATAAGTTCCGACTTCAATTTTTCATACCTGTTGGTGTCGGGCGGGTTGATGATTATATCTTCCACCTCAGAAGCATACTGCGGGTCTAGTTGGCCGATAACGTAGAAAAACTTCGTATTGTCCGTAGTAATGTTCGATATCGCGAATTGGCCCTCGATCTGCGCGAACCAAATGGCCGGCTTTTCAGGCCAAAACGGCGGAATGCGCACGCCCACACGACAAATATCTTCGTTCTTATCGGTTGAGAGCGACATCTTTATGTGAATCAGTATCAGAATTATCGCAATCAGCAACAAAATCAAAATCACACACATTTACTGCAAACGTGGACTTTCGGTTCAAAACAGGTCACCAGTAAAGCGAAGTTAGATACACTTTTGTTGTAATAGAAGGAGGTCCATAGGTTTGCTGAATTAATGATATGCCGATTGACTTTGTATAAGATATATTAATTAAAAAGATATTTACAAAAACCAAAATGCGGAAAATAAAATTTTCTCTCATGTGAAGTCTATATCAACAACATTCGTTGCCCCTAGCAACTAGCTGGAAAAGTTCTCTATTAGACTGGTATTGAAACTTTTTCGTGGGCTAGCACGCCACAATAGTTTATGTATTTTTAAAATAACAATCGTTGGCATTCCTACAACCATTTTAAAAGTGATGTTACGAATAGTAATATTTTATCGCAATAAGTATATTATGGCATAGGAAAAGCAAGTCTTCATTAAATATAAAGAACTGAAAAGCAATTATGGATATTGAAATATTGAAAGTCCGAAATAAGGAGCAACTGCCATGTAGGGAATAAGAGTAATTTACTTACATTTTAAAGCGTAATCATTAAGCATTAGTCATCCTTTAGCATTTTTGTAGTAAATGCAAAGTATATTACAATATAGCTTACTAGATAAACCTGGTCAATTCTACTATTGTAGTTATGAAAGGGATAATTATTAACAGTAGTCAAAAATGTTGCCTGATTAGGCTACACACTTGTACGCTTTTCGGACATTTAAGATAAGATTCCGTCATTGATAGATTGGTAGACCTGTAATCCCTCCCGTAGAAGATACCTATATTACGATTATTATTCTTCCGTTACCTTCGGAGACCCCGTAAATTAAACTACCCTAAGTTATTAATGAATTTTAAATCATTTGAACTATTATGGCATTAGTATCAGTATCTATCATTTTCAACAAGCAACTGTTTTTGAGAATTAAATTGTGTAATGGCCCAATTTGGACGTGCGCCAACCAAACAGTTAAAGAACATAATAATAATAATAATAAGGTCAAAAATTACTATAGTTACTCAAAACTATTGTAATCTTGATTTAGTGGTTCAAAAAATACTGTAGTTACTCAAAACTATTATAATCTTAATTTAGTGGGTCAAAAATTACTATAGTTACTCAAAACTATTATAATCTTGATTTAGTGGGTCAAAAATTACTATAGTTACTCAAAACTATTATAATCTTGATTTAGTGGGAGTATAGCTAATTCATCTCCGTCCTTTCCCGTGACCAACATTGCAACTTTAATTATTAGGCTCTTCCCAGAGCCATCAAGTCCTGTCTCTCAAACTCTTTTGTGTGCTTCACATCTTCGATAGGAATTTGATTGTTTGTTACTATTGTATTTTATAATCTGTGTATACTGTGTATGATGAGGCTCAACCACGGGCATAACGCATTTATTTACCATTTCAACAGATTAGAAATCTATACTTTGTCTCCTAAATTTACATTTAGGAGTATATTTCGATTTCATTGTATATTTCGAATTTCCAAATGGATTTCAAATACGACAGCAGTTCTATTTAGTATTGAAATAATTAGTCTTGTTTGTCTTCAGTGACTCTAAAGTACATATGTACTATTTTAAATATGAGGACGTTGTGATCACTGATCAGAGAAGTCGTACCCACCTTCCGATTACAGGCGAGACTGAATTTGTATACTCGTCACATCGACAATGCTTTTATAAGCACTATATTACGGAATTGGGCTACAAAAGTTTTGTATCGCCTGTGTTCAAGGCGGCCATATCGAGTTGTGTTAAGGGGAATTCCCCCGTTGACATTACGCGTGAAGGTATTAACTTATTAAGAGGGGTGTGCAGTTGTGCACTGACCATGGTATCTTCTGCTGGTCATGTGATGCAAATGACACGCGTGTTATTAATCAACATTGAAAAGGTGGAATATTATATTTTATTCGCATCGTTGGACCTTGGACGCATCCATTAGTGACGCATGTAATAAGTTATTGACTGTTTTTTTTCCTATTTACGTAAAACCATAAAAATGAAAATTTTACTTTATGTAACTTAATGGAAATTACGTGACGTAACATTTTTTGCACATAAATTTGACTTTTGCCTTTATTTAAAAAAATACATTTAAGGTAAAGTCACCAATCATGGACAGTATAAGCGAATTTTTTTTGTATTTTCTTTGTAATTTCTTCATTTTTCAATATACATTCTTTGGAATTCGTAGGTAAATGAAAAGCTCTTTTCTCAATCAGTATTTAATGTTTAATTTTAGTTAAGTACCCAGTACAATAAAATATTATAAATAAATGTCACTCCTACTTGGACACCATTAATGGACTGTATTAATCCAGTGTTGGACCTCCAATTATGGACATTATCTAATTATGAACAGCCATCAATGGACAGTAATAATCCAACCCCTAATTATGAACAGCTAGTTTTGGAAATATGAATAATCCAAGTAAAGGACAAAATTATTCTTTGATAACGAAATGCTTCTCTTTTTGCCAACCGGTCAGCTATGTCCGGCAATATCTTTCTAAACCATTTTAGATGTTTCAGAATGGATTCATCTTTTCGGATCTCCTCTTTTTGTAAATCTGATTACCTAGATTGTCTGTGCAAACTTGTGACGTACCTGGTCCAATGTTCCTTCTCTGCATATTTTTTGTATTATGGACACTCTGTCCATGATTGGATGTACGTGCTTAAATAATATCTAGTTATGGACACCGGTAATTTTAGGATTAAAATGACAATGACATTTTGGGTTATATTATAAAAGTAATGTATTATTATTGATAAATCACTAAATAAAATGAATTTCAACAACGACTATACACCTGACACAAAATAAGATGTTAAGTGTACCTACTCGCATCGCGATCCTTGTAATAAAGTACGATTCCAGACACCAAATGACACCGCGTTACTAACAACCGTTAAGGCCGCAATCAAAATAGGTGTCTGCTGTCAAAAGCAGTTGATATGACAGCTAAAATATTGGCACAACTAATAGGTGTTAACATTTGAAAAAAAAAATACTACGCATTTGCTTAATTTTGAAGGTAAATTAAAAAAATGTCCATGGCTGGTCGGCGTCCAACATAGGTGCCTTTACCTTATATAGACAATACGAAAGCAAACAGTCTTTCCAAATTTACAAGTAATATATTCGACTTTTTTTGTCTGTTGTTTTAATGGTTTTTTTTCTCTATAAAGTGTAAAGGTGGTACGTTTCGGAATTAGTACTGTCGTTATTACTGATAATGAAGTTTATCGAGTAATATCATAATAATTGCAATATTAAATGTAGTAATGCTGTGATTTAACTATTATTAGGGTTTAATGTATTTATTATCTAGATACTAAGTATCATTTACTTACATGTTTTCCGGTCCATGTACTTGTTTAATAAATTAAATGATTATGATGAGTAAATGTCAGTAATATACTATAACTGTTTTATAAAACGTAATATTAATATTAGGTACCTAAATAGCTAGTTTTTAAGAGTTCCGGAAAAGCGGGTAAATAGCGAGTGTAAACGTGGGGCGCCTTGTTGAAATTTCAATCGTGGTTTTCTACGTAGAGCACTGCCAATCGCAAATTAAACCGACTGTAATTATAAATCGTAAGCCAGATTGCATTGTGTGTAGCCGCGCACTCAGCTGAGCCGCAGTCAACTTGAAACGGTTGCATTGCACTGTGCAAACTATTCTATGCTCTGCGCTTTCCCCTCTGATCTAGAGGTAAGGTTTATGTAATGAAAGACCTAATAAAACTACGTTTTAATAAGGTATAACTTGGGATCAAAGTATAAAATCACGTAATTTTAACAGAAATATAACAGACAAAATTTAATTCCTTCCATAGTAACTGTAACTGTTACTATAACTGTCAGTTCCATGCAATTTTGTTTCTATAATAGGTTGCAATCAAGTTACGTGATCGTCAAGATAAACAACCGCTTGGTACGAAATTCCTTATAAATAGCGCTGTACTTTAAAAAAAAAACGACGTTTTATTGAAGTATAGCCCTATCTATTCAACAGATGCTTAACAGATTATTATTTTTGAACCGTAACCAGTTCAGTTGCATATTTTTGAACCGTAACCGAGTTGGTTGGTTTGACAAACCAAGTAACTCGTCTAAACTTTTATATGCCATCTGTGGTAACATCGTTACAGCAGAAGCCGACAGGCAGTTTAGTATAATATTCTTATTACAAATACGAAATCATCCAAACAAGAACACGATTAAAAATAGATATTAAATATTAATATTAACCTTTTTATGGCGGGCGCTAAAGGACATAAATCCAATTTCGAGCATGCTATGACTTTGAGAGATTTACACACTGCTTAATTTAGTAAAGTCCAATCTACTACCAGTGGTATTTCGCCGTCCTAGTAACCTCGATAAGTATTTGCAATTTTGCTGAATTTGGTTGGATTTGGTCGTAATTTATGATTTGTCGAATATGGTTCGGACATTACCCAAGATTCGGCGACTTTTGACGCATAATGAGTGCGTGGGTGCTCCAGAGATGTAATATTACGTTAGTATCTTTCACCAGATAACAATTGAGCTTCATCGTGAGTAGTTTACTCCTCTGAAGATTTTTTTGAGTGACTTTGGACGCAATGGGATGGACGGGAAAGCTTCATGTGATCAGGTTTTTAGTGGTAAGTATTTTGTTTAGGTATCATCCTGTCCAAAAAGCTTCTTATTTAAGTCATGCCCGCATTGATCTTACATATTTATTACGGTTTTCTATTATGCTAACAAGGGCAACAATATTAAAATAAATATTAACTTCGACGAATTTTACAGTGTGATTAAAAAATGTTTATTGTAAAAATAGTTCATAGTCATCAAATTAAAATGTTACTATGTAATTTGTTTTTATGCAGGCCTTTTTAGCTGCACCGTTAGCAGCAGTCACAGTTAATCCTTCACTGTGCCCTACGAACAAAATTGCTCCACATAGACGAATAGCAAACTGGGAGTATGGCACCGGACGTACTTTTGGCGCGTTCTACGATTTACTAGTTCCCGATAACCCGCCGTATGCACTTGATGACATGAACAATTTGCAAGAGCAGCCGCAGGAAGACGATCCAACAGATTGTGGTGAAATAGAAGACTATGACGAAAATGACTTAAGTTCCAGTGAGTATTTTATCTATTTCTCTTTGACCCACAACCAAACAGTGCGAGTTTAACGTATGTATCTATTTGTCTGCGTATGTCTATGGCAACGTAGCTCCCAAACAGATTAACCGATTTTGATTATTATTTTTTGGTTGAAAGGTGATCGAAAGTGTTATTAGTTATGATTCAAGAAAATCTGTTCAGCCGTTTGAATATTAATTAGCTCTTATATGATACATTAATGAACGTCAAGGGTTTTTAAAATTGTGAATAAACTTTCTTCGCTTTATAATTAAGAAGGAAAGATGTAGGCACTTTGAAAGAGCTGAATATACATGGCCTGCCATGTGTGAGTTTATTAAACAACTTACTCACGACATAATATATTAAGTACGTACCTACTTAATATGTTGTGAGTAAATTTAGATTTAAGCATTAATTTATTCCATTATTCTCATTCTATTATTGTAGGTATTTGACCTTGCATTGTCATACATTTATCTATTGTACACTGCGTAATATAGGTATATAAGTTATAACTTATAGTCATAACTCAGAAAATACTTTATTATAGTAAAGTACCTACCTTAATTTTCTGTATTTCTCCTGCAACAGTCACGCCACAAGAGAATAGAAGAAAGGGGCAGAGAGATAGTCGAGGGTTCTTCAATTCATTATTCAACCGACCACACAACTACCCGCAACGACCTCCGCCAAATTTTCCCTCCCCACCAAACTTTCCTCCTCCACCAAATTTCCCCTCACCACCGATCTTCCCCTTTCCACCAAATTACTCTCAGAGGCCTCCAAGTTATCCTCAGAGACCCTCTACTGATCGACCCCAGAAACCATTGTATCCGGCAACGAGACCGCCGTATTGGTCTGGCGGATTCTTTGGCTCTAATGACTACAGACCACCTTTGCACCAACATCCCTCAGGTAAAATAGTAATTTTTATTGGTAATTGTTTACTTGTACTCTGGGGACGATTATACGAAAAATATTTATTGTGAGATAACGAGACGTCAGTAAAACAATCTTAACATAAACTTAAGTCAGACGTATTAAATCGAATAGGTAGGCTGAAGTAGGCTCTTTTTGTACTAGGAAATAAAGACTCGATTGACGTCTGTCACAACTTCTCAAAATGAATTATTTACTTAATAATTTTGAATAAGCGTCAATACACTAGCCTAGACCTTTATTTTTAGTTAACAAACGACCTATATAGGCAATTTTGGACACTGCACTGTATAAATAATACACAGGCAGTGGCGTAGCTAGGTAACCAAAGACCCTGTATGCACTGTGGGCAATATACAATTTTCGTTCACAAAATTATCATTTAGTGCAAAAGTATCTCTAATTGAACACCGACGACTGAGCTTAGTTCTGTAATACGGGCCTTAGTCTTAACTCTTACGTAGGTACCTATTATCTTATCTAAAGTGTAATAAAGTAACCTTTATGAAAATTCATTTCGGTCATTTCGCGCACTTCTGTGTCTTTCCTAAAACGAACAGTAAAATCTTTGTTATCTTGTTATGATTTCTAATATTAGTTTAAGATTCTCATCCATCATAATAGTTCCACTTGCAAAGATATCATATGACTAGGTTAAGGCTAAGGATTTACTTTCTAAGGCTATTATTTTATGTCGACATTCACGTGATTACTGTATCACTTTAAACAAATCCTATTTTCCAAAGGTATTTAATGTTACAGATCATGTGAAGCCGATACAGGAGTATTCCGAAAACAGTCAAGTGACGTACCGTCCCAGCGTGGTTGGTGGTTCCCTAGGCCACGTAGTAGGGGTGTCACCAATAATACCAACAAGTCAGGACGACCCGTCCACGTCAACGATGTCCTATAACCGTCTTCGAACCTCCACTTCACGCCCTAACTCGTATGCTACCCGACGACCAAGAGCTAGGAATATCAACAGCAACGGCATACTTGGATCTTTCGTTGACTTACTGTTCAAATAAAGTTACTACACACAATTATGTTTCAATGATGTCCTTTCATATCATATTTATAGGGGACAAAGAAGTAAATGGCGAAGATTTTACCTTGCATTGTTTGTGGCGTCATGATTTGAAAATACCAATATGCAACCTTTTGTATCTATGCCATTTTGTCAGAGATCCTTGCGTAAGTGGTGATGCGAGAGCAAAGCGCACGCTATCTCAGTATTGTGATACCCTCTAGTAACGCAAAGCCTATCGTGTGGTCTGGTCTAGCTTTGCAAAGCAAATGCTATCGAAAATAAATTAATGCTTACATTTACGTAGTGCAGCGATACAAAGAAAAAACGTTTTTATACAGACACATTTTTATGTTTACTTCGAAGCTAAATAATTAATAAGTGTAATCGGAAATTCCTGAGTTATTTTATTCGACTTTACCCAGTTTTATCCAGTGATAAATGAAAACCCCGTGACATTTAAGCTAGTATTGTGTTAATTTTTTCCTTGATTAATCTAATTTGTTAATTACGAATATTGGTATTATGATATCATCACATGGGTGACATGGGTCAGGTTCGCACAGTGTTAATTGTTTTAAAGTGTTTCTAAAGAGCGCTAGTGTTTGTGGCTGAATATTCTGCAAAACAAAATCCAAAATGTACTTTGTAACTATTTGGATGGCCACAGTTTTAAGCGTTAGCTGTCTTCAATTCTCCACTTCAGGTATGTATATAATAATCGATGTATTAACGCTTGAACCGTTACGACTTGATATACCATCATTGATAGCAGGTTTCTGTACCTCGGTTAAAAGCTTTTAAATTCAATTCACGTGTATTTTTAGTTTAAAGGTTTACAGTTCTTTATATTTTTCTTAGATTTTTTTACACACAATCCTTACAAAGATGCCGTACGGCGTTCACCATTGATGCGTCAAAGAGCTCATGGATATTTACAAGTACGTCCTGGGGTGCACCTTTTCTACCAGCTATTGTACGCAAATGGAACTAAGGCTGACGCCGCAGAGAAACCTCTGTTGATATGGATTCAAGGTGGGCCAGGATTTGCGGCAAGTGGCATCGGAAACTTTGGAGAAATAGGTCCGTTGAATATGAATTTGGAACCTCGAAACCACACATGGGTAAGATAGATATGTTTTTAAAAATCCACGCGTTGAAGCCATTCTAAATTGTTTATTTTAATTGAAAGAAGTAAAACTAAAACACACCAACCTTTCCTGGATTTGTATGTTCAATTCAATTGATTCTTATAATAATTGTTTATGTATAGATAAATTTTCTAATATGAATAAAATAATATCTCAATCAAATAAATATAAAAATAAATTTACATAGAGATCAAACCACTTAATTGTAGGGCTATCAATGCCCTAAACAAGGGGGTCCCTCTCCGCAGTTTAGGTATGTTCGACTGCGCGCTTGCTGGGGCAGGGGAAATGGAATAGAATTTAATTATATTCCTTTAACTATGTATTTAGTAAATTTTCTGATCGTTCACAATAAAACTTTGGACCCAGTTTAAAGCAAACAGGTATCTAGTCTAAGAGTTTGCTAATAGCCTGAGTAAATAAGATGTAAGTACTCCCATATTACGGTTTGTTTATAAGTAACTTGTAAACTATTATAAATGTTATATCGCATAACAGTAAATCATCAAATATAATGATTCTACAGTAGACTTGATGGTGTAAATTCAAAACTGCATTTCAGGTGAAAAAAGGAAACGTGCTACTAATAGACCATCCAGTTGGCGCTGGCTTTAGTTACGCCACTAACGAGTCCTTGTACGCGAAGAGTGACCGAGAAATGGGTAGGTTAACAAATTTAATATCAATATCCTATACTACTTTTACACTATTTTGACCTACTTTCCAACTCGATTCGATTGAATAAACATTTATTTTTATTCATAAACTTTTATTATATTTAGAATAGTTCATTCAAACTCATATTATCGAATCGAGTTTGACCTTTCAATTTTAGTACGAGTCCGAGATACAGTTGCGTCACAGTGAGAGCGAAAGAGAGAGAGAGAGAGAGAGAGGCGAAGAGAGATTTATGAATTACCACTGAAAAAAAACGTCACTGTAGGTGACCACTAATCCCACAATATACGAACGTAAATCGAAAGCCGTAGATCAGGCTAAGCGGTTATAATTATGTGACGAATTGTATTGGGACTTTGGGACAGACGTAGGTACTGGTACTAGCACCCAGTTTCAATTTGAAGCATTCCAATTATACCTACCTATAGCTTAAGTGTAGGCACAGACATAATAGGTGTCTGCTCCCTATGTAACCTGCGCTGTATAAATGCTGACATGCAATATGTGCGAAAAATTTATAATTACTCAATCGGTTTCGTTGTGCGCTGCTTAAAATGAGTCGACACGCGAATCATACGATATGCCAATAGCCTTTTCATGACCGCATGAGTATAAGTTATACATATAAGGTTAATCTTATTTCGCAGCCACGGACTTGTCGAAAGCTATAAAGATGTTTCTGAGGAGACGAAAGGAGTTTCGCAAAACACCAACCTACATTATTGGACAAAGTTACGGAGGAAAAATATGTCCCAGACTGGCGCTCTACTTATACACGGTAAATACATCATACTTTATCTGACATGGGTTTACTATTTCTAAAGGGCTTTATTCTGTATCGTTTTATTCTATATTATAATAGTCGTAAAAAATAATTAGAGGAATTTGGATATACTCGTACCAAAATAGTACAATTTAAAGAAAACAAGAGTTCAAAATGTAAATCAAGTTAATTTCAAGAGGATATTTTTTTGAAAATTTTTTTTTTGTGTGCCTCATATATTTATCATTATTCCTGTAATGAAAACCACCATTCTTAAAGGTCGTCTGAAAGAGATCGCTTTAAGCGATAAGACCGCCCATTGTGACACTTAGTTTTTGTGATTGTGGAATTTTCCTGTAATGTTATGATTGTTATTTCAATAAAGAGTTTTATCTATCAATTATTAATTTCAGGCCATACAAAATAAAGATCTCGAAATGAACTTCAAAGGTATCGGCATTGGTGGCGGTTGGGTGAACCCTAGAGAGAGCACATTGATGCAACCTGATCTTCTGTACCACCTCGTAAGCTTTGATCACTGATATATTAGGTCTTTACCTATGAAATTGCCGTTTTGTTTGAAAAAAGTTAAAGTATTTTTTTTTCGAACTTATTTATTTCTTTTATTCAAAGTAATCACCCCTGCAATCAATGCATCTTTGCCAACGCTGAGGCAGTTTATGGATGCCCTTCTTGAAAAAATCAGCAGGCTGGGAGACAACAAACTCTTCAAAGGCGTTTTGTACTGCCTCTCGGGAATTGAATTTTTTTCCCGCTAAAAAGTTGTCCAAATTTTGGAAAAAGTAATAGTCGGTAGTCGCAAGATCTGGTGAGTATGGCGGATGAGGAAGAGCTTCCAAACCCAACTCATGCAGCTTAGAGACGGTCTGTTGTGCAGTATGGGGTCGCGCGTTGTCGTGAAGTAGCAGTGGAGACGACCGATTGACCAAAGCTGGTTGCAGACGTGCGAGTTTCGCCATCATTGTGGTCAGTTCTTCAATGTACACATCTGCAGTAATGCTCTCGCCGTTTTGTAAAAAGATATGATGAATCACACCAGCACTAGGCCACCAAACTGTGACCATCACCTTTCTAGGGGTCATTTTTCGTTTTGCACATTGCTTTGGTACCGAACCAGGATCTAACCAACTTGCTGAGCGCTTTCGATTGTCAAAAAGAATCCATTTTTCGTCGCACGTAACAATTCGGTTCAAAATTAATTCATTTCTGTGCCTGTTGAGCAGCGCAAGGCAAGTCTCGACGCGTACGTTGCGCTGGCGATCGTTAAGTTCGTGGGGCACCCACCTATCAAGCTTTTTTATCTTGCCAATCTGTCGCAAATGGACCAATATTGTTTTGATGCTAACATCAAAAGCTGCTGCCAGCTCAGCTGTAGATTGAGATTCATCAGCTTCCACAATCGCCTTTAATTCATCATTGTTGACCAAAGTTTCCGGACGACCACGAGGGTCATTTTTCTAGTCAAAATTCCCAGAACGGAACCGAGCAAACCAATAACGGGTTGTACGTTCGTTTGTACAGTTCTCTCCGTAAACGTCGTTGATGTTACGTGTCGTTTGTGCCGCGTTGGTGCCACGACGGAACTCATATTCCATAATTACACGAAATTTCAAGGTATCCATTATGAGGAAAAATGTTGAAATGTAATGAAAATACAACGCTAATCAATAAACAAAAGACTTATATTGTAAATAGAATGTCATATTTTTAAAACAAAATTAATTTGAATTTAGAATTCATAGCCAATCAAAACTTTTTTTTGTTTGAAAAAGTCTGTACTGCAATACGGCAATTTCATAGGTAAAGACCTATTATAATAACATACAAAATAGTTGTAATAATAAGTAAATGAAACTGCTGAACTGCTTTACGTTATTTATTTAGAATAGAAAGAGATTTGGCAAGTATTGAAAAAATGTCTTTCTATTCTAGTAATTGTAATTAAAGTAGAAACGGTTATACACATAGTATGTATGTGAATGACGAATAAAGAACAAACAAAAATACGTTTCAAATCATGACCTATTTCAGGGAGCGATCGATAGAGAGTTATACATAGAAGTGAAGAGGCTCGCCTTGAAAATGGTGAATGCTATAGACAACCACGCATATATCGCCGCAGCAAATTTAGACGATATCATGTACAAGAAAGTTAATGAAGAACAATACATTAACTTTAATAATTTTAACAAGGAATTGCCATTTGAAGATTTTGCAAAGTTGACAAGCAAAATGAATTTCTTTGTAAAGCCAACCTTACGCAATGTGAACCAAACGATTAAGTGGAGATACATATCTGATAAGGCGTATCACAGTTTGAAGAAAACTTTTACAATGCCTTCATATTCTTTCCGTAAGTAGATTAAACAAGTTTTATCTATGACAAATATCACATAGATTCTATGTGATTTTTGTTTTGTTTTTAATAAGGCAAGTACGGTTATAAAACTAGAGGACGATCAATGAAAACAGTTATCATCAAAAGCCTGAAGCCAGCGAGGTCGGTGTCTATCTATTCCTCCCTATGGAGCGCCATTTTGTGTGGCTGCTTACCTCTTGTATCCATCGGTTCCTCACGGTTTTGACCACGTCGGTCCACCTAGTACAGTGCATTGATAGCAGTTAATAATTACATTGGGTTTTACAAAATGACCCATGTCCCAAAGAGAGGATTCTAGGTATTTAGAGGCCCTAATAACGTCGCTGTTTAACTATTTATTTTCTTAGTTACATGAATCATAATTAAGCACTGTTTTTTATTGCAGTTGAGAAACTCTTGAACAACTCAAATTTGAAAGTTGTAGTGTACAACGGAAATTTGGATATTGTCACTCCAATAGCAGGTGAGGAATGGAACTTGTATATTATAAAAGTACCTATAATTTAAAGGACATTTCACACAGCGCCATCTAGCCCCAAACTAAGCAAAGCTTGTACTATGGGAACCAGATAACTGATACAATGCTTGGATACTTTTTGTTTGTAAATACATACAAAGAATACAATATAACCCTAGACACAGAACAAACGTCGATGTTCATCACACAAACGTTTCGAATCGTACCCACAACCCACAGTTCAAAAGGCAGTGTTACTACCAACTGAGCTATCGGGCCAGTGTAATTTTCTTTAACAAAATATGTATCTCTCGGCGAGGGATATATATTTTTCCGTTTGGAATCGAGACCACGGGACCATGGCGTCCGGCCACCCGCGGTTTCGCGAAGGAGCTGACCAGACGCCTGATAGAAATTACAGGTGACCAAAGAGCTGGCTCTTACCTCAACCAAAGAGTTTGGCCATCTAACCAGATAATGTCGCCAGCTTTTTGGGCACCTTATCCGCAAACAGCAACTTAAATGAGATTTATTATTTATAAATTCACATAATAATAATTTTAAATATACTTTATTTGTTTGATGTGACGAGCTAGTCGTTAGATTTAATTAAGTATTATATACGTATTACTATATTTTCTTTCGTTTATTTGTGTGTTGAATAATTTATTTCTTTCTTCTTTCTTGTGTTCGTTGGTTAGTTATTTTTACCACCAACATTTATTTCCCCATTTTACTATTGACAGGTGCATCAAATTGGGTCCATAAATTGAATTGGCACGGGGCAGCAAATTTCTCTACAGCTTCTCGCAAAGAAATAGACGGTATCAGAAATGGATTTTACAAAGTGTGGGACAAATTGAGCTTTTGGTGTGTGTATAGAGCCGGCCACTGGGTAAGACATGTTTAATTTTTTTTAAAATAAAATGGACCGATTAGAATAAATAGTCTAAGGAAACAGTTATAAACAGTATAAAAACCGCTAACAATCGTTTAGAAGGTCTATATTCAACAGGAGAGAACTTTTGGTTAATGATCAATGATCATGACTTATAATAACTCAATGTTAGATAAGAAAGCCACTGATCTAATGTCATGGGATTCATTGATAAGTGAAACAAGTTCAGTTTATAAACCATAACTACTTTTCAAGTAAAATGGCTATTTCTTTTGTTTCATTTCTGAACTTCTAGACTAGTGTGACCGTCGGAATCTAAGTCTCATCCATTTTTTATTGGTGTTTAGGTGCCTGAGGATAACCCTGAAGCAATGGACCATATACTCCGATATATGATATCAGAAGAGCAAGTTCCAAAAACTTAGTTTAATATTATACAAACGCCTTAAAACATAAACAAGCAACAACTAGTAAATACCTAAATGATAAGATATGTTAATAATTTAATGTTATATGAATGGATGTAGATAAATATGGGTAATAGTATTGTCACAATAATATAGAGAAAAATAATTTTTCGCTTACGCAATGGCACGATCCATTTGTTTGTAAGTTTTGTGATTATATTCATCTTCCCGAGACACAGGCCGAGGCCGGCGCTGCAGCTAATTCCGCTAAGCAGCGCAACTAGAAATCTCGGCAGCGGTTACATACTTGAGCAGTTTGGTGTTGAGACCCTGGGTCTGTGGGAACCGGGAGCTCAACGCGGTTTCCAAAGTTTATCAGAGCGCCTGGTCGAAGCGACGCGAGACTAAACCGCTGTAACCTTTTTGTTCACATCACCACCACCACAACGAATCGGCATTGCAATTCAACAGGGCAGTGCCGCCAGCATGTTGGGCTACTTACGCTACCCACCGGTAGTCGCCCGGACCATTTGAACTGTCTATAGGTCGCGGCCAATATAGTAGTCCAAATGTTTTTTCTTTGTAGCTAGTAGTATTTAGCAGTAGTTATTTTATTGTAAGTTAAAAGAAAAAAGGCATTATCTTTGGTTGTTTTTAAAATTATTTTTTAATAATAGCTGAACAATTTTTGTGACCGCTTTAAACAACCTGATACAGTAAACATTTTCTGTATCAATATATTTATTGATAAAAACTATTTGATACAGAGCATAAGGTCATTAGAATAATTTAAGTACCTTTAATGACTTATTACCTTTTTGATTGATTCAATAATTTACGGCACAAATCATTTTGTTGTAGCTAATAGAGAAGTGCAAGTAAATTATTAATATTGACTGATATGCTAAGGGCCTATTGTTTATCCAGTATATTAATAAAACTTTTATTATTGTTAATAATCTGTGGTTTTCAGGTCATAACCTTATTTATAAAATGTGTTTGCTTTATGTACGGTTATGTACAAAGATTAATCATAGATAGACATTTTATTCTTTCGCCATAGGTTAAATATAATTATGCAATAAAACATTTCGTGTTATTTGAAATTCCTATATATTTCGTTTACGTTTTCATTGATTAATACATAAATAATAACAATTATGTACATCATTTCAATAACAAATATATTATTATTAATACAATATTAATCCATTACCTCACATTGTGTTCAAGCACCACACAACATAATAAACTATCATAACATCATTTGAAATTTTTATAGTTATAAATAGTATATGTAAATATCTACTAAATACATTTAAAAATAAATATAATAAGCAAGAATTTAAGAACATAGCTGTTATAATAATCCTCATAATAGTTAAAGCATAAAGTATAATGTAAGTAAGTAATAGTAAAATGGATGTTAAACACATCTTTATGCTATTTCTACACGTATAAGATCACTTTTGTTTAAACTAAGTTCAGGATAAATGTTATAAGTTTGTTGTTGATAAATATTTATTTTGTAACAATAAAGTGCTTGAGCACATTTAAAATATGAACTATGTACAAAAGTATCATTTATTTGGTAGTGTAAACAATACCATTTAAGTCCATAGTTTTCTTACCTTAGTTACAGGTGTACTTTTTCATTGTAATGTTAAAGATCTAAGCAAATATACATAACCTATAGCCAGAATAGTATACAATAAAATATTGCAAATTGATGTATTTTTTAAATCTTTTGCACTGAGTTTTGAGTTATTACAACGCGTTATAATTTATACCCTGGTATACTGACGCTTGGAAGAGTCTGAGCGACAACTTAATAAAGACGCATATATGATTTTCTTAATGTTATCATTTGTGATTTTTTTATTAACCTTAGACCAAACGAAGATCTATAATAAACTTATAAAATTGTTTCAATTGGGGTGTGATTAAACATGTGTGGCACTATGACTTTTAATATTACACAGGATCAAAGATATTAAAAAATGCATGACCTATGATTTGTTTCAGTCTTAGATATCGACCAACATTATTCGCTTTATTTATAACATTATATAATTATTATAGTTATGTTGTGTCACCACGCCTTTTTCAACCAATAATTCAAGTTCATGGAATTGACACTATATTCTAGGCAGTTTGCCTCTGCCAGCCTCTGTGGTGTGGTGATTAAGCAGGTCGGCTCATAACCCGGAGGCGGAGGGTTCGATTCCCGCGGCAGGACCAGTATTTGTGCACAGAAAAAAAAGCGTAAATACTTGTTCCGAGTCAGGGTGTTGTGGGACCATGGTCCACATAGTCCTGGGTCCTTAGACACAGGGAATCCTAGTTAGGGTCCAGGATCTATGTATGTGATCGTTGGGCATTATTATTATTATTACTATCATTATTAGTTTGACCGTTGAGGAACAGTTCAGTTAGACTTTTATTATTATTTTTCGGAGATATGGGAGTAGCTTCGACTTGTATTCCATGTTTTGCTAAACCTTACCCTTTTAAAACGGGCATCATTCTCATAACTTAAACCCTATATAGGTATAATAGAACTAAGTTTAATTAATAGTTTTCATTACATTTTCATCTTTGTATTTTATACTTTCGGGTCGAATTTTGCAACACTACCAATATAATTTGGCATGCTTAATCTCATAATATTCCTTTACTGTTCAAGTTTTCTTACACTTCGTCACATAATTTATTGTAGACAGATTAGAATAATTAAGTGGTGTGAGGCGTGTGTCGACACATTTACAACTCTCGTAGATATTATTCTATTTGACTTTACTTACTATAAAAATCTAACTTTTATTCTCTATGCACACTTGAGTTTACATTTTTGTACCGTACAAGAAAAAAAGAAACGAAACCTACAACAGACGAAATCTTGTTGAGATACTTTTTTGGTAGTTCTTTCGAATTACCTAAGTAATGTTTTACCAGGCACAGAATGTACTTACTGATAAGCGCGTTATGTATATTCCACTTGTCAAACTATACTGAACTCTCTTGTTATGAACACAGAGAACTATTCACTAGAGAGGGCGTCCTGGTACTATGTCAGTCTAAGTTCTGCGTAGCACGCGTCACAGACTCGCACGGGTTTGGTGTTGCCAGCTAGTGCGACCGTTTTCTCGCTGCAAGCGCCGCAGAATATATGGCCACACCGCCGGCAATGGTGCTGGAATGTAAAAATATAGAATTGTCAATAAAATTTCTAAAATTAATCTAAACTGTCAATTTAGAAACGAAAGGAGTTTGAATGTTTTGGCACAATCGTCGATATCGCGACAATGGCGATATCGCTATACAGTCTACGTACCTTTCGCCTTGCTATCGTAAATTCTTTCGTACAAGCGTGGCAAGAAGTTGCATCCTTGTCACTCGTCCAATTAGGAGTTTCTTCACTTGTTGCCGTCGCTTGTGCTTCTCTCTCTAATAATTCTGCTAACTGTAGTTTGTTCTCGCTGAGAGTTGCTCCAACTTCTTCTAGCGTTTTTTGTGCTTCGCTGTACTGTGTCCTTAGTATGTGTTGTTCTTCTTGCAATGATAGGTATTTCTGAAAATTTATGACGGTTCATAAATATAGGATACACTTAAGGCGCCTTTTAGGCTTTGTATAGCTCGAAAACGATTAGCGAGTAACCAGTCAACAATGGACATTATTTTAAACATTAAACCACCCGTTTTTTTATATAAAAAATTTGTTGAAGACAAAGACACGTATTTTATTCTATTTTCATTGCTTTTATTAAAATTAGGTATAGACCTTTATACATTTTGGATAAAGTTACGCTAATTTAAGATAAAAGCCAGAAAAAAAATTGGTGAAGTAGTATAGTGTCATACGGTCATTCTCAGGATTCACACGTCGTCATCGTAAATTATTCCTGTTCCGCGCAGAGTCGTAATACACAAACTTTTGCATTTAAAATTTTAGTTACAAGTACGATGATAGACTCTTTGTCATTAATTCCACTGTGCCCAATGTTCGGTACACTTTAATGCTGTCTAAGGTCATGCCCAATGACCGTGACCACGAGACTATTCAAAAGGGTCAAGGACTGTTGCCGTGCAAGTTACGGTTAACAATGGTTTTCATGCTTGTTTGCACGAATTTTTTTAAGGTGTGTTCGTATATAATTAACTGCTATGTTACATCCAATACTATTGTAAACAAGATAATGCGGTCATACTTCTAATACATTTGGTGCACGAAATAAAGCTACACAAATATGTAAGATTGGCTTTAGGAGGGTAAAATATCTACCAACTGTCAAATAGTATATTAGTATGACATAATCTTTAAGTCCTATTTCAAGGGGAGAAGCCATGGCTCCTGATATATAGTGTTAAACTAGTTCAGGAGTCAATGGAGTCTTGCAACAAATGTAAATCTTTTGTGTCAATAAAATATTATTTGATTTGATTTATCGCATAGATTTTGTGACATATTTATGGCTGTGAAGCTTAATTCGTATAAAGGAGAGTAAAAAGAATCGTAGGGAAATCAGAAAAATCCCAATCAGTTAAAATATTGCCTACGTCCGACGCTCCATAGATACTTTGAATTTTAACAGCGGTTATTTTAAAAGTTAGTTGCTTACGTTTTGTCTCACTTTTAAGATCTTTAAGGTTTAATTCAGAAGTAGCGTGGCGCCACCTTCAGCCATATTGTGACTTAGCATCAGGTGAAATATAGCCAAATGCCGTTCAGTATGACACGAAAAAGATACAAATGTTGTAGATTGTTTAGAATGTGTTGAACCTATATATATTCTACTTCTATTGTACAGAATGATTGGCATAAGGATAACTGAAGGATAGTTCTTTACCTGTCCTATTGACTTGAGTGATTCAACTTCTTGCGTCAGCATCGATATCTTATCTCGATCCCGCATCATTGATTCCTGAAATGAGGGAGTTATACAGATAAAACAAAAGACTGCCGTTTATAACTACCCTTTTACCCTAACGTTTTTTCTCTGTGCTACGGTACCTACCACATACCACTTAGGAGAGACTAGTCTCTAGAGTCAGAAATGGAAATGCCAAAGAACTGCCAACTAAAGTACTAAGCACATCCAAGAAATGAAATGAGTGTTCGGCAACTATTATTTCTAACCGCCTTCTGATTCTATTCAAAATATGTATACTAGATTTATTTTCGGATATAAGAAGTTGGTTCGAATAATGAATGATGATAGTGGCATTCAAACTTGCCCATTGACTACTGTAGGTACACAAGGCTTTGTCCCAAAATGTACGAGTAACACTGACAGTGTTAAAATCAAAACTAATTTTGGGTATTTACTATAAATGTGGTTCATCGACCGCATGGTCAGTCGTCACTTTCCAACAGTTAGCTGACAAAAAACCTTAGCGCTATGAAGCGCTAGCCTACTCATTTTGGTAGGTACAGTAATACAAATGCCCTAAATCAAAATCAACAATTGGTGAATGACGTAGGCCCAAGTCTACTAACAAAATTGCGATTGCATAGCTTAACAATTGCCGATTTTTGACAGAATTTGTATGGAAAATCTGTCAAACAGTAACAATTGTAGAACAATTCAAACACAATTTAGTTAGTAGACTTGGGGCCCTGGTAATGCTGGATGACTAGCAAATATCATCATAGAGAGGCCAAGTCTTTGCATGTGGCATCAGTGTCTATAGTAAATAAACAGAGTTATTTCAATTTCACCTAAAACCTTTATAAACTCATATCGTTTATAAACAAAACATTTTTCTTTTTTTCTTTATGAACTTTGTTTGTCAATGTAAGCAGTTATAACTGTGCTTAAAAAACTGTTTAATAACATCAAATTAAAACCGTAACAAATTATTTTAATATAAATATATCAGATTCTTTTTGGAGATCAATAGTTAACGACATGAGTTAAGACGACCCAAATGATTTTAGGAGAATTAAATTAACTTTGTATGGCCAATATACCTTTATCTTGTCATAGATTTCTTTAGTAACTCAGTTAAAACCAATATAGAAGGGTCATGTTACCTGTAAAGATATCCGCCATTCTCGTTCTATCCTAAGGTCGCCCTCTGCCGCGACCGCTCTTGTTTCGGCTGTAGCGACCTTCTGACCTAACGAGCGAGCGCTCTCTTCCAGATTCTTCCTAGCCAACTTATCTTCTTGTAACCTACATCATAATAGGCTGTATAGAACTCAGATTGCCACCATTTTCAGGGCGTGTCACTTACTAATTAACCACGTGTTCAATATCTAACCTAAATGAATATCGAAGAGTAAGTTCATACATTTTTTGTCAGTCAAGATTTTTCCAAAACATATAATTAAAATTTTCATATTGATTTTTATCAAGAACTTTAAAAAATCTAGCGAACAGAACTGAGTTTTAAAACAAGTTCCATCGAGATTGAACACATAGTTTTAAATATAAGTAGTGTGAGCAGAGGTGATGAGTGATTTTTATAAACCGATCTTGGTTTTGAGAGCGACGTTGACCTGAAGACGCATCTAAAGCGATGTTATGAGGTCCTAAAAATATCCGAGTTAGTATTTAATCTCAAGAGTACATTTGAGTGCCGAGATCAGTTTAAAAGATCGCATTCAAAACTAAATTAGGTTTATAATAAGGGCCTGTTTAAAAATAGATAGTATGTAGTGTCCTATTTGAGTCGGTGTCTTTTTAAAACAATGTGCTATTTTTAACGACTAACTACTAGGAAAAGGGGAAATACATTACCAGGAAATAGATATTTATATATATTTATTATACTAGAGACAGCCCACGGTTTACCCGCATTTGTTTATATGGTTTTTAACCCTATTTGATCCCCTTATATAAACAAATAAATATCTGTGCACATTTCACACAGTGCCATCTAGCTTCAAACTAAGCAAAGCTTAAGTACTATGAGAACCAGATAACTGATAAAATGCTTGTCACACAAATGTTTTCTTCTATGTGGGAATCCAACCCACAACCTACAGTTATACCAACTGAGCTGTCGGCCTAGTCAAGTATATGAAAGTTTAATTTTGAAAAACCGTATTTTAATATAGACTACTCGTAGACTAGTAATAAAAAATCTGAAAAGTATTATTGTAGTAAGCCAAAAAACGAGGCACTCCTCCCAAAATATCAAGTTTTTAGGTCCTTCAGTTTGGGAATATATGTTTTCTGTCAATCAGTCATTAAGTTCAGGACAAATTATATAAAATACGGCGACGTACACCACACCACCACACGTGGCTTACATTTTTGGGCGGCATAATAAATCTTTTAATAAATGTAATTATAGTTGTAGATAAACGCTGTTTCAGGTAAAAGTACATACCTATGGCAAAAGGCTTCTTGGTAAATAATGATAATTAGCATAAACCCAGACAACATTTTTAAATGTAAGTAGGTACATTTTTCATGGAAATCATTGCCTTATTAAATGATTTATTCTATCAATTTAATGGGCGCATGCCCATTCATCATGAACTCAACGTAAACGACCGTAATTACTTAACGATTATATAATTGCTCTGCATTGTATTTAGGTGTAGTGTGTAATTAGTCAGAAAACAAAGCATGCAAACAATGGAATTGATTGATAATGGCAAACCTGCACAATAAACGAACTTAAAAACAATGGAGTTAATCAATAAAATACATTATGCGACTGAATATACTTTATTGTAAATAAGGCTTTACATTGCTAACGCCTCGAATCACAAAACTATTTAAAAAAAATGAGATTCGATACTACTAAATAACTATAGTACTTTCAACTTTGGATACAATAAATAAATAGGTAACATTATAAAATAGCAAATCACTCGAACGAGATCAATATTGTTCTGAAGTAATACATGATCAATACAGTCTTTAATACTTTCAATATCACTAGGGATGTAATATATATTACAAATTAAGTCATTTCTCGGCCATAAAAACTTAATTCTGGTGGAAACTAAGAGTTATAACCACAGTGTAAAATCAGCGGGTACGATAACTCCTGGTTGTGAAGATTTCCTTTGCACACAAACATGTTGACTACAGATTTATGCAAACTTCCTTCAGTATGAGAAAAATAATTGTGAAGAGGAAAATGTACTTTATAATATGTAAAATCAAGTCGCTTCTATCTTCGCCACTGTTTGTGCACTGTGTCATAACGGTTACACTTAAAATAAACTAAGGTATTATAAATTTGTGATCGACAATCATACACAACCTACGCAAAAAATCAACTAATAAAAACTTAACAGGTCTTGTATTACAATAATAATAACTTTTCATATCGACAGCAACGAGAAAGCGTAAGCAACATTAGCGTTAAAAATCTAACAATTCTTCGCTATCACTGCAATGATTTTTAATAAAATATCAAAATATTTTTTTTTTGCAATTATTTAGTCCATTGTGACGGTTTGCCAATATCGAGCGAATGGAAAGTTGACGTTTTAAGTATCGCAAGCTGTGCATTGCACACACCTAAGTGCGAATTATGTACTGATATGTCAAGCAGTTGGTCACAATTAACAGCATTCGGGTCGAGCACACCTAATTAGCGGTAGCTTAGCGAACTCATACGACACCCGAAGTATAAAAATACCATTCAACCAAATTAAATTTCAAATGATACACCAAACATCTCTGAAAAAAAAACTAGCTAACCTACCGCTTCGACCCTTAGAGCGTTTATATCTAGGCATTCTTTCTATTATTAATGAAGGGCCCAAGCCTGCTGGTTGTGACGTCATAATAAAAAATTAAACCTACTTCTCATCGAGCTGATGTATGGTGCTGCCCATCGATTCAGTCTTTGCTTCCAATTTGGCTATTAGCTCTGTTTTATGTTTCAAGGAACTTTCACATTCCTAAAACAAGGCCAACATTTTAGCTGATTAAATTACAACTTTTAATACATAGAATGTTATTGGTTTGTTAGTATTAAGCGAATAAATGCAGTCATATAAAGCTTGGAAGATCGTGTCACACGATATGAGGTTAATACAGTGGTTCGGTTTTAAAATGACTAGTTTATGTTAGGAAACATCATTACCATCATATTATCCTCGATATTAGCATAGCTATGGATACAATATTTAAATTATCTAATCATAAATAGATGTTAGTAATACGATACAATATAAGAGAAAACACCACTTCGATCGACAACAATCCAACTTTGAACTATAAAGTTTATTAAAATAGCTATAATAAATATTCATTCTCGTAATTGACCTAATGTTTTATCATTGTTGATATTTCGTCGAAACGGTGGTATTTCCTGGAGATTTAGCTTTTTATGTGGCGGGCCATCGTCCTTTGACTTTGTACCCTTTTGCGCGCTGCTTTGTGCTCGGATCTTTTCTAGCTTTTCGCCTAAATTACTTTCGTTAGTGGTGGGAGACCTGAGAGCTTTGACCAGCTCGTGGTCAGGCCCCAAGAAGTGGTTAAACTTCTCGAGGTTTTGTAGTATTTTGCCAATTTGCTCGGCTTTTCCCTGAAGCCTCGACACCATTTCTCCTTTCTGCGTGAGCTCCATTTCGCACTCCTTCCGTGCGAGAAACGCGGCAATGTTGAATACAGCATTGTGTTAGTTATAATAATACATACGTACATACTAAATATATACCTATAAGAAACTATGGTATGAAAATAAATACGATACAATACAGCCTACACGCATACATACAATAAAGCGTTGATTTGAACCAAAGGGCGTCTCAAAAGGTAAGGATGCACGAACGATTAGTGTATTAATCAGAAAGACAAAGTATGGGCGTGAAATCTGACTGAATAGCACCCACGCTTAATGAGCGGCCTTCACGGGGCATCGACTTAATTGTTTCTCCTTGACAATAGCTAACAAAAAGTTTACCCAGCCGGCCGTGTGAACTTGCAATTTATTTAATGGGGAGTAGCGATTTCAGGCAGTGTTAGTAAACCATGAAGCGGTAAGAGAATAACCGTGATCGCAAAAGCGCATATAACATATTTGGTGAAGGTACACAAATCGCAAAACTACTAAAATAATGCATTCTACCGCAAAATAAACACACGCAGAAAGAAAGTTTTATAGACTAGGCACTCGATGTTTAAAGAATTTTGAGCCAAATGATACAAAATTTAGTTAGAAAGCTTAGCAACTTGTTTCTTTTTTGAAACCGTCTCTTCTAGAGATGGGCTGATTCACAACAGTTGAAACAACAATAACAATACAGTAGTACAACGATAGCGAGCTCACAGTATAGTATTATATATTCGGCATGTATTTATTTTACGATTATATCGATATCGAAAACAACATAACGAATGTTTTCATCGACTCACCTGCAATTTCTTGTACATCTCTAAATTAATCAACTTTATGTCGTCCAGCTGCCTCCTCAACGATATAATCGTGTCCTGCTTATCGTGAATGTCTTTTTCAAGTAATTTCATTGCGACCTCCATTTCTGCTTTCAGTGAGATCTAAAATTATTTTCGCCCAATTATTATGAGGCTGATTTGTGCTTTTGAAATTAAAGTTGTGCCATAAAAATATTTAATTAAAACTTTCATAATTTGTTGTCATTTTCTCGTAATCTCAATTCAATGGTTGTCCGAATATCGGCACTGACGATCAAATCTATCAAATACTTATCTAATTTGTGACGTGTCTGTCTGTACATTAGGCTGATTTTAGTTCATCTAACAACATTTGCGTGTAGAATAATAATCGATGCCATCATGGATACGTATATAATAGTTATCTAACCATTGTAATTGTTAAAATATGCTCAGGTATTTAAACAGCACAATTCAAGTAGTCAAGGCTCAATGTTATGCAACATGTTCCAGTCTAGTAAACCCTAGATAGTACCTACAGCACTAAATTTCTAAAATACACAACATCTGTTGGAAATTTTATGTGAAGTACCTGTAAATCTAATTCCTTCTGAAGTTCTAAATTTTTCTTTCTCTCATCCTCCAGCCATTTCCCCGACTCGCTGTCTTTGTCCTTAGATTTATCAGAGGTTGAACTTTTTACACTTCGCTTTTCCTGGAAGTTAATAATGAATCATTATTTATAGTTTTAACGAAATTTATGCGTCATTATTTTGTTGATTTTATTAATTGCGTAATAAACCAGGGATTATCATAATTTGAGTGTTTACCTACTATGATATCATATAAATATGTATGTACATTTCACACAACGCCATCTAGCCCCAAACTAAGCAAAACTTGTACTGTGGGAACCCGATTTTTGTACAGATTTTTTTACAATGTTATATTGTATTCTATGTTTGTATTTATACTAGAATACAATATAACATTACAACCCAGCCCAACCCAGACACAGAACAAACATCGATATTCATCACACAAATATTTGCCCTGGGTGGGAATAGAATCCACAACCAAGATGGCAGGGTTACTACCAACTGAGCTATCGAGCCAGTGAACTATATTGAATTTTCAAAAACCGTTACATAGTATTATTTATATACTATGTTTGGTTTAACAAAAACAATGGTACGCCACTAGCCCAATGCGTTCCCACGGCTGGAACATGGGCCTTCTCTCATGACCACCACGCCGGTTGCGGTTTTGTGGATGACACATGACTTCAAATTTTGTGAATTTTGATGCCGATTTTCTCACTGTTTTCTTTCGCCTTTGTAAAAACGAGTGCGATATGTACCACAGTGCGTCGTATGTATCAGAGTACCTACTCGTAATAGAAATCCAAATAATGGTTATTCATTCATAATAATTATGACGCATGGTACAAGTCCTCGCCACCGCCGGTTGTTGCCGCAAGACAATATCAGAAGCCTTCGGTGTGGCTAAATAATTCTGACACTTGGTCTTAACCACTTGCATTGCTTGCTTGCTTTTGAGTACCCTACTCGTGTAAGCAAGTGGTTGGTTCAGGAAGGCAAGAATAACCACTACACATATTCAGAGAATTAATGTTTTTCCGGAGATGTTTCAATAGGGATAATACCATTTACTCGTAACTTAATTTTTTTTAAAGCGGATGTTTTATACTTCACCTTTTATAGTATGGACCAAGATGAACGAAATTTTAAAAACATTTTTAGCCCTGTATTTCTAGCCCTTTTTAAAAATCAGTGTGTATTTGTTTGTTAAGTTTTTAATGCAATGGTTACAAAGTTTTTTTACAAGTCAGGGTGAAAATATTACACGCCTGTGCTTTGTGTTAAAATATTTTTTATCATTGTACAAATTTGTCTTCGTACTTCGATATAGCTACTCCTCATTATTATTTTTTAAAATTTAACTTGTTGTATACTGGATATAAAAATCTGATACTTTTTATATGATTTCCAAAGGATAATATAGAAACGGTTTTTTAATATCGGTATCTTGGTAAAAATTAATAGCTGTCAATTCCTACAAGAAAAAAAGTTTTGGTCTTATTTAACATACGTTACCTCTTCGTCAGAGTGCAGCTCAGTAATTTTCATCCTCGTATCTTTGGTTATGTCCTGACCTGCACAAAGAAAACACACGTGTTTCAAACCACACAAATAAACACGACAGAATTCGGATATATTTAAACCGGTGAAAATAACTCACAAGATTTGAACCAACTTGATTGTTTCCTATGAGGTTTAGATGTTGTATTCCCCATGGGCGCTGAATTATAGCGCATAACGGTGATAGACGCGTTTTATTTAAGATTGTAAATAATAAACGAAGACAATATATGACGCGTGCGACGCTGCCGGCATGCTAATGCAGACTAAGCGGTACAATAGAACGTGATTCACGAGTGCAAGGTGTCTTATCTATTGGAATAACTTTTATTATTATTTGCAGCAGTTTCGTATTCACTGTTGACATTGAAGAGCCAATAAACTAACTGTCAATTTAAGATTGCAGATTCTGATCTAAACTATTGCGCGATATCGCCGGCGCGTCTTTGACCGATACGAAAATAGTTATCTGAAAGACTGGAGAAATTTTTATCGCAGTAGTAGGAAATAAATCATACTGTAAATAAACAAATCCACGATTTTATCTTCGATGGACGTATGTGTAGATTAAAATCCAATTTTTAACGTGAAAAGCATACACACAGATACTATTTATTTATACAACTTTTTATATCTATATATACAAAAATTTAATGTCGCAGTGATTGTGAACCGATTTTAATTAAATTTAATATTCACCCTTGGTAGGTCTGAGAATAGGTTGTTATCTATTTTTCATCATCATCATCATCACTGTTTTTCATCACCACGCGGTTGAAACCGCGGGGCGCAACTAGTTGTAATATGAAAGATAAGTAGGAATCATGGTGTACATATAGTAAACCAGTTATTCATAAAGTATTTAGATTTCAGAATTGACGGTCACTGCCGCCCCAAAACCAACCAAAGTAGCATTTATTTATTCTTAAATGCTTGTAGACTTACAGCGACGACAAAAAGTGTGACGAGCCAGAAATACTACAATAATAAACTTAAATTAGAGTCAGAGTCATGTTAATATATATAAAAAATCAATTACAATTTACAAATCAGGTCACTTATACATATAACAGCAATATAAAAGAAAAAATAAAATATCAATTCAAAAAATTAATACACACACATTCACAAAAATAAAAAAAAATCACATGAAAATTTTCAAATTTTGATGTTTTCATTGAAATGCCCTAAAACTGCTCAAAAATAAATGACATCAACAGGCTCGAAACATTATAATGATAAGAGAAAAACCGCGGAGATCACGTGGTAGCATAGATAAGATTATACATAGACTTACCCAAAGCGTGTTTCAGTTGATTGTTTTCCTCAACGAGTGTGATCATGGTGTTTTTGGCGATCGCCAAATCTTCCTTCATGAGAGCATTTGTTGTTGTCAGACTTTCCACTTTAGCTTGTAAGTTGGCGACCGTAGCACTGCAAATAGTTAAGAGTATGTAGCACAAATTCACGGCATTTATCATGCCATCCCTTTCTCGTGGATCGATGAATTAAATTTTACAACTGTCAAATTAAGATGACTTCAGGATTTTCAACAACTGAATCGACACGTTTTGTGAATTCCTTTTATATAATCTCTGCTAAAATGTAAAAGTGAAACGTCTGTTTATTGGTTTTTGGGGCCTCACCGTAACCAACCCAGAAAATCATTTATCCGGGAAAATGGAGACTTCTCGCGTAAAACGGTTTAATTTGCGTGTGAAATCGCGGGGCTCAGCTTAGTATTTCATAGCGTAACTGCAACCTATATGCTATACTATACCTATTTATGCTTACCAATTTTTACCACAACGACTTTAATATTAGTAGTAGGTACAGTGCTTGTATTGTAATTTTGACAACAGGTTTCAAGATTCACATTCGAAGAAATAGATGGTTGGAAACATCCAGTAGTTAAAGCTACCTAACACGTGATAAGACGTGTAAGTTACCTTTATATGGATTATAGTAAGTAGCAACCTTTATAGTATAGGAAGATTATGGAGTTACATTCGTAACTTACATAAAAACGTAACGTAAATATTTAGATTTCGTTATTTAGACTGTGGTCGTATATTTAGACGTTTTTTATGATTTTGACATTAAGAACACCAGGTAGAAGGACTACCTGGTGTTCTTGACATTTCGTTATAGTCAGTTTGTTGAACTTTTAATATAATACAACTATAATATAGGTTTTCCATTATTCGCGTCGTATAAATACGAATGTTTGTTCTTTCTGTGCTAATGTCCTACTTTCTATCATTGGATAGAAAACATTCAAACAAAACAATAGTATTTGCATTGGCAAAAACGATTAAAATTTCTCCATGCAGCGTGTGATCTAGAGAACAATAAATTTACTTGCCATCTGTCGGGCCATCTTCAAAGTTTTTTAGTTTAATGAATTTTGAACAAATTAGAAGAACGTAAACGTCTAATGTGCGTGGACGTTTTATATTTTGATATTCTTTGCCGTAGTAAAAATAAAAACTAGGGTCTATCTATTATTAAAACACCGACGATAAGATGGTATAGACAGGATGCATATTTCCGGTTATCAGTACAAAAAAAAAAATTCTATTGCATTAGCAATAATTATGTGTGTAATGAAACAATTTTGTCATGGCTCAACCAGGGGAGCCAATTCTCAAAAGTCGCTCACGATATATCGTTTTCGCTCAAAATTGGCCATGTTGAAATAATTGTGCCAGAGGGGGCCTCCTATAGTTGCAAAGCCTGCATACCGATATTAACTGTTAGAAATCTAATTGATCTGAATATGAAATGACATTTCAGGATTTCCAAATCATAACTTTGAAAAAAAAAAAAATCTGGCCGCTATTTAAATGTTATAAAATTATACACAACTCTTTGATATAAGTGATGAATGTAAGACTACTCACTTGAGATGCCTGTTAAGTTCCTCGATGTAATTCTTCTGGTCCAACATAGTATTAATGTGTCGTTGCTTTGGCTCTGTATTGACATTGCTCCCGTTTCCAGCGAGATCGTTAGTAGAGTTGCTGCCTCGGAGATAGAGAGAGAAATCTATAACACCCTGCTGGCTGTCCAAATCTTCTTCCTAATAAAAATACAGCGAATTTGATACGCGCCTTTTTGAAAAATAATGTAACCTAGCAAGTCCGTTGATCTTTATTGATGAGTGATTAGATTTTACCTTCACACATAAATTGCAATCAACAACATTTAGTCCGACAAGCAGTCCAGTTATAATAACCGCTTCCTCATTCAGCATCAGTGCGTGAGGTTCAAAGTACTCCTCTAAAGTATCCTCCCGGTGTTCTAGAAGGATCCTGAGATAGTCGGCCAGGCGTTTCTGCATCAGGGCTAATCTTAGCCAGGCGCGAGCGCGTCCCATTGCGGTCCTAAAATAGACCCTGTTTTAGATTTTGTTTCAAGTCATTGTTTGTTTTGGGTCATCATAACAAACGGCAAGGAAGAAGATAACATTATTCCACTATTTATGCGGATTAAAAAGGCGGTAAAAATATACAGCAACCTCTTAAATATATAGACCATGAACAAATTTAAATTTTTAAATAAATTCCGGATTGAATACTACCTTCATGTGCAAAAAGATTTGTCTAATCTGAATAAACAAATGAAAACTACGCTGAATCTAATTTAGACCAAAGACTTTGCAATACAGAGGAAATATCATAATGACGTCATCCGACACTCGGCCCCGAGTACATTGTCAACCTAAATGAAAAGTACAAGACTGGTACCCGCAGGTACATTTATAACGGTACTTACTTGACAGTCGGCAGGTCCCTAACACTGGCCGTGATGTCGGCGGCTTCAAGAGAATACTTCTCGACCATTTGCAAAATGTCCCATAGCTCCTTTTTAGGACCGAGGAGGCCCTGTAAATAAGCCACATAAGTAACTTAATGTGTCTAACATAGAAATGCAATTAGTGACATGTTAGCATCTCATTTGCATACAAGACAATACCATATACCTGTAGGTGTCTGTTTACATTTAAAAGATTACCTTCTTAGGTTTAAGCCCATGACGCATAACATGTTCGAGGACGATAAAGAAATGATGTAACGGCAAATGGTCGCTGTCTAGCATGCGTCCAAATCGCAGTGATTGTTCAATTAGTTCCTTCACGATTAGCTTGGAGATGTTCACGAGATTGCTGCGCTCTATTACCACCGGGTCACGAGCTAAAACAAACACATCATGTACTTAGGCACAGTTGGTCTATGAAACATATCATAGCGGACAAGTTATGATGTTACCCATCAACGAATGCATTGGATCGTCAGGCGAAGTTATGGCGCCGTTGTCGGATGGACGTATGTAGGAATCCTGCATTTCCATGTCATGCAACTCTTTCAAACACAGCCATTCGCCGTCGACGGACACGCGGAAATTGCACAGGTAGATGGTATCCTGCGCGCCGGCCATGTCGACGTCCGGGTTATCACCCTGGTGTTGGATCCCCGATGGAACGCCTAGTTCAGGCAAGGGATTCACCCCATGTACCGCGGTAAGAGAACGCATAATAATTCAGCAAATAAACTTTCAAGCGATAAAGGATATACACTGCCGTGAATCTTGATCACCCGCGTATTTGCATCGTAATAACGCGAAAGTTAAAGGTCAGACGAAATGGCGTTCGACTAATCAGCTAATCACTCGTTGCGATTGTTTCACTTGGGTGCGAGAACGGATGAACCAAGAATCAAACTGCACGGTCCAAATTCCTGTTTGAAAGACGCGATGACGCAGATACAATGGCTTTTCCAGCAGGTTCAGAGTAAATATTGATTCTCCCTACCGTCGACGACGCGACAAGAGCGAGAAATCAATACTTAGGGGCGAGTGCTGCCATCTTGCCAAATTACCGGGGAACGGTTTAAAATGTATGAAGAAGAGATTTTCACGAACAAAAAACTGGGAGCTTTTTGAAACTATCGTAGTTTAAAATGCACAGGTAAAATTTACCATAAAATTTAATTACTATTAAGGTCAATATAATTACGTATATTTATTATACTATTGTATATATACAAGGTGGAATTTAATTCGTTCTTTTCCTTTAACATATGTAATCAGTCCATGCTATAGAATGCTCCCATATAACTAAAGAAAAAAGTACTTATGAAATAAAACTTAAATCTAGGTATTATCGAATTTAAATTCTAAAGAAAAGCCTTGTGACATTGAACAAAGCAGGTGTTTTATTACCTACGAAACATTTATAAAGCACTCAGCTGGTGCCCGCGCTGTGTCTACCGTTAAATAGACATTTCGGCTGTCATGCAGTTATTTTAAGAGGCGCTGAATACTAAAACAAAATCTATTTCTTTTTAAATTGGACCTTGTACGAATATTCTATAGTATGGTCCGAGTACATATATTTAAGGAAAAGAGTGAATTAAATGCCACCATGTATAATAGAATTACGTATTTAGCCTTAAGCACAGATAATATAAAACAGCCCTATAGTCCCTGGCGTACTGTAACATTTTCCTTCTTTCTCTACCTTTTCCCCATAGCATTCCAACTCCCTTCTATTTATCCTTCCTTGGCAGTTAAATAGCTCCAACTTATGACTCGCCGATCTTCACCATTATTGCTCTGTGATAACGCAAGATCTCACACTGCATGAAAAACCGTTGTAATTCTACGGGAGCTGAAGTTAGAAACCATATGTTATCCTACATACTCACTAGACCTTGCTCCAATGGACTACCATTTTTTTCATGATTTGGGCAATTTTATTTTCTGTGATAATAAATTTTCTTCCCAGGGGGTAGAACAAAACGTTCACACAGTTTGTTGTTCTCTAGATCCTCAGAGTTCTATCTTAAAGGCATAAATGAGCTTCTGTTTAGATGGCAGCAATGTATAGATATTGAGGGTAAATATTTTAATTAAATAATTATGTTAAATAATAAATATCTTTTAAAAAACCGAGTTTCAATTTCTCAGTACAGATCGTCAATTTCATACTTTAACCCCTAATATTAGGTCTTTACCTATGAAATTGCCGTTTTGTTTGAAAAAAGTTAAAGTATTTTTTTTTCGAACTTATTTATTTCTTTTATTCAAAGTAATCACCCCTGCAATCAATGCATCTTTGCCAACGCTGTGGCAGTTTATGGATGCCCTTCTTGAAAAAATCAGCAGGATGGGAGACAACAAACTCTTCAAAGGCGTTTTGTACTGCCTCTCGGGAATTGAATTTTTTTCCCGCTAAAAAGTTGTCCAAATTTTGGAAAAAGTAATAGTCGGTAGGCGCAAGATCTGGTGAGTATGGCGGATGAGGGAGAGCTTCCAAACCCAACTCATGCAGCTTAGAGACGGTCTGTTGTGCAGTATGGGGTCGCGCGTTGTCGTGAAGTAGCAGTGGAGACGACCGATTGACCAAAGCTGGTTGCAGACGTGCGAGTTTCGCCATCATTGTGGTCAGTTCTTCAGTGTACACATCTGCAGTAATGCTCTCGCCGTTTTGTAAAAAGCTATGATGAATCACACCAGCACTAGACCACCAAACTGTGACCATCACCTTTCTAGGGGTCATTTTTCGTTTTGCACATTGCTTTGGTACCGAACCAGGATCTAACCAACTTGCTGAGCGCTTTCGATTGTCAAAAAGAATCCATTTTTCGTCGCACGTAACAATTCGGCTCAAAATTCTTTCATTTCTGTGCCTGTTAAGCAGCGCAAGGCAAGTCTCGACGCGTACGTTGCGCTGGCGATCGTTAAGTTCGTGGGGCACCCATCTGTCAAGCTTTTTTATCTTGCCAATCTGTCGCAAATGGACCAATATTGTTTTGATGCTAACATCAAAAGCTGCTGCCAGCTCAGCTGTAGATTGAGATTTATCAGCTTCCACAATCGCCTTTAATTCATCATTGTTGACCAAAGTTTCTGGACGACCACGAGGTTCATTTATCAAGTCAAAATTCCCAGAACGGAACCGAGCAAACCAATAACGGGTTGTACGTTCGTTTGTACAGTTCTCTCCGTAAACGTCGTTGATGTTACGTGTCGTTTGTGCCGCGTTGGTGCGACGACGGAACTCATATTCCATAATTACACGAAATTTCAAAGTATCCATTATGAGGAAAAATGTTGAAATGTAATAAAAATACCACGCTAATCAATAAACAAAAGACTTATATTGTAAATAGAATGTCATATTTTTAAAACAAAATTAATTTGAATTTAGAATTCATAGCCAATGAAAACTTTTTTTTGTTTGAAAAAGTCTGTACTGCAATACGGCAATTTCATAGGTAAAGACCTATTATATATCATGATCAATAGTATTTGTGCTCATCTATCTCCTGGTGTTATGGTGTGCACGGACGCGCTTGTCCTAAAATGACTCTAAATCCTTTGTACTGATTTTGATGGAATAAGAGTAAGAACCTGCTCAGAACTCCAAAGAATACATTACAGAAAATGGCATTAAAATTCATCATGTGGTTTATTATTATTATTCTCAAACAGACAAACAAGAATTAAAAAAATCATATTTATGGATTAATCAATCTCTTCTGTTTTATTAAAAGTAGGTGTATCGATTAATTTCAATTTCAATTCTTTATTTACCTGTACATGGGTGCAAACAAGGTGATAAAATAATAAAAAATTAACATATTTATTCACTGATTATTGGTCACTTCCATTGTTCTACTAAAAAATTTCTCCCGCAATCAATTTCAAAATTAGGTTGTCTATTTTGGACATAGTCTTTTAGAATTCAGCATTTTACCCTAACCCTATGCCACTCTTTTGGTAAATCATCTTCTCATTTTTCTTTCTCTTTATTTTCTTCCCATCTCTGAGGTACCCAGATATGATCTCTTTGGTCCATTTATTTTTGGAAGATCTAACCGTAACTTTGAGGCATCTGTTACACCAATTGCCTTCCTAAATCTAGGCAGTCTCCATTTGTGCACACATGAATCTCTATATCTCCTGTTGGCACTCTTTCAGTTTTTGTGTCTTCCTCAGCATTATATTTATTTGCTTAAGTATGTATTATAAATAATAAAGAAATACCTAAAGAAAACAAATACCTCCCTACTTGATTTATCATCAGCAGAGCATTTAATGAACAGATTAATTTTAATGTAAAGGACAAATTTGCAACATGCTAGGTTTAAATCTTTAACTACTAGTCTAGGCCAGTCATTTACTGTAGGTAAGACAAGAGAAGCAGTGTTAACTAAGGTAGATATAAATAGTTACTTTAACAATGAAAGCCGTTTATTTAAGTACTGTTCTGATGTGTGTGGGATAAAGTGATTATTATTTGCATAATTATTGTCAGCAAACATTAAATCTTATGCCTCTCTATAAATTTCATCAAAGTGCTCGTGTTATGAGTTAATGGATACCTAGGTATATAAATATAGTCTCATAACTCGATATATATCGTGGAGAGACTAGATAAGTTTTTAGTTAGAAATACTTACTATTTGAGCTGTAGTAGTAGGATTTGTACGGTCTTGATATTAAAAGTTCCGGCCATCTATCTTCTTTATTTGACGCAACGGACGGAGATCTATCGAGTAACTGCGATTTTATAGACGACGTCGATGCCACTGAAGACACTTCTACATCTTTTTCTTTCGAACTAGCCATAATAAATACATTTATTTACAGTTTTATCCAAAACATATTTGATTCAACATTTCTCAGTGGCCTCAAAACAACAAAAGCGAAAACGCGTCGAAGTAATGTCAATGTCATATTATTTCGACAAGTCAAACGGGACATTGATTATTTACTATATATTTTAGAAGTAAGTTCCAGTCACAAAATCTATTCAAATCTAAAGCTTGTACGTCATGTGATATGATAAATAGAATATGAAATGATATAATACGAAAGAAATAGGCATACATACCTTAGCTATTAACATTTATTCTGTTAGAAATGTTAGAATAATGATCTTTATTCTGAACTTATATCTATGTACTGTTGTTGACCATGCTCCGATCAAACGTACACTTCCATGAACATTTCCTATAAATGTCATAATTACTTTTACGGGCAAAGTGCTTTTATTCGTTCAACTAACTAAATATGTACTACAATAATATAACAGCTAATACTAAACGCTACCTACTACAAAAAAGTCTTTGTACAATTCGCAAGATAGTTCCAATAATTTCCAACGGAGGGCGTTATATTCATTATACTGTGATTTTCTATATTATGTCCGTTGCTTGTCTTTTTGCTAGAATATATCCATTTAACAATATACCTACACTAGGTGGTAGGACTTTTCTGTAAAGTTCGTCTAGGTAGGTACCACCGCCTTGCCAGTTCTTCTGCCGCCAAGCAGTAGTGCGCAAGCACTACTGTGTTCCGGTTTGAAGGGCACTGTAGCTAGTAAAATTACTGGGCAAATGAGACTTTATGACCTAATCTCACAGTCTAGTAATCTTATTTCTAGACTGTGCTGATGTCTCAGAATGACGTGCACAGTGCAGTGTCAAGCGAAACTATACTTTAGAATTTAAAGTGTCACTGCAACTGATATGTGGAGTCGTGTCGCTTAACATCAGGCGAGTGACTAGCTCGTCATGTCATTTCGTAACATTAAAAAAATACCGAAGTCACAGATTTTAAAATACTATATATTATAGTAAAAAGCTATGAGTTTCACTATGATTTTGTTATAATTATGGGTAGGTATAGTACCTATAGGGCGAATTCTGTGAGTGTAGAAAGAAGTTGTAGTTGTAAGGTATTCTTTTTAACTTTTTTTTGTTTGGTTTTGCTCCACACTTTTGTGTATTTAGCCAGTGTCAAGTAATTGATAATATCTCAAGTTAATTAATATCATATAATGTGTCAAGTCAAGTCAAGTCACAGTCCAAGTCATCAAGTTAAGTCATAGTCTAGTCTAGTCAAGTCATACTCCTAGTAAAGTGGTGGCAACTTTACCAGAAGCTTCTATGGAGTTTTGGAAACAACACGAAAAGAAACGTTTCACCATCATTATACCACTTTCCCACACATGCATGTAATCCAGCAATTTTATGCACTAACACTGAAAATAACACAAGTTTTGGAAAATAATACAATGCGGCGACGCGATCCTTTTCGTTTTCCCGCCAAAACTCGTAAGATTGGATTTATCTTTTGTTTCATATAGGTACCATCCTCCTTACTGTAAATTCAAAGTATCGTATTTTTATTGTTTCTCTTTTGACACGACGCGACGCTAGCAAAAACAAGGTAAAAGAGATTGCCATTAATAAATAAAAATTGTGCTTGTGTTGCAGTCACCATACATAATTAATTAATAATATGATAATTATTATTATCTTACTTATAAAATGAATTTCAAAGCTTCTGTAGTTTTACCACCCCTCAGAGTTCTCGTAGTAAATCCACTTTGTTCTGCTGCTCAGTTGACCATCGTCAAAGTATTGTCCGGTTTAGTTTTTGGCAAAGATCAACTCATCGACCTCGTTCTTTTGGTTTATTCCAATGAAAGATCCACAGCAGAAGACTTTAAGTGGGAATTGCACAGCTGTGGCCTATCATGTATGAACAGCGTAACAGTGTCCTCAGATTTGCCAATGTTAGTAAACAAAACATCTCATTGTCATTATACCTACGCTTAGAGTTATAGGTACCTACACTTTTCTATGTAAGCAGGTAGATATATACCTATAATACGCTTAAAATTATTATAATAGGCACAAAATACAGCGTTCGACTATGAAACTGGGATACATAAATCATAGGCAAGTATATCGGGGCACTCCAGCACCCACGCCGATATATCGATAATTTTATAAATCAATCAAACATTTTAAGGTGTATTGTAGGTAAAAGTATTAGGGTGCATGGAGAATAATTTCCCATGTTGCAGAGAAAGCTTTCATCTTAGGAGCAATTACCTCGAACATCGGGATTTTTAATGAAGCTCTTGAAAAAATTCATTTCGATCGTAACTTAAGGTTTTTATTTATTTTTCAACTACCTAATACCTATTCTTACCTATTTGCCAATGATGGTAAAAAGAGCTTATATTTTACCAAAAATTTAGTTATAATTACCTACCAGTATTTCAGATGCAGATGTGTTTTGCTTCATCACAAACTTTCGAAATCCAAATAAAGTGGATTTCAACGAAATTGACTACGATCAGTTTGATGTCCTTTATTTGATTATCAAAATAGCTAACAGCCTATATAAGCCACCACCAGTCGTAGAAGAAGACGAACTTAAACCAACCAAGAAGACACTTTTGGACGAGAAAAAAACCAATTAAGCCGATTATAATGGCGGATGGCCTCGTTGCAATGAATATTTTGAATTATTTGACGAAGGATTTGCCTGCCGATATATTTTTTTGCCCCACACCACTCCCGGCAATAGCCAAAAATGTTTTAGGGGATCACCTCAAGGCGAGTACTTATCTAATTATTTACATATAGGCAAGGAAATCCCTTCGTAAGAGTAGGATCAACACATCACTTCACGTGGGTGCCGTATGAACCTGCTAAGGGAATATTCAGTGACTGAGCAGCTGCATTCGCCTCGGTCTGCATTATAATCTACTGCGATCTCCAAGACTGCCAAACGTCGTGATCATGGCAAACTCCCCTTTCTAAAGGGGGAAGCGTATGTTCAGCTGTGAATGCAAAAAGGCCGATGATGAAACTGAAAGTATTTACGTAGCTACACTTAAGTTCGTGATTGAAAGCAATAACATCTAGTGGTCAAACATTTCATAGTCAGAAAGAAAAAAAAATAGGTGTAGTAATACCTACTGTAGGTCTTCCATAAGCCAGTTTGTTTGATAAGTACATTCATCAGAGACATACTGCAGGTAAAAGCAACATTCATCATTCATTACTAACTGTTCCTTAGAAAAATTGGTGATGAGTACTACTACATTATGCCTATGTAGAAGTTTCGGTATTATATATTACGGTATTTTATTTCAAGGTGCCATCTCTAAACGAGATAAATAACTTACTGGTTTGGGCTGCTAACGACGAAGTTTTCCACATAGAAGTTGAGAAACCAATAATCCTAAGTGACAAAAATGACAAAACCACCGAATGCGACTGGGACATGATCGGGAAACATCTTTTGCAAAAACTAAAGTTGGATCATACACAATTTAATGAAACATGGTTAAAAAAAGAATTTATAGAAAAGGTAATCTGCGTTGTATTGATGGCTCATACCTTCACATAATTTGGTATAGTATAGGGGCGGTGTTATCTCCTAATGACGACTAGTTAATTGGTTATTTGCTAAGGTTGGTATTTGGTTTCAAATAAGGTCAAAATAAATTATCAAAACTTTGGTGAAACTGGAATTAGTGTAGTCAAATAACATAGACCCAATCCTCTGCCTGGACATGCCAAATATTCACCACTACTTTCACCAGCTGTTCCCCTGATTTTGCCTGTTAGCTTTTAATGGTGGGAATCATTACAAGCTTCTTGTTACAAATACACTTAATTTTGTTTTATTCAGTTGCTCCGTTTTATTTTGTTTGTACAATTTCAAGGTGCTATCGTCATCCTCAAAGAATCCGTATGGCTGCATATATCGCGCCGCTGAATTTGCTAGAACTTTACGTGAGGTTTGGGAAGCGCGGTCCGCTGCCGATGGTATGAAAGCATATGCTAGTATCGGCGTCATTAGCGACGGCTCTTTGGATACAATAAAAGGTTAATAAAAATTTTCAAATTGCAGTCATTTCTAAATTCCTTGAACTGGGAATCCTTCATTTGTAATATAGAAATGAAATATAAAAGTGCGCTAGGATCCTAAGTTGGTTAGTGCCAGTCCGGAATATCTCAACGTATCGTGGTGCATCCAGAGGTAGTTCTTAGTCATTCAATACGCCTTGTCAAGTTGTCAGTCATTCAGCCTCTGTGGTGTGGTGGTTGAGCAGGTCAGCTCATAACCCGGAGGCGGCGGGTTCGATTCCCGCGGCAGGACAAGTATTTGTGCACAGAAAAAAAGCGCAAGTACTTGTTCTGAGTCTGGGTATTGTGGGACCATGGTCTGGTCATGGTCTCGTAGTTCCTGGGTCCCTAGACACAGGGAATCCTAGTTAGGGTCCAGGATCTATGTATGTGATCTTTGGGTGTTCTTATTCATCACACTATCACACTAATATTATAAAGGCGAAAGTTTGTATGTGTGTATGTTTGTTACTCCTTCACGTTCAAACGGCTGAATGGATATGGATGAAATTCGGTACCAAAATAGCTTATACAGTGGATTAACATATAAGCTACATTGTATACCGGAAAAGTGAAATTTCCCCGTGGGATGAGAAAATAATTAAACTACTGTTTATCCGCGGGTGAAACCGCGGGGCGCAACTAGTATTATATATTATTATTCAATCTGTTAGAGTGCATTTTAATTAAGAAACCCAATCATTAATTTATACTATATGCAGGTTTTGGATACGTTCTGCCCCTAGTGTTTTCCGGTGATACCTGGCGCGTCAACAAGCACTTTGAAGAAAGTATTCATCTGAAACAAGAAATTAAGAGAATCAATGGAACCGTGAGAGCGTTTAAAGAGAAAGTAAGTAACTAACAAATGGACGTAACTTATAACAATCCGTGTCGATGAATTGTTGTATACTTTTTAAATCTTTATCTCTTTATTGTACACACCAAATACCTATCAATTTACAAAGAATACAACGATTCACAAGAAATGGGAAACAATGGGCTACCTTATGGCTAAAAGCAATCTCTTCCACGGCAAACAAGATAGAGAGGATTTATTGAAATGGACGGGGTGCACATTAGTACATTAGTACTAAAGAAGATTACGTTTTACCATTATCAATAACTAGCTACATTATTTATTTGCTTATTGACGTAGGTCATAAGTAGGTAGATAGTTAATCACCAACTTAGTTTATAACTTATGAATTGAAAATTTAATGAACCGCTTATTAGACATGTCTTGTAAGTAGTTAATGACGATCTGTAGTTATATTTTAAGCAAGCGTCTCGTAAAGAGTTTTTTTTTTATGTTTTGGCTCCACACTTTTGTGTTTTTAGCCAGTGTCAAGTAATTGATAATTTATCAAGTTAATGATATTTCACGCAAATATGTGTCAAGTCATCAAGTCAAGTCATAGTCAAGTCATAGTCTAGTCAAAGTCATACTCCTAGTAAAGTGGTGGCAACTTTACTTGAAACTTCTATGGAGTTTTGGAAACAACACGAAAAGAAACGTTTCACCATCATTATACCATTTTCCCACACTCACGCCTGTAATCCAGCACTTAACGAATATAATGCCACCAATTTTATGCACTAACACTGAAAATAACAAGTTGAAAATAATACAATGCGGTGACGCAATCTTTTTTGCGTTCCCGCCAAAACTCCCTCACAAAGAGTTTCAAGAAATGCAAAACTAGGGGTGCCTTTGTTTTGTTTCTATGGTTTTGGATAACGTGTCTAATTTATATTTTTCTGTATTAAGTATACCTAGCTGAATTTGTACCTACGTGTAAATATAACTTAATGCAAAGCCAGATCTCGTACATATATTAATGTGGTAATGTTTCAGTTAGTTCCCTATTGCAAGAAGTTTCTCGAAGAAAATGTCAAAAATCAAGCATTCATACCGTCCGATGACAATAGCGAGTCGGCTTACTCTTTCGGCGACCACAGCTGCAGCCCTGTTACTTTGCGACTTAATATCAATTAAAGAGACTAGTGGTTTCTTAAATTATATATATTTAATTTTGCCTATTCTACAATAAAATTTCAAATCAAATAATTGCGTAATGTTAATATTATTTATATTTTTAACAACTAGCTACGTATATCCAGTATGATGTATTATTTAAAGTCCGACATTAAACAAATTAATGTTTAAGTAGTCATATCTTAATTTGTCAAATTGTACAGATTGGAATAATAAATAATACATATTGAAGCATTATTTAGTTATCTTTGCCTATTTTATCATTAGATTGCACCTTTACATAAGTAGGCACATAGGTATATTATGCAACCACACTGGAGATACATTCGTAAGATTGAAAAAAGAATCATCAATATCGGTTAACAATTGGCGGAACGGAAACACTGCATAACGTAGTAGGAAAACAGAAGAAATGAGACACTCCTTTTGTTGAATTCGCGTATTGGGATGGTTAGTGATTAACTGATGACGAATGTTAGTAGAGCACGGTGCTAGTTCAACAATAAATAGGTTATACTACGCTCATTATTATGCTCCAACTTTCTAACATAATCAGGAAAATCCAGCTAGATCGAGTCATTGAGTAAAAGTTGTCTCCCTCAAACTCCAACACAGCCGTAGGAAAAACAAATAAAAGCGCATTTACCGAGCGATTAATATTCGACGGACTTCGGTCTCGGCTCTCTGACCGCATCGTTTGTTTAACCTCTTCTGTCAATTTGATTTCCGACCTCGGGGGTATGTAATTTCCATTACGAAGCCCAGACGCTTTGTTTATATACGAGCAGCCCAATAAGACCGGCGGGAATCTCCTTTTCATCTAAGGAAATCTTATGTACATTCGCCTCTGTTTTGCATCTAGTTACACAAGAGGTTTTAATGATATTTTTTCAGAAATCTTTTGGAGTCGAAATTGGCTCTTTGTAATATAAGTAAACTTGAGATTCGATGAGGATGGGGCTCTGTAATTATCCTAAGACAACAACATCAAAAGCAGGTGTAAGCCTACGCCCGAAATCTAAATAAATACGAGTCTTGTAATGAACTGAACTTAAGAAACTGTAACATAAAATATTTTAAGATTTTGTTACTTACAGTGCGTCAAAAGTCAAACATCAAACTTTGAATTTCCCTTCCTTGAATGATATCATGTGTAAAGATAATGTATTACATTAGGTACGTAACTATATGGTAGAGTAGAATGAGCATTTTCTATAAACCATATTATTCCTTAAGAGTCCCAAAATTAATGCCTTCATAACATCAATATCCAAGTAATCCTTGTCGTCAAACTTTAGTGCGTAGGTATACATATAATGGTCACATAATGTAGTGTCTATTCTGTCATACATTCTCTAAAGTTAAATGAAATTAAAATATTAAATTTCTCCTTTATCAGAAAAGTGTTACCGCAATGTTTTAAGTTTAGTTTAACCGCAGGTAATATATAATACTAACAGATTACAAAATTATATATTAATTTGTACTTATATAAATGTACCCATGCAATAGGTATATAGGTATACTATTTTCCACTACCATACTATTTCTCTGCGCGGCGAGAATTCGAATCAAACTCGTCTCATTAGCCAGTAAAGGAAAACTTGGATTAGTTGACCAACTTTCCGCAGTGAAATGAGCGTTAGGTATGCGCCAGCGGATATACTGTGACCACAGGGCACAGATATACAGTCTCACATCTAACACAGCTATAGTGCGGTTAGGTTCACAATAATGCTTATGTTTACATCACCCATGGAGGAATATATTATTTACGCGCTGTTTTTGATTATTTAAAGTTCCTTGATAGATAGAACAAACATGAATTTATTTTATGAAGGTGCATAGTAGTTTGTAAATATTTGGTTTAGTCCGTGATTTTTCACGGACTACCTGTTTCCCGCGGGAGTCCTTATTTTCCGGTATTTGCTGTATCCATGCGATATTCGATTATGTATCGTTTCGCATATTTTCGGTCGTTCAGTATGTGTGGCTTAGACCAAAACATTTAACTTTTAAGCTTGACTAGAATTTTAATTGTGTAATTTCTGCTCTTATAAAAAAAAAAAACAAAAATTAGGTAACTAGGCACGTATTACTTTATAAAGTTTATAATGCAGACAGTTGTTAGTAAGTTTACCTTTAAATACTTACTGGATTATAAACATTCACAAAAAGTCCAAGTAGCAGATAAAATAGCTAAAATAACGACAGTTAACCCATGAAAAGGATTTTAACTGCAGCATTTATCTAACGGTGGCGGCCACCACACCTTGTCGAGATATACGATTTCCGCAGGCAACGACTTGAAAACAAATCCAGAGTATCTCTTTGTTTGTGACCCATATGTGTTGAGGATGGCACTGGTATTGAATCCCCTTGGAGATCCAAGCAAGGGAGCCAAGTGGACGGAGAGATTTTATATATACCTACTAGCTATAGATAAATGGTTTTATATTATAAATACAGGTAGCCCACATTTTCATCCAGCTTTCTTAGCACACTACTACGTTTTAAAGGGAAGACACCTTCAAAATATAAAAATTCTATGCGGTTTTGGCTAACTATACCTACTTTGTCTGTAACAGTCAGTCAGTTACCAATCAGAACAAAGCTTCATAATAGATTTAATTATTTATTAAAGATTTCGATAATTTTATGTTATTTTAATTTAATGTTTTTGTGTACGCTGTTATGTACCTAATTCTATTGATGCACGGTTGCAGCATGCCTACCTTGCGGTTTTGTAGTAGCATAATTGAAGGGGTGAGAACAAAAAGGGTTTAACTGATTTTTTTCACAAAATGACTTATGGGTATCGTTGGATTCAGCGTGAAATTATCTACAATAATACATTCTCAAAATACCGAAATGAGGCTTAAATTTCGATATTTTGAGTCTAAAAACGGTTTATCTATCACAGGAATGCAGTTTGCTTAGCATAAAAACATTATTATAATAGGTCTTTACCTATGAAATTGCCGTTTTGCAGTACAGACTTTTTCAAACAAAAAAAAGTTTTGATTGGCTACGAATTCTAAATTCAAATTAATTTTGTTTTAAAAATATGACATTCTATTTACAATATAAGTCTTTTGTTTATTGATTAGCGTTGTATTTTCATTACATTTCAACAATTTTCCTCATAATGGATACTTTGAAATTTCGTGTAATTTTGGAATATGAGTTCCGTCGTGGCACCAACGCGGCACAAACGACACGTAACATCAACGACGTTTACGGAGAGAACTGTACAAACGAACGCACAACCCGTTATTGGTTTGCTCGGTTACGTTCTGGGAATTTTGACTTGAAAAATGAACCTCGTGGTCGTCCGGAAACTTTGGTCAACAATGATGAATTAAAGGCGATTGTGGAAGCTGATGAATCTCAGTCTACAGCTGAGCTGGCAGCAGCTTTTGATGTTAGCATCAAAACAATATTGGTCCATTTGCGACAGATTGGCAAGATAAAAAAGCTTGATAGATGGGTGCCCCACGAACTTAACGATCGCCAGCGCAACGTACGCGTCGAGACTTGCCTTGCGCTGCTTAACAGGCACAGAAATGAAGGAATTTTGTACCGAATTGTTACGTGCGACGAAAAATGGATTCTTTTTGACAATCGAAAGCGTTCAGCAAGTTGGTTAGATCCTGGTTCGGTACCAAAGCAATGTGCAAAACGAAAAATGACCCCTAGAAAGGTGATGGTCACAGTTTGGTGGTCTAGTGCTGATGTGATTCTTCATAGCTTTTAACAAAACGGCGAGAGCATTACTGCAGATGTGTACATTGAAGAACTGACCACAATGATGGCGAAACTCGCACGTCTGCAACCAGCTTTGGTCAATCGGTCGTCTCCACTGCTACTTCACGACAACGCGCGACCCCATACTGCACAACAGACCGTCTCTAAGCTGCATGAGTTGGGTTTGGAAGCTCTCCCTCATCCGCCATACTCACCAGATCTTGCGCCTACCGACTATTACTTTTTCCAAAATTTGGACAACTTTTTAGCGGGAAAAAAATTCAATTCCCGAGAGGCAGTACAAAACGCCTTTGAAGAGTTTGTTGTCTCCCGTCCTGCTGATTTTTTCAAGAAGGGCATCCATAAACTGCCACAGCGTTGGCAAAGATGCATTGATTGCAGGGGTGATTACTTTGAATAAAAGAAATAAATAAGTTCGAAAAAAAAATACTTTAACTTTTTTCAAACAAAACGGCAATTTCATAGGTAAAGACCTAATATTTATTTTATTATATTGTATTTTAACAGTATTTGTATGAATAAGTACTATATTTGGTATTTTAAAATAGAATTAATACATTTTCTAGCAACTGAAACTTACATAAACCTTTTCTATTACTTTATAAGCACTTTACATTAAAATGAAGCCGTTGAAGTTTAAAAGTCAATTTTTTCGAAACTATCAATTTGACAGTTAAACCCTTTTTATTCTCAACCTTTCAATTATGTCATAATCAATAATGACGTTGAATAGTAACTCGTTATTGTCAAATAGATTGTAATATTTCTGTCCTAATTCTGGATGATTAAAATATTAGAGGATCGAAAACTCGCGGAAACAAACCGCGAAGTTACAACCATAATCCAATAACAACTTCGCTTTGGACTGTCTGTTCCCTGTAGATGGATTATTTATTTGCTATCTTTGAAACGAAATGTAAAGAAAACAAATTGATAAAGTTTTCTTTCGTTTCACCCTTTCAAATTACAGACAGGCTCAATGTCACATTAACGCACAGACCAGGCGTCTTTACACTGCCGCTTCCCTAAGATATTCTTTATTTGCTTCAGCTTGGTTCTTGGATTTATTGACTTTTTTCGACTTAATTTCGAGAGATTCAGTCGAATAGCCCACTCTAGCACCGTAACATTAACGCTGCCTTAGGGAAATATCTTTCGTGTTTTGTAGTATTTTTTAAATGTCTCTAACGTTGCTTATCCTTTGTATTTGTGGCGGGTCTTATCCGTCTCTCTTGATTAAACTATTAATTAACTTACGCTTCACAGCTTCTTTGTTGCCTACCAAATTTGCTCCAGAGAACTATTATTAACGTAACCAATAACTGTCTATAATATATGGACGTTTGGTTTTAAGTGGCGTTTACTTACTATTCATTACTTACGGGTTTATAAATGAACATTCATAAAGGAAAGCAGGTATTACTTACGCCACGAGAGTAGCAGTATAATTACTCGGAAGGATTAGCGATACGAAATCTATATTACGCTCATCAAAATAAGGTAACCAGGTGTAAAAAAATTACACATTTTTGGGAGATTAAGTAAACAAAACACCGTAAAATAAAACGCAGATAATCACACTATAAAAACAGGAATAATTCACGAAGGGTTTAATAGCGTAATAACGTTCTAATCCTATAACATAAAGTGGATTCCTCAGGCGGGGGCTGTGGGTCGAAAAATTTGTTTAAAAATTCAATACCGTCTATAAGAAACTCGTTCTGAGAACGCAACGGCCTGCGAACATTCCCATTTTCCTTTAATAACATGGGAGAAATTGCTCGATTAGTGCGGAAGGGGATACCTGCTTTCTGAAAGTTTCGATTGCGATCGAGACTGAACTTTACGTAACCAACATAATTTCAAAGGCTTCAATTATGCGGGCCTAGATCTGTCGTTAATCGAATTGCTCTGTAGAATACCTAGCGCAGGACTATCACAGAATGCAGTATGTATCTAAAGGTTCAATTAAGACGCAAATCTTGATTTTCATCGCTTTGTTCACGAGTTAATTTATAAAAGCTTATTGGGTTTAGGTATAGAGCACTCGACCGGTTTAAAAAAAAACGTAAAGGTCAATCGATTTTTTTTACATTAGATATGAAACATTTTTTTCTCTATAATGCGGAGCATCAATAAATGTAAGTAGGTACTTACTTAAGAATCTTATTCCAGAAAAAAGACGAAGTGCTCAGAGTTAAGCGCTGAACGAGTATCGGAGCACTCGTTAATTATTAAAGTCCATCAGTGTGACATAGCCCGCTCATCTTTTACGAAGAAAATAAGTAGGTACTGATGTTTTTTCTTATTACGAGGTCCGAGTTAAATTAATTCATTAGATAAGTATCTAATTAATTTCTTCTAAATTAGTTTCTTCGGATGTCTATATATAATGTTCAATCAATTTTAACCCTTAATGAATTATCCTTTAAAGGTATAGAAGTTCCTAATCGACTCCACACAACAGCAGCAGGCAACGAGTTACCGCGACAATACCGGTTTCTATGTATTTATATGATATTTCATAGAAATACATCCTTTAATAGTTAGTGTACTGATAGAAACATTAGTGCCGCGGTGACACTTTGCTTGATTGCTGCTGCGTGGAGTTGGCTACGAGCTTGTATTTTTATTCATAAACGCTCTACTAAACTATATGACATGATCTATCAATCTTTCGCAGATGAGAAATGTCAAACACGAAAACAACACAAGGAATTTGTACATATAATACAGCTGTAACTGGGAAACATTAATATGTACAGGCACTCTATAAATAGATAGTTATAATTAATAAAACATTATAACTGGGATATATATATATTATATATATATCTACAAGAATATATATCTAATAGAAAATTTTAATTCCATGTTCCTTTTTTTCGGTAGGTAGATTTTTATTTTGTCTACCTTTCTGTCCGTCGGTCTGTCTGTCTGTCCCTTTGAATACGCATCACGCTGAAACTATTGGACGGATTACGATGAAACTATATTTGGTCATAGTTAATATTTCTAACTTAATAACATTTCGGATATATTGTCTTTAAATACGGCCAAATGTGGGTTAGGAATATATTGGAATAAGGAAGTAGTTGTTATGGACAAAAGACTTTGCTTGTATTTTATTTGGAAACAGTAAAAAACAATTAAAAAATGACGAAGATATTTAATTTAATCCTTGCGACAATTTCATGGTGTAACATAACACGACCGGCCTCTGCAATGTTATTTAGGTATAGGTGATTACGTGACGCAATCCATACGATTCGATAAAGAAGGTGACGATGCAATACTCATCTAGTCGAAGGGAAGAGAGAAGGGACAGGAAGGCAAGTTCCACCTGCCTCCTATCCATTCACTCTTCCCTCGCTTTCCTCTTCCCTTCAACAGAATTAGGGAGTAAAAATAATTAACCCGTGTGAAGCTAGTTACATATTATAAACAACAGTTTAGCTTATCGCGCGCTTATGAATGTGGGGAATATAGGCTTTGATAGGACTTTTATACTTTCAATATGAACAATATAGGAATATGAAATTACAACTTGGTATTAAAAAACAACAAGCATAATATTATTCATATATTTAGTGAATTAATCAAAAATATAAAGGAGCACCTAAAACGTGAAACGTTCGATAAAGACAATCAAACTAAAAGACGCCGCAATGCAAAAAAATCGTTGCTCAAGAAAAATGTAGGAGGGTTAGTTGGATTAAAAACATTCAATTTAAATATCCCGGAACCTTTGTCCAGCCGGTTCCCGTAGGCAACCGACCATGAAATTTCATTTAATCGCCGGAGAGAAGTGCGTCTCAGCTAATGCAGATTGCGAGCGTCGCTCTTACACGCAGTAGTTTTGTTGACAGTACCCTAACATTGCCAACCTCTGTAAATAAGAGATTGCGTTCGGGTCACAAGGTTCAAAGTTTAACGGTATTTATACAGGTAGCTTGATATTTATTTGTAGACCATCTTGAAAAGTGTCTCGGGGCAGCCTAACATACTGTAACTGTGAAGTTACGGAAGACCAAGAAGTTGAATCAAGTACGTTATGAACATGGATTTTTTTATATGTTAGAATCAAACCATGTGACCCTATATGCGTCAGTGAGCTAGGGTCTTTTTCGGTCACAAGGGAGTTACTACTCTGACTGAATTCTGCACACTGGCTTCCAAAGGCTCGGTTAATTTATGGCCCAACAAATTTTTATTCTTTCTTGAACTGCTCAATTGTACATTTTTCCTCGAGTTAATCAAGATGACTGTTTAAATTCGTCGCTTAAGCAAACAAAGCTACCTCCTAAATGTAGAGATAAAGATTAATTAAAATTCGCTTAATACCAAGTGGATACATTTATATATTTTTTGAATATAATAAAACACTTGTATTATCTGTCGATGCCGACGCTGACAGACGTGGTTTTCGATAGAAATGGCAATTTCGCAAATGACAAATACAACGAACGCAAATAAAAACGCAATGTAAATTTACGTAAGGTATTGGTAAATCAGTACTCCGGCTGTCCCTGTCTGATGTTAGTTATTTAAAAGTAAAATAAAACTGTCCTATTTTCATGAGTGAAATTTAATAGAATACTTGGAGCTATTATATTGTTTTTCCAATAATAAAAAAAAAACAATCGTGGAACCAAAAATATTTGTTTCGTGCACAGACCGTCTATAGTGTAAGTGACGATAGCACAACGTATGTTCAAACTTTTCCAGTGCAGGAAATATTTGACGTCAAAAATGCAGCTTTCCGTACATTCTATACAGCCCTCGAACAATATACGAAGAAACTATTTTACGACCTAATGTACCTTTAATTACCTAATGTAATTTTAATTAACCCATGTCACTGAAATCTATATAATCCATTTTTTTTTCATTTCAAAAACTCCTCAGCACAAACTTTGCATTTAAAATTTAATAATGGATCATTAAATACATAGTCTTGACATGTGAATAAAGCGAATTATGTGATTAAATATTTAATTCCTGCCCGAATTTGGTTTCTGCAGTGATTGTGATATTAATGGACGCTCCTTTATTAAGTCTCGCGTGGCAAGTATTTAACATAATCTTATTACGATGGCACATAACTGCCAGTAGCGTCATTTACTAAGCTTAGATTGGCTTTGATGGCCGCTTCAATGTACGCCACTCAATCTCTACGTTGAGACTGTGCCATTGGCACATGCACTATGCCGGTACAAAATCGATTTCAATCAGCTTTAAAACTAATTCAAGTTTATATCTGCTGTGGCGTTCTATTTTAACAAATAAATAGGAGAGGCTGATCGAATCATTATTATAGGTAGACTATATAGAAGCTTCATGGTTCGCGCTGTCCCCGAACTTTTGTTATAATAGTAAATTTTATTTTTATTTTTTTATGTTAAGTAATGACGTGACGAGCTAGCCGTTCGCCTGATGTTAAACGACACGGCTGCCCATATCAGCTGCATTGTCACTCGGAACTCTGAAGTATAGAGGTTCGCGTGACACTGCACTGCGCACGTCATCCAGAGACATTAGCACAATCTAGTAATAAGATTACTAAACTGTGAGATCAGATCATAAAGTCTATTGCCCAGTAATTTCACTAGCTACAGTGCCCTTCAAACCGGAACACAGCAGTGCTTGCGCACTACTGCTTGGCGGCAGAATAACTGGCAAAGCGGTGGTACCTACCTAGACGAACTTTGCAGTAAAGTCCTACCACCTAGTAAAAATTAATAGTACAAATATAAATTTTCCCGAAAATTTATATTTAAGTATACTATTTAATTTCATAGTATATAAACTATTATGTTGGTTTGGTAGTGTAAGCAATCTGAGTAAACTTAGAAACAATCATATCAGTTCACTCGTTGTGATGGAAAGCGACACAATCAACACGCACAGCTATTTTCTTATATACAATTTTATATGATACTTATTATTGTTATTAATAAGGAATAGTATAGGAGGAAAAACTAGAATGAGAAAATTCTTTTTAGTTAGGTATTGTAGGGATTACGGGAGTAACAGTCAATAATGACTAAATTCCTAAAAAAAAGATTTAAAAAAGTATGGCAGAATAAGTACGTATTATACACCGCCGGCGGCAGAACCCAGGCCGAACCACATAAATTTCATGAAGGCCTAATGATGGGCTCCAAAGATAGAAGAAAAAGAATTAAATTTGTCCTCGCTTACCTTCAAAATTTATTCGTTTTCCAAGTAGCTCTCGTGAAATATGTCTAGAGATTTTAAAAGTAAGTTATGTTAATTAAAAACAAATAGAAAATGTGTACCTTTAACAGAAACAACTATAAATAAGTCAGTAACTTTATATCTTATTGTTCAATTTTATATTGGCTAAATAAATAATCCACCATTATATTATGCCCAGATTCAGTGTTCGCGTGTCCATTACGATAGCGTAAAACCTCATGTGTGAATAGCAAGTACCACTTGACAATAAAAAACACGAGTTTGTGTTTTGTGTCCCTGCGGTCTCCGTGACCTTTTCTTGTTGACATCTTTATCGAACGATTTTCGAGATGTGGAGGCGTGGAAAAGTTAAATAAATCCAAGGAGAACATTAGATAAGAAAATGGCTTTTGTAATGTCTTCGGGACGCCGTAAATGCAACCGATGTGCCATTGATATCTGTCTGGGACGTATGAGAGAGTACACACTTTGTTTCCGTTCGTTGTTAAATGGCTGGATCATTATTTATTGGTCACGTATTCAATAATAATCGATGAGTGCTGTAATTAGGTATGCGTTTGTAATATTATTGAGCTACATTATCTGTGCAACGCTTACATTAGTTATCAATCTAAAACACGATTAGTTCGTTTTTTAATTTGTCCCAAAGGGTTATATTGTAAAGAAGGCTGGCAACAAAATTACATAAGCACGCTTCACGTTACGTACTACATTTACTCGATCATTGTATTCCTGCGTCTGTCTTTGTCACGTTTATGTTTGGTTTAGGAGACATAGGTACATTATTTCTGATTATATGAACTACGAGCTTCTGCCCGCAGCTTCGCCCGCGGCGTGACCTATGGGAAAATAATTCAACCACCCATTTCACCCTCTTAGGGGTGGAATTTCGGAAAATCCTTTCTTAACGGATGCCTATGTCATAATATCTATCTGCATGTCAAATTTCAACCCGATCCGTCCAGTGGTTTAGGCTGTGCGTTGATAGATCACTATATTAGTCAGTCAATCAGTCAGTCAGTCACCTTTGAGTTATATATATTTAGTTGTGTCCATAAACAGGCTCAGAGCTTTCATACTCCACAAATGCACAGGCATCGTCGGACATACTGTCATTATAAAATTGTAAACTGCACACAGATTGTATGTAACTCACAACACAGGAGAATATACAAATACAGACAATGTCTGAGTCATTCCATAATTTTTATTAAGAAAATAACCAAATTGCGGAACATATTTTATGCTACCATTCATCGAAGTATCACAATAAATAAAATTTGATAAAATAAAATTGTCCATGTAGCTTCCAATTCGAATAGTAATACTGGCTGTGGTAGGGTCTTTCACTAATAACCTACACCACACAACTACATTCTACAGCCTACATTCGTATAGTAGATACAAATGTCTGTGATTTATCCACGATTCATGTCCAACACTGTTAGTTTATGGCTCGTGCTGTTATACTTCGAGTCCATTGTCTAGCGTAGTAGATAACAAAGGTGAAATACTTATTATACTATATATGTTTACCTATATTATGTTATGTTGGCAAGCGGCGTAGGCGATGGGGCCATCTTAGCCACGTCATTTCTTAACCTCAGGCGAGGCAGGGGTCAATTGCTTTGCATAAGTAAAACCAAATTTTAAAAATGTTTGAAATATGATACAACAAATGATTTTAAAAATCTATACATATGTACTCATATTTTATAGGTTAGATAATGGTTTCCTAATTTTATATATAGTTAAAATGAGAATGTTATCTAAATTCGATTTGACTGGCCCGATAGCTCAGTTGGTAGTGACCCTGCCTTCTGAACTGCGGGTTGTGGGTTCGATTCCCACCCAGGACAAACATTTGTGTCATGAACATCGATGTTTGTTCTGTGTCTGGGTGTTATATTGTATTCTATGTATGTATTTACAAACAAAAAGTATCTAAGTATTGTATCAGTTATCTGGTTCCCATAGTACAAGCTTTGCTTAGTTTGGGGCTAGATGGCGTTGTGTGAGATGTCCACACATATTATTATTATTATTATTATTATTAACTTATTGCTTTGTACAGCGACTTTAACAAAAAGAGCTCTATGTTTTTTTATGTAAGTTTTCTTATATTTGTTAAACTTTAGAGGAATTTTATATTAGTTTTTCCGCGACAGCGAAATTTTCTGATATCTTTGCTTTATGATTTCATCTTAATCATTGACGTGCCGTGAAAAATACCCAGCCACTTACGGCTACCTTGAAATTGCGTCAAACAGCTAGGTCCTACTGCGGTTCTAAGGCGTATACTTCTATGTGCTAAACAATATATTTTTAGTTTAGACGAGTTAGTACAGGGTGTATAACATAATGTATTAAGCTTAATATAACATGAGTACTCAACATATAGTTACAAACACACAACGAGGTCGAATAATCGGGTGCGGTTATGGTTGTCGGGTTTTGAAAGAGGTCCCCGTAATCTGAAATACAAGTTTTGCTTAGTTCGGAGACAGGGATAGATGGCCATAATTACGTCTCTTTTGTGGATGTGTCTGTCTGTCTGTATGACAACTAGCATCCATTTGTTAATATATATATAGTAACAAAGCTTCTACAACTTACAATTGTACAAAGGTACCAACTGAATTTAATTTATTGTCAATGGCAAATATGCCTAGGTGACTATTAAGCATCAGTTCAAAATAATGTACGCCAATAGCTATGATAATGTTCACCATTCATTGGAAAATTTTCGACATCTATCTTTATCTTCTGTCTGTCTATCTACATTCAGGAAGAGACATGGGTCATGTTCATGAATCATACTGCATAATAGGGTGTACACCTTTAAAGAAACAAATGTTTTTGTATGGAATAGAGTGTGGTATCATTCTTTACTTTACATTACACGCACACACAACGCACCTCTAGGTATCTATTCATCATAATATTATATGCATAATAAGGAACCAGGAGTCGACTTAAATTGCACACTAGACTGGATACCTACCATGCCGGCCCTGAGCCAGACAACGACGTGCCTTTGTAGAAATTGCAGATGCAATAAAATTTAATTATGAGCATCAAAAGATTTAAACGTAAGTATCTAGAGATAGCACTCCATTTAGTTCAATGCCATTAAACCTTCATAAAAAGACAACAAAATCCAAAAGAGTCCTAATAAAAATTACGCTTTCATAATAAAAATCTTTGTCTGGGTCTTTGTTTCAAAAATCTTTTGATATCTCCAAATAATTTTACAGTCTTCGTAATGCCCACTTACCTAAATAGGCGCGCCTTTTTTCTACAATAAGATTTGAAGGAACCAGAAATAATACGATTCAACGACAGTCCTCTGAGAATTCGTAACAAAAAAAGTTAAATACAGATTATCACGCAACAAAAGGTTTTGGGTGGCACTTCGTAAATAAAATTGTTATTTTTCCGTATCTTGTGAATAGTTCGGACAAATGGGGTGAAAAATTAATCAAAACCTATGCACGTGGTACCTACTTACATTATTTATATTTTAGTAAAAGGAAACACTAGAAATAGAAATGTTAGAGTATTGCATTTTACTAGGTGGTAGGACTTTGCTGCAAAGTTCGTCTAGGTAGGTATCACCGCTTTGCCAGTTATTCTGCCGCCAAGCAGTAGTGTGCAAGCACTACTGTGTTCCGGTTTGAAGGGCACTGTAGCTAGTGAAATTACTGGGCAATTGAGACTTTATGATCTGATCTCACAGTCGAGTAATCTTATTACCAGACTGTGCTGATGTCTCAGGATGATGTGCGCAGTGCAGTGTCGCTTGAAACTCTATGTTTTAGGGTTCCGAGTGACACTGTTCTGTTATGGGCGGCCGTGGCGCTTAACATCAGGTGAACGACTAGCTCGTCACATCATTCAATAACATACAACAAAAAAAAAATGTACCCGCGGTCTATACCGGCTTGTTTAGATTTGAATGTCTCCCGACACATTCAAATCTAAACAATAAACAGAGCAGTTTGTGAAGTTCGATTCCTACAAAAAAATTGTCCGCTCTTGCGCTGACTCTGCCAATGTGACGACTGTTAGTAGCTTTACCAGGTTCATACTAGACTTAAGACTAGTATTATCCTACTAATATTATAAACGCTAAAGTTTGTATTTATGGATGTTTGTTACTCCTTAATGCGTAAACCGCTGGACGGATTTGGATGAAATTTGGAATATAGTTAGTTTATTTTTATTTTTTAATGATCACATACATAGTTTCTGGACCCTAACTAGGATTACCTGTGTCTCCTTAGACACAGAGAATCCTAGTCCAGGAGCTACGAGGACTATGGTCTCACAACACTCAGACGCAGTACAAGTATTTGCGATTTTTTCGGGGCGCAAATAATTGTCCTGCCGCGGGAATCGAACCCGCCGCCTCCGGATTAAGGGCCGACCTGCTCAACGACCACACCACAGAGGCTTTCAAATGTGGCTGTTATATAGTGATACATAGGCTACTTTTAACCCACGGGTAAAACCACGGAGCGCAGCTAGTATAGTCTATTAGGCTTGTGTTAGTTTGATTGCATTTATACGTTGGCCGATATTACCCAACAGTCACTCTAAATTGTAACGAAATTATAATACGATTTCGTGAAATACACAGCACGCTTGTAACTCCTACTTCAAAGTGAAATATTTCCACGTACGTTGGTAAATCTGTTTAGTGTATTTAATCCAGTTCCAGCTGCCAGCGATGTCATAAGCTAGTCAGAAGCAATGTTGCACAAAATTTTCCGTGTAAGCCAGAGGATGCATGTAATTCAGGTCTCATAACTCAACTCTATTAAACTGTATTATTTCAAAACGTTGGCTTTTGTAAGTGAAATGATCCCTGACTGCATTTGATAGAATCTGAAATTGATATGCTTGCAGTGTAAATTTATGTACAATCTTCGTCACTGTCAGCACGGTCGATGAGACAAGAGCTCTCTCGTTACTGTTCAACTATGATGTAATTCAACGAAATGCCCTAATACCGCATATTCGAGTACATAAACAGACTGGTTTACAATAACGTTATCTATTTTGAGCGTGTAAATGTTGTTTGGTTTGCAGATGTAACATGAACTCATTAAATTTATTTAGAGACCTCAATGTCTTAAATGGATGTACAAATCAATAGTTGCAATAAATTCTCTAAATTATTTTTGAAGTAAACCTTCTTTACACACGCTTGATTTGGGGAGTAAGCTGGCGAGGCGAACAAAAGTTGAAAGTTGTCGGTTCACGTAGATTTCCATTGTCAGCATAACAAAGTCAAAAATTTGTATTATTGTGTTGGTATGTCTGGTAAAATGACAATTTACAATATGGCAACATTAATATTAAACAAAACAAAAACAAAGTTATACTGGCCGATAGATGGAGCTAAACTAAAGAGGTTTTACTTCAGTCGTGTGGTCTAAAGCACAGTCGTTTTCTTTTTATAATTATTTAAAAAAATGGACAGAAGTTTACGTAGGTAATAGAAACTGCATATAAAGTGCATAAATATCTATATTATTTCAAAATTCCAAGCTTTGAAAAAATATTATAATTTAAGGAAGATCTATATATTTTCAATAGGTACATAAGTAAAACAGACGAATTCCTCTTTCCATTTTAGGTGCGGATCGCTAATATGCAATATTTATGAACCCTCCAAACGACACCCAAATACCGTAATCCACAGTTTACCCAGAAAATACAGACACTCGCACATCAATGATCTTTTCAGGAAAGCGTTCATCGAACTCCCTTCACGTGGCCTATAGCAGGGATCAAGTTAAACTAGCGAGCTTATCCGACCCGGTAGCAATTCGTCTCCTCTGTCTAGTTAGGTACAGCTTATCGAGTAGTCCACACTCGTCTCCACATGGTAACTGAAACTGATTTATGAGATCAATGATGGTTTATTCTACAATGGACATAGTTTATTAATTGCTACACGACTGTAACACGATGAGCCATCGCACTGTACAAGGTCCTCGTGAACAATTATACTACCTACCTATATATATTATATATACATATATATATATATTATAGGTAGGTATTATAATTATTCACGTTAATAAAATAAATATAATAATACTAATAATACCTACCTATAATATAAAATAAAATGCTTATTATTATTCTACCTAATATAAAGACGGTATTGCTTATGTATAGTTTAAATTAATTTAGATAATAGAAAAAAAATTTGTTAATGAACAATTTTTGATTAATTTATTATCTTAATATTGTGTATAAATGATATTCTATGATATATGATATTCTATGATATTCTATGATATTCTATGATATTCTATGATATTCTATGATATTCTATGATATTCTATGATATTCTATGATATTCTATGATATTCTATGATATTCTATGATATTCTATGATATTCTATGATATCCTATGATATTCTATGATATTCTACGATATTCTATGATATTCTATGATATTCTATGATATTCTATGATATTCTATGATATTCTATGATATTCTATGATATTCTATGATATTCTATGATATGATATGATATACGAGATTTGGAATAAATGGATTGTATTTTATTTTATTTACCAATAGATGTGAAAACTTTTTAGTACTAATAATACTAAAAGGGGTGAACTCTTTTAATAAAAGAAATAAATAAGTTCGAAAAAAAAATACTTTAACTTTTTTCAAACAAAACGGCAATTTCATAGGTAAAGACCTAATATGTATTTGAAAATGTGGATGTATGAGTATGAGTATACGATAGTTTCTATAGCTAGCGACAGTACAGGTGTACTATATGTGTACTGTGTATGTATTTCATAGAAAATTTTAGACACTAGTATCTACTGTCATAGCGACACGTCGCCGTCGGCGTCGCCTGCTGCTGTCTGGAGTCGGCTACGAATTTAACCTAAAATGTATACTTCTGAAGATATAATTTTGTATTTATTAAAATATGGGCTTATCACGGCTTAGCCACGAAAGGAATGAACTTAAATAATAGTCTTTGTACAGATTTCAATCTCTTTATCAAAAGGTGTAATCAAAAGTCCAACAGTAATTTTACAATTCATTGAAATTAATTTCACATTCAATATACTCGAACATTATGATATACATTATTTTACAATAAGATTTTATAAAAGTAAATAATTTTTACTGTCTAGTCTGTGGCGTGGTAGTTGAACAGTCAACCTTGGGTACGCGGGTTCGATTCTTGCTACTGGACAAGTACTTGTGCACCCAAAAAAGGCGCAAGTAGGTACCTATAGAAGGCACTTATTAGTGTCACAAGTGCGTAAGTGTGCAGGTACAGTGAGCAGAGTACCTACATGGTATGTATCTGTATGCGATCGCTAGGCATTATTTTATTTTAGGCAGATTTTTAAAATGGTTTTCTTTCACCTAAAACGGTAAACCGTTGTGGACAGAGTTTTGCGGATTGCTGCACTATAGACCAAAGTAGAAGTAAAGATTACATTTTTTTTTTTTTAGTTTTTGTATATAAGAAAGGGTACCTAGTATTTTCTCCACATTTCACCTGATGCTAAGTGACAATATGGCTAAAGAAAATTAAGTAAAACTGGTATATAGTATATTAAAAGATAGTTAAAAATTTAATATATTTCTACTTTTACTCTACCAAGAATAAGGAGTTAATTTTGTACAAAAGTTTTTATAAAGAAAAGACTAACGTAATCCTAATCGTAACATTTTCCTTAAGCTTTACCTTATCTTACTTTTTGCGTTGTTATACTACTTACCGAAAAGCCTAGCCTATTCCATCTAGAAGATTTTGTCACTTGTTACAGCCGAGGAATTTGTGTTCGCAATCTTTTCATGTCGAGGGTTTGAAACTCCTAAAGAGGATTTATACATAGCGATGTTTATAGACTTTGAAGGGACTTTGCGAATAAATTATTTTCCTTTTTATGTTTCCGTAAACTCTTATTCAAATAAGCTCAGACAGTACTTTGGAGTGATTGCAAGTAGTGAAAATATTCCAAATCGATGACGGCCAATATGTATAACTAGTTGCGCCCCGCGGTTTCACCCGTGGATAAAAAGTATTATAATTATTATTTGCTCATCCCACGAGAAAATTTCAGTTTCCAGGATAAAATGTAGCCTATATGTTAATCCAGTGTATAAGCTATCTAGGTACCGAATTTCATCCAAATTTATTCAATATACACACAAACACACATACAAACTTTCGCCTTTATAATATTAGTGTGATAGTGTGATTATGTGGTCTCTCAAGAATTGAGAATATAATAAACTGCTTGGATGTGATACCAACATGACTTTTTAACGAGCAGAAGAATTTTGTATTTTTCTAGGATATAAACAATTAAAAAACAATCGATCGATTTAATGGAAAGCTGTTTGTTGTTCCAAAGTGAATATATTTGTAATATAACAAAAAAATATATATTATTTTATTTCTAACGCTAAAACTGAAACTACAAGCTGAGAAAATGAATATAAAAAGAAACAATAAAAAGAAAACTTAATCTAACAAACCACTACCAGTAGGCAACGTTCCCAATATGCTGGCAGCATTGCCATGTCGAATGGTACTCAATGGTAACTTATTTAATCAGTTTTGGCGGGAAAGTGAAAAAGATTGCATCACCGCATTGTATTATTTTCCAAAACTTGTGTTATTTTCAGTGTTAGTGCATAAAATTGGTGGCATTATATTCGTTAAGTGCTGGATTACAGGCGTGAGTGTAGGAAAATGGTATAATGATGGTGAAACGTTTCTTTTCGTGTTGTTTCCAAAACTCCATAGAAGCTTCAAGTAAAGTTGCCACCACTTTACTAGGAGTATGACTTTGACTAGTCTATGACTTGACTTGTTGACTTCGACTGTGACTTGACACATATTTGCGTGAAATATCATCAACTTGATAAATTATCAATTACTTGACACTGGCTAAATACACAAAAGTGTGGACCCAAAACATAAAAAAAACTTATTTAACTACAAAAAATATAAGTTTGAATATGGCTCGGGAGCATTTTGAAAACAGCACAATGTGAAAGTCATTGGATTGAATGTGTGTGAAATGAGCCGAAAAGAAAATTGCAACAAGGGTTGTGGAAAGGTGTTATTTGCTTTTGATTCGAGTTTCATAAAACTTAAGTACGGATAGAGGAGCACGTTAGGATCTCGTTTGTCCTTCTTTGCTTAACGACCCTACTCACACACTGAGTGTGAATAATATACCAGTAGAAAATGACGCTGAAGTCAATTTATCTGCTATAACACTAACAGTTCTACAGGTATTTAAAGAACTAGGTATACCGATGACTTGGTCAAAACAGCGAGGACACGTTGAATTGAAGAGGCGAGTGACGTTTCGTGCTGAAGAGGCTTATATAAATTAAAAATCATTACTTTTTGTAAAATAAATAATGGTCTCACGTCAATTAAAAAGTCGAAATTACTCCGATCAGGTTCAGGTGAGTTTAGCAGTTATGTATTTATTTATTTATTTTCAAGCACACATACAAGATACATATATGATGATATGATGATGATATATAGATACAAGATACATATATGATGCATAATATTACATTTTACGGAGCCCTAGATCCCACACTAGGCGTACCTGTGTCGCAGGATCTAGTCTCTTACGTTCCTTTCATATATCTGTGGAAGGTTGTATTAAAATTGAGTGACAGTGTAGTAAGTAGATATGGAGGTGTGTGTAAAGGTGTGTCCGTAACGTGAGTCTGTGTAGTGTAAATGAGAGTTGTAGGTATCTTACAAAATGTGTCATACTTACGATAGTTAACAACAAACTAAACAATAATCATGACGTCTCCCGCTGATGATAAAGTTTTGAGTCCATCAACGCAAAGCCATAAGGACATCGCTGGGGCCAGAAACGTAAAACTTATATTTTCCTTTATGGCGTAGGGGTCCTTGAAAAGAATTTTTGAAAAGTCAACCCATATCAGAAGATTAGGGGATCACTTTTCAAAAAATATTTTCCAGGGAAATGAGTTGTTAAATTTTATGAGTTCTTACATTTTATTTATAAGTTTACGGTTTAGTTTATATAGTGATATATACTAAACCGCGCTGTAGGTACATATAAAAAGTTGTTCGCATGACGCGTGACATTTTTAAAATGATCTTTTATGTTTGATGGTGGTTAATGAAGAAATATTCCAGTAAACCATGGAATTCCTGTAGTTCAAAAATATAACATTGTGATAGGAATAAAGAATTTCGATAATCATTAAAGTTATACCTGTACAAATAGCAAGCAGGCAAATAGGAATATTGGGTAATATTACTATACACACGGAAAATACTTAATTATGCCCAATTTTTCTAATTTATAGAACCTAATCTTTAGATGGGTACTAAATGTTATCTTATATCTCGATTATCTGTAGCTGTAACACTATTATTAAATCATTATCACTTACATTATCATTATTACATAGGTGTTTGTTCTGTGTCTGGGTGTGATATTGTATTCTATGTATGTATTTACAAACAAAAAGTATCTAAGTATTGTATCAGTTATCTGGTTCCCATAGCACAAGCTTTGCTTAGTTTGGGGCTAGGTGGTGTTGTGTGAGATGTCCACACGTATTATTATTATTATCGAATCTATAAAAAGGTTATTTTTACCGCAAATAGCTCAGATTTAATATGCGACAGTACATTCAACGATGCCCATCGAAATTATATTCCCATGAGAACTTTCATTAGACTTCGATGTTTCCTTTATGATATGGTAACCATTCTTTCTTTAACAATATCCGATAAGAGAACTTTTGTTGCTGCTGTATAATGCTACCAAACAAATCTAATTTCGATTAACTTGCGTCCGAAAATGTATGTAACCGCTCACTTTGCGCTTTAATTAATGTTGTTGTTGTAGTAATTTTGCGAGTTCAGTGTGTTCAGTTCAAACTGTTTGCGTTGGCTAATATTAACCGATATGAATTTGATTTGATAGCTTAAATGTTGTAGCATGAAAAAGGTTGTGATGAAAATGTAAAAATACTCAGAAATTATCTCGCCTATCCATAATAAGGAAGTATATGTATACTTGGTTTATTGTGAAAGGATATTTTACTAGGTGGTATCGCTTTTCTGCAAAGTTTGTCTAGGTAAGTACCACCGCTTTGACAGCTATTCTGCCGCTAAGCAGTAGTGCGCAAACACTACTGTGTTCCGGTTTAAAGGGTACTGTAACTAGCAAAATTACTGGGCAAATGAGACTTTATGACCTAATCTCACAGTCTAGTAATCTTGTTACACAGTGTAGTAATCTTATTACTAGACTGTGCTAATGTCTCGTATTTAGTCGGTCTGAGTGATGCTTTAGGTATGGGGAGGCTTATGTTCAGCAGTGGACATCTCTCACTCGATAAATGATTCTTATAAACTTTGTTTCAGCAGCGTTAGTATTATCATCGATTTAACCAATTCAGCTTTATTAGCACTCAAAATGGGAGTAAACTCTACTGATTAAACAACACGGACCTATATTATCTAGTATTGAACGTTCGAAAACGTTATCAAAGTTAAATCTAGCGCGGGCTAGTATAGTAATCCCTATTATCCGACACTTTATAGTGCAATGGAGGGTCCACTGTTGTAGCCATCGGGCTTTACGACCGATGAAAACGGAGCCTCTGCGAACCGAGGTAATTACTGGATTACTTACATGTGTGGCGTTCACGCTCACTTACCCATCTCGCCTATAATATGTTATTTCTACACGTCGATTTTTGAAGTAATATTTCTTTATGCACTCTTGACTGGGAAGTAAGCTGGTGAATTCGAGGCGAACGGAAGTTGGTTCACGTAGATATCCATTGTCAACATAACAAAGTAAAAAATTTGTATTATTATTTACCAAGATATTTAGCTAGTGTCAAGTAATTGATAATTTCTCAAGTTAATTAATAGTATATATATTACTAGCTTCTGCCTGCGGCTTCGCACGCGTGGGCTATCTCCAGAAACCACTAATTTTTCGGGATAAAATTAACTTAACCCTCTCAAATTAATAAATGGCTGGAATCTCGTGCGTGCATTGATCTCTCATAGCAGCATTGCTAGATTTAGCATTATATGGCAATATCTCAAATCTTGCCAATTAGCTACTAAATGACTGGCAATTTCTTTACGGACGTCCACCCGCTCCTGAGTCCCATACATTAAATAGGACGGGAATCGAAAGAGGCAAGCCCTACGATTGGTATGATGGTATGACTCACCATTTCACGATTAACGTTTAGTGACTCTTGAACCATATTTGTACTAAAATATTTAAATATATGATCAACTATCTTTGACCTGGGAACTCTACCGAAAAATTTACAGCAGGAAAGCAATTAAGTACTTACTTAAATCTAACGAACTTACAATCTAGAAATTTGAGAAAACTCAACTATTAAAACCTCAGAATAAAAATAATTAAATCATGTGTAAAATTCTGCACAAATTACGAAAAAAAACTAGAAACGAACACGTTAATCTAGAAAAATAAAAAACTTAACTATCAAAAACCTAAGAATGGAAATAATACATAATGTTAATAATCAAAGTAATGATTTAAATATTGCCAAAAAACCCTTCAGAGGATGTAATTTAAAAAACACCGCGTCCCATATTTATTTATTTCGTATGTTCTTTACAGATTCCAAATTTCAGTATGATCCGGTAATTTTATTTGAAATTTCTATACAAACTTTAACAATTTTTTGGATCATCTTAAGTAATGGAATTTCAAAAAACTAAAAATTACCATTTCTTTTATTTTTATACTTGTTTGTATGTGTTAAGGTTCAAAACGATACGTCATGAAATTGAGATTTTTCATAAAAACGTTTTTACCCTTCTCACCCACTAAGAGGTTGAATTTTCATAAATCCTTTCTTAGCACGCGCTTGCGTCATAAAATGTAGCTACCCTTCAAATTTCAAGTTTATACATCCAGTGGTTTGGGCTCTGCGTTGTCTGTAAGTCAGTCAGTCCAAAATCATCAAGTTAAGTCATAGTCTAGTCTAGTCCAGTCATACTCCTAGTAAAGTGGTGGCAACTTTACCAGAAGCTTCTATGTAGTTTTGGAAACAACACGAAAAAAAAAAACGTTTTACCATCATTATACCAATTATTACTAACGTTACTTTTGTGTCTTATTAATATAGTTGGTAGAAGCTCTGCCTTCTAAACTGTTTATAGGTTGTGGGTTCGATTCCCACCCAGAATAAAAAAATTGTGTGATGAACATTAGTATTTTTTCTGTGTTGAGTGTTATATTAATTCTATGTATGTATTTACAAACAAAAAGTAACTATAATAAGTATACTATCAGTTATCTGGTTCCCATAGTACAAGCTTTGCTTAGTTTGGGACTAGGTGACACTGTGTGATATGTTCACAAATATATATTTATTTACTCAAGCCATTTTAATGAAAAAGTCTTATTTCTAAATCACCAAGAGCAGAAAATAAAGCTGAAAACTATAAAAAAAATGAGTTTCGCAACCTATATAGGCAATGTTGTAAACGTGAGGCTGCATTTGGAGGGAGACGTATCGATGAGAAGGTGGTGTTATTAGAGTAATCCCTGTATATCCAAGTTTAACGTTACTTTATTGTTGTTTGGAGATCAGCACGTGAAGGATGAAGGTGCGACGCCAACTTCTACGGAGATAAAACTTGTTTGCTAGTTTATGCTCAGCATTAAACGGAGTTAGTAGCGCGCGCGCCGCTCCCGCTAGCTTATCAGATCATGAAACACTGAAGCACAGTGTGTGTCAGTGCTTAAACTTCAAGGGTTCATTTTAATAGCTCACTAAGCTATTTGATTTGAACAGCGTTTGGTTTAGTGTCATTCAACAAGGATAACATGGGTTTGAAGCTGTTGTTCACTGGGGTGTTTAGTGGGATGAAATGCACAAAGTTGTGGTTTTCATAAACAGCTAATTTAGCTGGATATGCAGGGTGAATAATTTAAACAGTATGTATCAGGTTCGCATTTTAACGAAACAATATGAGCTGAAGTACTTTGTAATAATTGTATTGTACACTAACGGACGGTGATCAAGCACAGACGCTAAAAAAATTTCCTCTCTCTTCTTTTGAAGATTTACGATTGCCGAAAAAAAGCTTTAATCGGGATTGAGGTACGAAGTACAAGAAGTTGAAATAAATTAGATTGGGTAAAGCAAACAAACAAGTTTATTTCATTTGTGTTGCGAAAAATTCCATTTGCTTATCTAGTTGCCTTAGAAACGTGTTTCTCGAAATTTATTTATTCGTGTTCTATCTGACCTTAATTACGTTAAAAAAATAAAGTAAAATAGGTAAATATACTTAAAATGTACAGTCTGTTGCAAAACTCTATATGAAAAAACAAAATCAGAATTTAAAAACAGCACGGCCCTATTAATATACTAGATACTATTAGAATATCATAATTAATAATGGTTAATGGTTAAAGAATTTATTTCTCATAAGAATTTACAAAATTCACTTACAGAGAAATGTAATTTTATATAAAACTAAAAGCCGGTGAGCTGCAGGTTAGATATTTATAGTAAACTTATCACATAATGTTGATACTATTCTTAATTATGTATATTTATTAGCTTAGGACCTACATGTATTACAATATCTCCAGGGATATATCTCATTTTGTAATTAGTTGGTATTCAACGCAAAAATATAATCAAATTAAATCACAAGTTAGATGATTAAACAGGCTTTAGTGTGAAAGATAAAACAAAACGTAAGTAAGTTGTAAGTTTATTATTATAATGAATGCCAATCGTTTTGTTCATGATTGTACACATTTTGTTAACCTAAAATGTTCAAAATGAATCAAGTCCGGCAGCGCCACAATTGATTGGCGATTATGATTTTAATATCAACTATGCAGAAATCAATTTAATCCATTATCAATCGTTATTCATTTACGTATTATTTCTGTACACTAATGGTCCAGTCAGTGGTTGGTCGAAGCGTGAATAGAAATTTGGAGGTTCGGTTAAAATTAGCGTGCGAGTTTAAACGGGCATGTCCATTGCACTATTTGGAACAGGTCAGAACAGGCGGCCGACCGCAGTTTGCGCTCGCCACATCGACTGCATCCAACTGGTTTCCCGGCGAGCTGACACAGGAAATTAATATAAATTCCTATTGCATAAACTTGAAACAGACGCAGTGTGCTGTCACGCTGACAGTGATGAGGCCTATTGTACGAAAGTGATTCAATCGAACCGCACATCCAGTTTATTCACGTTAGTTTGAATCTAAAAGCGATGTCAATTGCTTGCGTAATATTTCTATTGTGTGTGTTTAATCAGAGAGACGTGCACCAGAACCTCCAACTTAGAAACTATCATTAATCATTAAGCCGCTATTGAAAACTGATACAAGCTCGTGAATAGTGTTCGTAACTTAGTTAGAAACTTATTGTTCTAACAGCATAATAGAACGTAATGAGAAGATACGAAAATTACTTTAATAAAAGTTCCAATGATAACACCTTTATCGGGAAAATCTTATTTGCATGTGGTTCGTAAAGAGATATTTCTTATTCCGAGCACTTTACACCGAAGCCCCGCCTACTAAGAGGCAATTCGATCTCACAAAAGAGGAGGAATTGCTTTCACCTTCGAAATGAAACAGTCGCTTTGTCGATTTTGCGGGGTTTCTTGTAACGATACCTTTATTGAAAACGTACTGTATGTGTTTCGTGATCTTTTCCGCGAGAGATGCGTACGTGTTTAGGTCGTGGCATTTATTATACGTATACAAGGTGGAATTTAATTCATTCTTTTTCTTTAATGTATGTATACAGTCCATGCTTAGAACGCTCCTATATAACTAATTTAAAAAAGCACTTTTGAAATAAAACATAAATCTAGGTATTATCAAATTTAAATTATAAAGAAAAGCCTTGCGACATTGAACAAACCAGGTGTTTTATTGCCTGCGTAACATTTACAAACCACTCAGCTGGTGCCCGCGCTGTGTGTACCGTTAAATAGACATTTTGGCTGTCATGCAGTTATTTTAGGAGGCACTTAATGCTAAAACAAAAGTCCTTGTACAAACATTCTATAGCATGGTCTGAGTACATACATTTAAGGAAAATAGTGAATTAAATTCCACCTTGTATAGTTTTGTGCGTTATACGATGGCTAAATTTTCAGTAAGGTTAAAATTTAACTCTCCGTACCCTGGAAAAGTTTCTTCAAACTCTTATATTAGCCGTGCACATTTTCACAGTATTGTGTGTGATCACATAAGCAGTTTGTAACACATTCTGTAGCAAAAAGTTAACTTTATAATTATCCAAAGTCAGAACAAAACTTTTCCTTATGTTAAATAATAGGTTGTGGGTCTAAACATTTCCTCGGAGCGTTTATTGGCTTGTTTAACTTTGTCTTTTAATGTCTTGAGGTGTCGTATTTTAAAATCGTTGTAATTGACTTCCCTCGAGAGAAAGTTAAGCACGGTTAACTAAGTAACTCCGGGAGCCCACTTTATTGCGCGCAGATAAACTTAGCCCGATTTATTCTTTGATTTTTAAGCTCTAAAGGGATTCATGCTCGGGCGTTAAAAGAATAATGTAGGTATGGTATCACGGCCAGATTACTCCTTATTATACACGAGGAATGGCGGATGGGTCCATTATACCGTCGATGCGTATCGTCCAAGCAAATGGGTACCGAGATTTTAAATTAGATCTGGCCATCTGGAAATTTAAAACCTTAATCGTGGGGCATTACCGTGAGTAACGGCGTCCATAGGTCGAGACCATCACAATCGCTTATTGTTACGCCACGGCCGTGTAAAAAAGATTAGCACATTCGCCGTTAACGATCCCGAAAACAGGGCCACATCAGACAGCATCGGCCCGGGCGAAATAAAACGAAATAGCAATAAAAGTAAATCGACGACCCGGCCGGGCGCCGCCGCCGGGCCACTCTACGTGCCGGATTAAATCAAACGTTATTCGTCTTAGCAAATTACGGTTCATGTTTTTGTACATTCCCAGGACTCGATGCGCGGAAATGTAAGCCGGGTGCCGCGTGGAAAGTAATTTAAATGCAATTTGGGGAATTCCGTCAAACGAATTTCAGCTACTTTCCTCCCAGTATTCAATTCACCTAAAATTTAAGGTTATGTTAGAAGAACTTTTAAGAACGTTTTGACGTAATTACTTATTTTCATAACAATTTATTAAAAATGTTTGTGTTGAAGTCTTCTCAGAGACACTCCATAGATAAAGACAAATCATCTAATGAGGTAATTTTTTGAACTTAAACCGTAAATTAAACAGGGCCGACCTGGTTGTTGCTAGGACTTCGCCATATACCAGAAAGTATGCATTCTTAATAAGTATAAAGTCGAGTCATCCGTTGTACGAAAAAACGCCACCGTTCCACGGTTAATATGCCACATGTGCTAAGTTTAATAACTCAATTAAATTAATTTATAAACCAAAATGTTACTGGTACTTACAATATTAAGTTATCAGCCGAATATGAGTAACTTTTTAAAACGCCATACTAATCTAAAAATTTTTTTAACACGGCAAATTGCCTTTATTTTCTAAATACGACAATGATTTAATAACTAATACTAAAAACTACCTACTACAAAAAAAGAAACATTTCGACTATATATATATATATACTTATTATATATAAACTATAATTTTTAAATAGTTTTAGCGGAGTTACAATGTTCTTGGATGAACATTTGCAAAAAACATGCCATGGGCATTAGATTTATTTTTAATTGTTTTGGGGACGTATTTTTTGTGGTATAAGTTTATTATTAAATTTAATAATTTCTATACTTACTTTTTCACCAATATAGTAATAGTCAAACTTTGTCTGTTCTTATTGATCGGAGCGTTTGTATAAGAAGTTAAATGTATAAAAGCTTTTTAAGCAATATAAAAAAGAACATGTGGCCTTCATAGGGGACAATTTAATCAAATTTTGGATAATGTCATGTCATGAACTGAACTCAATTATGACGGTCGAGTTTAAAAAGTTCCGAACTTGTATGAAGGCAAAACTGTCAACCCGATTTTAGGAACAGACCATACTGTCGGCCTCTAACTTTGTTAGCATAGAATCGTTAAGCTTTCGGTCGTGTAAAACGGCGGAAAATTTTAAAATATAAAAGTTTGCATTGCCATCACTGTGTTAGTCACAGTGTAGTATCGACGGACAAGTTTCCGAGCATACCGCGCATCTATTGAAAGACTTAGCAACACAAATGAACCATGGTACGTGCGCGGTACTCGTACCTAACTTTCGTCAGCTAAGGTTTATACGTAGCTTGTAAGCCCCGAACAATATTAAAGCCGCGATAAACTTAAAAACAAGTTTAATCCGGCTTGCCGCGTGGACTCTACCTTCATCCCGGAAATCTGCCTGCAATGCCGTTGAATTAGTTTACTTTAACGGCTGCGCTATAATCATTCATTATCTTAAGTTTTCGAGTTGAGTTTTAAGAAATACGTGGAACGTAGAACTGCTTTTAGCTAACCCAAGATATATTTTACGTAATACATTTTATAATCATGGGTTTTTTAAAACTAGATTGATAAAATATATAAACTTATAAAAATAGCTTACGTTTGCGATAACTTGATTGTCAGGATGCGGATAATGCATTCGTGCGCATAATGATTTTTTTGTTAATAATTACCATTAATGAACACCATTGTCGGTGCTAAAAACTTGTAACCATCATGATGCTTCGCATCGAATTCCGTGACGAAACTCTGTTTTCATAGATGGCTGAAAAAGGACAAAGCTACCAAATACTTTTTTGGCAATTCCACTTCTTATTGAAGAGTGTAGTGGGGAAGTCGGAAATCACTATAAATGTCTGCTCTTTCTTCAAATCTTTTTCTTAATGTTGCCTGTTTATCTGTATGTACTTTGTAATTATCATTTAATAATAGTGGTCTGTGACACTTATGATTTTTTAATCCATTTTATATTAAATTGTAATCTTAGACAAAACTTGAAATACTCAAGGCTCGTATTAAAATATGACCAACTGCCGATGAAGAAAATGAAATTAACGGATACTGAAGATTTCATTTAATTCACGTTATATAGTTCCTGGTTCAACATTAATTTCAACAACAGCAACAAGCACCCGTTAAACTATTTCTTCAATCAGCATTTCGTATTCTTAGAAGGAGCGAAGTTCGTTGACGACCACCCGAAACTCCAGTGGAGTGTTGTCGAAAGTTTTCGGCCAAGCGGTTGTTTTTGAGGGCTGCAACATCGTCTGCGTGAGGTCACAGGTGATTCTCTCACTGAAGTGTTCACAAGAAGTTTGTCCGTAAGTATGAGCCGAATCGCAAAGTTTATCTTGGTCCCGTACTCCATTGAGAAGTTGCATGGTGATGCTTGCGCGGAGACAATGAGTTTGCTTTGAGACTTAGTTGTGCGTTTAGTATTACGCTTAAACTTTTTAATGTTTATCACTGACTTAATGTAGCACTATAGTTGTAATCACGCCGTCTGCTGACGTGGTGTTTGATTTGCGTATTAGTCAGTGCAGTGATGAGTGGCTCAGCGGTAGCACGTGCTACATTCAATCCTATATACACACCATTGTTCGTATCCTGCTCGTCCCCGCACTAATGTGTTTAATTAATATTAAACATGTAAATAAAGGTTTGTAAAAGCATATATTTAAAATGGTGTAAATTCATATAATTAGTAATAGCAACATTTTCATGTTTTTTGTTTTACCACTTTTATAAAGTGGCAACTTTTTTTCTCTCTTCCGATTTTGTTTTTTCTGTAAAGGTGTGCCAAATTAAAATAAACATTTTATAAAGTTTAATCAGCGCATTTTTTATTATACAAATGACTTTCCAATAATATGCGTAATTCGTATTCGCTTGTATAACGATGAAGAAAAATATTGTGTGAAAACCAGTTTCATCAACCAACCCGCACTTGGCCAGCTTCATTATGGCGTATATGTAATCTTTTCCTTCTAGAAAAGACAATGTCTCAGCAGTAGATATATGATGCATTGATGATGCATCCTATGCTTTACAAATTTTTATGTTGTACAGTACAAAGTAGATGTGTTATAGTTTCAAACGATTATTTTAAAAATATATCTTAATTGTTTATATTTTCAAGATTCTCAAAAAAATGTGTAGAGCATATCGCCAAAGGATAAAACACTAAAACATTTTCAACAGTAATTGCGTAGCTAATTCATATACAAATAAATAAATATATATTACTACATACTTACTTTATTAATTAAGCTATAGTAGGTTATTTTAATTAAGGCTCGCAAAGAAACTTTGATGGTTTCTACAATAAGCTTCAAACGTTCTCTTATTACTCCCAATTAAAAGTTTTCACGAGTAGGTAATAGGGGATCATCATAAGTTGTAAAATTTATATAAGTAAAGCGCTTTCTTGTATATAAACTAAATAAAACTTTAAAAAATGTATATACTTCATACGTCAACGTTTATACAACTCACCAAATTTTTTAGAGAATGCATTCAGTAAATCATTTTACTTATAAAATTACTCATAAATCTCTTCTAATTGAAACACTAAAATAACAAAATAAAAAAGAAAAGAAATAGCCCGGGAATCTTTTATGCATCGTGGCACCTTCATAACCGACCAGATTTTAATGAAAAAAGTTCTCAACAAAGACATTTTAAATGCAAAATAAAGCTTGACCTACCTATAAAAGAGAAAAGGTGGAAAGGGTAATCTTCGTGCTAAATAGAGTTAATTGTTTTAGGGATTGTATTTTAAAGGATTCTACCACGCTAATTGCATTTTGCAGGCGATTTTTACAGTTGGATGTGGAAATTGTGGGGAAAGCTTGTAGTAGGTAAGCTGACTTGCATAATTACATCGTTTTCACTCTCATTTATAGCCTAATAGGAAAACATTGCGATGTCAGAATATAAATTATTATTTTGTTTTATATTGGTGCAATAATATAATTTCATTTTGTCATCATTCATTCTTCATTTTTACTCCTTTGGAAGAATGTTTAAATTAGGTTGCATTCATTTCGGTATTGTTTTAATAACAACAGACTCGAGAAGCTTTGTTCAAATAAAATTTATATTGTAATTTTTTTGCAAAATCTGCGATATATTGTTGTTCCAAGCATGACGTAAAACATCTTAATTGAAAAGCCAGCGTTTGTAAATGCCACCCAAATTCCATATTCCAAATTAAAGGTCTGCGTTAAATTCAACAGTTCAATAGGTTTTAAAGGGATTGTGTGTAAAGCGCACGGTTCTGTGAATTTTCGATTGCATTATGGCGTCGCGGACGGCAGTCGCTAGACATTACTGAAGCCATTACCTTATCTAAAGTCCCTCTCGGATTTATTTAGTTTTCCCTCGCCGCGTGTTATCGAAAACCGCTCGATAAAGTTGTCAACAGGAATGGATCTGGAGCCAATTTGAGAGGAGAACGCTCCGCAAAAAGGGAAACGACTTTTTTGATTCTACGTGCCTGATTAAGTTACCGCAGATGTGATTTTAGATTTCTTTATTTTTATTGCTTAAAGTGCCGCTCGAAATAGGGTTTCATTAAGTGGGTGAGGCTTAGTTGAGTTGAGTTAGGCCGCGGAATAAGATACGAAGCCTGGGAGAGAGGCATAAAAATACCGATTAAAGTAAGCTTAAGATATTTAATTCCCTTTGTTATTGTTTTGCCTTGGTTATTGTTTTGCCATTTCAATGATTTTTGGGAGTCATCACAAAGAAAGAAGGCAATAATTTTTTTAGACTAACAAATATACACGTGTGTTTCGTAAAACCGGCAATATTTTTCTTTTCTTAAGTCTCAACAAATATGCAAACTCGTACTTGGTTTAACATCTTTAATAAACTGTAGTTCTTCACTACCCTGCAATAGAGGAGGTCTCCTGTTGAAGTACATATTATATATGAACTATATAACATATTAAGGACGTTAGGTGAAGATGAAACTAGAGTCTACAGCTATTGTTATGTGTTATTTTAAATATCTATTAGTAATGCACACAAAAATCATCGCTTCTTATTAAATATAATACTGGCTTTTTAATATCTTTAGCTAATTAAAAATTGTTATGTAATGGAATAATTTTAAAAAGGATGCAATCATTTTTATTTAAAAAAAAGTGAATTATCTACGTTTCGCCATAGCAATCGTCACCAAGATCAAAAGCCAGTTTTCAAGTGTATAAAAGCCTTACGACACAATGTGAGTAAGGGCAGGAATTCCAAGGTATACACGTAGAGACCTTTATAAAATATTTAAAAGAAAAGTCGCAGTTCACGAAACTTCAAAGCTCGTTTGCAGTAAAGCCGTCAATTGAAGAGACATTAGTTCACGCTGAGGGAACATTAGTCAACATGCAGGAATTTACGCAAAAAACCTTCCGGTTTACGTTACGTAAAGTGCCCGTACACAAATCCCTTTGGGTGTAAAAAACGAAGGTTTGAAAAGCCAAACTTACCGAAACGACAGTGAAAGGCAGTGATTGAGCTCACACACGCTTTCTTTTCCTGATGAGCCTTTTGGTGATTGGGGTGTAGGCTAGCTATGGAAAAAAATGTTTGTTGGCTGTAAATGTATAAATATAACCCTGACAGCCTCTATGGTGTGGTAGTTGAGCAGGTCGGCTCATAACCCGGAGGCAGTGCGTTCGATTCCCGCGACAGGACAAGTATTTGCGCACAGAAAAAAAGTGCAATTTCTTGTTCTGAGTCTGGGTACTGTGGGACCATAGTCCTCGTAGTTCCTGGGTCCCTAGATACAAGGAATCCTAGTTAGGGTCCAGGATGTCTAACTACCACTTAGGTTCAGTAATTTTTGAAACGTTCGCGACGTGAGTTCTTACAATAAAAGCTATTCATGTGTACATATTGAGGATATTAAACGAAAAATATCATTTTTTACTTTATTTTAATTATTGTCTCACTGAATCCGGTTTTAGGTTGTGTATAAAATAAAGATAAATTACTAGCACGATATCATTAGGCCCGTTACAGCTAGTTTCAGTTTGATTAATCTAACCGTTTCATTTAAATCAGTAGATAAGTCAATTCCTTTAGATATTATTAATTAGCATTATGTCTAATCACCGTTTCGTCAAACCACCAACCATCCTTGTAAATATTTGAACTTTGGTACTGTTGTACCGTCAATATGTCGTAGAAACGTTTTTAAGCTGTTACGAAGAGATATCGGTGGTGTGCAATGTACCACCGGCATTTTTCAACCGGTTACCGGATATCTCTTTCACTAATAAATAACAACGGACGCTCCGAAGAGAAACACTCGTGAGCACTGTTTTCGATAAAGTGGCGATTTAACGTCTTAATTAGGTGGCATACTAAGAATTTAATGCTTTAAGGAGTTTATAGTGTTGCAGTTTTAATGAAAATAACGTTTGGTCTATCGTAGAAGATTAAAACATTCGAATATTTTATCGAAAGTGTGCCCTCGCTTTTTTATGCAACCATTCCCTGCCGTGTATGTAAATTACAGCGAAAAGATAAGGTACTAGCTGTAAATGCACATAGTTTGCGATGCGAAACAAAGAGATAGTGCGCGGTAAGGCAAATGGTAGAGTGAGAAGCTGGCCAGTTTTTGATTAAGGAAAAATATCCTTATTCGAAGGAGGTGACAAAAGTTGTTAATAGAACTAAAATGAATAGAGTATATATTTTATTTATTTTAGTTCTATTAATAGTACAGATTTTTCTGAACAGAGTCCTTTGACTTGGAAGGTACGTCTTTTTATGTTAAGGAATTACGTGACAAGCTAACCGTTCGCGTGATGTTAAGCGATACGGCTGGCCATATCAGTTGCAGTGTCACTCGGAACTCTAAAATAGAAAGTTTCGCATGACACTGCACTGCGCATGTCATCCTGAGATATCAGCACAATCTAGTAATAAGATTACTAGACTGCGAGATCTTGTCATAAAGTGCTTACGCACTACTGCTTGGCGGCAGAATAACTGGCAAAGCGGTGGTAACTAGACGAACTTTGCAGAAAAGTCCTACCACCTAGTAGTAGTACCTTGTAGAATACGTCTTCATCCATCCGCTGAAGTAATCGGCACTTAGGATTATAGACTGAATTATATTATGGTTGAATTTTACAATTAGCTTACGCAAATCGGAAAGTTTATCTGGCTACATATTTACTTCGAGATAACACGACTATTTGATGCAGGTATTTGATGCTGAGTGTGTACTTGCTAACAGTCTATTTAAAGCTAACTATGCTTATCCTTTTCAAACAATGCCTGGTTATACATTGCTAATTTCCCACACATGAAGCAAATGTACGGTTGATACACACAGGATTCTTTAAAGTCTTAGCACAGAATATAAGACATGTTTGAGTTTGACTTAAAAAATTATGATAAACTAAATTAATTTCTGTAAAATTGGAGTCATAACTTGTCAATAAAGCTAAAATAAGGAAGCGGTTTACATCGGTAAGATCCAAAAGTATTCATAAATATAAGATAAGCGCGGACGAATCCAAGGAGAAAGAGAAAGTATTGAATAAATAAAGAAATCGACACGTTTTCGCGAACTCTCAATTTGTATAAGAAAATTTTATTCATATTCGAGCGAGGGGACCGCTTCAAAGTATGCGACATATGGACAAACGCTGAGCAGACATAAGCGTTTTTATTCCTTCCTGTTTCTTTTTTCCTGTAATCGGAAATACAAATATCCATAGCTGTGCCTCATAGCTGTACCCACATGAGGGGTATAAGATAACTTGGGGCAATACATCAGTTGGTAACTGGGTACAGATATAAGTCCAAATGTGTGTGGAAAGATTAAAAACTTTTCATGGCGTCCTTCGCAGCTCTTCTGTCATAAAGCAAGTTAAAGCTGGAGTTGAAAAGCGGATTAAGCCCCTCAAGTTTGTTACGAGGTAAAGTAATATTCTTGTAAACAAAAAGAAAATCCTAAATGTGCAGTCCTGCATATTAAGTGTTCTCCGGAAACCTCTGGTCCTCTGGATAACTTTCTTTCGATCTTTCTTTATGGTAGTGTACTTGGTAAAAATTACAAATAAATGAACTATTCATTTTAAAAGAATACAAGGGATGGAAACATGATTTCAAAGTTTATTTTATTTTTATCATTGAATGAAGTAGGAGATTTGGTTTTCCAAAAATGGAGCCCACTGGAATCCCATCTAAAAAGATCAATCTAATGCAATGAGTGAAACTGCACACGATAACTAGTATTAACATAAAGTTTGAAAGCAACAAAGTGCTTTATGCAGCTCCAACAATACATACTCCTTGTACAGCAATACCATCACCATGCAATGCAGCAAAGTACTGGTAGTCTCCATACTAGAAAATCGAAGAAGAACAATGAAACTATTCACAACATTGTTCCAAAGTAAGCCTTTTTATCCAAGGGATTCTCTCGGAGGGTACGGGAATCCGTGCCCTGTTCTTATAATTTCCTTGAATGGTGAACATTTGATTTAAGTACCGTCCCAGGGCTAACAACGACTCTCCGGGGACCGCCCCGACTATTTCCTTTTGTTTTTGTGCCGTTTTTTAACAACTTTTTCTCTCAAAAGGATTCGCTAAGAGGTCGGCACGAGCGCGGCTGTTTAAAGCAAATCTCGTGATTAGAGTCAAGCGATTGACGTTCCCGCGGGATTGCGTCGCAAGATTAATGGTAACCATCGAACGGTAATTACGGAAATGAAACGTGTAACTTATGCAAATGGAATCCGACGCTTCGAGCCAAATAGTTGGATAGATCAACTTACTCGGTCGGAAGGCTTTGAAAACGATTGCGAAATGAAGTTTCCGTTTGAGGTTTAAATTAGCTTGTTGTTACTAAGAATACATTGTTATTACTAGGTGGTAGGACTTTTCCACAAAGTTCGTCTAGGTAGGTACCACCACTTTGCCAGTTATTCTGCCGCCAATCAGCCAATCGCCAATCAGTAGTGTGCAAGCACTATTGTGTTCCGGTTTGAAGGGCACTGTAGCTAGTAAAATTACTGGGCAATTTAGGCTTTATGATCTGATCTCACAGTCGAGTAATGTTATCACCAGACTGTGCTGATGTCTCAGGATGATGTGCGCAGTGCAGTGTCACGTGAAACTTTATATTTTGAAGTTCCGAGTGACCAGTGACACAGTTCTGTTATGAGCGGTCAGGCTGGTTAACATCAGGTGAACGACGAGACTAAAGATGTGACGACATCTTTAACATAAAAAAAGACATTGTTATTGATTATGTAGTTTATATTTTATAAAAAACCACATATTGCTGGCTATTTTGTTAACAAATCCATAAATGTAAGTATACGTAAGTATACATCTTTTATTATTAAAATTTACTGGTTATTATGTAACCAGTAAATTTTAAAAATAAAACATCTTTTATTTTTTGTAGGCTCAGAAAGCTTTTAAAATTTCAACGTTTTTGTTTCAAGATCAGCACCTTTTAAAAATTACCACGCTAATTATATGCTGAATTAAGAATCCGAAAATCCCCACCAAAGACCCCAAAGGTGGGCATTTTTGGAGATTTCTACCAGAAACACAACGACCATGCTGTAAGGTAATTATAATATGATGATAAAATCCATAAATAATCAGGATCACAGAAGTGAAGCAAACATTACACGTTAGAACTAGTACCCATTTACATCTTTTTTTCAATTAAAACCACGGCTTCATATTTTGATAAGTAGCAGAATGTATGAACGTAAGACAACAATTTGACTGTCTGTGGTTCAGGAAGAAACTTTACTTTTCTCTTGTAGTGAACCGCACACTCAGCACGAACTAGTGCTTGCAATAATTAACCGCTGTGCATACAAAGCGAACAAGTCAGCTGTGAGCCTTTGTGCTTAGGGCTAGCTTCAGCGCACTCATGCTACAATAATGTCTACGTGTTTTGATGAACAGCAGAATATCAACTAAATGAACTTTTAACAATACTTCACAAGCTGACTTCAACTAAGTTTATTTCATTGTATGTGATGTGATGAGTTCAGAATTTATTGTCATCAAGTCGATGCCTCAGACAAAAATATTTAATAGCAAATAAATTAGTAGAAACATGAAAAAAAAAAAGAAATTTTAGGCTGCAATTTGCCGTTTTTTAAATGATATAAGTTATTGTAATTTTTAAAATATTTTTTTCTATTAATCAAAGTAATCAACCCTGCAATCGATGTATCTTTGTCAATGCAGTGGCACTTTATTGATGGCCTTCTTGATGAAATCAGCTGGACCGGATGCAATAAATTCTTCAAAGACATTTTGTAGTGCTTTTTGGTTTTGTACTGTCACTCAAATACAGAATTGAACTTAATAAAATCCAATGATTATTTATTGCATCTTAGGCGGAACAGAGTTATAAATTTATTTTTTTAGCTTTTTTTTAAAATATGGATAGCTTATAAAGTGGATTAACATATAGGCTACTTTTTATCCGCGGGTGAAACTGCGGGGCGCAGCTAGTACAATATATAATTATAATAAATAATTTGATTCAAGATATCCTGAAAATATCTTATAGACTATCCATTATGAAAAAGTTTATTAATAAAAATTATTCTTAAACCTTACTTTCAACGCGAGAGCTGTAATCTTTTTTATTATTTAAAAAATCCCTAGTATAGTATACATCATCTATTTGTTATATAAAGTACCTAAAATGTGTACAGGTAGTGCCAAAAGAGGACATAATTAAAAAATTTTTACACTTTAAAATACGATTTGGACAGAAATCTTACCGCTTTCTCGGATATTATATCTACGGGAAACTGAATAAAATACTTGGTATCCGGAATGACACTAAGCAAGTTTGCAAACGTAAAATAATCAATTACCTATCTGGATTGAGTCACAAAGCCACTGAAGAGATATTACGTGTTATCTATTAGTATATAATATATGTTGAATGCGTAAACAGTCAATAGCTCCACAAACAAAATAGGACCTAAACAGCTTAAATTAAAATGATTAAGAAGCAATTCTATGTACTAGACACCATTACACAATTAACTACCTACTCATTTTGCTACAGACAATACCAGCAATCCTACATACACATACACGCACATGTACACTATATATCACGCACTCTCAAAATTTTTAACAGACAAAAATAAATATATATATGCAAAACATTCACACAGCTGACGATTATTCCTCTGTTGTCGGTCAGAACCTACGTTTAAAACGCACAAATTCAAATTTATATACACATAATACCATCCAAATACACTCATACCTCATATCACTCATACATGCAACTCATGCATACAAATAAATTTTTCAGTAATAGTAATGGGTAAAGAAACTATTGTTGCTATAATTGTTGAAAATAATTTGTTATTCTTTCATTATTATTGTATTGTTAGTGCCTGGTAATTGTATTGTGTTAGTTATTTAATATGCTTGATAGTTTATGATAAGTTTATTGTTATGTTTCATTGGAGGAGTACTGTTCAGCACAACACAGGGAATCCTACTGTGCTGAACAGCGAAATTGTGAGAATGAGCTTAAATCATTTATATACTTATTTCGTTGATTGTAAACTGAATTTATTATTTTTGCACAAATAAATAAATATTCTATTCTATTCTAATTACTGATGTCCATGCCACCATGCAGTTAATCGCATGTGATCAGTTTTGGTATACGGGAGCCTAAATGTTTACAAACATAATGCTTTTATTGAATGCAAATAAACACCTTTTATTAGATCACTGTAGCTATTATACAATCCATTGCTATTTTACATTAATTTACCTAATTGCTTTGAAATTATATTTGTTATTATATTCACAGGGTTTTACTATCGGTTATTATAAACTGTAAGTACATAGAACGACAATGTGGTAAATGTGGGGCTATTATTATTTTATTATTGCTTACCAGGAAAACAAGCATTTAGTAATAGACAAACGTAACATTATAGTTCGTTATGTTACTTTGCGTAAATCGACGATAAAAAAATACCTTTCATGAAAAAGCTAAAAGCTTTTTAACGGACTACATAGCTATATATTCAGTTCATTTGCTTTGTACATCACCATTTCTCTTTTAAACGTTCCGTTTTAATAAAAGTTTTTGTTTATATGCTATATTTATATATTAAATGCTTTGTTCTGTATGACTGACTGATAGAAAATGCATAGTTAAATCACTATACTCAGAGATTTGAAATTTATAGATTTTGTTTCTCTTATACCGTAGGGTTGTCAAAGTTACCGAAGGGTGTTTGAAAATTCAACTCTTGTGGGTGTCATATTATAAAATAATAATAATAACAACTAACGATCACATACATAGATCCTGGAACCTAACTAGGGTTCCCTGTATCTAGGGACCCAGGAACTATGAGGACCATAATCTCACAACACCCAGACTCAGAACAAGAACTTGCACTTTTTTTGTTCACCAATACTGGTCTAGCCGCGGGAATCGAACACGCCGCCTCCGGGTTCTGAACCGACCTGCTCAACCACCATACCACAGAGGCTATCAAGTATGTATCAAAATATAGTGTCAAAGATCGTATTAAGAAACGCGGGTGAAACCGCATGCTACCTTTAGTTTATTTTATATATCTAATTTTTCGAGACATCTTTAAAACCATTAAGCACTAAAGTTTTGACAGAGATTGAAGAGCTATAGATTTAGAAGCGACTGAGAGCCGGGAACAAACCTAGTTGTATAATAAAAGAAGTTTCGTTGTATTGGTAAAAACGCGGGCGATGGCCGAATTCACACCGATACCGTAAGCTTTCCGTCCTGCTCTATACTCTATACATATGTAAGCTCCACTTATGGGCGTAGGATTCAGTGCTTAGTCGCTAAGCGGTGCGCGAGATGGATAAAAAATGGGCACAGCCGAAATGGCTATACTATTCGGCAGATGTCCAAAGGGGAACGTATGGGAATAAAATATATCAACATTCACTTGAATATTAAAGTTGAGTCACACAAGTTGAGGCACAGCTCTGTCTGAATTGTACAAGTTAAATATACACATGTTTTGAAACATTTCTTTTCACTGAATATATGTGTTTATTATATTTTAAAATCATTATGCTATTCATTCAATTAATCAATATAGCGCGTTGTGCGTGAAAAGTGATGTAACCCTTTATACAGCTAATTAAATAAACTATAAGCTTTAACATAAAATCTTTTAAAGAATATGGATTTGTGGGAGTAAGTACCAAATCTTCGTTAGGAGGTCTATAAATTCACCCACTATTTTGTGTTAGCTCTCGGAAGTTCCAACTAAAAGTAGTTTATGGGATTTCATTCATAGTTTCTTATTACTAAAAATTTAATAAAATCTCAAACTTCACTCTCTCTATAGACTAGTATCTGGGATATTAGTTAGCTTTGAGTACGTTATTTACTTAAATTATTATCTTTCTAATCAATAAAATCATTGTGCTTAAAAAAACCTTTTTTATGTCTTCTAACTTTAAATCAAAACCGACAACCGATTAATCTTACCCAAATGTCTTAAGTTATTTTTCTACGGTAAAAGAACATTTTTGCCTTTTATTTTTTGTATAGCGTGTCATACTGAGCTGTTGTATTCCCGAGTATTGGGTACCTCTAGCACTCGGGAATACAAACGTGACACCCGATCGATCTTATCCACTTAAAAAGGAAAGGCTTATCTTAAGGTTCACTTCTACCTAACCTTTAATGCCATATGTTTCCAAACCCAACTATTCTTTTTATCGTGCCATAAAATGGTTACAAAGGTAACAGCGCATTTTTTATGTCATCGCTTGGAAAATGGAATGTGTTATTATTAATGAATTGAAATAACAAATTGAAAAATATTTGTATGCCCTTTGGCAGCACTTCCACACTTACACACACACGCACACTGATTGATACGAATAAAAAATACGTCAAATAATTGTAATTAAAAATAAACCTAAACTAAGAAAAACTCTGTAATACATGTGATCCATTCTCTCCGCTGGACATAATGATACGAAGAACATCGTGAACTTGTGAATCAAATTATGAATTTAGACTCTAAGATTTATCGATAAAGTCGTAATAGAACATTTATCTATTATTCACATCCTGTTTTTTAATATAGGTTAAAAAGTAATATCGAAATAGCAATATGGTTTCCAATCTATGCAAGTAATTAGACGTAGTAGGAATCGTAGCGTTCGGCTACGGTTCATGCAAGTGCTACGCTTGCGTACGTGCTACGTATGAAACTTGCTACGTGTTACGTTCCGGCTACGAGTTACGCGATTGATGAGTATCCTCATCTAGCATTCTGATTATGTTTTATTTTTGCTGATATTAGATAAACTAAATATAAGTATTACTGGTTTCGTATTCCAAAACCTGCATGCAAAGGCAAGTATTCTCGTTGTTGTTGAAATAATTTGTCATTGTAATATTTATTTTATTTTATTAAAACTCATATGATAAGGCATAAATAACCTTTGCTTAAAAACTATAATAGAATAGTTAGTTTGATAACTTCAAAGGATACTTATGCGAAATATTTGATTACCCTGAAAACCAGTTACATTCATTTAAAATAAATATGAAAAGAAAACATTGAAAATATTATTTTCATTATTTCAAAACCAAGGCTTTTTGAACGTATTAAACTGAGCTAAAGGTACACATACACACGACTAGGTAGCATGAAATAATAATACTTTTGACCATACAATTTTTTATGTTAAGGTATGATGTGACGAGCTAACCGTACGTCTGATGTTAAGCGACACGACTGCCCATATCAGTAGCAGTCTCACTCGGAACTCTAAATTATAAAAACTCGCGTGACACTGCACTGCGCACGTTATCCTGAGTCATCAGCACAATCTAGTAATAAGATTACTAGACTATGATACCAGGTCATGAAGTCTAATTTGCCCAGTAATTTCAGTGGCTACAGTGCCCTTCTAACCGGAACACAGCAGTGCTAGCGCATTACTGCTTGGCGGCAGAATAACTGGCAAAGCGGTGGTACCTACCTAGACGAACTTTGCAGAAAATTCCTATCACCTAGTAAATAGTAATGTGTAAATAATAATAATAATAATAATAATAACGCCCAACGATCACATACATAGATCCTGGACCCTAACTAGGATTCCCTGTGTCTAGGGACCCAGGAACTACGAGGACCATGGTCCCACAACACCCAGACTCAGAACAAGTATTTGCACTTTTTTTTTCTGTGCATAAATACTTGTCCTGCCGCGGGAATCGAACCCGCTACCTCCGGGTTATGAGCCGACCTGCTCAACCACCACACCACAGAGGCTGTCAATAGCACTTTGCTGGTAATAATCATGCTATTGTGATTATGGTAAGTACTAAATTGCAAGCAGCACGGGCAGCATGAGCTCTACAAATCAAATTTAAATTATGCATAGAAAAAAAATACTTGTTCTGAGTCTGGGTGTTGTGGGACCATGGTCCTCGTAGTTCCTGGGTCCCTAGATTCAGAAAATCCTAGTTAGGGTCCGGGATCTATGTATGTGATCGCCCAACGAGGCGTGTTGTTATAATTATTATTGTTATTATTATTATTGAGTACCGTTTTTAAGTATTTATATAATTTGTATTGGTATAGGTATTCCTAATGTAAACATTATTGTATGTATATATTGTACACAGTTTGCGCCTTGATAAAATAAAACAAAAACCTTTCAGTTCTGCCGATAGAACAAGTAGGAAAAATAATTGTCGTTTGTTTTATTTGTGGGACAGCATGGGTACATCTCATGCTGCATACCCGATGTAGGTACTAATGGTGTACCATTACAACAAGGGGTAAAAAGAACTTCTCGTCTTACTACTGAGCCTATTGGTAGTATCTAAAACGTATCAAAAATTATTGCTCGTGTTGCTATACTGGTAGTAAATAACAGACAACACATTTTAGGTACTAAATATGCCTTTACATTTTGCAAGCCTTCATAAGTTATACAAACACAAGAAACGGCTCATTACGATTGCTGCAGTACACAAGAGGCACTCAGCTGTTGGTACTCGCAGCGCTAATTTCACAAAGATCCTTAGCAAGTGGCGGAATTGGCACGCATCCTGTATTCTGTACACCACTTTTAACTAAAAAGCTATTTAAATGCACAAGACGTAAGGTTTGTATTGGCATCTCGTTGCCCTCAATTTAGGAAAATAAATATACATAAGTCGTTAAAATAAAAAGATACTTTTCTTAAGTATGTTTATTTATGTACTGTTATTTTTATAGGTACAATGTATTGTTATAAATTCATTAATATCGTACTTCAAATAGAAGAACAGTATAAACAGCGCGATTAGAAGTCTGTGAGACAGCCTTCTGTGGTGTGGTAGTTGAGCAGGTCGGTTAATATCCCGGAGGCGGCGGTTCGATTCCCACGGCAAGACAAGTATTTGCGCATAGAAAAAAAAGCGCAAATACTTGTTCTGAGTCTGGATGTTGTGAGACCATAGTCCTTGTAGTTCCTAAGTAGGGACATAGGAAATCCTATATAGATATAAGAGAGCGAGATAAGTGTTATAATATATAAATAATAATTTGCAACGATATACTTTTAGATTGGTTCTATAGAAATTTCACCAATATTGATTTTGCAGTTTAGTTTTTAAATCATAACTGAAAAATATATATCATCAAAGTACTCCTCAGTATGAAATTAAGATATTTGAAGTCAATTTCATCCCGTTTTTTTGAAATGATATTATGAACACATCATTATAGAATATTTTTATCAGTTACTATAGACATTCAAAGAAAGCAACTTAGATATTGAGTAATAATGAGTCCACCAAATCATTTTATCTAAATGTACCGTGTCATGGTGGAAAACATAATTGATAGCCTCTATTAGTCTAATAGGCACCACCTTACGCTTGTACTAAAGCCAGGCAATAATTTAACGATGGACATTTTACGAACATCCTCCAGCGCAAGTATGAAATGAATGCTCTAGTTCTATCATAAATCACACGTTTTAATGGTTATTTATTCTGAGTGTTCGATTCGAGCGATGGCAATCAGTTGGGATACTATTTTTATGGGCTGTACCGGATGCGCCATAAAGCGAAGCATAAAATCAGTAAGCCTTCGAGGGAAATATAAAAGTAAATAACACTTAGATAGGAGATTTAGGCGCGGCGCAGGCACTCGAGATGTCGCCTCTCGCTCCGATGAGCCGGTTACTGAGAAACTTGAACTAACCGTGACCTGTACTTCGTGTAATTTATAACTCGCTTTAACAACCAAAGCCAGGCGGGGTTTTGGTAGTTGAAATTTATGCTTGGAAATTATTAAATTTTTATGTTCGTAAAATAATCATAATTAGAAGTACTCCGTGGTTTCACCCAAAATTTTTCCGTTTTCCGTTGGAAACTCTAAATTATCCAGGATTAAAAGGACGTTTTCAAGAGGTGAGTAAACAGGTTCCTTTTAAGTGATCGTACTTATATTATAAAGGATATTAAAAAACTAACGAGTAATTATACGTTAGAGGTAAATAGGGAGGGGGGGGGGGAATATATTGATACTGAATCATGAAAATAAAATTATATTCTGTAAGTTTAGAAAGTGTATAAAGATCTCGTGCGATGCTGGAGCTGGTCAAATGGTACTAATAAGAGTACCTCTCTAATAACCATAAATAAAAAGCTCAGGTATCAATATATTTCTCTCTCGTCGGTATGACCCTGGTTACGCGTCTGTCATGATTCTGCCAACAACACTCGTGCCGTTAGTAATGGTTCGTTAATTCTAACGCTGCGAAACATTCCTATTGATCGGACTGTAAATCGTTATAATTGTTCTACGAGAATTATAGGGCTTTGTGAGAGCTTTTGTTTTTATCTCTGATACCATTGGAATACTGATCCGTGGGACCATGCTTTTGAAAGAATCAAAATCTACTGTTTTATGCGATTGACTGATAAGTCGAGCAAAATATTCGCTTGATTTACCGTGTACCTGCGTAACAGTGACAGCGACAACCTGGCATCTGCAGTTTGTGTCTTCTATTTTTAGCCATGTTACTGGACTATATTTATAATAAAATAAATAAATATTATAGAAACTGACGTCAGTAGTACTCGTTATGGACTATATTTTCTAAGATCTAATATACAAGGTGGAATTTAATTCGTTCTTTTCCTTTGATGTATGTATTCAGTCCATGCTATGGAACGCTCCCATATAACTAAATAAAAAAAGTACCAATGAAATAAAACTTAAATCTAGGTATTATCAAATTACTGGGAATTTAAATTCTAAAGAAAAGCCTTGCGGCATTGAATAAAGCAGGTGTTTTATTGCCTACAAAACATTTACAAAGCACTCCCGGTGCCCGCGCTGTGTGTACCGTTAAATAGACATTTCGGCTGTCATGCAGTTATTTTAGGAGGCACTAAATACTAAAACAAAACTTTTTTTTAATTGACTTTGTAAAAATTATCTATAGCATGGTCTGAGTACATACATTTAAGGAAAAGAGTGAATTAAATTTCAGCTTGTATATAACAGCATAATGATATCCGATTTAAGCGGTAGTACGACGTGGTCATGGCCGATAAAATCTTGCAGAAAAGTATGAATTTATGCTATATTTAGTATTTTAAAATAGAATTAAAATATTTTCAAGCAACTGAAACTTACATAAACCTTTTATATTACGCTATAAGCACTCTATATTAAAATGACGCCGTTGAAGTTTAAAGTCAATTTTCTCGAAACTATCAATTTGACAGTTAAACCTTTTTTATTCTCAAACCTTCAATTGGTTGTAGGTATTACGGCCATCGAGGTGAAGAGTAAATATCAATATTACATAACAATGAAAGTTTAGTATAGAACAACATCAAGATAGACAGTGACGTGTAAACATAGTTTATCAATAAATTAGTATTTGAGTATTTGATATTATAGATATAGCATATGTGCACTTTTAGTTTCTTTTTTGTGTGATTTGTGTTGTACGAGTTCCTATTTGTAAAAATGTAGTTATATGTGATCTCTTGAATAAATGTATTTTATTTCTTTCTTCTTTATGTAAAAATATATTATTACCCTACACATATGGGTATGTCTGGTGTATTGCCTTCAGGTCACTTTAATATTGTGTGCGCATTAAAGGCCCAAGTTTTCGAGGTCGCTGTCAAAGAGGCGTAGATAAAGTCACCACACGGATCACCTTGTACCTACCTACATCAATCAACCTGACATGACTCTAGTTGTTCGCCCAAATGGATTATAGGAAGTCGACGCCCCACAGCAGTGTAATCAGTGGGGAATCTTCAGTTACCTTGATCTATGTCGTAGACATATGGATACGAAGTAGGTAGCTTGAAGAGCTACCGACCCATATATCGTATGATCTTTAAAGGTATACATTAAAAATATAAATACCATATATGTCATTTTAAACTTTACTATAATACTTAACCATAATTTATTAATTCAATTTAATGTTTTCGTTATATTTTATTCGATATCAACCAATATTCCACTTTCTTCCACTTGCCTTTCTGTTAGTATGTGATCCACTATGGCCGAGTGAGTCTCAGATTTGCCTCGCGTCACCGCCGTGTAAACATTATTTGCCAAAGTGATGCGGTGACACGGCCAACTTTACCGAAGGATATCCTTTACACGAACTCTTTTGCTGGGATGAGCAGTAAAAGACTTTTTGTCAGTGACATTTGAGACGCGAACTGATGCTGTGGCGTTATAAAAGGAATTACAATTATTGAAAGTAAATACATTAGGAAAAGTTAGACGCTTAAATGGAATAAAGCAAACTATAAGTATTATTAAGTCTAATTCAATGTAATTAAAATAAAACCAGAAAAATGTAATCAAAAATATTTACTAACATAAATCCGATAACCAATAAATCACAATTATTGGTGAAATCGTAAAGGTTCGTAGTTATTTATGAGATCATTAATGATCCACTCCATATTCAAGATTCCTTGACTTGATGCTTGGAGGCCGATATGAAACCGAATTCCAGGTCGACCAATTATCATAATAAAGTGACGCATTTCCTTTTTAAAACGTCTTGTTATAATATAGACGCTCGTAAATTATTCAAGCTTGAGAATAATTCAACAGCAGGTAAATTGGGTCAAGGTTTGAATTGTCAGTAAGATTTGTGGAGGATGATATGAATTTGTTTTACGTCATTAATTAAAAGAGAAATAGCACCGCCAAGAGTGTGATTTGGGTAAATATTTATCGTGATAGAACTAACGCTTCATGTGGAATACTTATTATTTTCGACGTGGCGTGTCTTTTATTAATATGAAAAGTCATACAACTTGATCAAAAATAAAACATTATGACCTTTAATGATTGCGTTAGTAACCTAAAAGTGATGTGTAGAGTGTGAGTGTATAGTGTATAGTGTGTAGAGGTGCAGTGCTTCAGTGAAACGCAGGCACGTGTAGTTTACATCTACTTGTAAAAAAAGTTTGCAAACTTAACACACTTGTGCAAATTTTTGCAGTGATACGATATTACTACAATTTTTTATAGGAAACTGACAACCGCAACGCAGATAGCGTTAGAAGCAGTAATGAAACAAGTTACATAATCCTAGTCGTTATGAGAGTAAACATTAAAGCATAATCAGACTACAATTGCAATTTATTATTCAGTTTGTCCACATTAATTGCCAGGGCATTTACCTGTCCGTACTCGTGTGGCCGGACATTACTCAAACCAGTAGTTAAGGAGCATCGATATGCGATAATGCGATGAGTCCCTTGAGGTTAGTGGCCATAATGATAAGGAGAACTGATATATATAGTTATTACTGCGTACTGGTTAATACATTTCGTTCAAGTTACAAGGCGTTCTTTAGCCTGTAAAACACATCAATTAAAAGATAGTTATACCTTAGATTCTAGTGCTAAGTTGTACGTATAATGTTTATTTAAATAAAGAATTTTTGAAATTAAATGAACTATTGTTCATTGACTTAATTAATTAATAAATGCCATGAACGTCTGGAATGAAGTTATCCCAAGTTCAAGAGATGAGGTAGTAGTGAAGTTAAGTTGGTGAGTCGTGAGTTTGAATCCCGCAATGAGCCGGAGATTTCGGTGAACTGATAATGCTACGGCTAGCTTAGAAAAAAAGAGCCATTAAGTGGTATTTCGGTCGCGTTTCATTTGGCTATATGTACAAAATCACCACATTTAAAGCTAATTAAAATTCCGTAGGGTACGTCCAGCCTGACAAACGTAGAAAATATACGTAAAACCAGTTTATCATTACTTTCATTTGGAAAGTTCAGGTGGAAAATTATTTAAGTCATTAAATCGAGGTTCAACACGTCACAGTTAACTCATATTACCTGGATATGTCTCTCACCACTAAACCTGATATGCGTCTCTCAGTCATTGACACAAAACATATAATAGTCCTACGTAGTATTGACATGTTTTTTATTTCATGTAGTTCACCATAATAATAATAATATGTGTGGACATCTCACACAACGCCATCTATCCCCAAACTAAGCAAAGCTTGTACTATGGGAACCAGATAACTGATACAATACTTAAATACTTTTTGTTTGTAAATTCATACATATAATACAATATAACACCCAGACACAGAACAAACACCTATGTTCATCACACAAACGTTGGTCCTGGGTGGGAATCGAACCCACAGCCTACAGTTCAGAAGGCAGGCTACCAACTGAGCTATCGGGCCAGTCGAAATAATGGCCATAATAATGTAATCAAATCCAATCAAAGTACAGGCGGAGTTTACTTAACATGATATGTTATGTACATATAGAAATATGAAAATTTAATTAATAATTATCTTAGTTTATGTACATAGCACACGAAAAAACTATAATTTAAATTATGTGTTTCATTTAAAGCATCTCCATTTGTAGGTACATTGAAGTTGTTGTGAAACTTTCACATGAGTTTATGTACCCTGCACACAACGTTGTATAAAACTATGAAGTTATGGAATTATAAACGAATACATAATAGTGTCTAAAGAAAAATATGAAACCATCTAAAACTACAATAACATCAATGTGTTAAAAATCACCATCACGTATATTTAATCAACAAAATGTTAATACTAGTACCAGTACTAAAAATCTTTCAAATAAATACTACAATGATACAATGAAATGAAATGTGTTTATTCTCTAGGAAAAAATCCAAAGTTTCGTTAATAAAACTACTTAACTTAAACTAAAAAGCCTAAGACACTTGCGTATCTTAGGTGATGGGTGCGTGGTAGGATTGCCACCTTAGGTATAGTGGGCTCTGGTCCCAGACTCGCACAGCGGCCACCAGAGAGTTCGCAGAGCAGTATAAAGCCATACGCGCAGTGGCAGAGCGGCTTCTTAGTAGTTAATGAACGATAACATGTGTTACAATCACATGATAGATAGATAGAAAAATAGAACAAATTCTTCATTGCACAATATAAAACACAAGTAGGTACATAGGCGTACTTAATGCTAAGTAATATTCTCTACTTTTTAAAATATGGCAAAGGTAAAGGTACGGCAATAGCTAACATATTTAATTGTAAATTTAGGCAATAATTAACATCTGTGTTTATCCGCAAATAATCAGGCTTAATTTTAACTAAGAACCCTAAACAAAGCATGGATTACGTTGACATAACTCGTAACTTTCCCATGATAATCCACCGTACACAATGTATACGCTTGTGATTTCGTACGGTATTTCAGCAAATACCTGATTCCCCATACAACCCTAACCCTTTTGAGAGCGGGTTAATTTGATGTCTTAATTTTTTCCGCAAATATTTTTTTTTACGACGGATCGTTTAATGTTAGTTACATATTTTTAACATTATTATGTGAAAATGGGGAAATATCGTGTGTTATTTATGATTACATAAGTTCGTGTCTTTTTAATGTACTTGTAATGCCCAGAATGATGGCCTTTTTTTTTTCAAATTATTCCAAAAAGGATGATTATTTTAATTAAGTGTGATTAACACTTTTATTTTTTAGTTCATATCTCCGTTTTTTATAAGCCGATTTCAAAACTTATTTTTAACTGAAAGAATATTATCCTTGCAGATTACTCCCATAGTAATGTTATACAGTAACGCTGTATTCAAACCAAGAAATTATATTGAATCTTTGCCTCATAGAAGACTAGAATAGCCTTTAGCGGCCGTTCGGTGAAGTTATAACGATAGGTAGATACAGCATTATGTCGTTCAAAAAATAATAATGTATAAGCGCTAGCATACCTACAACTTAAGATCCCCAGTTTACTCAAGTGCGCCCGGTGAAGAGATCATAACATCTGTAATATATTCTTGGAATACTTCGGAACCCGTTCCGGATAGAGCCTTCGAGAAATTTGTTTTTATGCTTTGCATCAATAACCTGTTAGTGCACAATGGACGCCCAACAAGGGTCAAGTGGCCACGAGGGTGAAATTTAATTTACCGACGGGATCCCTTGTCGGAGTTCGCCGCTTTCGACTTAATTATTTTCGCATCTATGAATTATAATAAGGTTTTATTGTCGTCCATGAGTTAGCATTACGTAAAAGTTTATTACACTTTGTGGATGTTCTCATTGTTAAGTGAATAGAAACAGTCTTTTGTTGATATCAACTTTATGACTATTATTAGTCATATGGTCATCGTAGTAGCAAATCATATAATTTCATTTCTAGCTAAGTGGCTCTGAATTTTTTTTTTAATTTTCTTTTTCTTAGGTAAGTATACTAATTTAGTATAATTGCAGATGCAATGCAGCCGTTGTCTGGGAAAGTAGGTACAAATATTTTTCTTATACCTTATTTTGCGTATACGTTCTATCAGTGCAAGCCCGGTGACGCTGTAAAGGTCGGTAGAGACAAACAGTACTAGCCCGTTCAAATAAAAACGTACTATTATTTACTGATACTACATATAAGTAAAATAGGGTAAAGAAAAATATTTGTACCTACTTACCCATACTTAAGACAACGGCTGCATTGCTTAGTTTAAACTAGCTACCTAGATTTTCCAGTTTAGCCTAAAAGATTAATTCAATGACTATAACATTTATTTCAAATATCAAATATAATTCTATAACTAGAAGAATACATGGGAGAGCGCCGCGGGCAGATTTGAATAGAGCTCAAAATCGTGTTTGTACATTCCCAAAAGCTCGCTTCGTCTCGAATAAGAACACAACAAAGTTTGAAGATATTTATCAAATCGTCTTTATGTTTCGCCCAAACCAAGGCCCTGTTTCTCTTACTTTATAAGTTTTAACCTGATTGCGTAAAGCATTTTCATACCTGAGTTTGAACTCAATAAAGTACCGATAAAAATGGTAAAAGACTGCATTTGTAGATAACATGCATGAATAGTGCAAAAGTATTTTTAACTTTTTCATTTTATTAACTACAACTTATAAGCTACTTACAATGCGGTCCTGTTTAATTAGAGTGGAAAATATTTTGTTACAACTTAGTTTAACATTTTCATATCTTTTCTTGGACTTGTAGGTTATGAAAATGCGCCCTCGGGTACCTGCCACCCGTTTCTAGCCAAGAAATAATAGCTAGATTAAAGTACAATATAAATTCGGAATGTATTTAGTCTGTCTGTATTTACATTTTTAATTTGTGGATATATTAAGAAGAACATGATTTTGGTATCGAAGATAATGGTTGTCGTTAAAAATACTAAATAAAAATTATGCACAAATGAATTGCCGCCACTAAGTTTAATTGGGTTAATATTTTTTTGATAGGTGAGACGCTTTAGCCTGACCTTTAAGTCCGATTGCGTCAGTAAGGTTAGCGCTCTTAACTTCAAGGCAAAGATTAAAATTTCTCAAGGGCTTCTGAAAGCTTATAATTAGAGGGTTTGTGGACTTTAAAACTACCCTCCATATTTAATCGAAGCGGTTTATTTATAGAATTTCTCTGGAACACTTAGCTTAGTCTTTTAATTACCGCTCTAAGTTTATATTACTTTTATGTATTCGAATCAGGTTGTTTCGTGTTTTAAAAGCATTTCATTGTTCGAAGCGCGCAACGTAGTTACGTCGAGAAAATGGAATGGTGCATTTCGCTTCCTGAGCCTTGGGCTGCAAATGAAATGGTTACGGAGGGGTTTTTATGTTCACATTGTTTTCTAGTTGAACTAAATTTGTGTATTCATATGCTTGCTTCATGATGTTATCAAACTTTTTTTCTTATAATTGGAATTGACTTTTTAAACTTAAAACTGACTAAATAATGAAATGATTTTATTTAACAGAGAGACAAAAAAAATATTCGCGCCTTCTGGTTTTTGGTACCATCTTATCACCTCCTGTGTGCAACATTGCCTGATATTCATATGTGGTACTTAAACTTATCATTAACTTATCACATTGGTTTTTCATACAAGTTATATAAAAATGACTCCCAAATTAACGTCGTCTTTTCATAATTTTCACCCAGGAATAGAATTCATGGATTTTGGATTTATTCTGTCACGAATAGCTGAAACGTTTAAAACTATCTGTCTTAAAATTATTATTACATCAAACGTTACTTGAAAGAAACTAACTTCTGTTTTTTTACAAGATAATAAGACGTGACCTTTAGTATATTCGCTTAGTCGTTCGTTGAGGAAAACAATACTGACATACAGACAGACAGCAAAATAATTCTACAAAGGTTCCACTTTTAAAACGGTTACGGAACCCCAATAAACCCAAAGAAATAATAAACAATGTAATATGATATCAACTCGTAAAACCTACCTTTTGAAATCAAAGTCATGTTGTTCTTTTTTCATCTAAATTTGACGACGTCTTTTACTTATCTGATCTACGCAAACAAGGCGAATTTTCACCTAAGCTTATCCTCAACACGATGGATGGCTGAATACGGAATACGCAATTCTGGATATACAAAAAGATTTGATGTATCCTTGTTTTCGGTGTAACATCAATCACGGGCCGCATTCTCGTCGCCGTCACTTGTGAGGCATAAATAAAGGCATTGAAGGCTTCCGACATGGCCCATATTGATGTATTCACCACGCGAGCTGTTCCTGCTTATTGTGGGCGCTCCGTTTCAACATCGTGGAAGGATACATTATGCATTGATGCCGACCCCTTATTTTTAATCCACTTCAAAGAAGAGGGCCTCTTTATTTGAGTATGCGTATATATACGATGGCATATTTATTTAAGAACGCCTGTTTTAAAACGTCTCGAAGTGACGAACGAACTTATTACCTATCTTTCATACTTCGACTTCACTTTTTGGCCATCCCTATTTTTATTACAAAAAATTACATGAAATAGGCATGTATAACTCCATTGCACAAAATCAAAACTGTTCGGTGTTCACAAATGCAAATTAAACGCGGAATATAAGCTTAATTATCCCACAGTCTGCATCATAGCACTCTCATCTATCGATTCAATCGTATTAGCAAACGTCGAGAATCGATACACTCGCTCCAGTTAACAACTGTCAGTGCTCACTCACATACTCACCATTTAGTTCTATCAGATGTACAGTTTTATAATGAATTCCCGAAATACCAACAGTTGCCGGCAATTTTGTTAGGCTCGTTTTATAGTTTTGACAGCCTATTTGTTACGAGCAATAAAAGTCAATCGATTTACGCCGTTACATTTTGCTACCTATTTTAATTACAATCCAAAATACGAAGTTAAATGTGAAGATTACGCTTATTGTTACCGGCTGGGCGATCACGTAACTCAATTGCAACTGATAGAAACACAATTTTGTATGGATTTGACAGTTTTCATCTCAGAATTTGCAGGTAATTCCACTTTGTGCCTCTTTCAACTGAGCAAAGTGATAAATAAAAGCGTAGTCTGTTGCGATCAGAAATGCTTTTAGGTAAGTTCAAAGTTTAGATAGGTGTTCAAAGGATAGTGTCCAGTTCAATTTTATTGTTAAATTATGCATAATATTTGCATTTACACGGGTTTGGTTGTATGGCACGTTGATTGAAGATTCAATAACCACACCATATCGTGCGTACCGTGGGAGTGGATTGTTTAGATATTCGCAATGTAATGTTATTTTATAGCCAGTTTGCGGTCTCAAATAGAGACACATTACACATATTATAGATATAACAGTATGGATATGTCCTGTAAATATGAACACGACTACAATGATCACAATGATTGAACGAAACGACAAAGACTACGAGCATTTAATTCAAACACAACTCAAAAAGTACTAGGAACAGTTTCATTAACTCGTATTTTAATTATTGCAAAGCTCGTGGCTTCCGCTAAACAAAAAACAAGGCTTTCTGTTGTGTGTTCGGATTAAAAACGATGAATATTAGATGTGTCGCTGAAAACGGTAGATTTGCGGTTCTGTTATTAGACTTGCTTGGACTTAGCTTCGGTTCATCTCGTGTTATGAACATAAATGAGTAAATAGGAACTTCGGGTGGGAACAATGAAAATGTCACTTTATGAAATGGGCCTCGCCGGTGATTAATGGACTTAGAGTGGGGCTCGCATCTCACTTGTTTATTAATTCTTGTCTGGAGTATAGTGTCTCGTGTACTCCTATACCGAAACAAATTTTTGGATCTAGGTTTGTAAGTATACGTATTAAATATAAGCCATGAATTTTAATTAAAAACAGTTTAAACGGCACTACTATTTATTAGTTTAAAACAATAATAATAGTTACGCCCAACGATCACATACATAAATTCTGGACTCTAACTAGGATTTCCTATGTCTAGGGATCCAGGAATTACGAGCGCCATGGTCCCACTACACACAGACTCAGAACAAGTATTTGCGCTTTTTTTTCTGTGCACAAATACTTGTCCTGTCGCGGGAATCGAATCCGCCGCCTCCGGGTTATGAGCCGACCTGCTCTACTACCACACCACAAAGGCTGTATATTGTATATAATATTAATTTTAATTTCATCTTGTAATATTACTAAAATAAAGACTAAAATTCAGTTCATACGATTCTTATTTTTTTATTATTCGTTTTATTTCTCATAAATTTCATAATAATAGAATGACACATTTTTATTGTCTAGAGTTTTTTAAATCTCACATATATTATATAACTAATATTATTTTGAAGAATACCTAATAGATATTCTAAAAGTATGTCTTGTAATATTATTGTCATTTGTTAAAATTGTAAAAAAATGAAGTATTTCTACAATGAACTGGAAGTTAGTATTAAAATAAAATATTGTCTCTATATTGTAGCGTTTTATTAGTGAAAGAATATTCAGTATCGAATCGGTATTTTTAGCGTCTACAATATAATTATAATGAAACATACTTAACCTTTTTATCATATTAGTAAAGATATATAGATATAGTAGATAGATGCATAGATAAGCTTTAGACAAAAAGGTATACAAATATTTAAACAGCCCTCTACTAATCCACCAGAGAATGGATCGAACCGAACCTCAAGTTATCAGATCCGTCGTCGAGACGCTTATCTTATTGTATAAATACTGAATTGCGTTCAAAGTCTCAGAACGAGGGTCCTGTCTCAGTCTATATATTATGGATAAGAAATCTGTCCAACCCTTTTGATTGCAGATTATTTAATCAGTACGATATTGTAGCAATAAATGTCGCGCGACGTGATAACAATGCTATGGACAGCATTAGACAGTTTATGAAACAACGACTCCCTTGATAAATGGCTGGTCGGCCCCGAGCGGACGGACCGACTAGAATTTATGCATACCCGTCATCAGCAGGATTACAGCGCTTTATAAAATATATCACGGAAACCTATGAATGATTAGTAAGACGAAGCAGCTACTGGATATCTTATGGTATAAACTGGTAACATTGAGAAATAAAACTATATCATGCTTTTATATATATATGTATATGTAACGTATGACGTGACAAGCTAACCGTTCGCCTGATGTTAAGCGACACGGCTGCCCATATCAATTGCAGTACCACTCGGAACTCTGAAAGTGTAGTTTCGCGTGACATGGTACTGCGCACGTCATCCTGAGACATCAGCACAATCTAGTAATAAGATTACTAGACTGTGAGATCAGATCATAAAGTCTCATTTGCCCAGTAATTTCACTAGCTACATTGCCCTTCAAACCGGAACACAGCAGTGCTTGCGCACTACCGCTTGGCGGTAGAATAACTGGCAAAGGTACCACCGTACCTACCTAGACGAACTTTGCACATAAGTCCTACCACCTTCTTGCTAAAAATGTATTTTTTAATTAATTGAATAAAGACTACTATCTTGTTAATATATTAATCAGTCTTCTTGCTCAGAAAGATCGTCATTGTAGTGTACCAGAGCGAAGATAAAGTAGCATATTATCGTCTGGGGTCTAAAGTAGGTCTATACATTTTAAAATCGACAATTTCTTTTGTTCGATCTTTGCAAGCTAATGGAGGGTATTACCAATAAACTCCATCAATTTTTTATCTACTACCGTCGAACGGTGGTAAAATCGGTGAGTCGATGCGAATCGCGCCGTGTGCACGTTGCACAAATTGCCTGCCGTTTCCTTGGCTATTTTGTCGCGAGAAGCCTGGAGCCTCCCTTTCCTCGAGACCAAAGGGTGCTGCAAGTTCATGAAGAATTGAGTACTGGGATACCGACTGCGCAGTTCGGGCCGTGCTGGGATTGCGACCGATGCTGCTGCCCTAGGCGGGCGTGGATAAAAGGTTGGTGGAGTGCTTCTAATTCCTTCTCGAAGCTTGCAGGGATAGAATAATATCAGTTCCTCACCTAACTCTCTTGACGCACCTCATATATATACAGTCCATATCGAATTACCTACCCATAATTGTGTCAATACCGAACAACTCTTTTTGGCCCAGTCGAGCCGTATGGTTATGTGAACCATATAATTTTTAGACTTAGATATCTAGTGAATTCGTAATTCATAGCTACCTAATTTATAGTGCAGACGTTCTGTAGCTATATTCCTCTGACCGTGTCAGAACACCTCTTACGTAATTATCGCTGCGACGTAATTACATTGTTTAGTTTTACCCTAATCTGCCCTGGTATTTGAATATTTTTACAAAACACACATATAATCTTGTCGTACAAGCATTTATCTATGTATTGTGTAATTTATTTGCATTTTAATTAACGTAATTTAGTAAAATTATTAACATTTTATTTTGTCAACCGCCGCCCGTGTGTAGTTTCATAAAATGGCGACGGCACCCGTTACTAGAAGTAAAGACGTAGACGATAAAATTGATACACCTAATCATGAATTAACCGTTTTAATTCATCGTAAACAACGTATGTTTCAACAGATGCAAATGGTTTATGATATGTCCCGCGAATTATCTGATTCCGATGTTAAGCAGTTATTTTTAATGCGCGTATCTGAGATTAGTAATTTACGTAGTTCATTTGAAAAAGTAATCTTTCAAATATTTGAGAAAGAGCTTGAAACTAATTCAAAATCAACTCTTAGAAGCCATGAATTAAAAAGTTTCGATGATCTTTATTTCCGAGTGAAGTTGTGTGCATCCAAACATAGCCCGACCGTAGAAACTGTTAAGAGCGATAATCCCTCGCACTCTGTGGAGTCCAGACCTCGGTTACCTAAACTTGAGTTGTTTATGTTCGATTCCAATGTTGAGAATTTCAATACATTTTACGAGACGTTCTGTTCTTTGGTTCATAATCAAAAACATATTTCGAATATCGACAAATTTCATTACTTGTTGTCATGCACAAAAGGTTCTGCATTGAACATTGTAAAGAGTGTTCCGATTTCCGCCAACAATTATGACTTAGTTTGGCAGAGTTTAATTGATAAATTTCAAGATCATAGGTTGTTGGTAGGTCGGTACCTAGACAAAATGTTGAACTTTTCTCCGCTGCAAAAGGAGTCTTCTAATCACTTGAATATGTTTATTGAGAACTTTGAACATTCATATAAGGCAATTCAAGCGATTAATGTTCCAGATTTAAATAGTTACGTAATGTGTCATATTGCGTTAAGGGCTTTGGATCCACAAACACGAAAGTGCTTCGAACAAAAATTGGATCAAAAAACTATACCGACGTTCGATGAACTCATGTCATTTGTTCACAATCATATAAAGATTTTAGATCATTCTGCATCGTATTCTACTTCTAACGTGCAACCAAATAAACGTCAACAAAGCGATCAGCGACAAGTTAATTCCAGAAACTACTCGCATTCTTCTACATGTTCAAAAGTTGTATGTGTGCATTGTGGAGAAAATCATATGATTTTCCGTTGTGATCAATTTCGTAAATTGTCAAACGTTCAACGCATTAGCCGTGCTAATGAATTGAAGTTGTGCCACAATTGTCTTAAACAGAATCATATTGTAAAGACGTGTAAAAGTAACTTTAAATGCCTGATCTGTAAATTGCCTCATCATGTATTGTTGCACCGCGAAGTTAGTGTCCGTGATAACACCAGCCAGGCGACAGGTCAAAGTCCAATTCCACCTGTACCCACGCCGCCGCTGCCGCTGGTACAAAGTCCAGCCGTGGTCATGCCGGTGTCTAGTAAGAATAAGGTAGATGCGCCAGCTGTGGTGAATACTTGTCATGTGACGTCATCGCATACGAATTATGCCGTTATCTTAGGGACAGCCGTTGTGCATGTTTTAGATTCTTTTAATAACTATCAAGCGTGCCGAGTGCTGATCGACTCGGGCGCACAATCAAGTTTTATTTCGATTGATTGTTTTCAACGTTTGGGACTGACTGCAATTAAATGTCCGTATAATATATTCGGACTCGGTGGCGAATATGTAAAAAATTACGGGATAGTTTCGTGTGCTATTCAACCGCGTCATTGCTCGACGCCGAGTTTTAACATCGATGCCGTAATTTTACCTAAAATTACCTCTGATTTGCCGACCGTACCTATTCCTGACAAGTTGGTTAATGAATATAAACATTTGCAGTTAGCCGACCCTAACTTTTATAAAAGGTCTCCGATTGATATAATTTTATCTGGTGACATGTTTCCGTATATATATGACGGAAGGAAGTTTATAATAAATAGTGATGTGCCAGTTGCATTAGGAAGTGTTTTTGGGTTTGTTATAACCGGAAGACTAGAAAACTGTTATTCTTCTAGCAACCTCAATGTTGTACCGTGTGCAACATCGCTAGTGTCGTACACTACCGAAATTAACTCATTAAATGATGTTCTCAAACGGTTTTGGGAGACGGAAGCTTTGCCGTGCGAAGTTCCGGTTGATCCGTTAGATGAATTAGCGGAAAAATTATACGTTGAAAAACAATATCGCGATGAAACTGGTCGTTACGTCTCTCCGATTTTATTGAATCCTGACCACGCACCTATTGGTGATTCTTTTGATGTAGCATTGAAGCGACTCAACCAGGTCGAGCGCCGCCTCGCTCGATCTCCAGACCTTCGTAAGGCCTATGTTGAGTTTATGAGAGAATATGAGTCCCTCGGGCACATGGAGTTGTACCAGGGTTCCGAGCCCTCAGCGTACGTCATACCGCACCACTGTGTTTTGCGTCCTTCTTCAACCAGCACCCCACTTCGTGTCGTGTTTGATGGATCAGCCAAACCAACCCACGGAATCTCTCTGAATGAAGCTCTTCTGACTGGCAGAAAACTACACAAAGACTTATTAAAAATTATCATTAATTTTCGTCTTTATGAAGTGTGTTTTACTGCGGACGTGTCGAAGATGTACAGGGCGGTTCTGATTGATCCAGTTGACAGGAAGTACCAACACATTCTGTGGCGTGAAACCCCGACAGAGCCGGTGCGTGTCTATGAACTTAAAACTAATACTTACGGTCTCCGTAGTGCGCCGTACGTGGCTGTTCGCACATTGCATCAGCTAGCCGAAGACGAGCTGACTCACGTTGAGAAGCCGCGTTCTGAGGCTGCAAGGGTACTCACTCAAGGTTTTTATGTTGATGACGTTTTGTGGTCATGTCAATCAGAAGAAGACGCTTGCACGTTGCAAGCTGATTTGATATCACTACTAAAAAGTGGTGGATTTGATTTAAAAAAGTGGGCGAGTAACTATCCTGGTTTACTGGATCGAATGCAATCGGACCAGGTTTCATCAATTAACTTTCAAGACGATACGTTATCGTCTTCGGTCAAAGTTTTAGGTTTGACATGGTTACCTCCCTGTGATAGTTTCGCTTTTAATTATAACATGACTGACGCCAAACACACCAAACGATCCGTTTTAAAACTGCTCGCGAGCATATTTGATCCGGTTGGTTTCATTTCCCCCTGCGTGTTCGTCGCGAAGTGTATCATGCAAAATCTCTGGAAATTAGGGATAGGATGGGATGATCAGCTGCCGCCAGAGCCGTGCTCTCAGTGGAATCGATTCATTTCTGACTTACCGCTCCTGTCTGAACTGCGCTTCGACCGTCATGTTTTAATAGCTAAATTTCGCGAAGTACAGCTAGTTGCGTTTTGTGATGCGTCATCGCGAGGATTCGCAAGTTGCCTGTACCTACGAAGCGTAGATCACGCCGAGAATATTAAGGTTAGGTTGTTGACTAGTAAATCGAAAGTCGCACCGTTAAACCCTCTCCTGTCAATACCTAGACTAGAACTTGAAGCAGCCGTGCTGCTAAGTAAACTTGTAAGTTTGGTCGAACAAAACTTAACCGGCTTAAAATATTCAGTAGTCGCCCTCAGCGACTCAAAGAATGTGTTAGCGTGGATACAAACGCAACCATATATGTTAAAAACATTTGTGGCTAACCGTGTTAGTCAGATAACCGCTGTGGTTCCGGCCAGCTGTTGGCATCACGTGAGGAGCGAGAACAATAGTGCTGACATTTGTTCTCGTGGCGCGTTGCCCGCTCGCTTCGTTGAGGAGGCAACAGAGTGGACTCACGGTCCTGCGTGGCTGTATGATGACCGGCAGACTTGGCCTATCGAGGCATTTCATGTTAAGAAAGAATTTAAGATTTCCGAGCTTAAATCAAATAATGCAACATTTGCATTCAATTCGTGTGAAGACAGAAACGTTTTCTGTAATGACCTCGAAGATACTTTCAATAAGTTTTCTTCATTTAATAGATTACAGCGTGTAATCTCGTGGTGTCATAGGTTTGTAAACAACCTACGATGCAAAAGTTCAGAGCGGTCAGTCGGACCTCTGAAAACATTTGAACTTAAGCAGGCTCATAACACTGTCGTTCATGTATTACAAACGAATCATTTTAATTCAGAGATTTCGTACTTGAAGAAAGGCAAATATGTTGCCTCTCTACGAAAGTTGTCTCCCTTTGTGGACTCTCATAATTTCCTCAGGGTGGGGGGTCGGCTTTTGCAAAGCGACCTACCCTATAATGTGAAGCACCCGGTGTTGCTTCCGAAATGTCACACAAGCAATATTTTAATCGAATATTTTCATAAGATGTATTTACACGTGGGTCCTCGTACGTTACAAGGAATCCTATGTAAAATTTATTGGCTCGTCGGAGCTCGTAGCATCATTAGATCAGTTTTGTCTAAATGTAAAACCTGTTTTAAATGTCGACCTACCGCGTTACAACCTCAGATGGGTACGTTGCCCGCACCTCGACTTTTGCCTGAAAAGGTCTTCAGTCACGTAGGTTGCGATCTGGGTGGTCCATTTATCGTGAAAGAAAGTACACGGCGTAACGCAAGGTTGTACAAGGCATACTTATGCTTATTTGTATGCTTTTCCACGAAGGCAGTGCACTGTGAAGTATTGACTGATCTATCATGTGATTGTTTCTTAGCTGCCTTTGATCGATTTGTAGCACGCCGAGGATTAAGTTCCTGTCTATATTCTGATTGCGGTACAAACTTCATTGCAGCAGCTAAGCACCTTAAAGAAGTTGCAAACTTCTTGTCTAATAAAAGGAATCAGGATGAGATTCTTAGTGGATTGACAATTCGTAAAGTCGAATGGCGAACGAATCCGCCGAATGCAGCGTCCATGGGTGGACTCTGGGAGGCCGGTATTAAATCCGCTAAGCATCTTCTTCTTCGTTCTGTCGGTGACAGAAGTTTGACGTTTGAAGAGTTGACAACCGTGTTCTGCAGAGTCGAAGCGGTTTTAAACTCCCGACCTTTGTGTTCTTTATCTGACAACCCCAATGAGTTTGATGTGTTGACTGCTGGTCATTTTTTGATCGGTCAAAATCTATTGTCTGTTCCGGAATATGAGTTTGAAAACGTTCCTCAGAATAGATTGTCACGCTGGCAATCAATTCAGAAGGTTTCGCAGTCATTTTGGAGACGTTGGTCTGATGATTACCTTCACACTCTTCAACAGAGAGCGAAGTGGTTTTCCTCACCTCCCAACTTAAAAGTTGGAGATTTAGTTTTGTTAAAATCTAACTTGACCCGACCATTGCAGTGGCCGCTAGGTAGGATAGAAGCAACACATCAAGGCGTTGACAAAATCGTTCGCGTTGTCACTCTCAGAACAAAAAACGGTCTTATTAAGAGACCCGTGAATAAAATTTGCCCTTTACCTTATGCAAATTAATTACCTCAATATGTAAATGCCTTATTATAAAATTATGTCCCTTTATGTTTAAATATAATACACACTAAGTCACATTAAGTTTTTGCTATCATTTTATGTATTGTCTGTACACTGCACATAAAGATATAGTTTCACCTCGTTAATAAGCTTCGTAAGTTTATTTAATATTTATGTTTTATTAATTTCAAATACTTTGTGGATTGTTGTATCCCTCATTCTCTCCCTACATAATTGAGTTTGGGAATTCACTTATTATGAATTCGGTGAGGGGTATGTTCGATCTTTGCAAGCTAATGGAGGGTATTACCAATAAACTCCATCAATTTTTTATCTACTACCGTCGAACGGTGGTAAAATCGGTGAGTCGATGCGAATCGCGCCGTGTGCACGTTGCACAAATTGCCTGCCGTTTCCTTGGCTATTTTGTCGCGAGAAGCCTGGAGCCTCCCTTTCCTCGAGACCAAAGGGTGCTGCAAGTTCATGAAGAATTGAGTACTGGGATACCGACTGCGCAGTTCGGGCCGTGCTGGGATTGCGACCGATGCTGCTGCCCTAGGCGGGCGTGGATAAAAGGTTGGTGGAGTGCTTCTAATTCCTTCTCGAAGCTTGCAGGGATAGAATAATATCAGTTCCTCACCTAACTCTCTTGACGCACCTCATATATATACAGTCCATATCGAATTACCTACCCATAATTGTGTCAATACCGAACATCTTTGGTATATAGATTGCGTGCATGCGTTGCGGCAACAGAAGAAATTAAGGATAGGCATTGGTGAGAAATTTTTAAAAAGATTCTCTAATTACAAATTGAGTTGGTGACCGTAATCTATGAAAATGTCATCATCTAGTGAGAATGGAGAATTGCAGATGGAAGTGAAAGGAAAATAAATATATAATTTTCAATTTGTTGCCATCACAAAGCATAAATACTTACGCTATTTAAATTCTTACGGTTTGTGAAATGCAAGGCAGAAAAACGAATGAATTCGCTTATGGAAGGAGTTCTTCGTATATTGATGAACTTTGCAAAAAATATTCAGTGTTCAACCCTTTGCGGCGTACCGGTTCATATACTCTTTGTTTACGGACACCGGTAAGGATAATATATTTGATTTTTATCTAATGAGCTAAGTACATAATTGAAATAGGTAACAGGTTTGAAGATCACTGTAGCTAGAAAACTGGGCAAATGAGACATTATGACCTAATCTCACAGGCTATGACTGTGCTGATGTCTCAGGTTGACATGCGCAGTGTAGTGTCACTAGGAAACCCTAAAGTATAGATACAACTGATACGGGCAGCCATGTCACCAAACAGCAGGCAAACGATTAACTTGTCATGTCATCCCTTAAAAAAATGTTTTGTACTATTTCATTTTCTCGCAATCGTAGTGTAAAGTATAGAGTTAGTAAAACATGGCGCTAAAACCTATTATAACTCGGTTACTATTTAATCCAATAGAGTCAAACTACATATAATGGGTCATTTTAGCCCTTTTATAATAATTACTGCGTTATTAATTTAAACAATGTATAGACATTAAAAAGTTTAAAAAAATATTTCTTCTAACGTTTGTTTGTTTGAGGTCAAAAAGGATACTGGAGAAATGGTTTCTTACGCTAATTAAAACTATTCTGAAAAACATGATGTTTCCACAAGAATAAGGGGTAATAAGACCATAACCATAAAAGGCATCTAAGTATGCATAAGGATATTTACAATCCCAATTCAAGCTCTGGAAATTATTTACAAACATAGGTACTTACTGCTCCTGAAGGTGGAATAACTTTCCTTCTGTAAGGATAAGTTGCGGTTACGACGACAAAACTTCTAATTTATCTTCGAACTCTAAAGTTTCTTCGCTACTCTAGAAATCGGACGAGTTAAAATCAAACACTTGGAAACTCTCAGTCACCCGCTGCGAAAACATGTTTGTTTGGATATGGCGCAAAGCCTCAAACGTTCGCCTATTGGGGCACGTAACTCCAAATTAAAAACGTTCAGTAAATATTTTGAAAGGTTGCTTTCAATGAAATTGTGTTTCGATATGACGCAGCGCAGCATTCAGAGTGATGTTTAAATAGGCAGCTAATCCCACCAATATTGAAATATCTGCGACAATATTCAGGCGGGAAACCGTGATCCGCTTTTATTAAAACACCGATGTGACGGCAGAAAAAAATGTGTCTAGTTTGTGACGCTGTTAGCATCGAGGTCCCATCGCAGGTTGGGTTTGATTTATCATAAGAAAAATAATAATGCCTTTTCAAGTCGTATTCTGCTTAAGAGGGAATACGTGTTTTATTTATAGCGTAATCTTTTATGATGTAACCGAATACGTGTATTTTATTAATAATGGATTGCCAAATCAGTAATGAGGGTTACGTACATGACGCTGTGTTATTTTAATGAATAATAAAGTGATTCTCATCTTCACCATCACACCCGTTGTTTGATATTCAATTGCTGGGCATGTATTTCTCTTCGTGTAGCGCTCATAGCGAAGTAAGAGTAGCCATTATTAACCGATCGGTAGTTAAGTAACGTTCGCTACCAAAACGCGGTACTTACAACTGAGAGCTACCGTGCTTTGAGGGGCACGTTAAGCCGTCGATCTTGGCGGTTGTCGTAAGATAAAAGTCGTCAAGCCAAGTCAGAAGCCATTGGGTAGCCTAAAAATTCTGACACCAGGTCTGACCGCCTACTTATTTACACGAAAAGAAGAATTTATCTTTACAGTCAATACCAAGCCTTGTTGTTAGCCACTTTACTCTTTGCGCAACTAGTCGAAAGGCTAGATCATATCTATCTACAATATGATTCCTTTATAGTTGCGTTATCAAGCGTTGGTCCTTTAATGTAATAGTATTTTTTTTTTTTTTCAGCACGGTAAATGGTATAAATTTCAATGTAGATACGTGGCGCCTGTGATATATCAATTTAACTTTATAAAGCTCTTATGGGAGTCGTAAAAATTAAACGATTGATTGATGCTTGCTGTTGAGCTGGTTTTTATCTCGTGTTTTAAAATAGGAAGACTTTTAACATAATTTAGTTTTTTCTTTTTTTTGTTGAAATTGCATTATTATTGGGAAATAACAAATATTATCTGAAAAAACATCAGTTAATTTATGTAAACAAAAAAAGTCATTTATCTTCCGCGTCCACCTAAACGTAACGTAACTTCATATCATAACTAACAAATTTAGGCGTCTCCGAAAAGCGAGTGCATATCCTTTGATGCTAATTTATAGTTTTTACTTAAGCCTGGCCGGCCATTAAGTGGTTTTCCTATAATTGCACCTCGTACAGAGACATCGTGGGTATTAGTAGAATGCATAATTTTTCCGAAATGTGGAAGTGATTCCTTTTATGTTGCCGTAACTATTATGAATAGCATGATTTCATCCCAGCATAGAAATTGTGCTTGCTATAACTTATAATTATGGTATGATTTATTTATCTGCGCAGAAAGTCGAGTTGATTACCAATTAGGTTTCTACTATCTCTATACGCTGCACAAACTCCACTCTGTTCACAAAATTCATTAACTTTGTTTTATGACCATTTTCTTTGTGTGCTAGTGTGTTTAGAAATCACCTTAACTGGGCCTTGCTTCGTTGCATGAAATCATATTCCTAGTTGCATTGAAATTTGGCGGTGTACTGTAGTTTTGGTTTCTGTACTTAGGTACAGAAATAATAGAATGTATAGTAAAGCTTAGGCTTTATTGTTAAGATAAACATTTCGGATATTATTAAACTCGGAAAATTGGGACCATTGAAGTGGAGCCAGCTTAAAAATGTCTTAAGCTTAATCTTTACTTATGAATAAGAATAAAAATTGTATGTATAGTTTCATGTTATGTGAAAAAGTATTAATATAGAACAATAAAGCGCGGTGTGGTTCGATTGAGGCGGATCTCGAATAGCTGTGCGCTTCGGCTTACCGCTGGCTTCGCCCCGTTTGGGCGAGCGGCAGTAAGCCCCTAGAGAAGGTAACTGAAATATAAAACCACTAGCCTGGCCTTATTCTTGAACGAGTGGAGCGCAGGCTTCAGTAACAGCGTAACTTCCATTTATAAAGTCTAGATACCCTTAAAACCTATATTCCTACATATCTACTAAACATGATATAAATTCCTACGTTCCCTGTTTGTTTGTTTGGTTGTTTCCATGCCGACTGATAAATTTGGATGAAAATTTGCAAGTTTTAAGTGGAACTAGGGTTTGCCTTTACTTTTTTGTTTTGGTTTGGCTCCACACTTTTGTATATTTAGCCAGTGTCAATTACGAACGAAAGTAAGAACGGAAAATACTAAGAAATTTGTAATTAGAACGAGCTTCTGCCCACAGCTTCGCCCGCGGCATGGCCTATGGGAAAATAATTCAATCACCCATCAACCCTCCTCCATCTTCTTAAGGGTGGAGTTTCGAAAAATCCTTTCTTAGCGGATGCCTACGTCATAACATCTACCTGCATGCCAAGTTTCAGCCCGATCCGTCCAGTGGTTTGGGCTATGCGTTGATAGATCACTATGTCAGTCAGTCAATCAATCAGTCACCTTTGGCTTCTATATATTTAGATAGCGAAATTAAATTAAAAAATCTGTGTACCATCTCACTATACCTTTGAGAATTTAACTCCTGTTTTGATATAAAAAAATACTATTTACGCCTTAATACTTATTATTTATCAAAAGAAGGTACCATAAATACTGGAAATATACAACTATACTAACTTTGTATGTGATCGTTGGGCGTTATTATTATTATTAACTTGCTTTAACCATTAGAGTACTCTCTAGTACTCGCGCCGCACCCCCTGCCGCGCATATGTACCTTCCAAGTTTGAAGAGAACCGGGTCTCTTCCCGAAGCATCTTATTAACGGTAACGCTGACTCGCTTGCTTTGTGATACTCACTATTTACCTTATACAAGCTCGAGCTAATGTAGATCTAGCAGGTTTAAATTCAACATTTACCTTACAGTTATTATGTGGTCTTTTTATTGGATTGCTACATGATTATTATTCAAATGTGTGATGAAGGTTTTTCATACGTACTTTAGTAGTATTTAATTTCTGTTTACATTTTTATTAATTGTAAGTTTCCTAGATCTAGGTTTAACCACACTAATACTTGGTAATAATATGTCGCTTTGTAAATTTTTTGACAAACCGCTGATACAGTTTCTGAAGTAAGGAATAAGAGTCTCCATATTCATTTATATATTAAGCTTTGCGTAGGAATTTTGTCGCTTAAGATGAAAAGTCACCAGAAGGACATGCATTATAGACATAATATTGTCAATAAATTACAACTATATTCATAAGACTTTTAACTACTCGACTATAAGTATCCAACAGATTTTTCATTTACCTAAATTGTCTGTAAATGAAAAAGTACGATCTGTTAGAAAAGTCAAAGTTCTAAAAATCTTCCACTTTTATTACAAAATGTAAGTATGAATGTAAATCTGCAGCAGAAGCTGTCTGTTGCATTATATTTACTTCTGACTCGAAACAAAAAGCACAACTGAGAGGAAGTTATTATTTTAATGGTGATGCCGATGTTTTTAAAAATGCTGGTGTTGCTTTCATCATTTATGTGATGGACAAAATACTATTTTTTATCCAGTATGAACTGCGAGAAATTGCTATCAGAGAATGAAAGAGCAAGCTTTTACAAAAAATGTTTCTCGTATTTGTTTCTAGACTAGATCAAATACTACAAAATCAAATACAAATACACTAGGTGGTAGGACTTTACTGCAAAGTTCGTCTAGGTAGGTACCACCGCTTTGCCAGTTATTCTGCCGCCAAGCAGTAGTGCGCAAGCACTGCTGTGTTCCGGTTTGAAGGGCACTGTAGCTAGTGAAATTACTGGGCAAATGAGACTTTATGATCTGGTTTCACAGTTTAGTAATCTTATTACTAGATTGTGCTGATGTCTCCGGATGACGTGCGCAGTGCAGTGTCACGCGAACCTCTATACTTTAGAGTTCCGAGTGACACTGCAGCTGATATGGGCAGCCGTGTTGTTTAACATCAGGCAAACGGCTAGCTCGTCACGTCATTCCTTAACATAAAAAAAAAAGTATCGTGCGTTTGGTGGCTTGTGTTTTCTTTTGCTGAGAATTTTACCAACCGACTTCAAAAAAGGATGGGGTTTTCAATTAAACTGTATTTTCATGTTTATTACCTCAGTACTTTGGACTGGGTGAACCGATTTTAATGATTCTTTTTTATTTGAAAGCTGGTGCTTTCCGTGTGATCCCATTTCAATTTGGTCTAGTTCTGACAATGGCTTCTATGAGAAAATCATATAAGTCATAAATTTGCATTAAGTATAGTTTTTTAGTAAGAAATATAAGGCATTTATATTTATTTATTTATTATGTGCGTGACAAATGGACGAACGCCAACCGATTTCAATAGTTCTTTTTTATTGGAAAGGATGTACCAAAGTCTGCTTTTTGTTAAATTTATATTTTACAATAAGTAATAATTTTATATGTTTATAGACCGGTTGTTGTACCTACATAGGACACAGAACTAATTTTACCAAAAACAATAATTGTTTCAGACTCTACGAAGGTTTGGAGCATGTTCGATCAGGGCATGGTCTTCATCAAGCTTGAAGTAGATTCAGAGTGCCTCGTACAAGCATGTGATCACTTCCAGTATTGCACCTAGAGATCGCTGAAACATCTCTGAATATACACCGTTTGTCAACAATGATGAAGTCGGTCTGCCACGTCCAATATCTTTGCAGCTGGAACCTGCAGAAGGAGTTCATTTAAAAGTACCAAAAGTAAAAAGTACCTCCTTCTCTAGGAAGTTGACAAGCATTCGACCCCTATGGTTTTACTACCGAAATTGTTTGGCCTTATTGTCGATTCGCTGCAAGTCTGTACTCCCACTTTAATCTCTACAAATTATACTTCTCATAGCTGAAGCATCATATCTTCTCATTGCTAACTTAATGAAATGTTGCACAAAATTAACACTATATCCAATACCAATATATTGTTATAAAGTTAAAAATCTTTATTTGTAAAACATGGGTGTAAAACATTATTTTTCAAATGCAAGTCGTAAATTTTTATAAAAGTAGCGCACATGTTTTGCCTGGTTAGGCGTACAAAAAACATTGGACAAAATGGCCATGCATTAAAATAACAAGCATTTTGATTTATTTAAATCATAAATTAGTCATTAATTAATAAAGATGTAAGTAATGTCAGAAGAAATACATAATATAATTTAGGCAAGTACAAATTTGAAAAAAGTAATTGATATTAAAAATGGTAAAAAAAAAGAAGAAAGTGTACAATGGTCAATCAATTATTTATCTAGCAATTTATGTCCAGTAATTTATGTACAACAACAAAATAGTTTTTGTCCCGGAAAATTAAGTATTATCGCGTGTAAATAGAAGTGAAACCTAGTAAAAATAAAAGTATGAGTGTTTAATACTTTGCTACTAAAAATAAAGAAATATTTGTATACAAAATGGTTCTGTCATCGATATTGTACTTTATGTTTGGAAATCGAAGCCAACCGAATTCAAACTATACCAAATTGACCGCACACCCTTTTCAACCGTATACTTATTTATAGCAATTCTAAAGCGGGGTTCAAAGTATCAGCTCCCGGATATTGTCACTAGTAGGTACTGGTTTGTTAACCATATCGTATATCTTCGATGAAGATGTAGAATACCTACTGATTATCATTATTTATTTATTTATTGACTAGCCCGATAGCTCAGTTGGTAGTAGCCCTGCCTTCTGAACTGTGGGTTGTGGGTTCGATTCTCACTCAGGACAAACATTTGTGTGATGAACATAGGTGTTTGTTCTGTGTCTGGGTGTCATATTGTATTCTATGTATGTATTTACAAACAAAAAAGTATCTAAGTATTGTATCAGTTATCTGGTTCCCATAGCACAAGCTTTGCTTAGTTTGGGGCTAGATGGCGTTGTGTGAGATGTCCACACATATTATTATTATTATTATATTTAGATATCAGATGAGTATCGACTCAATCACAACAACTCGAATCCAACATAAATATCTTCTAAAATCCATTCCAGCTTTTAGACAATGACTGAAGCTGCGCTCAATTACTTTTATTCATCCCCACAAGCGCTCCTTATTATTTTATCCTTTTTATTTATTCGAAGATTGCTATAAACCCAACATGTTTCGTGCCTATTGAGTATCTACGTATTTTATTTTTATCACACTAGTATTATAAAGGCGAAAGTTTGTATGTGTATTTGTGTGTATGTGTGTATGTTTGTTACTCCTTCACGCTCAAATAGCTGAATGGATTTGGATGAAATTTGGTACCAAGATATACACTTATACACTTATATACGCTGATACACTGGATTAACATATAGGCTACATTTTATCCCGGAAAAGTGAAAATTTCCCGTGGGATGAGCAAATAATCACATCATTAATATTATAAAGGCGACAGTTTGTATGTGTGTTTGTGTGTATGTTTGTTACTCTTTCACGGTCAAACGGTTGAATGGATTTGGATGAAATTCGGTACCAAGATAGCTTATACACTGGATAAACATATAAGCTACATTTTATCCCGGAAAAGTGAAAATTTTCTTTTGGATGTGTAAATAATTAAAATACTTTTTATCCGCGGGTGAAACCGCGGGGCGCAACTTATTATTTATATATGTAGGCAGGAACGGGTTGTGCGTAGGTTGCAACCTATATAACTATAGGCCTTCAGCGTGTCCACACCACGCCGTGTCCGGAGCAAGAATGTCCCGTAGTACAACGAGCGGTCCCTTTTTATAGCCAGATGGTTGGGGGAGCAATGATAGTTGCCGATGCTGCCACTGTAATAAATTTAAATGCCACCATAGGGTAAATTACGGTACTGCCCGCTGCGCATAGAGTTTATAACTGGACGTAGCCGCCTTCATATATGTAAGGCCTATTATTTTTGCGTGTATAAAAATATTGAGACAGATTGATTTGTATTAGTCACCCTTACTAATAATCAGCGTGTAGTGAAGAAATAAGAAATGTTTTGTGATTGTCTGTCAAGTTCTAAATATACAAAGATAAAACGAGAGAAGACAGTGAGTTACTATTCCACTGTTCTGCATAACGTTTATTAGTAAGAGGAATATAATTTAACTCTACGTTGTGTCTAAATTACTTAGATAATTTTTCATTATTATTTGCAGCTTGTGATAAACATCTCCTGGACATTAGTCTCTTCCAAGGTTCACCACTAACTCCAGTTTTAGACCCTTCTCGTCCAACTGCTTCCAATCACGGGCGGTGCAAGACATTGCTGCACGTACATATCTACTAAGTTGGAGGCCGTCCTATACACTTGTCAATGTATGAGAGTTATAAAAACATTTGACAGCCTCTGTGGTGTGGTGGTTGAGCAGGTCGACTCATAACCCGGAAGTGACGAGTTTGATTTCCGCCGCAGGACAAGTATTTGTGCACAGAAAAAAAGCGCAAAAGCTTGTTCTGGGTCGGGATGTTGTGGGACCATGCACCTCGTAGAATCTGGGTCCCTAGGCACAGGGAATTCTAGTTAGGGTCCAGGATTTATATATATGATCGTTGGACATTATTATTATTATATATTTATAGTGCTTTCCAGCTCGTCACTATACCAAGAAATGGTCATTAAGTTTATTATCTTTTTTATTTCCATCTAGAAAGGGTTGTTTCGCCTTTCAGTCCGTGGTCACTACGCTGAAAGATCTCCATTCCCAACGGTGTACGGTTTTGCTGCCCATTACTACTTCGGCTAACTGACTGAACTGATTTATGTCCGGAACTTAGTTCTTCTCCGAATTTTCTCATTTCTGTCTCAATTACGAAATGACTTCAAGCAAAACTTCCTCATAGCTCGTTGAATGAACTACAAATTTTACTAACTTGAATTATATTTTAGTACCTAACTTATATTTTATCCATTTTCAGTATCCTTTCCTAATATTTCAGAAGTACCACGTCATGATATTATCGAAATTATTGTCACATTTAATAGGGCGAATGTGGATGTATTACATAAAATAGATAATAAAAATATATATAGTTAAAAAGCTTTACATGTGCCGTAACTTTAATATTCTTATGATGAAATCGTTAAAAATACCTACCGTTTTTCTTTATTGTATACTATTATCATACTACCTTCGTTTTTCATTTATTAAGTAACTATTTATGCATTCCCATTTATATTGAGTTTGTTATCAATTATATATGAAAAATATATTATACTTTGTTTATTGAAGTATATTTATTTATTTTTTATTTCTTATATATTTTTTATATCTCTAGTTTTACTGTTATAATAGTCGTAGTGTGCGATATAATTAAAAATCTTACATTTCTACATTCAACAGTACACTTCCTGCGCCATCCTTTGAGTCTAAGCTGAAACCCAGCGCTGAATGTTGTTGACAATCAGCAATATGCTGAGTAGAACGCCTATTTAACACTGACTGTCAAAGACATACTATGTAAAATAGGAACAAAATGTAATAAGCCAGTGTGGAACAAATTATTTTTATTCTATTCTAATTTACTACATTATTTTTGGAACCAACTTATTTAGGTATGGTTTTTTTTTATATATACTAAAATTTATAGAGCTTAAAATATTTTTATGACAAATTTTTAAATTATATCATTAAATATCTGTACCTATTATATACCTACTAGTTGCGCCCCGCGGTTTCACCCGCGGATAAAAAGTATTTTAATTATTTGCTCATCCCACGGGGAAATTTCACTTTTCCGGGATACAATGTAGCCTATATGTTAATCCAGTGTATAAGCTTTTTTGGTACCGAATTTCATCCAAATCCATTCAGCCGTTTGAGCGTGAAGGAGTAACAAACATACACACAAACACACATAAAAACATCCGCCTTTATATTATTAGTGTGATATATATTAATATCCAAGTAAGTACCTACAAAAACAAAGATCATTAATAATCTGTTATACTATCAACCTTCAAATTTAAATTACCAGATTCAAAAGATAATTACAAATTTCGGAAGCATTAATGAACGCACGAGCTACGTATGTATAGTAACGTGCTATTAATTTTATAACTTTTACAATACCAATTTACACCGAGATGCGTTGATAATACTATCGTATCAGTTGATAGCTTATTTTGCAGCTAGTAATGTTAGCAAAATAACCACGGTTAATGGGTTATATAACGCAGACAGCTCGCTGCAAGGAACTTGGCTGCACTTTGCATAAAATCAATATGGCCACATAGGACGCCACTAACGCTATAACATTAATGAGTTCGTTATTGTATTATATATCGCTTTGTCAACAATTTGAGTCAACATACGTTCTCGGACAGATTAAATTGCACCTAACTAGGTACTTACGTATTGCGCAAACTAGAGGTATTGGGTCATAACCCAATTATTATACATTATTTTGTACACATTGATACGACTATTATAATAATAAAAATAGAGATACAAAAAATAAATAAGAAATTAAAAATAAAAATAAAACTTAAATAAACAAAGTATAAATATATATTTCCTATATAATTGATATAAAATTCAATATAAATGAGAATACATACATAGTTATTAAATAAGTGAATAACGAAGATAATATAGTATGATATTAATATACAATAATATAAACTAATAAATATAATAACATCATCCAAGGAATATTATACGTACGGCACTCGTAAGCTTTTCAACTATATTCTATATCTATTTTTATTATCTACTAGCTTCTGCCCGCAGCTTCACCCACATGGCCTATAAGAAACGATGAATATTTTTTTTTTATAGATAATTCAACCACCTATTTCATCCTTTTAGGGATGGAATTGCGAAAAACCTTTCTTAGTGGATACCTACACTTTACAAAGAACAAATCCTTCAAGGCTCTAGAACCAGCGGTAAAGGCTCTGCGTTACACTCATAACGCCATAGTGTTATGGTGTAACTTAGGTACCGTAAGGGCCGACTAAAGGAACACCCAGGGAATTAGCAGCGCCATCTCCTCGGTCTTATGATTCAGTCTGACGTGAAGTGAAGTGGACGTTTTCGTGGCTGATGATGTTATGTGTGACGTTCCTATCTCAATTTTCTGATTAAATGCATGCCAGAAAACGGCGGTAGTCACAAGAGCTTTGGAAAATAGCTCGTAAAATTGGGATGTAAAAAGGCATGGTCCGGACGTCCGTTAGGCCGAAAATTTTGAATGGGTATGCTTGAAACTGGCACGAATTTTAAAATTGGAAAATGCTGGCAAAGCGGTAAATCAGCTCGTCAGTCGTGACTCTTAGCAGTAAGTGCATTAAGGTGTCTGCTGCAGGTACCGCTTCCGTTACCACTATTTTATGCAAAATAAGCTCTTAAGAGAGTACCTATTGTAATATTTTTGTGAACAATGAAGCTTTGTTGTTCGTCCACGGCTACCATTTTACACTAGTGCCAAGGTGACAACAATGGAGTAAAAAAAGGGAATTTTGTTGATAACTTCACAAACTATGTCGTGAGCAAATTGTTTATGAAAAATATTCGAAACGAGTGCGTGACGTTTTTTTGGAAATCAGATTACTTAAAGTAAAGATAATTTTCTGTATGTATTTATGTCCATCTGCACTATTATTTGACAGCTCCTAAGTCTAAGTATAATTATAGTACATAAGTACATAATTTTAACTAATCCTACCCTGACTATAATAATCTATAGTGCCATGAAAGTCAATGTCAAAGATTTTTTTTGCAAATAGGCCATTTATAACACTTTTCCAAGTCAAGATGAGATTATTTAAAATACTCAATTAAAGTTATTGTACTGATATATAAAATTACAAAGCGCTTATGTAATTTCAAATACCTTTATAAAATAAATACCATATATCAAGCCTATTAAAAATAGTGAGTAAAAAAAAAGGCATTTTTAGCACTTCTCTCTATGACGATCCCTACTGCAACGCATTTGGGTAAGTACATCTTAGAGAGATATATGCGAACTTATAAAGCTGTTAAACTTAGGGCAGATGGGCATTACTATTCTTTGAATTTGTGCAGAGAAATAAATAGGTGTAGTTGTATTGTGTGTAATATTGAGTATATATTTTTATTTCAAATAAATTGCGACCAGAGGCTTTACCCGCGTATTTCTTCATAAAAATGCTAAAATCTCATTTATTACTTATAGATACTTAAATACATACTAATCGTCGATAAAGGTTGAATTTTTAATAATCCTTTCTTAGTACACTCCTAACTCTATAAAAGAATGATATCGTCCAAATTTGATCCTTGCACGATCCGAGGTTTATAACGACTCTGCTTACATTAATTACTAAATGAACACAGTTAATGTCGTGTAATCTTAGCTTACTCTTATTATAATTCAAATCATACGATTTGTACACAACTATGGTCCCTATCATGCTTTTTCACGATAACTTACGAATTCAAACTCTGTTGTTTTAATGATAGATACTAAAGTAAAATGTAAAGGTCAAGAAATCAATAACGAGTGGATGTATTTATAAAACAGAATTTATTTCTTATGTTTACATAAACGACTATTCGCAACTTTTTATTATACATTTTAATGTGACGCAATAGTTTTATACTGATATCAAATTATAATAACGTGACGGAGCATTCTCATGGGCAGTACTTATTTACAACAGGTCATTAAATAATTACGTTAAAACAAATACCGCTGAAAAATTATTTACACAAATACTTTAAGAAATTATTTTCATAAATAAAAATAATAATTTTAAAACATAAGTATTGATGATGGTTTTACAAAACTATTTTGTTTATTATACAAAGCACATCATAATATTGTCTTTATTACAGATAGATTTTTTTTACACCTTTATGCTAACAAGAATGATTACATATTCCGTAGGAACGCTTCGAATGTACACGAGTTAACATAAAAATAATCAATTCAACAACACAATTTATGATAGTCAAATTGATGATAATAAAGTAACAATAAAAGTAATTTACAAGGCTTTATAAATAACAACAAATTTATCTAGAAGGTGAAGGAAAACATCGTGATGAAACTTTAAGATGGCAATTAAAAAGCAATTTATAATTTACGTCTTGAATTTTCTAATATGCTCGAGCTAACTCCCAATCCAAGCGCAGCTTGGCGTATCTTTACACTTCGGTGAAAAGTGGCCAAAAACTTTCCAATAAAAAAAAAATTAAACTCAATGTAGTTACAGTGTAGGTCTGAAATACAGTACAGTTTATCTTTCTTGGAGTACAAAATATCTAAATACCACATATTTGATTATCTCAAATCGTTTGTGTTAGATTAAAAATACATATTACTTTGAAGTGGATAGTTATACTATGTCACGGGTTCTAAAGATCAAAATAAAGTACTTGGTGTATGAACGTATACAACAAAAAAAAATCTATTGGCTATAATTAGAGCTCAAAATTGTATCTATCTGCGATAATTCGCACTTAGACCCAATGAGCATCGGGTGCTAATCACGAAAACATTGAACAATGCACTAATCTCATTTATTATGCTTGTTCTAAGTTCCAGCTTTTACAATCACTGCTAAAACTATTGCTATGCGATTAGATATGGCACATTAACCGTAAAAATCTATCAGTCTTTCAACAAGAAGTCATATTTACAAATTACTAATAATACACATATATAAGAAATTATTTCGATGTTATCAGTTTAAGTTTTTATCTAAATAACGAGAGATCACTAATTTATTTCCACATTTTATTTTTATTCGCTTTTAGCACAATTGTCTCGTATTGGCACTGTGATTTAGTAGCGGAGTGATTGATTGTCAGCTGGCAACGAAAGCTGCTCCCAAAATGATGAGCAGAGCTCCTCGTGTCGCGGTAGAATCCGAAGATTGAGTTGACTCGTAATCTGAACAATATTATAGTAATCAATTAGGAACAGCTACGTTTAAAAGAACGTGCGCAAAAAAGCCAGATTAATGCACTCACCGACGTCTTTCCATTCTTCCACTTCGTAATCCCCTATAACTCTGTTCTCGGCAGAGGTGTCCCGCCAACGATTTTTATGTTTACCTGACAAAAACAACTCATATAAGATAAAAATGTCTCATGAGCAAAAGAACGATGTGGAAAATGATTGCGTCATAAAATTTTCTTACACGCTGCTAAGGGTCCGTGAATGTACGCTTTCAAGTGTGAACGAAACATATGAGGTCGTAAAGAAAGCCCAAATCTATAACAATAAGGCGGTACATTGGGAGCCAAAGCGCAAACAAAATCGCTTTTTCCACAATAATATTACTAACGACCCAATTGTACGGAAGCATTGGGTCGTGCCGGCGAAACCAATAAATACAAAATCTACCCATAGACCTTTTCTGCGCCATGGCTACGTGGAGAGCACAATGAAAGTATAAAAGGCACGTGGCAGCTCGCTACCTTATCTATTGAATTTCTAATCAAGCATTAGGTGCCAAATTCCAGAATTTTTGAGCTCAGAACCAAGCGCCACCGAATCGATCATCAAAAGTTAATTTATCTATTGGCGTTCCAAAAAGTTTCATAACGAACTTAGCTATTGTTTTAGGCATTAATTATTTTGCTTAAACGGGAATAATAATTAATATGAAATTAAGTTATACTTATATATTCGATATAAAAGTTTTAATATAAATGAGAGAGAGATTTTGTAGGTAATTACCTTTTTTCTTTTGAGGGAATGTTGCGACGTAGTTGATTGTAGTACTGATGGTGGAGGGAGCGGGGATCTCTGTAAAAGATTTTATTTATGATTGTGTTCGTGAAATATGCTTTTATTCTGCTGGATTTCTAGAAATGCTTTGTTAGTTTGTCAGACGTATTTTATATACATAGTATTGTGTATATATAGAAGTAAGTAGTACTTTAGTGAGGGTTTTATTTTTTGTCAACAAACAACCAGAACAAAATTAAATCTATTAATGTTGGAAAAGAATAACAAAGATTTTTTAAATAATATATTGAATATGTTGTAGGGTTACCCCTACGCCATAGTGCTTAGTAGCACACTTTTCTTAATGAATAGTTTCAGTTATTTATGATATTTTTACGGCTTTTGGTTTTTCATTTTATTTCTTCTGTAATGCTTAATCTGAACGTTCCTTGCAGGCTCCTGAAATGTTCCAAAACACTTTAATAATACCTTTTTGTTTTCTTGGTTATTGTGAATAAAATGTTGTGCTCTAAAATTGTACTTAAAGCCTTTGGTATGGGTTATTTTGGCAGTGGATCGGTAGATATAGATCACAGGAACATCTTACGTGTCGTTTCCCTAAGTTTTTCCCTAAATTACGGGTGTTTCAGGAAGAAATAACTTTTTCATATTACCTCATAGATCTTTACCAAATTTACACTGGTGTTGAAGATGATTTTATTATGGCTTTTCATTGCATTTTTGTAGTGATTCTTCCAGTAGGAGCACTAAAACAGCGATTTTAATGTTTGTTTACTTTTTGGACAGATGTCATTTATTGACATTTCTAATTCCCTGAAAGAGATTTTTACCATAAGTTTTCATGAATTTACGATATTTTAAGGTTAGGTTGTTTAGGATTTTGTATTAGTCTTTGCTCATCGACCTATTTTAATGCTAGCTGATATAAAATTGTGACAGGATTTTAAATATTTCGTTCTCTCGATTTTCCAGGATTTTGTCTGTTGTTTTTTGGTGACTGCGTGAGGCTTGATAAAACTGAAAAAATAGCCACGCAGGGGCAGTCTTCCTCTGGACTTCACCACTAAATTATATTCTGTACATAACTATATTCTTTAATCTGAACAGTGTAACTGAAGTGTACTTGGTGCTGCCGTGCAAGTGGCACTCTGTGTGGCCACGGATAGGCAGTTTTCCGTCCTAAGTTCCTCTCCGCTTCGCCTATCTATTCGTGACGGTTGCGGACCACCCCTGTTTAAACCAGACCTTAAGCGGTGGCAATCTCCGCCGGTGACGGCGGCCTGCAGTGGATTTGGCGTGAACAGTTGATAAGACCTTTTCATTAGCAGGTGGCTTTCTGTGACGGCTGCCCGCCGTGTTGCTAAGCTCGGCACAAGCAGCGGTCATTCGCTGCGCCTCTGGACGTCTCCCTGCGGCTACATCGACTCCAGGGTGTGCTTCGGGGCCATACTTTGCTTCATCATCTTCAACTTCAAGTCAAGTCAACTTCCAGTCTTCGCTTCTTCATCACCAACTCGGTTACGTTACATTATATATCTATTTTAGGAATTTAATTTAAAATTCAGGGCATAATATAAATAGGGGCTTATGTAAATAAATGTATATAATCTATGTAAATAATAATGTTTTCTTTCAACTGTAGGCTACACTACAGTTTGGCGCCCTTCTGGCCGAGCCCACCCCCCCGCCCCTCAAAATTCTAAAACAAACTTACACAAGTCACGCTCTTTTCGGATTATCTTTTGGCCTCATTTTTTTCTCTCTTTTTATTAATAAAGCTCTATCTTACAGACCTATCTTATATACTCTATAAATGCATATGTATACCAATTCTGTATCGTTCTGTATAATGTGTTATACTCATCATGATGAAATGAATTCATAGATATATTTATTCTGTATAGCTATCGTTGAGTATGTATAAATATTAATACTTCTTGTATGTTTATAGCCTGAACCTCTGAGGGTGCCTGGTTGCTAACGAGGAGAACTTTTGGTGTTGCGGCTCAACGCAGATCAGTTTCAACGCAGCTTGGAGATCGACACTTCGATCCAGTTTTACCGAGTAAGCCGCCAGCAGTCTGATATAGCAGTTATGTGTGCTGCTAGCGGTATGTTTTTTTTTCTTAAACTTTACCAAAGACATAACATGTCAAAAGTGCATGCTATGTTCTCATCTTGTTTGTGCTGGCCTCGGGTTATTTACGCTAACAATATTGGACTGCTGGCATGAATTTCTGTCAAAGTCCAAGCTGCGTTGTATGCTGGTATACCAGACATCCTTATGGAAAATTTAATGTTGGAACAACAGATGTTCAAATGAAAAATGCACGTTAAAAATTTAAAACTGTAAATAATGTATTTTTGACTTAGGATAATAATGTAAATATCACAATTTCTGTTTTCTTATTTCTTTTTGGAATTGTTCATATTGCTAAATTTACAATTTTGTTTTTGTAACGTTATGTTTATACTTCTATATTGTTTTAACATTTATGTTCAGTTCTTGGGCTAAAGCTTAGGTCTCTTCCGGACACTAGTTTTTATTGTTTAGCGGTTAGTCGTTGTAATGCAGGCGGTTTTGACATGAAAGGGTTATAGTAGCCATTGATAGTGAGCTATACCCAATTTTAATCTAGATGAGGATGGATATAGGTTATAAAATATATATTAATAATTAATGTTCAATATAGGTATGTTAGGTTTAGCGTGATAGGGTAATTTGTGTCATTAACGTGTCATTTTCGATTTTTCCGTTTTCTTTAAAGCTGGGCTGTCTATAGATGTCTATTCTGCTGCTGATCTGGACACTATTCTAATGTGTTCTGGGTCATAACCTTTGTGATGCTGGATGTTATGATGATTTCATAATTGGACATAATGTTTATTGTTCAATTCTAGGACAATGTTGTCCTAGTATATTATCCTTTGACTTTTGACTTTTTACTATTTGATTCTTTGTTGTTCAACATACGGACATCATCTCTATATTGGGAAAACACTCTTTGAGTTTTGGTTATTTCCTCGATCGAAGAAACTTGTTTTCTTCTATTTTCTTATCATTAATTTTAGCTGTACATACGTTCTTATAAAAATTAAAATACTTAGGTATTTTAATTTTTTCGGGGTTGTTGGGGAAATGTAGGGTTACCCCTACGCCATAGTGCTTAGTAGCACACTTTTCTTAATGAATAGTTTCAGTTATTTATGATATTTTTACGGCTTTTGGTTTTTCATTTTATTTCTTCTGTAATGCTTAATCTGAACGTTCCTTGCAGGCTCCTGAAATGTTCCAAAACACTTTAATAATACCTTTTTGTTTTCTTGGTTATTGTGAATAAAATGTTGTGCTCTAAAATTGTACTTAAAGCCTTTGGTATGGGTTATTTTGGCAGTGGATCGGTAGATATAGATCACAGGAACATCTTACGTGTCGTTTCCCTAAGTTTTTCCCTAAATTACGGGTGTTTCAGGAAGAAATAACTTTTTCATATTACCTCATAGATCTTTACCAAATTTACACTGGTGTTGAAGATGATTTTATTATGGCTTTTCATTGCATTTTTGTAGTGATTCTTCCAGTAGGAGCACTAAAACAGCGATTTTAATGTTTGTTTACTTTTTGGACAGATGTCATTTATTGACATTTCTAATTCCCTGAAAGAGATTTTTACCATAAGTTTTCATGAATTTACGATATTTTAAGGTTAGGTTGTTTAGGATTTTGTATTAGTCTTTGCTCATCGACCTATTTTAATGCTAGCTGATATAAAATTGTGACAGGATTTTAAATATTTCGTTCTCTCGATTTTCCAGGATTTTGTCTGTTGTTTTTTGGTGACTGCGTGAGGCTTGATAAAACTGAAAAAATAGCCACGCAGGGGCAGTCTTCCTCTGGACTTCACCACTAAATTATATTCTGTACATAACTATATTCTTTAATCTGAACAGTGTAACTGAAGTGTACTTGGTGCTGCCGTGCAAGTGGCACTCTGTGTGGCCACGGATAGGCAGTTTTCCGTCCTAAGTTCCTCTCCGCTTCGCCTATCTATTCGTGACGGTTGCGGACCACCCCTGTTTAAACCAGGCCTTAAGCGGTGGCAATCTCCGCCGGTGACGGCGGCCTGCAGTGGATTTGGCGTGAACAGTTGATAAGACCTTTTCATTAGCAGGTGGCTTTCTGTGACGGCTGCCCGCCGTGTTGCTAAGCTCGGCACAAGCAGCGGTCATTCGCTGCGCCTCTGGACGTCTCCCTGCGGCTACATCGACTCCAGGGTGTGCTTCGGGGCCATACTTTGCTTCATCATCTTCAACTTCAAGTCAAGTCAACTTCCAGTCTTCGCTTCTTCATCACCAACTCGGTTACGTTACATTATATATCTATTTTAGGAATTTAATTTAAAATTCAGGGCATAATATAAATAGGGGCTTATGTAAATAAATGTATATAATCTATGTAAATAATAATGTTTTCTTTCAACTGTAGGCTACACTACAATGTTTATAATACCCAGACAAAGCGAATATCTATCATTTTGATGATAAGCAAATATCATTCATGTTTAAGACTCAATAAAGAAAATCAAATTCATAACTTCCTTTGCTCGAGTGCAAAAAAACAAGGAAAATCTCGAAACACAGCGTACTTCCTCATACATATTACTCACAATATCAAACATGCGTAAAGCTCAATGTGCCATATTTCCCATAATATAGAATTATATTCACGGCGCATAACTTCTGCTTAATATGGGTAGAATAATCTAGTAGTCATACCGTCGAGCCGGATGAACCCATCTGTCTCTCCGAGGGAATTCTTCGCGACGCACCGGTACGAAGAAAAGTCACGGGGCGACACTCTACTTATAGTTAGCTTCATCTTTCGTGTATAGCTGTCGTCGCTCAGAGAAGTGATGTATTTCTTTCCTATAAAATTATAATATAACCATCATACATACATGAACAAATAGAATAGAAAGCATTCCTTTCATAAAATTATAAATTTGTAGAGGCTAAACAAGTACGCAAAAATCACAGAACGATTCAAGACATCAATTTCATTTTATGACAAAACTTCAGACAAAATTGACTTCATCGTAAAGGCCGCGAAAAATAACCACTCTCACCTGATATGATCATGTCTCCCCTGTCAGTAGTCCAGTAGTTTATAGACGAGGGGTAGGCTTCTGTGTGACACTCCAATGTAACATCTTGACCAATATAAGCAGCTTCCAACTGATTCGGGATCGAAAGCATCGGCGGAACTAAAAAAAGTTATGCAAAATTAAACATAATAACACACGTTCAGCATATTCATATTTTTATGGTTCTATTAATAAATAACCCGAGACAATAGTAAAAATCCGTGCCACGCACTCCCAGGCACGTAGTTTACTCACGCACGGGCTCGAATGAAAAATGTTCCAATTCACAAAAACTTTGTCCTTAGTTTCCTTTATTAGGTACGTAAATAACAACTGCTTACTTACGAAACTGGGTATCATATTTTACCATTATGTTTAAAATAGAATAACTACACACATTAAACGCTCATTGTTGTATGTTAGGTAAACTCAAACGCAAGAACCACATTAAGCTCTCCAACCAGTATTCGCATGTAGTTGGGAAATTTAAGATGGCAAATTATGTAGTTCACATATGAGGATCTACGATCATATTTCCCAGCAGGGCGTGGAAGGAAGTGAAAAGATTATGAATGAATAAAACCCGGACCGGAGACACGGATTGAGAATAATAACACTACCATAAAGATACGTCTTGAGCTCTCATAAAATACAGGTATATGCGATGAGAACGGTGAGTTGTTATGCTAGTGTGAAAACTAAGTGCAAGAAATGTTAAAGAGTATGAAAAGAATAAAACGTTATGATGTGCTAAAGACGAATTAGAAAGAAAGAAACTTTGTTCGTTCGTTGAATTTCGAAGACAGACCAGCTTGGTGGTGGGTGGGAGATAGTATCACCATTATCGCGGCCGTGCCGTATTCACGTCAGCATAATGCTCTAATTGGGTGCAATTACGGTCGATCCGGTGGATGGCGCCGCCCGTCAGGTAGAGACGCCGCCGTGTCCTCGTAAATACTCGTTAACGACACCCACCCAGAGAAAAATAATATTTCTCAACGCTGACTCCCGACTAAAGAAAACGGCGACGTGAAAATGCTCACGTACTCGCGCAGGAAGAATTTGAGGCCAAGTTAACGGACCGGGAGAAATGTGCGAGCATTTTCTTTCTCCCTGATGAGGAAATGATATCGAGTGTGAGTGTAATTTGCGCGGGTGTCTTAAACGACAAACTGCCTGTGATTAGTGGTTTTTACCGTTCCTTTATTTACCGACCCGATGTTTCTAAGTCAGCCACTTAATTTCACGGATGAAGACTTTTACTTTACTAAAATACGAAAGTTAAAGAAAACAAAGTATAAAATAAACGTATAGTAAACTTTTGTAATATTTCTAATTCGAGTTTCCGAAATGAAATTATGAGTTACCGAAGGTTAATTTATTTTCAGACAAAGTTACCCTTTCCCTTCACATGTCTAAATTTGGTGCTGATGGTGTGACATTAACAGATTGTTATGTAATAAGGCTTTAAAGTTTGAGAGCAGCGAAATGTAATTTATCAATTTCTTGATCGATGTATCAGATGTTCAGTAGCTATTTATAAGCTGTTCAATAAACTTTTCAAATAAATTACGTTCTGCCATTGAACAGTAAATAGTTCGAGAAGCGATCTACAAGATTTACAAAAATAAATTGTCGTAAAGCAAAACGCTGCATAAAAGTTGAACTTTGTTGTTATTATACAAATAGCGTAAGTTCACATGAACTTTCACGACTCGCATGCTGCTATGAAATTAAATTCACTCAGTTATATTTCTACGAACATAGAAATCTATTTATTTTGGTACTCTATAAAATAAGTGAGTCATAAAGTTCATGGCAAATTGAATTTACCGACTAGCTTCTACTTTTAAATAAATAATTGATACAATTAAATGAAGTTCAATACATATTATTAAGGGGCTGAAAACATAATTAGTAAAAGCCATACGAACATTTATTTATAGTCTAAGCTGCCCACTTCTGAATATTATAGTACGCAACATACTTATAGCACAATGGTCTTATTGAATTACAATGGTTTGTTGTTAATAATTTTAGTACTATAAATGTTTGATACGCGTTGTTATAATTAAGTAATCTATGAACCAATTTTTCAATTCATTGAAATGAAACTTATCAGCACTTATTCTGATTTGGCTAATGGAACCCCAGACAATAAGAGATACAGAGAACGGAGCCCATTAAGAAACAAAGGGTTCGAAATGTATTTGGCCTGAAAAAAGTTATTTACTCTATTCATATAGTACAGGTTATTGTACCCACAATTTTTCATGTTTCCAAGCCCGATGCCCGAATTAATAAATTGCTTTTTGCGTTCGACTTGTTATTAGAACTCGTAGATCATAAAATGAAGAATGAAGTTCGGAAGAATTTGTTTCAAAAGCCCGTAGGTGACGCCCCCGGCTGTGCTGTGGCACCCGACGACACTCTTGACTTAATGTTTCTACGACTCTTTTGACAAATTGCCAATAGCTAATAGCACGGTCATAAATGTATAGTTTTTATTTATTATAAGACAATAACACAATTTTTATCGCCTGTTATTATTTTCTTCTACGTTTCACTTTAATGGGATTTTTAGAAATCGTTTTTGTAAACACGTGTTCATTTACGAGTAGATAAGACAGCCTCTGTGGTGTGATGGTTGAGCAGGTTGGCTCATAGCCCGGAGGCGGCGGGTTCGATTCCCGCGACAGGACAAGTATTTGTACACAGAAAAAAAGCGCTAATACTTGTTCTGAGTCTGGGTGTTGTGGACACAGGTGGCACAGGGAATCCTAGTTAGGGTCCAGGATCTATGTATGTAATCTTTGGGTGTTACTTACGAGTAGTCCACTTTTCGAAATTGTCAATCAACACTTCTCGTCAAGACCACGGCATATACCAACTACACTTCCAAATGATCGAGCGGGATATAATAATAATTTTAAATAAGCAAAATAAGGTTTTATAATATAATCATGCTATCTGTATTCATTCTGTGATATAAAGTAATTAATTATACTTACATTGCACCATCAGCACGACACGCTTGCTGATAGAAGGAGGGACGCCGTTAGATGCGATGCACAAATATGCGCCCATGTGAAGGCGGGACACTTTTGATATCGTTAGATTTTCTCCATCCACCACGTTGACTGCAAGAGGAAACAGAATAAAATTCAATATTATTATACAGTCATAAAAGTAGTGAGATTACTGAGGTCATCCATCTCCCATAAAAAAGTCATGGCTATATTCCATTTATCGATTTTCATCTGTAATAACCATAATTATAAAAGGTACTGTTCTTACGATAAATATTAAAAAGCTAGCATAAAGTAAAATTTATAGTTGTATATGCCATTTGTAATCTAAAGATCAAATTCGGTTCGTTTCATTTTCATCTGACGGAAACGTGACCAATAAATTAAAAATAAAATGGAATATTTTAAGAGCCAGCATGATTCATTTCAACTCTCGTCCTCTCTATTGTTTATTCGATTGTTCGAAATATTTCTTTACAATTTACTTCTATTGTGCGAAACAATCGCGTTAAATTTGATGTCATTTTGCCGGAAGATTCCTTTTGCGGGTCATTTGACTTGATCATTTTCATTCAATAGCAGATTTACTCAGCAGTTGTACGTAATACGTCTGGAATACAAACCGCCTCTGAAATTCTGTTTGACTCAAGTAATTAGAAACTATTTGGAATAACTTAGAAAACAGACTGTATTGGAAATACAAATAAGATAGAGCACGTGTATTCAAATTTGTTTCTTGTACTGGTTCAGGATAAATGCTCAAATCACATCATTTTAGAATGGCACGCAATCGATTCGTCCGCAGTTGGACTCGAATCCATTCAGTCCATTTTACGCTCTGGAGATATCTTTCAAGTGTTTTGTTTCTTTGTAAGCTTCAATATAATGAGCATCCGGAACAAATGTTTTGACCGGATATTTACAATAGTAAACTCGTGTTACGGAAGAAACTTTGATAGAACTTTTACTGCTGAAACGAAACAAATAATCGGAGATATTTTGAAATATCGATTCTGTGGTACTGGAACATTCTAAATTGTATTTTCATATACAACGTACAACCCTGGTATAACGGCGCCATGGATAATAATTTCTAAGTGCTTTGAAGGACAGAGCACTTAATGGTTTAATTTTTTACGTTATTGAATTATATTTTACCTTGTTCTCCATTGCAATTGAACTCCTGTCCATCTTCTCTTCTCCACATAACGTATGGCTCCGGGTAGCCGGTCGCTCTGCATACCATAGTGACGTTGGTGCCCTCTCGTACCACCATATCCGATGACGTCATATTATCGATGATTACTGGTGGCACTATTATAAAATACACTTATCACAATTAAACAATTTTATGGCGTACTTATCTTTCTTTAAAACCATTTTTTAGATTTTTGAATAGAAAACCTATATTGGTTAAATTCTAATTAAAAAATCTAAATCTTTATTCAATAACTGACAACGACTTACTATACAAATTAAATAAACACTAATCAGCATTAAAGTGAATCTTATAAGATATTCATTTCCTTACATGGAAATAAAATTTATTATATTTTTTTACTGTCCCAAAAAATTGTTTCTTTGATACATGATATGTATGTGGTGTGCTAAGATTATTTTTTAAGGTAAAACTAAGCGGGTTTTGGCGAGCAGAGGAACGACGTTAAGCTGCTAGGGCATGCTCTAAATAAACAAACAAATCTGCTGGAATGCCGGTAACCAGATTATGTCATATGTGGAATTTGTCTCGTACCCTCATTTATTTACGAAAGCTTTTGTGTATTTTGTCAACGGAGCAGTCTTACGTAATAAGACTTTAAATTTGATTTCTAAGTAGTTAGATTGAATAAAGCTTACAGGTATTTAAAAATACCTCTAAGTTATAGTTCGTTACATAGTTCGAATAAAACTCGGTTTGACTTTTGTAATGTCTCCTATTGTTATTATTTATGTTTGTATTTGTGAATATATTTATGTACTAGTTGCGCCCCGCGGTTTCACCCGCGGATAAAAAGTATTTTAACTATTTGCTCATCTCAGGGGAACATTTCACTTTTCCGGGATAAAATGTAGCTTATATGTTAATCCAGTGGTATAAGCTATCTTGGCACCGAATTTCATCCAAAACCATTCAGCCGTTTGAGCGTGAATGAGTAACAAACATACACACATACAAACTTTCACCTTTATAATATTAGTGTGATGTATTAATATTTTTAATTAGTTTATTCATTTTTGTTATTATTCATATTCATATTCGTTATAACTTTTCCTGTAACTGAAAACCACCATCCTTATTTTTGTTGTTGTTTCCCTACATTTTTGGGTTGTCTAGAAGAGATCGCTTTAAGGGATAAGACCACCCATTGTGATACTTAATTTTTAAGTTTGTGCTTGTATATTGTTCCTGTAATGTGGTGTTTCAATAAAGAGTTTTATCTATCTATCTATAACCTTTCCCATACTGACCTACAACCTGGAGATATCCCTTCCTAGACCTCATGGGGTCCGTGTTGACCTGGCACATGTACCAGCCGCGGTCCACCTCCTGCACGTTCTTGATGTGCAGGTACCACGAGCGGTGGTCGTTGTACGACAGGCTGATGCGCGCATTCTGCGTTATTATGTTGTGGTGGATGCTGAGGATCGTTTGCGTATCTACACGCACCCATGCAACCTGGTGAGAGAGTTCTTAAAATATCAGCCTATTCACTACTTTTTTTAAAATTATTGTACTTCGCTTAGTTGTTTTCGAAATTGGGACTTTTGTGAATAAGATTGTTAACTAAATCGATCGACTAATCATTTTTCAGTTAGTCCGGATTTCAAAACATCTATTTTCTGAATTCAATACTATGAGTAGTCTTGTTTTTAGTTTAAAAACTATCGCAGCTTGCGTTAGTAACTGGCTCCCAGAAGAAAGACATCGAATATGTCCAAAACCAGGTCGAAGTAATTTCGACTTTTTAACTGACGTGAGTTTAGCCGTTATTTTATTACAAAAACTATGAGTAGTCGCTGAAGTTTTAAAAAAAATATCTATAGTTATTATACTCTCATTCAACAAAAAGTACAATATAGTTTAATTTTAATAATGAAACCCACACCTTTTAGTGCTCTAAGCTAAGTTTAAATTCTTTACTCAGACCATAATGCCCGTTTCACCTCATACCGTATAAATCTGAGCTACACAGCACTCCAATTTTGCTAACTAGCCGTCCTGCATGATTAATAACTGGCGAATCGTGCATTCTGAGCAAAGTGATATTAAGTTGGCTTGTTAAAACTTTATCCCGTGCACCGCATGAATGAAGTTGCTCAAAGCTCTAGCCTGCACGACCATCGCGATTGCAATTCGGAGACTAATTTAAAAGCCGTAAAATCTATTGGTAGTTTTAGTCGATCAACACAAGCATAGTACTATTTGCTCACACGTTGGTAGAGTTTACATAAATGTGAGTAAAAAAACATTGGCATTTCCTGGGCTAAATAAGCGAGTGACAGCGAGTACGGTTAGTTTTGAACTAACCAACCATCCACGGATTCGTCACTTACTTTCACTCGATCAATATGTAACGTAGCTGATCTAATCGTGACACTGTCTGCTGTCTTAATGTGGGATTTATGCATACACTGGCATTTTGGAAATAATATTAAATAGCATTGCTTCCACTGTTGCAACCGCCTTTGTAGCTGCAATACCCGTGCAGATGTGCATGTTTCCTAAAGTTTCTTGCGAAGTGTTCATAGAATTACGTAGGTCGTTCATCAGAGGATTTGACATGTCATTCCTATGCCTTGTAGGAAACGGTTTGTTTGTTTTCTTAATTGAAGATAACGCTTACCCTTTTTTGGGTGGACAATGAAAAATTACTGTGGTGATAAATCTTTGCTTGTTAAACCGTTTTCCTTGTTTAGTTGTGAACTTCCTGTTTTGTTGTCCAATTGAAAATGACATGATAATTTCAACAAACTTGTCAACTTGTATTTTTGACGCTATTCGAATTAAATTAAAGTAGTAGTAAATAATTTAAGTTTAAGGTATTTATACAAGTTATTATAGAAGGTTCAATACAAAAGAAAATCTAATAAGCTTTACTCAATTGAAGTTCAGCGTAAATACAATTCATAGAATTTGTTTACGTAATCCTGTTTTTATTAAGGTCGATTATGCAGCAGATTTTATACTGAAAGGGCAATTTTACGGGCGACGGATTCGAATATTTGGTTTGCGGAAGCGGAATTATTCGGGTTCCATGGGATCCATACCTTGTATCCGCGCAAATCTTCGACGACGCAGGCTAGGAGCGCGTCTCGCCCCACTGTTACCGTTACGTTCGGCACCGGCTCCACAAACCGCGGAAATAGAGATTCTGTAACAATAACACGGAAAAGATTTTTGTTATGCTCAGGAAAAGTGTTCTGAGGCATACTGCTGTATGATAGTTATTCCATAAACAAAAAAAAATATATACTTATTTTCTGCAATATGAGTTTTTTTTTCTGACTCGATAGCTCAGTTGGTTACTACTGTAGTAAGGTTGTGGGTTCGATTCCTACCGATGACCAACATTTGTTTGCAACCAAATGTTTTTCCTGTGTCTGGGTTTTATATTGTATTCTATGTTATTATTGTATGAGTTATATGGCTCCCGTATTACAAGCTTTTGCTTATTTTGGGCTAGATGGCGCTATGTGAACTGTCAACTATTTGTTTGATTTTATATATTTATTTTATTTATTATATTCAACTGTCTTCAAAGATGAGTTTCTTAATTAGGTTGTATTTTTTGAATTGCGTGGTACTTCATATCTCTGTCATTTATAAGCCCATTTTAATTATTAAATGTTCATTAAAATACAAAAATAATTGTTTATTTCAATAACTAAAAAAAAACTCTTGTAAATCGATAGTGGTTTATGAATTTTCAAAACGATAACATTTGTGTATACATTTATTTATATTTTAATTTTTCAAATTTTAGCTTAAAAACTAGTTCCAGAATCTATGGATTTATTTATTTAATATACTTAATAATATTTGAGTCAGTAAACATTATTGTATTTTCTGTTTTTGTATATATGAATCAATGCGTAACAATTTCATAGTAAAATTACGTATACGTCTGAAACCATATAGTAATTTTAGACCACCATTATTATTACACTATCGCTTCGAATGTCTCGCAGCCTCGTGTTGCTAAATATATCTTTGGGTAGACGTGAAACGTGGTCCCACGGGCATAAGGAAACCTGTGCCGGTATGATTAATTAATATACCTAGCACTTATGTAGATACATCTATTATGTTTGGTTTATTAATTCTCTTTGCTTAACCAGTCGGGCGGCGCGCGGCCCCTTTGGGTCAATTAATACTATTGAATTTTTAGAAATCTACAGAATGTCATGAAACGGCCACAATAGAGATGCATTTAAATATCATCACAAAAATAATGTTTAAAAAAAAAATTGTAGACAAAGAATTTGACCGCTGTCTCACCTGATGGAAAGTAATGACGCAGGCTACGGTGGTGCATTCTTGCCTAGATTAGATCAGCTGGGTGATCACGTAACTCGATTGTCACCGATAGAAACACAAATTTGTATGGATTAGACAGTTTGAATACGCAGTTTATGTGCATAGTTAGTATGGAAATTTCTCCCGTTGCATTGCAATCAAAGTTTCGTCATCACCCCCCAGGAATTAAAAATATTTCAATATATAGTTTTACACCAGTATGCATAGTTTGATTTTTTAACTGGGAAGGTATGAAGAAATCAGAAACGGGTAACTGCCATAGGAACCATTCACTCATTTTGTATTAAAATGATTTTGGCGTAGTTATTTTTATGGTCAAGCGTGAGTGGCCAGCTCAGTTGGTAGTAACTAACCCTTTTGAACTGTGGGTCGCGGGTTCGATTCTCACCCAGAACAAACATTTGTGTGATAAACATCGATGTTTGTTCTGTGTCTGGGTATTATATTGTATTCTATGTATACATTTACAAACAAAAATATATCTATGTATTCTATAAATTATCTGGTTCTTATAGTAGCTTTGCTTAGTTTGGGGCTAGATGACACTGTGTGAAATTACTACACATTTACAATATTATAATCAGTTTATCCATTCCAAATTTCATCCAAATCTATGCTGCCGTTTAAGCGTGAAAGAGTAACAAACGCATAAACTTTCGCGTTTATAATGTTACTAGGATGAAATATGTGAAGTGACAACAATGAAAATTGAAATGAAATATTCTATAACAAAGAGCTCGCTTAATTTTATAGTCTATAAAAATTTCTATAAAAATATAGTCAGCGCATTTAAAACCCGCATTAAAAAATGTAAACGCATTTAAAAGAAAACCAACACAAAATTGCTTTCAATTCCACGATTGAACACCGATCAACGCAGTGTAATTTCATTCGATCGAACTAGTGGCACCCATGCATCATTGACTTTGAACGCGGTCATTCATGAGCGTGCGAGTTTGTATGGGAAAGGGACCTCTGTCTATTACTACGTACATTAACATTCCATCAACGGTTAGGTGTCATAATTAATTCCGACCTGGTAACCCTCAGCGAACAATAGTGTCGAACCTAGGGTTCTTGTTCACTTTATTGATCGTCACCGATGACTGATTGGGCACAATTTGCTTCAATTGTATCAAAGGGCTAGTTATTTATTCACTCTCCAAGCGCTCGGTGTTATGAAGTCAGTACGGACGGAAAATCGAATTACTTCTCATACTTTGTAAGGTAACGTAGATTGATCGATTTTATTATGTTCTCGAATCTATTTACTGCCTTGATTTCATGTCTATCGTGAATACGTTATGAATATTGAAGATAAGCTTTTTAATGAGACTTATTTTAGAGAGTTTGAAATTAAAATGATTATGTATAGCATCCTCGGCTTACTTATAATTTTTAACCCTTTGTGACTCCTCAGTCACAAAGGGTTAAAAATTGTAAGTAATTAAAAGTACTTTATTTTCTCTTCTACGATATTTTTGGTTATTCAAAGAAAAAGGTCAATCATATTTTTTGCTAGTACCATACAAGTGATGTTTAGAACCGATTCGAGTGAATTCTATTAAATTAATCTAATTAATGAAATGACTGAGATATGGGAAACCGTCGTTTCTAGAATCCTGCTTGTTTACACATAACGTGGACATTATTGATTGCAGTACATACAGTACCTATATGTAGAGGTTTGGAAACCACAAGATATTGGGCGAGATTATCTTGATAATTCTGAGGTCAGCCACTTAGGCCTTTGTGATACGTCTCTACATGACTAAATTTCCATAGAGATATGAACACTTCAGAAAACACGCGCGCCGTTCACGGACGCTTGAACCTCAATGCTAATGCCATACATATCGAACAATGTCGATGCTCCAAAAGCTGGAACAATCTATTTAGGCTAAACAACTCGAGACATGGAAAAATATCCGCAAATGATTGATGAGTGGGAACGCGAATAGAACAAATCCATCGCGACCATCAATCTTGGGCACGGTATGGGCCTCCCTGCGAGCGACGTCGCCGTCTCTAATGAAAGAAGAGCTTACCGAGCACGTATAAACAATCGGAAAATGTTGTTTCTAATATCCCACAAGATAGATGGCCCGTGAAATGTGTTCTCGGTATGGGATAAAGATTCGCGGTACTGCTGACTTTCTTTTTTTATTTTATTGAATATATACCCACAAAGTTTTCGGAATTGCTTGATGTGACAGCGAAAAGTAACTCGTGCCAATGTTCGTTGAGATCTTTAAGTAATGCCAAGTTTGTACGTGTACAGAAACCGTAATCATTATTCCTCATTTATGCGCTGCTACTTGACTGTTTAGTGCTTTAAGGACCTCTGAAATTGGTGTTATTGCTTTAGTTCAGAGTAACTAAAGACAGAGTTAACGGCGTCATTTAGGTCGTTATCGGCACGTTATCTATTTTGTAACTATAAAACCGTCAAAGAGTAGCCATTACCCATCGTTTAGGGGTTTAATTACTTAAACAATATATCAGTATTATGACGTGTTAATAATGCAGTCGAGCGTTGATGAGACAACGAGATTGCCCGCCACTTGAAATATGATTACGGTCGGGTCGCTCATCAGGCTGTAAGTGTTTACGGATGCACGTGACGGTCCGTGCCCTCACCAGCCAGCCCCGGTCCGTTCACTCGCCACGTATTTACCTAATTGGCACAGTACGTTGTGACAAAAGTCCACGTTGGGCCCGGTAAATTAGATTCATTGTCCTCCCGTAGCCTGTCCCCGACTTTCGGACCGCAAACACATTTTATAGACAGTGCAATGACACCTTTGGTAAGGAAATTGCTGCCAAAAACGGAACGTAATGTTTTTAGTCCGGAGACCTTTATAATCTTCATCAAAGAGTTAAGAGGACCATGCAAATTTTGTAACTCATTTAGCCTGAATTTAAGGAGCTTGCATTTATTACATCGCCTTAATCAACCATCGCACTAATTTATAATTGAATTATAAGTAAATTGTAAGTGAGCATAAGTTAAGCACCCTTTTGAGATTTTAGTACAACGTTTTACTTTCTATGTTTGTTTAACTATGCTACTCAGGTTGGGAAATAAAAATAATGGTAAATTCTTGGCAAGAATGTACCACGTACCGCGTGCCACGTGCGACGTTTGACGGTAGTTAATACTAGTTTAATGAATAAACAAATTGTGAGTAAATTACCTATAACAGTCTGGTAACAAAAGATTTAATATACACATTAGAAATGTTAAAACAGGTAAAAAAGTAATGTTACTAGATCCGTTCTAAATCGTCAAATTTGGAACGCTGTGTACTTTGTTATCCTGTGTTCAGATCTCGGCCACTCGCCATTGGCCGCCGCTCGCTTTACTTACCTCTTTCACCCTTAATTTACTTTTCACTAATTGAAACGCGTAAAGGACCCATTCGGCGATTAGTCTTTTTGGAACTTTCCATTTAGTCGGGTGAAATCGTTCCAGCTCTTTGTTTCGCATGTGAATAGATTGTTCGTTGCTTTAATTGTTTAATTTTTCCATATGCAAATATACTTAATTGAAATTTGTGATGTGATCAAATATTAGTCACGTTTTAATATTTAAGCACACAATTTATGTAGACGCTATTTTTATCCGTTAATTTTTTTTTATATATATAAACAGCGTATGACGTGCTAAGCGTCACTAACTAATAACAGTGTCAATCGGAACTTTAAATTAAAATTGCGTGATATTGCATTGCGCACGTCATCCTGAGACATTACACAGTCTAGTTATACGATTTTTGGATAATTATGTCATAAATTTATATAAATAGGGTGAATTTTGTGTCTACTGCATAATTATTATTTTAAAAACGATTACTAATTACTAATCAATCGTATAATAATGACCGTAAATTTCCAAACAATGGAATTTTCATTTTTTTTAAATATTTTTGCTTCTTTCTGAGCCGCAAATAGCAAATTGTTTTAGCATCTAATTCGTTCTCAACACGAGAAATTGGATCTAAAAATAAAATTTATTTTTGCATGTTCGAGTTGGCGCGTCTCACGGCGGCTTCACTGTATTCATGAGTATCGATTTTATGCAAAATGCAACAAGATTCACTCGAACATGTCGACTATAGGGTACGCATTGTGAGCTGTCTATCTAACAATTATATCGGAATACGGAGCATGTAAACTGGCAACAGCGCAGGGGGAAATGGGACGGCCTATCTGGCAATATCGAGAGAATCGAAGCCGTGTATAAACACGGTACACAATTAGTGGTTAAGTCTTGCGAGCGCCCGTCCATAGTACAATAATCGGGACAGTAATTCACATCGAATGGTTTACAATGAAAGTTTATAAAACTACTTAATTAATGTTCTGGTTTTGATAAATACCCTACAATCGTTTTTGAACAGGATTAGATGGTTGCTTCAAAAATATACAAGATTTGATACAGCATCCATATTCACTTTCTGTTGGAAAAACAAGACCACAGTATTTTTTTTAAAGAAAAAAACTAGTAAATACAAACAATAATATATTCTGTTACATTTATGATAAAGCAAATTATAATAACATTTCAAAAAGAAGTATTTGTACGGTTATCATTATACTGTGGCTAGGACTACCCTACCATAATATTACTCTGATAAACACAATTTCAGAAAAGGGATTCGATTCTGTCTGTTTATTATCAGTCGCCTAATTTCGTCGGTTCTATTGTGTAATCCAAATGTGCAAACAACTTATGTGATTTGGGTTTGTATAGCAATTTTAACTCTGTAAATAAATCATGGATAATTTATGACGTTTTGATCAATATTTAATCCTTAAATCGTCAAATGAATTACATCTCATTTTAATTAGGGCCACAAACAAAACTGTCACTTCTTTATACATTTATAAAGAAAATGACAGTATTTGACAGCTGAAGACACAGTTATAATCTTCGCGTAATTATTTATGGAATTACGAATAATTGACTGCGCCATTGCTCCTTGTGTAACAAGATATTCATAATTACGTTTTGGTAATAATTTACATCATAATACTTGGCGTGAAACTGTTGTAATTAACACATATGATAATGCGATGGCACCCAAATGTTATCGCCATCATAATATATCGCTGTTAACTGGGATTTTAATCGAATTAACGCTAGTTTTATGCACTCTTGCAAGCATGACGGCTTGCTACGCTCGTAGCTCTGTCGTAGTTTATGTAACTGCTGTCTGCTACGGTCACGTCTACGCTATGTAGAACGGCGAATAATTGTAGTATTTTCAATGCTGATCGATTGCAGAGATTTTAGTCAAATAAAACGATGTTGAAAAACACGACACCAAAACTGTAAGCAAATAGTAGCGCACCGTGGCTTCATACACAATTTATATGCTTACTTGTTATTTGCTTGGTATTGCAAAAATATTTGCTTTTAGTATAATAATAACCATTGTAGTAATACTTTGTTTTAACAAAACTAAACGCTCAACCCGTTTTCTCGCGGTAGCCATTAATTTTCCTGTTTAAAAAGTTATAGTATGTTTTGTTTACCAATAGTAGAGATTTTTGTGTAGTGTTTGTTGAAATGACTTCACAGTTTTCATGTGTCATAACACTTTACACGCTTTGAGCCTCCACAATGTTTCACACTGAAATGGGACGAGGTAAAAACTAAATAATTCCAACTTTATATCGCGATGAATAAATACATAAAAGGTCTTGTTTTCACACAGACTGATCTTGATGTATCCTATTCAAACATTCATAAGTCCCACTCAGAGATAAAAATCGTGATCTTCTCTGAGAATATTAGTGGTTAAAGTTCTCGTGTAATTATTTGTAACGTTATATCATAACACAGAGTACAAATAATCCTGATTGGCTATTCAAAACATGTTTTTTTACAAAAATATTAATTATGTTTATTGATTAGCGTTATATTTTCAACGCATTTAAATCATTTTCGTCATCACGAACACGTTCAAAATCCGAGTACTATACACACTATGGACTTTTTCCAGAATTCGGACAAGTTCTTGCCGGGAATAAAATTAGTAACCAAGAGGCAAAATGCTTTTTAAGAATTTCTTGCCTCCCTTCCAGTGGATTTGTTAAAAAAGAATATCAATAAACTGCCATTGCGTTGGCAAAGATGCATAAATTGCACGGGTGATTACATAACATAAAAAAATGGCAATTTTATGGGTTTTAAATTGAACTGAGCATAAGCGCATGATAGACTCAATAATTATATCTAACGGTTCCATTTTAGCAATTCATTCTCATTGCATAGGATTCATATATTGTGTAGTAAGCTACGCATCGTCCTCCACGAATATGATTTACTCCAAATGGAACATTTAATATTTGTTCGATTGAACTTCACTTTATAAGTTCGTTTGATATCAATTTTCTCCACCTCAAAAAGTTTTGACCTATTTAATTTTAAAAGTTGCAATGTTCTAGGCTGCAGCAATATTTAGCTTGCACCATAAATATTTTTTTATTCATCGACATCAGTTATTTTCACATGTCGCTGAAAGCTAACAAAAGTATTTCATACTTTCATTGACTTTTTACGAATCGAAGAGCAAATGTCGCGTAAGAATAACTCGGCAAGAATATCAGCCGTATGAAGGTTATAAAAATATGTGGAGGACAGGTTGGCGGTATATTGCCGTTATAAATCAGTCCGCGACAGCGCGAGGCGACGGTGACGCGGCCGTGCCACCGCGCGGCGGCGCCGCCACTCTACTATGCATAAACATCACCTTTGTAGTGCCGAATGACAGCTGTAACTTGTACATATTACCGACATAAATGGTAGATAAGAAACTTGTTCGACATTGCTAGCAAAATATCATCTTAGTAATGATAAAGAGGAAGTTTTATAGGCATGGTTGGATTCCACCAACCACCAAAATCTATTTTCAACGACGAACTTCCACTAAACGTGTCAATATTAGCAACATTTTCAAATTATTTGAAAAAATTTCATGTAATTTGCCTTTAACATTCAACGGCTACCTGCGGTTCTAGCCAGGTCGTCGGTCTACTTAGTGGGAGCTGACTACACTAGTCAAATTGGTGCTCTATGGGCGATATTCCAGTTCATGATGATGATAATGAATGTAATATATGTATAAATGTTTTAAATATATATTCTAAGTAATGGATTCAGATATACTTTTCATTTACACCCAAGGATGGTTTTAATATGAATATTATATATAACCATGTGAACAACATGTTCGTAGACTTTTAAAAATAAAATAAAAGTTTTCTTATGGACGAGGAATTCATTCCAAAACTGGTGTGATCAATTTAATTTTTATATACCTGCTATTTTAATAACATTATTTTTACAATAATTATGTTATTGAATTTATTATTTTATTTTTTATGCTTATTTAATAATTTCAGACTTGTAATTTTTATAATTATCAATAAACTTATCATTATCATTAAGGCAAATAACGTGCAAAGTGTAGAATGTCCAAATTAAATATGCAACACAACATTTTACTGAGTGGTAGGACTTTTCTGCAAAATTCGTCTAGTTAGGTACCACCGCTTTGTCAGTTATTCTACCGCCAGGCAAAAATACGCAAGCACTGCTGTGTTTCGGTTTGAAAGGCAATGTATCTAGTGAAATTACTGGGCAAATGAGACTTTATGACCTGATCTCGCAGTCTAATAATCTTATTACTAGATTGTGCTGATGTCTCAGGATGATATACACAGTGCAGTTTCATGTGAAACTCTATAATTTAGAGTTCCAAGTGACACTGCAACTGATATGAGCAGCCGTGTCGCATAACATCTGGTGAACGGTTAGTTCATCACGTCAGTCCTTAACATAAAAATAAACAACAATTTAGTACTTTTGTAGGTGCTCAATAAAAATATATCACGAGAATATTGAACACAGTATCAATCACCCTATTGATCGTATTATATCAGTACAAATAAACTACGTTAACATCACTAGCTCGAATGCGTTTCATACCAAACAATAGATTACCCAGATTTATTTGTGTTTTTCAGGAATTTCTCCAATTTATGTCGTTTTTTATAAATAAATTCCCAACGTGCCCTTTGCAATGCTTAATCACGAAACGTAATTGTAAATTATTTTGTATGCTGGTCTTTATTTTGTTTTCAAATCAGGTATGTAAATTACATTTTATTTGCAAATTAAAACATTAACCTTTTAAATGTATCACTAACAGGTGTCGCGGCGTTCGACCTCTTTGACATCGATTATGGACAACGACTGACGAAACATTTTTGATTGACAAAAGGAGACTTCAGACGACAGGACACAGAAAAGACGACTTTTTACATTTTTTCCTTTTTATATAAATTTAATAGTTTTACTTCACCCCTATTTTATCCTTGAAAGTTTTTTCAACAGGAAATTATTGATTTCTGAGTGCGATATTTTACCTCAAATATTCACTAATAATTCTTCCTTACTAATATTATAAACGCGAAACTTTGTTGGATGTATGATTTGTTACTCTTTCACACAAAAACTACTGAATGGATTTTAACGAATCTTGGAATGCAGATAGTTTATACGTTGGATTAACACAAAGAATACTTTTTATCCACGGGCAAAACTGAGGGGCGTAACTAGTATTATTACAAAAATGATTAAAGACAGATATATACCAACATATACTATGGATATATCGACAAACAAAGAGTCCACTGTAAAAGAGTTGAAAAACGTTTTAAGCACTGTGTACACTAGTACCACGAGTGGCTGGAAATGGTTTCCACCTCATATATTCAGATTGGAAGCGAGCGGATCCGATGTTACCAGGTTGCATTTTGTAATTCCCATAGTTTTGTATTTGTAAAATCTCCCTGCACACAGTTTGTGATTTACGTGGATATTACTATTAGATATCAATTGATTTCTTAGACCAGAAAAGAGAAGTATGCAAGTGGTGCACGGCCGCTTTAATTACAGTTTGCCATTTTCGGTACTAGATGACGAGTAGCTATATGAAATAACGAGCTTCTGCCCACAGCTTCACCCACGGCGTGGCCTATGGGAAAATAATTCAACCACCCATTTCACCCTCTTAAGGGTGGAATTTCGAAAAATCCTATCTTAGCGTATGCCTACGTCATAACATCTACCTGCATGCCAAATTTCAGCCCGACCCGTCCAGTGGTTTGGGCTGTGTGTTGATAGATCACTATGTGAGTCAGTCAATCAGTCAGTCACCTTTGAGTTATATATATTTAGATTGACCATGCGACAAATATTTTTAAAATGTTTTCTTATGAGGTGTATAACAAATTAAAAACTGTTGTAAAACTATTATATTTAGAGTCATCATTATTTTTTAACTTTACAACTGCTTAAATTAATACTTTATACGAAATAATATCTGGCAACACCGAGCTTGCCTGACCAAAGTGAATTACGCAAGCCAGCGCGGCGTGAGCATTGACGCTACGCGGTGTGAGATTCACTTAGGTACCTACATTTGCTTCGTGACCGAACACTATACTGCAGCTCAACCGCAAATAAAACGGCATTGTGGCGCGGAAACCGCACATCGAAAAACCGGTGAACGTCGCGTGAAATGCTACCGGCATTGGCATAGACGCTGAGAAATATGACCTGGCGTTCAGCACATACGAAATATGGAACCGAACCGTGTCGCCCGGTGCCTGGTCGCCGTGCCGCGTTCCTCCGAGTATTATTGCCAACAATGGCTATTACAATAAGTTTTGGTGAATATGACTGTCGGAATTGGCCTTAAACGCTTTCCGTGTTGTATAACTCTCCCCTATTCTTCTCTCGTAAAACAAATATTGTATATAAAGTTTTTACACAGTTTATTGTGTTTATGGCTTATGTTCGTAGAAAAAAAACGGCTTGGGCTCAAAATAAGGTACATATAATAAAAAACAGTTATTGCGAGTGCCCGTGGCCTGATGTTATTGTGGTAGATACGATTAGTTGAAAGAAATAAATCAAATCATGAATTCAGACATACATGTTTCCAATAACATAATAAATGACAATTTCGTCGCAATTTTTCCGGTAAAGTTTTACGGACGAATAAATCCGAATAGTCTCTGAAGAAGAGCTAGTATTCTGCATTTCATATCCTCGTAATGTCAGTTTCATAGTAGCTGACTCGGAGGCAACTAGCATAAACTTTAAGTAAGAGAAATTTTGCTTTGCAATATTTTCCTTGACTAAAAAAGCGTGCTAAACAAATAAGGATGTAGTATAAATAAGGACTCAAAACGTTTCTTTAAAAAACCTCATTTGACAAGCTCCACTGGAAAGCAATTTTAACAAAAAATAGTTACTTTAAAATTGAGCTTTATATATATCGATTCAGAGACATGTTTGCCACGTCGATTTAAGAATTTATTTAAGGTTTCTCGTTTCATCTCAATCGCGTCCATTTTCTCTGCACTTACTAGTATTTCGATAGCGTGCATTGGCCGTTCAAATATTAAACGTATCTGCCGGAACTGTGATTGAATGAATGTCAGTTGCTGGCTAGGTTGTAAATAGCAAACTTTATTGACAGAATAAAGTTCTAGAACGGATGTTCTGAAAGAACATTAAATATTTTGCTGAGATTGTACAATGGTTTTGGATAGTAGAGCCGTAAAAGCTTTTACAATTTTTAAATTGATCGTATTTTTGAGTTGGATCAATGAGAAAATTTGAGTGATAGGCTCACGCGGTCATTTACGTGTGATATCTAGTATATTACTAGTGTACTGCTATATAAATATTTGTGTATTACTTACCTATTGGTAAGTAATATACAAATATTGGTGGACATTTCACACAGCGCCATCTCAATCAATCAATCAATCAATATATTTATTCAGAAATGGTTACAATTGTAAGTTGTAGAAGCATTGTAACTATGTTAACACAAATGAACGCTAATTTTCATACCGTTATACAGACACACAACGGAACACGATACCTACCATCTACCCATAAACTAAACAAAACTTGTACTGTAGGAACCAGATAACTGATACAATACTTAAATATTTTTTTTTTGTAATAAATACATAGAGTACAACATACCACCCAGACACAGAACAAACATTTATGTTCACACACAAATATATGTGGGTTCTATTCCCACCCTTATTTGCACATATATTTTGCATTTACACAACCTGAAGTTTCGAAGGCAGAGCTACTACCAACTGAGCTATTGGGCCAGTTAATTATATTCTTTTCTGCGTACATTTAGTTTATGAATAATAAATACGACTTATATACGTGTGCTAAGTGACAGCGAGCGTGACTCATCGGTAGCGCGAACTTTAGCTCATATACGCTATACAAAGTTTATCTATTGACTTTCTATACTTTTTTTGTTTTGTCTCCACACATTTGTGTATTTATCCAGTATTAATGTCAAGTCACAGTCCAAATCATCAAGTCATAGTCTAGTCTAGTCAAGTCATACTCCTAGTAAAATGGTGGCAACTTTACCAGGAGCTTCTATAGAGTTTTGGAAACAACACGAAATGAAACGTTTCACCATCATTATACCACTTTCTCACACTCGTGTGTGTAATCCAGCACATAAAAAATAAAATTACTCCAATTTTATGCACTAACACTGAAAATAATACAAGTTTTGGAAAATAATACAATGCGGTGACGCGATCTTTTTCATTTTCCCTATTCTATTGACTTTCTATACTTAGTCGTAGTGAAAAAGGTAAAGATGAAGTAGCAGGAATGAATTTTGGTACAATAGATTTTCCCTAATTGATACCACATTGAGGACCAGTGCACACTATTTAAAAGAGCTTTGATTATGATATAAATTCCTTGTTCTTCAATAGCTTGGTATGAAGGGCTTTTAATATCGCAATTCAACATTATAGCTGACCCGATAGCTCATTTGGTAGTCCTGTCTTCTGAACAAACGATTATAGGATGAACATAGATAGGTGTTTTTTCTATGTCTGTGTGTTACATTGTAATCTATGTATATATTTACAAACAAAATGAGTATCTAAGTATAGTATCAGTTATCTAGTTCCCATAGTACAAGCTTGATGGCGCTGTGCGAAATGTCCACAAATATTATTATTAAATTTATTATTATTATTGTTCTTTGACAAAATATTATATTATACAATGATTTTGAAGGTTATCCCTTTAAACGGGAATACCTTAACTTAAATCCAAATTCTAAATAAATAAAATGTCGTTGTTTATTAAATCAATGCTGGAATTTGAAATCAAAAGCAATCTGCTTGCGCGGAAACGTGGAAGGAGATGGATGACAAGGAAAATACGCGAGAAAATTCAAAAGGAAAGCAAGGTGGAGTGGGTTCAGAAAATTGGCTTCATTAGATAGAGGCTCTGGAGGGCGCGTTATTGACGGACATACGATGGAAAAAGACGGACAACCTATTTTTATATTACTAAACTAGGTGTATCTTGCAGCTCTACCTGTGTTTAATTTAACATTAATAATATAACTTATATCTACTAATTCACAGTCATGCATACATAAGTGTGTAATTATAATATCCTTCTAAATAAGGGAATACATCAACTTCTATCGCTTTGAATTCATACTGATGCTAATACTTCGATAATAAACTATCGTCTTTATTTTTTTAGTTATTTTGATGAAAGCGATTACTACTGAATGGATAAATAAAAATGGAAAAAAATATATTTTCCAAAAAAAAAGAAACAGATTTTTCCAAATTGCTATATAAATGATAGAGGTATGACAGAACAAACATAAAAAAATACAACCGAAATGAGAACCTTATCCGTTTAAAAGTCAGTTGAAAAATTAAAAAAGCAGCGCGTATGTTACGTAATACTCGCCTAGTTTATAATAATTATAATTCTATCTATTATTATAATAAAATCATTTATAGGTAATTTTTAAAAAAGTAAGCCAAGCAAAATTTCCCTGTCGAACAACTAGCTTTTGCTTTATAGATCATTTAGTTGTACCGATAAAATAATTAAAATCGATCAAAATCTATTCTACGTTAGTAAAACTTAAATTGATCAGCGAACCGTGACGCTGTGTGTCTCGTGCATCGTTCCCGTTCCAGCGATGCCACAGCACGCTATTCAAATGTCATATATCAAACACTGATTCTGCGGAACTAGAAGCCTTGTTTCTATTTAAAATGGTTTTGTTTTGCAAGCAAAATTCTTAAAATATCAAATCTATTTGCAACAACGTGATGCAGGAAGCACTTTGCTTTATTCAATTCACGTATTTTGATAGTAATATTATTATTAATTTTGTTATATTTTTTATGTTACGAAATGACATGACGACCTAGTCGCTCGCCTGATGTTAAGCTACACGATTGCCCATATCAGTTGCAGTGACACTTGAAACTCAAAAGTATAGTTACGCGTGCACTGCGTACGTCATTCTGAGACATCAGCACAGTCTAGCAATACGATTACTAGACTGTGAGATTAGGTCATAAAGTCTCATTTGCCCAGTAAGCTTGGCGGTAAAATAAATGGCAAAGCGGTGGTACCTACCTAAACAAACTTTGCAGAAAAGTCCTACCAGCTAGTAAACTGACATCGGTTTGTGTTTTATTAGTAAACAATGAATAATAAATGTAGTATTATGGTAGTTTTGAGCTAATTGTGTAGTAATTACACAGCCCATTCGAAGAACAGTGGTTTATGATAGTATCTGTGCCGACAATTATATGTACCTAAATCGCTTAAAGCCATTTTATGAAGCTGTTTATTGTTATTTTATTGAAAACTAGACGCTCCCCGCGGTTTCATCCGCAACTTAACCGTTTTCTTGCAAAAACTCTCCGACAAGAAAACTTTATTTCCCAAGATAAAACGTACCCTATGATCCCGGTAATATCTGAAATACGTGTTTAAAATTTTTTAATTTCACCCAAATCAATTCAGTTGTTTTTTGTTATGAAGACAGACAAGCAAACGTATATATGACTTTTAAATATTGTTTGAGATGCTTTTTAAAATTAACTTTATTCTAAATCGCCAACTGAAACAACAAATATGCACATCAAATATTACTTTCACAAGTACCTAAAGAGGTATAAATCCCAAGATATTAAAAATATATAAAAACGGTTCTTGGAATATGACTTTATCTCGACATCTTTCTCGGAAAATAATCTTTTTCTCTTTTGCGATAAAACCTAAACACCTTTCTATAACAAGCATAATATTGCGTGGTGAATCGGGTTAAATCGTTCGAGGTTCCGCTGCTGGGGTAATAAACTTGGGAAACTTGTCCTTTTCTTCCTTATACCTACACGTTGCGAAACGTATTGCCTTATAATTATTGCGAAGTTGGGTTTCTTATTAACCTGAAAAGGTGGAAACTTCTTGAACAAACTTGAGGCCATAGGATACGAACATACCAATTAAACTTAAAATGTACATAAATGATTTCATACACATCTGCAGTGAGTGTGGCGTTAGATACTGTCAGTGACACTTTACTATCAACCATAAACTACTCTGTACTTATCCAGTATAATTACAGTAGAAAATTGTTACCAAGATATATAAAAAGCATTTTTATGATGTGTTCTCAGAGCTGTAAACAAGGAAGTTTTGCTATCGCGGCTGCATATTTCGAGCGGGGCTTGTTTATGTGGCAATTGGCGTCGCAATGAACCGGCATTCTGGCTGGGAGCAAGTTTCAAGCAAAGGCATCCCAGAGTTGAGTAACAAGTTGAAGCGTGGCGCCGACAACTCGCAAATAATCATACACGAGATAGGTTAGTTGTCAGCTTCAGTAGAACGCTGAGAGTTCTAATCTAACTTCATTGATAGTCGGATAGTAATTCAGTACAGATTGCGGTCAAGATGAGAGGTCAGGCGATCGGGTGTTTCGATACAGAGTGGCACTTAATTTATTACGCAACTGAAATGTTAAGCTTGGCAAAACGGGCCTCTTGGTATTTTATGAACGCACCAGATGCGGGTAGGTGCCTATTTGCTTCTATGGTTTAGTCTACCAAAATTCTAATTTAACACTCTAATTTCCACCATTTTACTAACGTAAACAAGTGAAATGCACTGTGATAGCATTATAGCGCTATTTTAGAAAGCTTTGGAGGTTATTCCCCTCTGGTTATTATATTCTGTTTTAAAGAAGTAATCATAATATAAAAATAAGTACAAATATAAATAACATAAGATTAACATAAGATAATACGGAGTGTCGGGCCAGTCGAAGTATCTACCTATATATCATCTTTTGACAGCTTCCGTGGTGTGGTGGTTGAGCAGGTCAGCGCACAACCCGGAGGCGGCAGTTTCGCTTCCCGCGGCAGGATAAGTATTTGTACATAGAAAAAAAAGCGCAAATACTTGTTCCGAGTCTGGGTGTTGTGGGACCATGGTGTTCGTAGTTCCTGGGTCCCTACACAGGGAATCCTATTTAGGGTCCAGGATCTATGTATGTGATCGTTGGGCATTATTATTATTATATCTATATATCTTATACTTAATCATCTAATATATCATAAGTCGTATTATTTACTATCAGCCTTCGTATTGACCATCATCATCATCAAAATCAGCCTGAATACGTTCACTCCTGAACACAGGTCTCCCCCATAGAGAGTCACTTCTTGCCTGATTGCCTCTTGCATCCTTGCTGGTTTTGAAAGATCGTTGGTCCTTCTGGTATAGGATCGGGATCGAGAACCTTTATTCCCTATCAGTTGTCAGTTCTGCGACGGATATGGCCTGTCTTTTACCATTTCAACTTGCTAATTAGTAGAGCTATATAATACTTTCACTCAGTTGCGGATCTTTTTATTACGGATGCTATCACGCAAACCCGGATGAAAAAAAAGATCACTGCGCCCCTCACTAGATGGACCGACGATCTGGTAAACACGCACGGAGCCGTTGGATATCATTACCACATACTATAGTATCCAACGGCATACGACATTTGACTCGCCCGATAGCTCCGTTGGTAGTAATTCTGCCTTCTGAACTGCAAGTTGTGGGTTCGATTCCCATGCATTTGTGTGATGAATATAGATGTTTGTTGTATATCTGGGTGTTATATTGTATTCTGTCTGTATTTTATCAAACATACAAAACATAACAAAAAGTATATTCTATCAGTTTTCTGGTTCTCATAGTACAAGCTTTGCTATGTTTTGGACTAGATGGCGCTGTGTAATGTCCATATAAATGTATTATTTATTTATTTATATAGCAGATTATTTATGCTTTATAGGCATCTATTCTGCTTTATAAGTAACTTATGCTTCAGAATTTTAGTTACCTATGTGTCACATCAACCTTCGGTTATTAAATTTCGGCTATAAATTGATGATTCCTTTTTTATACTGTTGGCTACACTGACATTGGAATAAATGGATCCTTAATTGAAGTTTATTTAAGTGAAGCTTCTATATGAGTTCAACGTGATTCGATAAATCCCTTTGAATATTCCACCGCTCATCCGACAAAAAGCTAATCCATCGAGTAATAGCTTTATAAATTTCAACGTCGGGTCAGGCACAGCCATGATGAAAATATAATATAAAAATATGTCAATTGTTTTACAGAGTTCCACGACAATATCGATATTTATGTGACAAACCTCGGCATTTACTCATATTTTAATTGGTTTCACGAACGTTTATAGCATGTTGTTTATTGAATGGTAGTTGGTGTAGGCATGATAACTTGGTCATAAAAATATGTTGGTCTGACGGCCAGGTGTACCGAAGAAGGTAAAATGTAAAATTGTAGAAGCTAAGTATAATTTGAATAATAATAATTAGTGTGCGAGTAGATGACTGGTAGAAAATTCTTTAGCATTAAGTCCTTCGTTTGTACTATTTTTTAGTGCAATAAAGAATTATAATAATAATAACGCTCAACGATCACATGCATAGATCCTGGACACTAGCTAGGATTATCTGCACCTAGAAACCCAGGAACTATGAGGACCATGGTTCGACAACACCCAGACACAGAACAAGTATTTGCGCTCTTTTTTCTGTGCACAAATACTTGTCCTGCAGCGGGAATCGAACCCGCTGCCTCCGTCTGTGGTGGTTGAGTCGACCTGCTAAACCACCACACCACAAAGGCTGAATTGACGTGGAGGAAAACTAATGGGCCGCGGAATATAATGCAGTAGAAATGGTTTTTTTTTGATGTGACGAGCTAGTCGTTCACCTGGTGTTAAGCGCCACGGCCACCCATAACAGAACAGAGTCACTCGGAACGCCAAAACATTTCGAGCGATACTACACTGCGCACATCATCCTGAGACATCAGCACAGTCTGGTAATAAGATTACTCGACTGTGAGATCAGATCATACAGTCTCAATTGCCCAGTAATTTTACTAGCTACAGTGCCCTTCAAACCGGAACACTACTGTGCTTGCGCACTACTGCTTGGCGGCAAAATAACTGGCAAAGCTGTGGTACCTACCCAGACGAACTTTGCAACAAAGTCCTACTACCTAGTATCATATATATATACCTAGGATATACATGATATGTGATCAAATATGGTTTTAATAGACCGTGTTTTTTTATTGTATAATACAGCTTATTTATGGATTCAGAAGACATGCGCACGCGCAGTTATGTTCAAGTAGGTATTTTTTATCTTTCTGCTAATGATAATGATGATTGTTGATAACGATGACTAGGTTTTTCCGTCGTCGAAAATGGTAAAGTGCGAGATATCAAAGAAACAAGTAACGTGGCGAAAATCTAAATAAAAAACAAAATTACATAAAAAACTAAACCGACATATTTGTTTATTAACTTTATGTTCTTAAGATAACTTTTAAAAGCAAACAAACAGTGGTTGACTTGTAGAAAATGCTTTAGCGTTAACTCCTCCGTTTGCACTGTTTTTAGTACAATAAAGAATTATAATAATAATAATAATAAAAAGAGGCCATAACCTCCAACCTCCGTATCGCTTACAATGATGACTTCAAAACAAGGTATCTTTGCGGTCGATACAAACGATTGGAGGTGAAATCATCTCCAATCGTTTCAATTACAGGTATAGATTGAAAAGAAAATAACATTGTAAGTTGAACCACAGTCGACATGAATTTTGTTGCATTGTGTAAAATCCAATTTAATTCAATGTCACGTGAGAAACATTTTGCTTGGCACAGTTCTTACGTGAACTCACATTACTAATATCGTTTGGGAAAATCTCAATAGTGAATAACCCTCAAGCATTTCAAACACAAAAATAATCACATATATGAATATAATCATTGAAAGCACTATGATTACATATAATGATATGTACAAACAGAGAGTCCCAATTATTTGTTTACATCAGTAAAAAAAGCACAAGCATGCACAGTTCAAGTTTAACGCATTAAACAACAATGTTCATTGTTTATTAAGTTAATTAAAGTCTTATTAAGACTGTATCTCACCGTCAGTGGACGCCGCCGAGCCGCTAATTACGAGAAGAAACAGAACAGGTGTCACAGCCGCCGCGCACGGAACCAATCTTCGGCCGCTCATCATGTCAAATTACTTTACCGCAACGACATCGTATAATCGGCGGAACTTTTCCAAAGAATTACAGGTGCGTTAATAAAAGTGTTGTCATGACTGTCAGTGGGGTAACAAAGTTCGCTCATTCATTCGCCATCGGTATCGGCTCGATTAAATATTCATCGGAAGGTGGATCAAGTGGGGTGATCGGAAGCCGAGATCGGTGACGGCTAGCGGGCGCGGGCGGCGGTGTCGCTGCGATCTCGCGGCGTGCCGGCTGCGTACTGTCGCTCGCCCGCGCTACGCTACCCGCACCGCTTTGTCCGACTGCGAGAGCGAGTTTGAGGCGCTTGCGTAGCCCCGCCTCGCGTGAGGATGAAAGGACCCAACATTACCAGTATTTGTAACAGTTTGCGTCAAATTGATATAAATGGAGACGGTTTTAATAAAGTGTAATTGACTTTTGCCGACTTTGCGTCGCATTAATTTCGACCACGCTAAGACGCCCGGGGCAGGTGCGTCGCTAAATACCTCCGGTAACTTCGCCTTCTGCTATGAATAATCTCAAATTTAAATGAATGCTAATTATGATGAGTTTTTAAGTTGGCTCTGATATTTCCGGGATTAATGTATAAGCTAAAAATAGAAATCCAATTCAAATTTTATATTTCAGCTACTCGCTAACTCACTCAAAGTGTTTGAAATAACTTTTATAGATATTGTTATTTCTTTGCTAGCCGCATTTTATACTTATTAAAGTGTAGGTATATGAATTATAAAGTAGCCATTATCTATCAGAATGTAAAACCTCCTACGACACCATGAAAGATAAAGTTCTTGATAACATATAAGTGGAAATAGCTGGCCCATTTAGTAACGGATCCGTTACTTTGCGTAAACTTTGCTTTCGATTAGCATAAAGAATGAGCAAAATAATTCCTATTTTTAATGTTGTTCTATTCTATGTCTAGTTACTTTAAGTGAAAGCTGCATACTTTTAAAAATAATAAAATATAATTAAAATGTGTGGACATTTCATACAGCGCCATCTATATAGCCCCAAACTTAGCAAGGATTGTACGATGGGAACCAGATAACTCATAAAAAACTTACGTACATTTTTGGTTTGTAATTATGTATATAGAATACAATATAACACCTGAACAGAACAAAAACCTATGTTCATCACACAAATGTTTTCTTTGGTATAAATTGAACCCACAACCTATAACTCAGAAGACAGAGCTACTGTCTGCTGAGCTATTCAGGCCAGTCAAAGTGAATAAACCGTAAAGCCTACTGATATCTAAACTAACTTTATAAAGAGGAAAGATATGATAGTTTGTTTGCATTTAATAGCCTCAGAAACTACAGGACCGATTTGAATATTTTTTTCACCATTAGAATCCCCAAATGTATATAATAACCGTGCGAAGACGGGGCGGGTTGCTAGTCAGACATATTCATGGCAAATCAACTGTGAATGTACCATATCTCCCCTAATGGCCACGAGAAAGTGTGCTGGCTCCGCCTTCACACGGATGACTTCCTAATAATTAATTAATGTGGAGACTCCTAAGAAGGATTACACGCAAAATATTTGAAAGGCTTCAACTTCGATGTAAGGGAACTCACTGCGATGATCATCATTAACTAATAAGATGAGATAAACAGACGCTGCCTTAATTAACGGTAGCTTTAGATTAACCAGATTTGCCTTTACATTATCGAAATGTTTCAGTCACAGTGAGGCAATAAGCCTGAATAATTAATTGTAATATGTTTATTTGGTATCTTGCCTGCCACGGTAGCGGGATATTTCTTGTTTGAATTAAAACAATACTTCGATAGCATAAAAGGTGGACTGTATTATTGGCTCAGCGTCAGAGCAGTAAGTGAGCGACGGCGTGGCGCAGCATCGCCTTATATTTATAGGCGCGCGGAGGAGCATAAGTATCCCGCTTGGTCTCGCGTACGCAAGCCACATCTGTGACGCGAGCCACATCTGCTCAGAGCGGGATAACTTTCTCCAAACCGCTCGCATACACATAAAATCCTTATTCACAATAATACAAAATTCTCAATCTTATTTCCTAACTTATTTCTAACTACGAAGCTACGGACTCTATATAAAAAACATAAGTAAAAGTACGCTTAATTTATATATATGGCAGGGGCCGGGTCGTTGTCCGTAACAGTCTCCCCCCGGCGCAGATCTTCGCAGCCCTTTCCTCTCATCGGCAGGACGACGAGCCGTTTCACTGGGCGTCGGAAAATTCCCCCCCGTGTCCGCACCTCCGCGCTCCTCACTACTCCATCCGGTCCGGGGTAGGTGCGCACTACTTGGCCTCGTGGCCACACGTTCCTAGGCAGTAATCCGTCCGCGATAATGACGACGTCACCGTTTTCTATGTTTCTACTGTCCTTTCTGACGTCACCGCGTGGCGTTAGAGTGGGTAGGTACTCCTTAACCCAACGCGCCCAGAACATATTGGCGAGTGCCTGTGATGTCCTCCAAGTACGCTTGTCAGCCACGGTGCAATCGCCGACATAAGGCAGGCCGTTGGAGGATCCCAATAGAAAATGATTCGGCGTAAGCGCCTCTTTGTCTTCGGGGTCGACAGTCACGTGTGTTAACGGGCGCGAATTTACGGTGTGCTCTACCTCGGCTATCACCGTACTCAGCACCTCCTCCTTCGGAGCCCGCTCCTTAAGAGTCACCGCGAGAGCAGTCTTTACGCTTCTGATCATTCTCTCCCACGCTCCCCCCTGGTTTGGTGCGCCTGGGTCAGTGTAGCACCAATTAATTCGTTTGCAGAGCGCGTACTCTTGCAAACCGGGGAGCCATTCTTTAAACGCCCTGTTCAGTTCTACGTTGGCACCGCGAAAGTTTGTCCCGTTATCTGATATAATCTGCGTTGGCCATCCTCTCCGCGCAGCCATCCTCCTCAGGGCCATTACCGCGGAATCGGTGCTGAGACCGGCGATGAGCTCCATGTGGATTGCCCGGGTGACCAGACAGGTGAACAGCATGCCCCACCTCTTCTCTTTTCTTCTGCCTATTGTAACCCACATCGGTCCGAAGCAGTCAACGCCGCAGCGCGTGAAAGGCCTAGTGTACGCGTCTAGCCGCGCCCTCGGTAGGTCACCCTTCACCGGCGTGGTCGGGGCTACTCGACGCGCTGCGCAGGTCGTGCATGCGCGAAGCACACTTCTCACCGTGGGACGTAATCTTAGAATCCAATACCGCTGGCGTAGATTGTTAACTACTTGCTCCCTACCGACGTGACCGTGTTGTTCGTGTTCGGCTCTCACGATCAGTCGGGTAAGCGGGTGCGACCCATCAAGCACTGGCGGCTTCTTCATGCACTCCGGAACGATGGCGGCGTTTATTCTCCCATTCAAACGGATAATACCGTCGCCTCCCAGCAGCGGGTCTAGCTTATACAGCCGACTGTTTCTGTCGACCGTTCTATTTTTCGACATGTTATTCCGATCGTCGCTGAAGCTATCCCGCTGAGATTCTAGTATTATCAATCGCTCCGCCTCCTCCAGATGCCGTAGTTCAAGGCTCTTTGCACGCCTTTGACACTTGTCCCTAAACAATAGCGCGTATGCGACCGCTCGTACCAAACGCTCGTATGATGAAAATCTCGTAACATCAATGAGGTGTGCCATATCTCTCACGTGCGCCACAACCTCCTCAGGCTCCATACAGGACGTATCTTCCGTGGGCCAGTAGCTTTCCTGGTTGTATAGAAAAGCTGGCCCTACGAACCACCGATCGTTATTCCGTAGTTTGGTATTTCCCGCGCGGGTCGCATCGTCGGCCACATTGTGCGCGGTGGTTACCCAGCGCCACTGGCCGGGCTGGGTGAGTTCTGCTATCTCGCTCAGCCTGTGGGACACGTACGGCGTATATCGTGCAGAGTCATTGCGGATCCAGTGTAGAGCTGTCTTCGAATCGCTCCAGAATGTTACTTGCGCATCGATGCGGTGTTCGCGGATGATCTCAGCAGCCAGTCTGGCGCCTATCAGGCTGGCCTGCAGTTCCATTCGGGGAATACTTTGAGCCTTTATCGGCGCCACCTTTGACTTTCCCGCCACCAGTACTACTCTAACACTTTTATCACTATCGACTACACGCCAGTACGCCGCCGTAGCAAACGCCTGCTCACTTGCATCGCAAAAGACGTGTAGCTGCCTACAGGCTACGTCACCGCCTACGCCGTAGCACCGGGGCAAGCGGAGATCTGTTATGCACCTCAGGTCGGCTTGCCATTCACCGAATGCGACGGCCTCTTCTGGCGGTAAAGGGTCGTCCCAGTCCACGCGTTTTTTCCATAGCCCCTGTAGTATGATCTTAGCTGTAATTGTGTACTTGCTGAGTATGCCTAATGGGTCAAACAAAGACATAACCATCCCTAGTGCTTCGCGTTTTGTTGGCGTACGCTCTCCGTTCCTGACCTCAGCCGGCACGCGATTCATCGTGGTGTTGAACGCGAGTTGGTCGGTTTCGGCTATCCATCTCACACCGAGTGTTTTTTCGTACGCGTGGGCGTTCACGCCTAATTCACGTGGCGCGCTTGCCCTGTCCTCTACCGGGATTCCGCTCAGCATTGAATCGCGGTTCGAACTCCACCCCGCTAGTTCAAAACCCGCTCGCAAGTGCGTCTTTTGCACTTCGGCGATAGCTCGCGTAGCTTCTTCTTCGGAGTCAAAGCTATCTAGCCAATCGTCCATGTAGTGATTCCGGGTTATCGCGTCATATGCTAACGGAAAAAGTTCTTTCAGGTCCGTCGCATTCCGGTTTCTCACGCTATGGGCTAGAAATGGCGAGCTTCGGGCTCCAAAGATCATTGACGTTGTGGTGTGCTAGCCCACGAAAAAGTTTACATACCAGTTTAATAGAGAACTTTTCCAGCTAGTTGCTAGGGGCAACGAATGTTGTTGATATAGACTTCACATGAGAGAAAATTTTATTTTCCGCATTTTGGTTTTTGTAAATATCTTTTTAATTAATATATCGTATACAAAGTCAATCGGCATATCATTAATTCAGCAAACCCATGGACCTCCTTCTATTACAACAAAAGTGTATCTAACTTCGCTTTACTGGTGACCTGTTTTGAACCGAAAGTCCACGTTTGCAGTAAATGTGTGTGATTTTGATTTTGTTGCTGATTGCGATAATTCTGATACTGAATCGCATTAAGATGTCGCTCTCAACCGATAAGAACGAAGATGTTTGTCGTGTGGGCGTGCGAATTCCGCCGTTTTGGCCTGAAAAGCCGGCCATTTGGTTCGCGCAGATCGAGGGCCAATTCGCGATATCGAACATTACTACGGACAATACGAAGTTTTTCTACGTTATCGGCCAACTAGACCCGCAGTATGCTTCTGAGGTGGAAGATATAATCATCAACCCGCCCGACACCAACAGGTATGAAAAATTGAAGTCGGAACTTATCAAACGACTGTCCGCGTCACGAGAAAAGAAGGTCAAGCAATTACTTATGCACGCAGAACTTGGAGACCGTAAGCCATCTCAGTTTCTAAGACATTTGCAACATTTGGCTGGACCTGGAGTTCCCGAAGATTTTCTACGTACTATATGGACCAGTCGCCTACCAAGTAGCACGCAAACGATAATCGCTTCGCAGATGATGTCTTCACTGGAAGCGCTCGCAGATCTCGCTGACCGCATCCATGACGTTGTTTCGCCTACAGCGCACGTAGCATCAACATCAAGTGCCATACCAGGAAGCTCTTTAGAAGCCATGAACCAACAGATTGCTGAACTTACCAAACAAGTGCAAGCTCTAACTGCGCAGGTGAACCGGCATTCACGTGCACCGAATCGTTCAAACAAGAAAACGCGCGGTCGTTCTAGCTCCACACGATCACAGTCGAACTATAGAAAATTTCCTGTGTGCTGGCATCATAATAAGTTCGGCAATGAAGCAAGTAAGTGCGTAAAACCATGCGACTACCATGCGGGAAACGCGAACAGCAGTCGGTAATGGCGACGACCGATTGCCAAACTTCCGGTCGCCTATTTGTCACGGACGGCGCTACGAAGATGCAGTTTCTCATCGATACTGGCAGTGACGTATGTGTCTTCCCCCGATCGGCACTCAAGGAACGTCGTGAGAAAACAAATTATGAGCTGTGTGCGGCAAACGGTACACCCATTTCTACTTACGGCTACGCTCATTTAGTGCTGAACCTAGGCTTGCGTCGTGACTTTACTTGGCGATTCATCGTAGCGGACGTTACAAAGGCCATAATAGGTGTAGATTTTTTATCATTTTACAACCTCATCGTGGATTGTCGAAATCAACGTTTAATCGACAACACCACAAGCCTTACGTCCCCAGCTTCACCTGCACAGTCAACTGGGAACATTTCATCGGTAAAAGTTATTTCTGGAAATTCCGTATATCATAACATACTAAGCGAATACCCTGAGATTACTAGACCTTCCGGTGTCCACCGTGTTCCGAAGCATAATACCATGCATCATATACAAACTACTGCAGGGCCGCCAATAAGCAGCACACCACGAAGACTAGCACCGGATAAATTAAAAATCGCAAAAGACGAATTTGCAGATATGTTGAGGAACGGAACAGCCAGACCTTCAAAGTCACCATGGTCATCACCACTTCATCTTGCGCCTAAAAAAGATAACGGCTGGCGTCCATGCGGTGACTACAGAATGCTCAACGCTAGAACCGTACCAGACAGCTATCCCATTCGGCACATACATGACTTTGCACATTGTCTCTCCGGCTGTCAAGTATACTCGGTTATCGATCTCGTAAAAGCTTATAATCAAATTCCTGTCTGCCCTGAGGATATTCCGAAGACCGCAATCACGACGCCGTTTGGTTTATACGAATTTCCGTTCATGACGTTCGGACTACGTAATGCCAGTCAAACGTTTCAACGATTTGTGGACGAGATGCTTAGGGGCCTTGAGGAGTTCTGCTTCCCGTTTCTGGACGATTTTTTGATCTTCTCACCTGATCAAGAATCACACAAGAAGCACCTTCATCTGCTCTTCAACAAACTAAAGGAATACGGCATGGTTATCAACACGAACAAGTGCATATTCGGTGTATCAGAGGTAACGTTTTTAGGACACAGCATCTCAGCAGCTGGGACTAAACCATTACCATCGAAGGTAGAAGCGGTTGCGAATTACCCACCACCGAAAACCGTCAGAGAACTGCGAAGATTCCTAGGAATGGTGAACTTTTACAGAAGGTTTATTCCTGACGCAGCGCGGCATCAAGCGCCTCTGAATGCACTGCTCACAGGATCAGTTAAAGGTTCACATCCCGTGCATTTATCAGAAGAAGCTACTAAAGCATTCATCGCCTGCAAGGAAAGTCTCTGCCAAGCAGCACTACTTGCTCATCCAGACTGCCAAGCGAAGCTCGCTATAGTCACTGATGCTTCAGACACAGCAATGGGCGCAGCTTTACAACAGCATAAAGACGGCCTGTGGGAACCTTTAGCATTTTTCTCTCGAAAACTTTCGCCATGTCAACAGAAATACTCGCCTTATGACAGGGAACTTCTCGCCATCTACGAAGCAATAAAATACTTTCGTCACATGGTGGAGGCGAGAGACTTTATTATTTACACTGACCATAAGCCCATAACTTTCGCATTTCATTCACGAAAAGAAAAGTGCTCACCAAGACAGTTCAGACATCTGGATTTTATTTCACAGTTTTCCACAGATATCAGGCATATTTCAGGAAAGGGTAACGTTGTGGCTGACAGTTTATCACGCATCGAAGAGATTACTCAGCCCATCGATCTATCCAAGCTTGCTCAAGCACAAAGCACAGATCCTGAACTAGAACAACTTTTGGATAGCGATACTTCTCTGCGCTTGACAAAAATCAAACTGCCTGGATCTCACACAGAAATCTATTGTGACAAGAGCAGCAATGTGGCCAGACCTTATGTGACCAAAGACATGCGACGGCAAGTGTTCGAAAACTTGCATTCTTTTAGCCACCCTGGCATAAATGCGACGACGAAACTGATATCGGAACGCTATGTATGGCCTAGTATGCGAAAAGATTGTAGAGAGTGGACTCGTTCCTGCCTAGCATGCCAACGATCAAAAATAACACGTCATGTCTCATCTCCATTAGCATCATTCAACTTACCTCGAGCCAGATTCATGAAAATCCACATAGATTTGATCGGACCTTTACCTCTTTCACAGGGGTATCGTTACTGTCTCACATGTGTAGATCGCTTCACACGATGGCCCGAGGCTATACCATTACAGGAGATAACAGCTGAAACAGTGGCAAAAGCTTTAGTTCACGGATGGATATCCAGATTCGGCTGCCCTGAAGATATCGTCACTGATCGTGGTCGACAGTTTGAATCAGAACTTTTTAAGCATCTGTCCCACATCATCGGATTTCAACGAAGACGAACTACAGCCTACCATCCGGCATGCAATGGACTCGTTGAAAGATTCCACAGACAGCTTAAAGCCGCCATTACATGTCATGCGACCAGCAGCTGGCTTGAAAAACTTCCACTTGTACTACTGGGAATCCGGGCGGCATTTAAGGAAGACTTACAAGCGACTCCAGCTGAACTCGTATATGGAGAGACACTACGACTCCCAGGTGACATTTTTTGTCAATCGGCTGATGGCACAGAGGACTTGACAGTATACACTGAAAGACTGCGCACATTCGCCAAAAATTTGTTGCCATTACCAACTTCTCACCATGGGAATAACCGCTCCATATTCATTTTCAAAGATTTAGCAACAGCATCCCACGTCTTTCTAAGAGATGACACCTCGCACCCATCTTTTCAAGCAGCTTACACAGGGCCGCATGAGGTGATAGAACGAGGGGATAAAGTTTTCAAGCTCCGCATAAAAGGCAAAGAAGTCACTGTCTCAGTGGACCGCATTAAACCTGCCTACATACTTCGTGAGTTGGACCATTCTCCCGCCGTGGCAGCACCTGAGACCCGAGACGCTCCAGTGACCACCACTCGATCAGGACGAACAGTGCGTTTTCCAGAATATTATCGCCCGTAGGACGGTCTCTGGAGGGGGGTGATGTGGTGTGCTAGCCCACGAAAAAGTTTACATACCAGTTTAATAGAGAACTTTTCCAGCTAGTTGCTAGGGGCAACGAATGTTGTTGATATAGACTTCACATGAGAGAAAATTTTATTTTCCGCATTTTGGTTTTTGTAAATATCTTTTTAATTAATATATCGTATACAAAGTCAATCGGCATATCATTAATTCAGCAAACCCATGGACCTCCTTCTATTACAACAAAAGTGTATCTAACTTCGCTTTAACGTCATGACGTACTTTTGAGGCGGCTTTCCCCTTTCATCTCCGCGCCACAGGAAAAGCTGTGCTGCTTGGTCTTGCGGCCTGATTTTTACTTGAAGGAACATCTCCTTGACGTCTGCCGTTACAGCGATGGGTTTCTCTCGGAACCTGAACAAGACTCCGTGCAACGCTTGTAATAAGTCCGGCCCGTCTAGCAAAACGTCATTTAAACACACGCCGTTGGCACGCGCCGCGGCGTCAAATACCATGCGCATCTTTCCCGGTTTATTGGGATTGGTTACTGCGAAGTGTGGTAAGTACCACGCGTGCGGGCTTCGTTCCAGCTCACCGTCACACTTCTTCGCATAACCCTTTTCCAATAAACGGTCCACCTGCGCAGTATAAGCGGCTTTAAATTCTACCGACCCATCCATTTTCTTCTCAACTCCCCGCAGGCGGCGCATCGCCATGTCATAACTCGGGGGCATAGTGACGTCAGCGAATCTCCACGGCAATCCTACTTCGAAACGATCGTTAGTTCGTCTGGTGGTTTCGTCAAATATTTTCTTCGCGCGTTCTTCTTCCGGTATTGGCTTCCTTTTCAAAGAAACACCTAACGCGTCGATGTCAAAATGTGCCTTGACTATTTCCTCCAATCGACCGTTTCCTTTCGATAAGACTAAATCACGCTGGCATTCCTGCTGGGTTCGTACATGTAGCACCGTTTCGCTCTCTCCCGTAATCACTACACTCCTAGGTACACAGCCGTGTATTACCCACCCTAGGTGTGTGAGCGAGGCGGCGGGCATGTTACTTCCTCCCACAAGCAGTTCACGCGTTACAATCAAATGCCAGTTGTCGGCTCCTATTAGCATTCGCGGTTTGACATTGGCATAACATACGTTCTCCGGCCGTAATCCTCGGAGATGTTCCTGCCTTAATACATCCGTTGTTATCGACTGACTCCCTAGCGTCAAGTTGGTGACCGTACGCGCCTTGATTGAGTGATACTCGCCCTGGACTCGGCCGCGGATCCCCATAGTGACCACGCGGCTGTCGGGTTCCCTCTGAGTCGACGTGACGCCTTGGATGTTCAAAGCCCTTCTTGGTCCTTGCAGTCCAATCATCCCGGCGATCTCTTCGTCGATCAGGGTTATTGTTGATCCCTCATCTAGGAGCGCGTACGTGTCCACGACTTTGCCGTCTCGGCCTCGTACGGAGACCGGGCATACCTTCAAAAGTACTCGGTTATCGCTCGCCGTGACACGTGCCGAAGCTGTAACTACCAAATCTTCGACGGCAGGTGGCGCAGCGATCGGTTGTTCTTTCGGTGTATGCAATAACGCGTGATGTGGTTGGCGACACTCGTCGATACCGCACTTCTTCGCGTTGCAGCGAAAACGCCTGTGCTTACTGTTCAAGCAACAAAAGCAAATGTGCGTTTCCTTAGCCCAGTCCCACCGTTTCGCTAAAGGCATTGCCACCAGCTTTTTACACTGCGTAGTCACGTGGTCGGCTCCGCAACAGAAACATACGTTCTCAGTTTCCGTTGTAGCATACACGTTAGCTGGGCGGCTGCGATGCGGTTGGTCTGTAGCCTTATTCAACTGCCGCGCGGCGGTATTCGAAATTACCGTCGACGAGTAGGTGTGCCGCATCGCGCGGTCGGCTTCGCGCATCAGAAATTGTGACAACGATACAATTTCTGGTTGGCCTCGCTGACTGAACTCCTCCGCATAGTCGCACCATTTCGACTTAATGTGCGGCGCTAACTTCTCAATTACTTGCCGTGTCAACATAGGATTGTGCAGGTATCCTCGCTCGTCTAAGCACGTGATCACAGTAGTAATATTTTGGAGTTTAATCGCGAAGTTGTTCAGTTCGCTAGCCGTGGCGCCGAGTCGTGGTAACCTCTTTATGTCATCTAGCGCTTGATCTATAATCATTTCCGGCCGACCGAAGCACTGTTCCAGTGTACTCATAATCCTCGATGGTTCGGTCGCGGTATAGAGTAACGCTGAAACAGCTTGTCGCGCTTCGCCTCTGAGGCACGATCGCATACGAGCTAGGTTTTCTGCCGGTGAGACTCCGTATAGCGCGGAAGACTCTCTCACAGCGGCTTTGAATGGCAGCCATTCCCCCGCAGCCCCGCTGAATATTGGTAAATCTCGGGGATATCGGGTTGGTGCTCTTAACCTAGTCATCCGTTCTAACGTGTCTGCCAGGCGTTCGAAACCCTGCGACCGTGTCGGTGAAAGCGCTTTCGGTAGGTCCCACTGAGCTCGCTTTGTTACCGGAGGGTAACGCTCTATCTCGCTCCAACGCGTTGGAGAGCGCTGCATTGGTCGCTCTGTCTCTTTCCGGCGCGTTGGAGAAAGTCGCAAAGGCACTAAGGGTTGTTCCCTTTGTTTCGGGTGCGATGTAGAAAGTTGCCGTTGTTCCCTTTGTTTCGGGTGCAGTGGAGAAAGTTGCCGTTGTATCCTTTGTTTCGGAGGCTGTGGAGAAAGTTGGTATTGTTCCCTTTTTTTATGGCGTGTTGGCGATTTACAGCTAGCATTGTCGATGCCATCGTCGAACGCTTCGACCTCACGCGGCTCCTCCCGTAACGGAGTGCTTTCTTGGACCCAATCGCTAATCCTTTTCTCGACATCAGTGATTTCATCGGCGCCTATGCTGTCCGTTTCTTCGCGGATAGTAGCGACGTCGGTCTCCAGCCGTTTTCTTATGAGCATGGCTTGGATTTTGAGCTCCTGTCGTTGCAGCTCAGCGAGTCGCTCTTCCGCCTCCAGTTCAACTAGCTTGATCCGGGCGGCTGCGCTTGCGCTGGAACGATGTGAGCGAACCGACGACGCTCGCGATCGGTGTTCCGATGCGTTCGCGGTATGAGTGGTAGTCATCTGCGGTTCGGTCGCGGATGAGTCGGTCGTAACGCGGGCTACCTCGGGCAGCAGAGTATCGGACGCGCGGGTCGCGGTCGCGGTTGAATGTACGGACGCGGACGCTGACGGAGGGAGATCTTCATAGACACGGGAAATGTTTTCCTCGGTGGCTGCCTGTTTTCTCGTTCTCGGCATTTTTTCTATCGTTCGTTCTCTAACGGAAATACTACCTACCTAAACGGTCCTACTTTCCTAACAACCCTAACGGTTCTTACGTAACTAAAGGTTGACGATCTTCTCGAACACGACGAACACGACGTGGTCGCACCGTTGGGTGATCTTCTCGAAACACGACGAACACGACGTAGTCGCACCGTTGGGTGATCTTCTCGAAACAAGATAAACACGATGTGGTCGCACCTTTGGGTGATCTTCTCGAAACACGACGAGCACGACGTGGTCGCACCGTTGGGTGATCTTCGATCGCGTAACTTTTCACACACGGCGAGCGGGCACCAGGTTCGGTAGGTGCCGACGCTTCCAGCTCGACAGACGGGTACCAGGTTCGGTAGGTACCGACGTCTTCGACACGGCGGGCGGGCACCAGGTTCGGTAGGTGCCGACACTTTCAGCTCGACAGGCGGGTACCAGGTTCGGTAGGTACCGACGTCTTCGACACGGCGGGCGGGCACCAGGTTCGGTAGGTGCCGACACTTTCAGCTCGACAGGCGGGTACCAGGTTCGGTAGGTACCGACGTCTTCGACACGGCGGGCGGGCACCAGGTTCGGTAGGTGCCGACACTTTCAGCTCGACAGGCGGGTACCAGGTTCGGTAGGTACCGACGCCTTCAACTCGATAGACGGGTACCAGGTTCGGTAGGTACCGACGTCTTCGACACGGCGGGCGGGCACCAGGTTCGGTAGGTGCCGACGCCTTCAACTCGACTGACACCAGAGATTCGGTATCTGGTGTCGTCGCTGGTCTGCTTCACGGCGCGGCCTCTTGGGATATCGTTCCCAAGACCGGTGCCGATCTTCTTGTTCACTTGACTAAACTACTTGATCGGCGCAGGACACCAAAGGATCGGTATCTGGTGTCAACGAAGCGTCGATTTTTCTTCTCGCTGGTTCACTATCCGGCTACCGGAGGACCAAACTATTTGGTATCTTGCCTGCCACGGTAGCGGGATATTTCTTGTTTGAATTAAAACAATACTTCGATAGCATAAAAGGTGGACTGTATTATTGGCTCAGCGTCAGAGCAGTAAGTGAGCGACGGCGTGGCGCAGCATCGCCTTATATTTATAGGCGCGCGGAGGAGCATAAGTATCCCGCTTGGTCTCGCGTACGCAAGCCACATCTGTGACGCGAGCCACATCTGCTCAGAGCGGGATAACTTTCTCCAAACCGCTCGCATACACATAAAATCCTTATTCACAATAATACAAAATTCTCAATCTTATTTCCTAACTTATTTCTAACTACGAAGCTACGGACTCTATATAAAAAACATAAGTAAAAGTACGCTTAATTTATATATATGGCAGGGGCCGGGTCGTTGTCCGTAACAATGTTAATATGTCAATACAGTTGCCACATCTATCTAATAGGTACGTGGGCCCGCTAGGTGTGTGTTCGATTTATTATTTACAAACAAAATTCGATGGTGGTAGATATTATTCAACCAAATGGCTATTTATACAAATTAGATAACACTAAACGGACTATTCAAGAGCTGGATAATTTTACTAAGCGCTTATCATTATATATTTGCTGAGTATTTTTTTATATCCAATCATTTCGACTGAACCGATAGCTCAGTTGGTAGAACCTTGCCTTCTGAATTATAGGTTGCGAGTACGATTCCCACCCAGGATAAACTTGTGAGATAAATTTGTGTGATGAACTTCGATGTTTGTTATGTATCTGGGTGTGATATTGTATTATATTTATTTACAAAAAAAAGTATTTAAGTATTTTATCAGTTATTTGGTTCCCCTACCATAAGCTATGCTTAATATAGTTTAGGGCTAGTTAACGCTATGTGAAATGCATTTTTATTCATACTTATTTATTTACTTTATTTTGTTAATTGCTGAAATATTATTATGTTTTTTGTAGATACGTGAACGCATGATATAATATACTAGGTACTTATATGAATACTCGAAGGGTAGCTCAAATGCGTCGTTGTAGTCGTAGGTGTTCACAGTAACCAATGAACTAAACAAAAAAAATAAAAATAAAACATAAAGTAACTACTTACGTCAGTACTTAGATGGGTGACCAAAATGAAAGTATATCAATATGTTTCAAAATCTTAAGATTTCATTAACCAAGTAATTAAATAGAAATGGCGCACAGGTTAGCATGTAGTCGCGTCATGCTTCAGAAAGCTTATAGTAGCAACTATGCTGCATGACTGGCATCATATCCTGTACGTTCATTATTATTAATTAGGCCTTGCGGATATTGTTACACGAACGCCTTTTGTGAAGACAGCGCGGGCTGCGAAGGTTTCACGCTGGCAATATTTCGAGGTAGATTTTATGAAATAACTCTCAGCCTTAGTGATTGAGTGTCCAATACTTTACAAGTTTAGGTTTTGCATTTTGTCAATGTAGAAACGGTTTGGGCGGATGAAAAACACGGATATGTGCTAAAAACTTGCCTGTGAGAATTAAAATTAAGGCATATTCAATATTGTGTATTCTATAGATTATACCCCGCCTCGAATGTCAAATACAAATAAGATTGAATAAATAATGTATACAAGTACTTACCAAGAAAGCCAAAGTTTATTAAAAATCAGCTAGTATTAAAATTAATTAATAATACTGAACATTATTTTCATCACACTTGCTCGTAAAGTGGATCTTATTGCACCATTTTTAGGTTCATAATCCGGGATATACACGTGTGGTTTTTACTTTAAATTACTGCACTTGTGGTTTATTATAATATCCCGATTCAATTAAGTTTGTATTTCACTGCAAGTTATACTCGTATTTACGAAGAAAAATAATTCTTAATTTACCCATTTTATACAATTTAATTATTTTACCAACAAAAAGTTTTTATGCGGCTACAATACACAATACATATCTTTTTATATAATTTAGTTAAAAATAAATAGTGTTTAAGTACGAAATTATTAATTCACCTTATTATATCTTTCTAAATATTTTTGATATCGGCTGCATTCCGATTTCGTTCGCGCCTCCAATTATTTTTTTTCTAATCTGTGAATCTCGAGCTTTGTAGTACGCTTAGGTACATTTATACTCTTTAGTGTGTAGGTATCTGAGCGCACATCGCTGGCGTCTATTTATGGCACGCGATGAAAAAAAGCTGTGTAATTTTTTAACGAAATTGTATTTGTGTATTTGTATACGAAAAATTTGTATACAAATCTGTTTTTTTCCTTACAACTGTGATAAAAAATGTCGTTTGAAACGCATGTGCATTGATAATAACATTTTCGGATCTATTTTTGCGCTCGCCTACGGCTCGCATGCCTAATACCACCTCGCAGTATAAGTTATACTATGTATTTAATAAATTATATCTCTCTTTCCATTGGTCTACACCATTTTTTCATTCTCTACTCTTTTCCAACTTCCTTCCCCTTTGATACTTACATCTTCCACTTTTTTTAAGACATTAAGACAGACTTTAAGACATTCAACCCACGTCGGACACTACAAAATAATTAATTTCATATATCATAACTGATTATTATTACATATTAATGCTGTGCCGGTATTATTGGTAATGATAACTATTATTAATCTGTGGTGGCTATATAAAAGGAATGTGGTCGTCCGTTTGGTGCGGTTGGTGGTACGTCATTCGTAAACTGAAATTTTTTTGGATTAGTCAATTTTGATAGAACAGATCTGCTTAGAATCACCAAAAATAATAATAATCATATAACAGTAAATGGTATCATCTTCAAATCAGCATAATATATTCATTTAAATACTCTTCAAGCTCGCACTGCATCAACTTAATAAACCTTTCGATTTGGAAGCTTGCCCTAATAGTATATTTTTCTAGGAAATAAATAAACGCGAGGACGATAAGCGTCGACAGAGGGCGGGAATCGGTGGGATATTGGGGGATCCAAGCTCACGAACCCTTTTTTCCTTCTTCGCAAATCGTCGGGGATTAAGCCAGAAGAGCTCACACCTTTTCGCCAATATTTTTTGTGGTTTAACCGCCGGTAAACCGCTATGATACAAAGTGTTTTGCCGACGATCAATAGGCCTCTCGAAAGATATAACAGATATAACGTTTCGTCTCAGCTCGTCGGCAATAGATTAAGAACGGTTCTGAGGACGGGAAAGGGATTCGGGTGCAAATGAGATTTCCGTGTTAGCCCAATCGGAAAGAATATTTATTTTATTTCATGATGATTAATTTGTACTATAATATTTTAAATTCTGTGACTTTATCAACGAGCTCAACCTATTTTAAACTAAATAAAAATTATATATCGTTGAATATTAAACGTATCTCTATAGATTTTATACTTATATTATTCAAAAATTTAATAGTTTTGTATATAGGATTACTTATTCAAATTTATTTAAGCGAGCAGGACTAAATAATAATAAATATATTAGCAGTTTTCTTGGAAGCCCAATAGTCTTCTAGAATTACGGTACTAAATCTTAAGCTACTGTCCTTTGATGTCGAATAAAAATTATTGCATTGTAAACATTTTGAGAAAATCTTTTTACACGCGGGCGAAAGGGGAACGTAAAACTTTGTTCGTTTCAAATTCAATATATTATGGCGAGCGTGCTCTCGCTCAGCCGACACCGAAACTCACTCGAGCGTAGCTCACAGAAAATTTATTGTTTTTCTAAGAAAATTTTCTTTGCACGACCCTACATCCTCGTGAAGCCCCCGGGAAGAGTTGCAAAAACTTAATGACCTTTGGAGTGGTGGGGGTTAACTTACTGCGGGACTTAACAGTCATTGTGATGGGAATAGAATGGTATTCGTTAATAATATAAAAAAATGGGCTTTTTCTATGAACGAAACTATTATTACACAGTAATCCCGCCTTAATTATATTAACGTTTGTATAATATATATTTATATATCTAATATTAAAAGCTCGTAAGCCATGACTGTTGTGATAATATTCTAGCTAAAGCATGGTTTATATTATGTAAAGATGTTCTGCAAAAAATAAATATTCCATTTCCATCGCTGGCAGCATTGTTTCATGATAAAGTCTTCTATATCGGACACATAATAACACTGAGAAATCGTTAGTCCATGCGCACGTCTCGAGGACACGTGCGGGGTACTCCGGAGACTGATCCCTTTTGCTTAGATTAAATTTGTTCCATGAAAACAGTCGATAACGTCGAAAATGTGCAGATGTCGTCGTATGAAGTCCACGATGGGTCTGTGGGACGTGACACGTGTGCCGACGTGGTTGGCCGCCAATATAGCCAAGCCAATTTTACATTGGTTTTTGATATAGTGATCACAAGAGAGAATGTAGTGTCATTGTAGTCAACTGTGTATAACAGAAACAAAAAAGTTAGCGTTTTAAAGATGGTAAACAAAAAAGTTCAAGTTGTGACGATATTAGAAAATTTTTTTCTTACTTTCTTTTTAATCTCTAATTTTTTCTAGTTAATTTCTTTTTCTGCGGGTTAAATACTGTAGATGAAATGCATCCCTTTTTACCATTTCGATAAATGTTCTATATCCATAAGTCGCCTTTAGGATCCCATCGTTTTTAAACTACAAAGTTTTATCTTGTAAATGTTTGTATTTTTTAAGAATCTTGTTATTATTTGTCGTGTAAAATAAAGAGTTTATCTTGTCAAACATGCTGTTAATTTCCGTGAGAGGGTATTTTGTAGTTGACTGTATCATACCAACAGTTAATGCACTACTGAGTCACATAATTGTATAATATGAGGTCATTTAAGAAATTTAAAATTTACTGTGTTTTGTTTTACATTTAGGGAAAGTATAATTCATAAAACAACACGGCAACAGTCAATAGCTGTGCAAAACGCAAACATCAATAGCGTTCAGTGAACATGGAAAATGGAATGATAAAGCACAAAATTAATCGCACAAGAACTTAGATTTATCGCATTTAAAAGAAATCAACGAAAGTGCTCCGCTAAACTTTTATTTTGTGATCGCGCTTTGAAACTTGTACATTTAAGTTTGAAAAAATGCGAATCATTCCCTACCAAGTAAGATAATCAATTTTTAAGAAGGAAAGTTGTAAACGTATATTTTTTCGAGACTTTGTTTTTGCCCCTTTAAACTTTTGTTGAATTTTACTTTGACTCTTTTTAGAGGGCGATTCAGTAATGTCAAAATATTTAGAGTCTGCAGCTAAGGGCGAGATATATCAGTGGTATTTAAAACCATATTTCAATCAATTAATATGAAAAGGTATAAAGTGTGCAAACCTGCTGCTCTGAACGTGAGATCTGATGATTAGTGAGACACGAGCATTGCGCAGTCAAGTTATCAGTACACTGGAATAGTGAGAAATTATCAGTACAAGGGAATGGTGAGCAAAGTGACTCGTATTTTCATAGATTTTATAAGCTTGTTTTTTTATTATGATAACTTTTTGGCACCGTAACGCATCGAAGTGATGTTTTGCCCTAATTTTGGTCTTTAAGGGCAGAAGGAAGTGCCGCAAGAGCGGACAATACATCCGATAGAAATGCAACCCCAAACGATCAATCTTTGGGCTATTACGATGTTTTAGCGCCTTGATGTATTGTTTCAGCCTCAATAAAGTTTTGATGAATTTTCGTGTTCTCCTTCAGCCTTTGTTGAGAATGAGACGTCGGATATTGATGAATAATTTGACGGATAAATAACGATCCCGTAATTATTTTGGGGTTTATACAGAGTTCTATTTATTTGATTAATGTTTTGCTATTGATCTAGTTACGTAGAGTTCTAATTTGATGATTTTTAATATAATTCTGTACTACTCCAGTTTATTATATTAATTCTATCAAGTATTGAGGAATCAAGGAAATAGATAGCCATAATATGTGCCTTTGTATATATAATATGATAGAATGCCTGATATAATCTGCCAGTCATAAACCGTTACTGATTAAACACTGCATAACAGTCGAACTACTTGTTTTATTTTTGCTATTTTAAACTCAATAAAGAAAAAGTTCAAAATATGTATTTCACATTCCATAAATTTATATTACACTTTTTTAATGTTAAGGAATTATGGTGACATAATCTTGATGTAAATAGTATTTAAAAGGCATTCACAATGTTGCTATTTTAACATAATATGAAAAAAAAACACAATATACATGAGCCTGTAGGTACTATAGACTATTTTGGAACACTAGTTGCTACGATCTATCTAAATAGTACGATGTACCAGAGTTTATCGACACGTTGCCATATATGAAACTAAAATCGGCTATTCCCCATATAGGGACCCTACTTGGTCCAGGTATATACCCATACCAATACCAGGTAGATAGTAAGCATGGACCGGCCCAGCATGTAAAAGATTCAATATTAGACTCTGAAGAATCGGAAATTACTAAGCATAAGGAATAGTTCTTAAATTTTTTTGTACGATGAATTTTCATTACGGCTATTTTAGATGAAAAAATAAAGTTACAAGAGGCATATATAATGTTACAAATAATATCTTTAATACTATAGGAATATTTGACATTTGAATATTTGATAGACTGGCCCGATAGCTCAGTTGGTAGTAGCCCTGCCATCTGAACTGTGGGTCGTGGTTTCGATTCCCACTCAGGACAAACATTTAGTGTGATGAACATAGGTGTTTGTTCTGTGTCTGGGTGTCATATTGTATTCTATGTATGTATTTACAAACAAAAAAGTATCTAAGTATTGTATCAGTTATCTGGTTCCCACAGCACAAGCTTTGCTTAGTTTGGGGCTAGATGGCGTTATGTAAGATGTCCACACATATTATATTATTACATTATATTTGGTACCATTAGTATACAAATTCGGTCATGTGAGATCAGAACATAGTTAAAAAAAATACGATATGAGATATCGCTGGGTGTAAAAGCATTTATCAAGTTCAAGCAAAGTGGATTTGATTTGACTCAAGCATTAACATTATATCCCCACAAAAAGCAGAGGCACACGTGAAAATCCGACAACACTTAACATCAGACGACGGAGGCTGGGGCTCTGCACGGATACTGCGAGCGATAATATTTCATCCTTGCGCCATGATTCGCCGCTTAAGCGCGATAGGGAAATCGTAAATTCAACGAAAAGAATTTTCTTTATAGTCTCCTAAAAGTTTTCACACACAAACGCGTATTCTAATACGAGAGCCGACGCGAGAGCAAACGGCACCAAATTGTAATACCACCCGTTCCGTAGACACCCTTACTTTTCAAATTTTCTTTAACAATGCGACGAGGTAATATGCGTTTTATTGGATCGTTTTTCTTTTAAAATAAAATGGAAATGTTGTTGTAAGAAAATCGTCTTTTCTTAATGTCGTATTCGCTTAAAAAGAACGTGTTTCATCTAATCTGAATGGAAAAATAACGAATAAAGGGCAATCGGTTATTATCTTCTATATAAGGTGTTTGAGTTTTATTTTATGTTTCACCTACCTATAGCCAATTCTATCAATTTATTTTAGTATTTTTGTATGCAATACCAAAATGATCACTAGTTTTAATTTTTATCATTGATTGATTTTTGATATCTGCATGCTTTCACAGTTGTGCGTGTTGTATAGGTTTTATATTTAACGTGTTCGTTGTTTTCTTTCTGTTTGCGCAAAATATGTGCAAAACACAGAGAGTTTGAATAAAAAAAGTGACGTTTGAAATGGAAGCTGTTTCGCGCTTCCAATCCGTTGTAGTCTGCGGTTGCAGCCTGACAGACCCACGATCGTTGCGGGGGCTGGCGCACGATAGACTTCTGAATAGTCCCTTTGTTTCGCAGCGAAGTATATTCATATAAAAGCTTTAAAGATAGCCAAACGATAACTACAATACGTTGTGTGGGATGGGATCGGATTTATATTTTTAGAGTAACTACCAATTAATTACCAGCTGCTATTTATAAATTTATACTATTTTTGTTTCATAGTTCATTGCGAATAAACAGGATCTCTCAGAAACCACATCAGTGGTTCTTTTTATATTTCGGAATAGGAGTCGATCAATTTTTAGGAAAAGGATATTTTAAGAAAAAGGATACAATTAAAAGATTATTCTTTTAATAATAAAAGATATAACGTAGATCACTGAATAAAATATATGAAAAGTACCTATCTGTCATAGAATTAGTCTCAGAAACCACATCAGTGGTTCTTTTTATATTTCGGAATAGGAGTCGATCAATTTTTAAGAAAAAGGATACAATTAAAAGATTATTCTTTTAATAATAAAAGTTATAACGTAGATCACTGAATAAAATATATGAAAAGTACCTATCTGTCATAGAATTAGCAAGCACGTCTCCCGCAATTCGTCTTACGCATAAAACCAGTAGACAAATTGACGAAGTCGTAAAATTCGCGTAATAAAAAAAGAATGTGGACGAGAAATATTACTTTCATACGTGATAAAATAATACGTATCATGTGTGCATGCCTTTAAAATAGGACCCTTGAATGCTTTTGACAAGTCGAAGTAATTTCGAATAAGAATGGATGGAACATGACTCCACGCTTGTGATTTGGTACTTGCAGATTAAAATTCTATTTGCAAGTAAATTACTAACATTAGGATGGGCAGACTGATTTTTATTTCTACTTTTATTTAAAAAGTGTATCATGAATTAGAGGGTTTTATGTCTTAATGACGACATGTCGAGCTAGGTTACCTGAAGATAAGCGCAAAGGCCACGTTTCTAAAATAAATTTCTACCATTATGACTTTTTTGTAATGTATATTTCGTGAGCTATTTTAAAACAAATGTGTAATGTTATAATGAATATGGTTTTCTTTCCGCTTTTCCGAGACCGGCTCGTCCAATTATTGTAGGACATTATTTACTAAATGAAAGCCTATAGGTGCGAGTTTATACATTGCTTGACTTGTGAACTTAGAAAATGTTAGAATCTATTTTCAGCACCTTTTCTGTTTTGAGACTGAGCAAAATGAACATAACACTTTCCGTTTATTTGAAATATTTTAATCCAAGTGAGCAAACGTTGATGTTGAAACATCAATTATTTTGCAAATTAATTTGTGATGTTTGCGTTAAGGTATTTACGCCCAATCCATTGTTTTTGAGATAAAAGATGTAAAGGAAAGATTCAGACTAGTTAATATTTACACTGAATATATTCTCCCAACCCTTTGAATTCCCTCCTTATACGACATAATCTTGTCATTCAACGACCAAAAGATCAAGTTGATCACACACAGTACTCTAGTAGCTAAACCCGAGTTGTAGGCAGCGTTAAAACAGGAAAAAGGTTACTAGTGGACAACGGAAAACGGTTTGCTGGCGAACAATTGCTTATCTCATGTTTCATTCCCACTCATTATAATAACAATAACGCCTACGATCACATACATAGATCCTGGACCCTAACTAGGATTTGAGTCTACCCAGGAACTACGAGGACCATGGTGAAACAACCCCAGACTCAGAACAAGTATTTGCGCTTTTTTCTGTGCACAAATACTCTTGCTGTGGGAATCGAACCCACCGCTTTCGGGTTACGAGCCGACCTGCTCAACCACCACACCACAAAGGCTGTCATTACTTGTATATCTTCTAGAGTTGGTATCAAACCATCCCTAAGGATCAATACCTGATAAAGGCACCAGTTATTTGCTCGTTAAACTCATTTCACACATGGTTAATATCGTGATTGATTTCGACGGTGGCCCTAACGATACATGAAATATTCCCACTCATTAAATTTTGTGCCGCGAGAGTCGAGAGTTTGCGAGGGCTCTCCAATCATGGCTCAATAAATATATGACGTGAAGTCCTCGAAATATTAAATATTATTATAAAAACATTCTATTAATAGGCAGGTTATTCTATTTACACACGCACTATACTTGTATTTATAAAAAATAATCTAAGATTTTCATGGTACCTGGATGGCGTAAATTGGGATCAAAGTGCGTTCTACAATTTAATGAAACGGTTATCGATCTCTATGCTTTATTTTAAACGTTAAATCTCCGTCTTAGTATTTATTTTACCCGATTATTATTATTAATTTCTTAAATTCTCTTAAGTTATCGAATGTACTTCAAGAAATTTCCTTAAATTTTACGTGCGGAGAAGCAATATAGCTAAAACGAATTTATAATACCTATTTTTATCGTGAACCACTGCTCGAGTCTCAGAACTCAAATTTACAATTCAATAGAAACTGCACAAGGCTTTGCATGCCAATACGTCCATTTGGTGCACATGCGATCGACTTCCCATTTGAAAGATGAATGAAATCATTCAAATGTGAAATTCATTCATACGTATACCTACCAAAATATTTAGCTTTGATTTTTTATGTTTACCTCTGATTACAATTCTTGCAACTGATTAATTCAGATGCAAAGAAATGGATAAACGTTGAACAAATTTGAATAATCAATTCGTTTTCAGGGACAGAGGAGGGCAATTGCCATGAGCCCATTATTCAATCGAGGCGATATATCTCGCCGGTGGGCCAGAACTGGAGCGTAGCGATAGCTGGCTCCGCAAAAGTTGGCACGGAAGGCAACCGAAACCACTGCCAATTTCCATTAGCCCATCATCCAAAACGAAAAAATGCATAGAAATCATTTTTTCATTCAATTAAAATTGGCCACCAACCAAAACGGTCTGACATTTTCACCATTTGGTACACGTCGATTTCCTCATTTTATGTAGTTTCGATCGCATGTGTGATGCGTCCACGATGAATAATGCAAAATTCATATTTTTGTTTTTAAGATTAACGTAGTTTTTCGGATCGCATTTTCAAACCTATGCAGAAAGCGTCTGTATTTGCGGATTTTGTGTTTGTTATTCTGTCCTAAGTAAGCATTATAACGTACGTGACATATCGTTCTTACTTGGCAATTGTTTATATAAGTAAAAGACCACGACAGTATTTGAACAACTATAAAATTTAAGCTTATAAGAGTCACAAAGGTTCGAGTGGATTTCGAAAACGAGCTCAATATTCTTAAGCGACTGATTACCGGCGTCATATCCACCGGTGGCATGGAAAATCCATAAGCTTTCAATATCGTAGAGTTAACTCGGTTTTTGTTCCCAGTGGTTGCTCGATCTGAATATCAAAAATGTGAAAATGGTCGTCAGTAACCCAGACACGTATATCGGGACCCTATCACTGCGCTCTTTACTTACTTGCGAGGCGCCATCTGCACATTCCCCGCCTAATCCAAGACCATATTTGATTATATAAAAATATAGCGAAGGCAACTTTTCTTTCGGCGTTATATTGCCTACGAATTTATTTGAATTAAGGCTCAAATATTTTGACATTGGTCGTTTATCTAAATAGCTCAATCTACGAATGTTATACAAAAACCTTTTAAGATACCCAATACACTATTTTATACTATGGAATAGTCCGAAGATCAGGCTCAATGGCGCACCTTAGAAGAAACCTATGTCCAGCGGTAGACTAACACAGGCTGATGATGATGATGATGATGATAAATAGTCCTTCTCCTCGTATAGGTAAGGGTGTTTTGGGACCACGGTCCTCATAGTTCCTGGGTCCCTGAATACAGGGAATCCTAGTTAGAGTCCAGGATCTATGTATGTGTGTGATCATTGGGCGTTATTATTTATTTATTATTATAGGCATCATGTTTAGCTCTTGTGTTGAATTGTTAAATCTGGAGCTAATACCACTGTTGCTTTACCGAACTATCTATATATATATATATCTTGTTTACATTATGACACCTTTACAATTTAAAAACTAAAATCTGATATTAGTTATAATAGGCATGACGAAAGATTTTGAAATCCTCTTCCGTAATGTGTATACATTTATTATTTACGAAAAAACCTTTATTTCTGTAATAAACATAAGTTTAACAAAGATTAAAGCCATTTTCCTAATATTTTTTAAATACGGCGCGAAAACGGCTCCCAGGTGTCATGGCGTTGGCTAACGTCACTCCTAGGTAAACATGTCATTGAGTCTACGCGTAGCGAAGAAAGTAAACAAAATATTAAATTAATTCGTGTGATCAAAATGAATGCCAAAGTTATAAGTGGTGTGCAGTACCGCAGTGTAAAACCACATCAATAAAAATGCCCAACAAAGTGTTTGTACATGTTCCAAACTAGAAAATAATAAGAGATAAGTGGTTAAAGCTCGCACGCCGAAAACCGAACGACGAAACTAGTTTTAGTTATTGCTTTATAGTTACAGAAAATTACTCATTTTATCGAGTATTAACATGGTATTTACTCTAAAATAGCAACTTACAATCTGTGAAGAAGCTAACCTCAAAAATAAACGATGGCAAGTTTATTGCAAAAATAACCTATAAAAGTAGAATGAAATAAACTCACATGAGTTCGAAATACATCTAATTCTTGTTTATATCAAAGTTGGTTATATCTAGAGTGAAAGAGGGGAAAGATAGGCGAATACAAAATTTACTTAGAAGAAAGTTTTTACGTTTCTAAACTCAGACGAGCAAAATTCCTTATTTGCTGCGAGGAAATCGCCCAAATCGATACATAATCCTAGGCAAATTTGAGCTATTTGCCTTAATAAAGCTTGTTTCCATTGTAACAGTAGAGTGGAGTCGATAAATCACACGTGAAAGAATAAAAAATTACAAAACCATTCCAAATGCGTATATTCACAACAGCGAAAACTAGAGAATGACGTCAAGCGCTGTAATTGGTGTTTCAGTCAAAATGGCCGATTGCAATAATTTAATGTTTTATTTTATTGAAAATCCTAATAATCTTAATATTTTAAATAAAACTAAACTAGTATTTTAAATCTATTTTTCATACATTTTCCCCTAAATACATTAAATCGACCATTTTTTTGATGTTGTCGTCATGCCTATTGTATGTACCTGATACTTACTTAGCTTCACTAGGATACTAAGACAATGTTTCATAGGGTTCAGTTTTCTAGTGGAAGTAGTCTTCTCGATACTCTTATCCCGGCAACGACCCAAGCCGAGCCTTGAACCTCAGTGGTGCCCTTGAGCTAGTTGCCTCCCACTTTTGATGGCTGGGCGTCTTAAACGCCTGCTCTCCCGCCCGGTAATGTTGTAAAGGTCGATGCGGATCAACAATATTAGCCCGTTGATATAAAATTACTAAGACAATCACAAGAATTTTATGGCCTGTCCAATATAAGGCGTAACCAGATTGATTATTTTGCCAACAAAATTATTTCAATCTAATTGAATTGTTTATTAATGGACCAAACTATTATACATGTCACATTTTGTCTGTATTTTTGACTTATTGAAAAGCAACAAGCCAAATAAAAAAATATATTTCATCAATAACATACCACACAAAGCTTCTCCACACCTCTCAATATAAAATTGAAGAGGCAAGAATTTGTACTTTTAAAAATAAAGATGAATTTTGACAGTGTCTGTTGTAAGAATTGGATGTGATACTCAAGAAGATTGGCGCAGTGGAGGGTGCCTTAATGGCCTCTCGTCGGGTCCTCAGAGGTGCTCCAGGTCACTTCGTTACTGGAGTTCCACAGCCTTTATGTGCTATGAATAATCTTAACGGAAACTTCAAGATTTACGACGAAGTGTAAACTATAATAAATTGGTCTTCCTGACATACCTTGACACAGTTGTGCCTATAAAAATTAAATTGTAATTAACTCAGCGAGCCGACGGATTCTGAAATTCTGAGATTTCCAAGTAAGTTATATATAAAAGTGTTAATAATAATATTAGTTATTCGAAGTATGGTTTTATAGACAGCAGTTTTATAATTTTTGAGGTTTATTTTACTTATATTACTCGTATTATTTACGACGTTTTGTCTCTGGTTCGTTTTTATAGCGATAAGGTTGTGGTGATTTTATAGATAGAGTTACAGTTTGCTTTACTATGATAATGAAATAATTATTTTGGTTTCATTTAAATATTATTTCCCAAAGCAAAAGACTTATGATAATTTTATTAGCTAAAGATTCAACATATATTTTGAATCCCCGATTTCACATTGGTATTTTAAAACGCTTTTTTACAGGCGTCATTTCATTTTAAATATCATTTCAAAAATATCATTTCATCTATTGATGCATAGACACGGTAGCAATGCTCCTTTGGGTACACAGCTTATACTCGATATGTTCGCTTGCCTTTTTTATACCAATACCTAGTGAGTATTGTAGCGAAAGTCTTTTCTCAAGAAGAATGGGAAAGTATAGAGTACTCTGATTTATTTAAAAGTAGAAACGGGTTTTCAGATTTTTTTATATTCCAAATAAAAAGTATAGTGTTGATAGCGTCTGAAATCTAAGTGCAAAAATTCAATCAAATCAGTTAGTTTTGGCGATATAAGAAGACAAACAAACAAACAGACAACGTTTAACTTTGTGTTATAGACAAATGGGGATGTATGACAATTTTTGACCCATAGAAGTATTACATAATTACTATTACAGAACTTTTACTGTAAAGAAAACGAAACATACAATATAACTCGCTTACTTAATTACATTAGCAACGACAAACGAGGGATTGATCAAAGGTCCCAAAGATACTATACTTACATATCTGATATTCTAACAAAGAAATCGGAACGAGGCAAATTCATTATTATTTTAACAATTAGTAGCTGTAAGATTTCCTACAAATTCTTAAAACTTTTTGACGCAATGAGTTTGAGAAAAACTCGACTCCACTTGAGTTTTTATTGCTTCGCAACTTTGTAAGAAATCTTTACAACAATTTTTGTAGTTGAAAAGTAACCATTAAATGCTTAAAATATTTCTTAGGTAATCGTAATTATATGTAATATGTAATTATTTACCATTACTGAAAACTAATTACTTTTGGCTTTGTTTGAACTTTTAACTACGAAGTTGGTTTAAAAACCGATATACTCACCCTTAATTTGATTACTTTATATTAAACATACGATACTTATATATAGTTTCGCTTCCCTCTCTCTCTTGCTTGGTCTTCTTCTTTTTTTTCATTAGTGGCCTTCAAACGCTGCTTGGGACTTTGTCTTTGTTCGTTAGATTTTAGGTTTTTCTCGCTATATTCGCAACATAATTAAGTATAATAGCTGTAAAATCTTTTGTATGTGCATGAATGATTTATTTGTGAAAACTTAGCCTAATACACTGTGAACGTATATGTATTTCGTTTTAAACAATTATTAATATTAAATATTCCAAACTTAAAGAACATCTACTTGATAATGATATTTAAAGTTACTATTATTTATTCTGTGTTAACGATACGTACTGCCTTGTGTTAACAATATAGGATTATTTACACATTACACACATTAAATGTAAAAGAATTGCTATAGTTAGTCAAGTTATTTACAATATTTATCGTCAAAACTAGTATTGAATAGTGTAATTGACTTGTGGACAGTTTGTTGACTTGCCACTTGGTGGCGTCGTTGTCGACTGTCATGGCCAAAACTTGTTTTGTCGCCTCTTTAAAAAGGGCAGAACGTTGTTCAGTGGAGTTCAGTTGGTCTTCGGCAGCGGAGTGAATAACACGAAACTATTGCCGATATACTGTGAAACAGGAAACATATCTGGAGGTTGTTTATTAATTGTGCTGCAAATGTCTATGAAGTTAATATAATACTTGCTACAACATTTAAATTAGTGCGGTATTCATTTACATTCAGTCATTCATTTTAGGAAATAATACCGTATACCGTAGTATACCGATTTGTAGCTATAATTTTTTTTACTAACAATCCTCTATATCCTGTCGACTTGACCCCGTGGTACTTTTACTGTTATTTATTCTGTGCCCGTGGCTTGTACCCCCTTGTCGTACATGCTTGGTCCCTGTTTTATCGCCGCCAACACTTGTTTGTAGTGTCCACGGTGATTGAATTAGGTATCCCGGCTATCGACGCTATAATTGGTTTTGGAATATTCGTTGACATTGTGTGTAGTTTCTGAAACTTTGATAGGGGATAATGCTATGGCGTTAGTGTGAGTGACCGGACATGACTCGTACATGTATGTATATACCCGTACATGCGTACCTACATTCTTTACCTACTAACATAACCGCCTCTTGCGACTTGAATGGAGATGAATGATCAATGGAAAGATTATTTTTATACTCTAATGCGCTTATGGATATTCTCTGCTTTAAAACGACAGACAAGAGATGATCTAAATTGCTGCGGATTAAGCCGTGTGGCCAATTAAAAAAAAAATTATAGGCCCCAACGGTCACATACATAGATCCTGGGATAACTTGGATTCCCTGTGTCTAGGGACCCAGAAACTACAAGGACTATGGTCCCACAACACCCAGACTCAGAAACAGTATTTGCACTTTTTTTCTGTGCACAAATACTTGTCCTACCGCAGGAATCGATCCCGCCACCTCCGGGTTATGAGCCGACCTACTCAACCACCACACCGCAGAGGCTGTCAATAAAATTATAAACTCAAACGTTTATGAAACTTTTAAATCCCTTCTCTCTAACTCATATATAAAAATGAAACATTTGTATGTTTGTGTGTGAATTTTACATTAAAATGCTTCAACCTGAATAGCTGAGTTCTTGCAAATTGGTGATACTACCGAGATCAACACTGTAGATTTATTCCGATAAATTAGGAGTTTCTGTGGCAATGCTTTTGGGCAAAATTATGGGTGGACCGCGGGGCATCTTTAGCCAAATAATAATATTTTAAGTTACATTCACTTATCTGTATTTAATAGATCTGCAACTCGTTCACCTAATTTACAATACACTCCGATTTTCCGTCTCCCTCGTCATGATTGTAAATGAAAGAGACGCATAGTTTAAATTCGATTCATAACGTTTTGGGACCCTGGTTAACATTCAACTCTAATACCAAGGTAAACACTTGCACTAATCACAAACTTGGTGCGTTAGTTAACTAAGATAGTATTAAGTTAAATTTAAGTGCCAATTTACAGCCACTATCCAGATTATTAATTTTGAATATTATCAAATTTAACGCTCAGTTATACGACAAACATGAAATACAATATGGCGAGGTCGTGTAAACCGCCGGCTAATAAACAATATTGCTACACACAATAGACAGACAGTGAACAATCTCTTTAAAAAATATCAAAGATAAAACACTCTTTCAAATTTTGTTCGTAGTACTAATAATTTTAGTGATGGTAGTGTTTTTCGTCAAAACATGACTCACCTCTGTCAAGTTAAGAAATGTTTTTGTTGGTAGTTATTAATAGACTGACAACCTCTGTGGTGTGGTGGTTGAGCAGGTTGGCTCATAACCCCGAAGTGGTGGTTTCGATTTCCGTGACAGGACAAGTATTTGTGCAGAGAAAAATCTGAAAATACTGTTCTGAGTCTGGGTGTTCTAGGATCATGGTCTTTGTAGTTCCTGGGTTCCTAGACACAGGGTGTCCTAGTTAAGGTCCAGGATCTGTGTCTGTGATCTTTGGGCGTTATCATTATTAACTGACAACATAGTAGCATAGTAGTTTGACAGCCTCTGTGGTGTGGTGGTTGAGCAGGTCGGCTCATAACCCGGAGGTAGCGGGTTCGATTCCCACGGCAGGACAAGTATTTGTGCACAGAAAAAAAAAGTGCAAATACTTGTTCTGAGTCTGGGTGTTGTGGGACCATGGTCCTCGTAGTTCCTGGGTCCCTAGACACAGGGAATCCTAGTTAGGGTCCAGGATCTATGTATATGATCGTTGGGCGTTATTATTATTATTATTATTATATTATTAATTCATCTTAATTTTTTTAGGATGAAATATAAACGCCATCGTTACCGATGTATTACTTTATTCTATGCCTTTGACTATAAACGTCTTTCATGTCGATTATAACCACATATTTATAAGTGCAATTTATTGTTATATATTTTTAAAACTTGTAGACATTTCACACAGCGCCATCTAGCCTCAAACTAAGCAAAGCTTATACTATGAGAACCAGATAGCTGATAGAGAATACTTAGATGCTTTTTTGTTTGTAAATACATACCCAGACATAGAACAAACACATATGTTCATCACACAAATGTTTGATCTGGATGGGAATTGACTCTACAACCAGGCTAGCTAATATGCGACCTCATAGTATTCGTAAATTCTTGACTTACAAGAACAACTCCAGCAACAGCGCTGTTTTTGAGTGCTATGTTTGATGTAGGGGTTGTTACCATTATGTGCGAACTTTTATAACTGTTTAACATAAATGTTGTGCTATTGGCCATATATTGTCGACCGTTGTTACAAGATATTAATTTCAATGTATCCATTTACTTATATTATAAACATTTGTACAATTTTGATTCAAATAAGATTTCGGTGTGTTGTTATGATTTCTTTATATATTTTTGATATAAATTTAATTTACAATTTTGGGCTATACAAGTATAACTAAATTGAATTACAACTTAAATATTAGTACTAAATCCTGTTGATTAAAAATAAATTGAACAAACAGTGATGACTCAGATGTTTCGATCTCTATACACAGCTCTATAGGGTTCATGACCACATGCCTACACCAGAAGAAATACATTTTCTAACACCTCGAAACAATGGGGAAATTTAATGATTTGTTCCATAATAAACCAAGTCAACAATAAATAATACAGCACGGGCAATGTACAGCTCAAATATTTTTGTAGTATTAAAAGTTTAATTTAGTATAATCGCAGTAGTTAGTTTAGAGAATAAAGGCACTTTGCCTATCGTAAATACAACGTATACAACTTTAAAAAACGTCACATGTCGTCATCAAAACTTGTTAAAATATCACTTAATATTGATGTAGAACTTGTGTTACTTACTCTGTAGATAGCTGTTAAAGTGTAAATAGAACTTGCTCTACAAAGTGTAGAACTAAGTAAGCGTGTGAAAATACCCATTAACAAAGAAAATCTTGAGCCTCTTAGCGCACCGAGACGAATAATTCATTACTAAACCTTTTGCTACGACGTGCTCAAATATTCAAACCTATTTAGACGGATCGTTTACTTTTGTCTATGGTTGTGCTACGTAGCCCACTATGGAGCTACGAGAGCTCGTAGATCTGCTACGAGAGCGATATTAGAATTAACACCTGAAAAATAATATTTTTATTAAATATATATTTAAAAAGCACTTAACTACCATTGTTAATACTATGTCACGTTCCATGGTAAAATAAGTTCCAAAATCAGTATTGTTTTCGTTTTGTTACCTTTAAGTTTAGGTTTTGTCTATAATTGAATTAGGTTTACGAGCTCATACTTTAAATATAAACACACCTAACAGCTTAAAAAAAGGAGGAACAAAAAAGAATATCCAATATATCCTTATAAAATATAAATTACGTACAATCAATTAGAGTCACTTGTGTCAACTAGTGTAAGCTCATGTAAACAAGTAACAAGTAGCACATCAAAAACAAAAAAGAATGACTTCTGACTTGAGACCTGACAGAAGTACATAGTTCCGTGAAACGGGAAGTAAAATGCTCTACATTGTAGTGCACACAAAACTCTTCTCATTTATCATGAAACTTCCACATAATGATAGATAACAACTTTCATTTGTAACACGCCAGGTACGACCGCACGTACCGTTAAATAAATGTGTTATTTGAAAATTACTCTTGTTTATTCAGATATAAAATAAGCTTTACTAGCAATTCATTAAGCTATTGTACGAACGTTGAATGGAAACCTAACTAACCGTATAAGTGATGTAGTTTTAGCATTGATGTGGAAAACTTTTCTATACAAAGCAATGTTTAATTGGTAACTTTTCATTGCAATTAAATAAACTTAGTGTGAAACAATCGATGGAGTTGCAATTTTACTATTAATAAAATGAATTTAACCAACAAGGGATTCGTCCATATTGCAAACCGAAAGTAAAAAAACTAGGCTTTTTGTTCCTGGTTACTAAAATATGCAAATTTTATCCATTTACATAGCTAGTTATGAAACAAAACTATGTACATGGATTAAATATTACTTTTTAATAGTTATTAAAAAGTAATATTTAATTTTACAAATCAAGTTACAAATCAGTAAAGAAAATCAAATACAAATCTTCCTTCATAGCTAATTATGAAAAATAGTTATATAAATGGACAAGTTCTCAATCTCGTTCTTTTACGAAAGCTAAGTTGCACAATCTTACCATTACTAACAGTGCAATTTGCAGATAAAACCTCGGGCGGAAAATTATGTATATATTACTATGGCAAACTAAGCTGATGACAAGTGCCAAAACCAGCAAGACGTTCGCATAATTGCATCACGTAGTTAATTTAATTAATAAAAACGATATGATCCATTGATAATGATACATGATATAATCTTTTTCTACCGGAATCTGCTGCTGAGCACACAAGTGAAGGGTTGATAGTAAAAAGGATTTAACTGACAAATTGACAGTTTCGAGAAAATTGACTTTAAACGTCAACGGCGTCATTTTAATGTAGAGTGCTTATAAGGTAATAGAAAAGGTTTACGTAAGTTTCAGTAGCTTGAAAATGTTTTAATTCTATTTTAAATACTAAATATAGTACTAATTCATACAATTACTGTAAAAATATAATATAATAAAATAAATATAATAATGTTTATATGCTAAGCGAGCTGTATTCCTGTGACAGATAAACCGTTTTTAGACTCAAAATCTCGAGATTTAAGCCTCATTTCGGTATTTTGAGAATGTATTATTGAAGATAATTTCACGCTTAATCCAACGATACCCATAAGTCATTTTGTGAAAAAAAATCAGTTAAATCCTTTTTATTCTCACCCCTTCAAATATTACGTGCATTATGTCCGCATCAGGTGCCGGGAACTTTTAATGAGGCAAATACACCACATCGATTGCAAAACTGTGATAAAGTTGTGCTCTCGCGGTACTGCAATGAAGATAAAACGTCAAAATGAGACTGTACTCGTATAACTGTATCGGTTGCAATAAAACGTGGGTAGCGATTGCGGAATAGGTGTGTTTCGGAAAAGTTTTATCATTGAAAAAGTTCGCCGTACCTGTATTGCTTTGGATAATATGCATGAGCATTTTGTGTTTTCTCTGAAAGCATTAAAAAGTTTTGATATTTGGCTAAATTGTTTTGACCGTTAGTATTACTTACATATTTATGGCATGAAGGAGTACTGTATCTCTACAGATACATATTTTTTCACTTGGTTTTCGTATGAGATGAATAATTTATACATATTTAAAATGACAAAGAAAGTGATGTAAGTGGAATTATTGAAAATAATGGTCAAGTTATCCAAACTAATATTATAATGAGGAAAGATTTAATCGTTTGTTTGGGTTGAATAGGCTTTGAAACTACTGGACCGATTGAAAAATTCTTTCACCATTAGAATCTTACATTGTCCCTGATATATATACGCTTTATACCCTGACAAATTCAGCAACTGACTTTATCTTATACTAGCGGCCCGCCCCAGCTTTGCACGGGTATTTTTTTATATTTAATAATAATAATAAGATGTGAGGACATTTCACACAGCGCCATCTAGGCCCAAACTAAGCAAAACTTGTACTATGGGAACTAGTTAACTGATACAATACTTAGATACTTTTTAAAAAAATACATACAAAGAATAGAATATAACACCCAGACACAGAACAAACACCCATGTTCATCACACAAATGTTTGTCCTGGGTGGGAATCGAACCCACAACCCATAGGTCAGAAGGCAGGGTTGCTACCAACTGAGCTATCAGGCCAGTCATATTAAATACCCGTGCGAGATCGTGTTCTAGACACACGATCCTACTACATGGTCTAGTCTATAAATGTCGTATAATCCGATTCAGCCACTGTGATATAAAAGCCACAAAAGCAAACAACAACAACAAGCAACAGCCTCTGTGTCGTGGTGGTTTAGCAGGTCGGCTCATGACCTGGAGGCGGTGGGTTCGATTCCCACGGCAGGACAAGTGCACAGAAAAAAAAGCTCAAATACTTGTTCTGAGTCTAGGTGTTGCGGGACCATGGTCCTCGTAGTTACTGGGTCCTTAGACACAGAGATTCCTAGTTAGGATCCAGGATCTATGTATGTGATCGTCGGGTGTTATTATTATTTTTATTTCACTTTAAAATTTAAAAATATTCATATTTATTATTATTATTATTATAATATATATAATTATTATAATATATGTAATTATTATATACGGTACGTGATATGTTTGTTGTTATCAAAACTAGCAATGCTTCATAGATTCAGCGCCGCAGTGCAAAAAGTTTAATCAGCCTACGTGATAACTAACAATAACTTTTTTCATAACTTTACTCATCAAAAAAGTACAATTATATAAGCCAAAAGCCTGCCACACAAATACGCGTTTGCAATTTCGCTTGGCACTTAAACAGCTGTTTATTCAACGAGGCATCAGTCACGGCCTATAATTAGGACATTACCACGTCCAGGGATACGCACAAAACTATCGGCACAATGTAAATTGGCGAGTGGATGGCCGTTCGCATCTCAATAGGCTATAAACAACGCAACCGTGAATACAAATCGAATATTAGAGCGTGCACAACATTATCATGCTGGCATATAGGTCTTTATCGAGTACCTACGTGTTGGGATGCGATCGGGATACGATTTACCGCCGTTTTGGTAGGTTTACTGAGAATGTTTTTTACTATTCTAGATCAAAATGAGCTACAACAGATATAAAAAAAGAATAATTGAATTTTTCTTGTGTGTGCAATAATATATTTTACATAATAAAATGAGTAGGTAGTCACGCTGTTTGCCTGATAGTAAATAGTGGTAATCCTCGTAGTAATCCTATGATTTCTTTATTTAATAAAATGTTGACTACATGGTTCTAGACTCATAGGTTTACCCACCATGCTTTTAGTACAAACATCATCAACTTTTGGCCACTTTATGAGTAGAATTTGAAATAAAAACTCTCTGTTCACAAGAAATTAGAGTACCCAAGAAATATTTTCTCCAATTTGAAAATCTCTTGACCATTGGAATAGAACCTGGATCTTATGTCTGGTAGTCAGTTTATCACGGTACTGTTTACAAGCTTTAACAATGTATTATAAAATGTATAAGTAAGATTAGAAGAGATGAGATTCAACTAAGATATTCGATCGCATGCAGTGCGTAAGATCTGATATAGATCTCACCCGATTAGTACACAAATAGTCCCACAGTGCGTGACGATGCCTTCGATTGTGCAAAGATCAGTGTGAATCGTTCGCTATGTGAATCAGATACCAAACATTTAGCGTAAATAAACAGAAAATCGTGGATACCGGGAGCTCATGGCGTTTCCCAAAGTTTATCAGAGCGCTTGGTCGATATGACGCGTGACCAAAATGCTGGCATTTATTTGGCATTATTATACATGCCAGCATGTTGGGTATGCTATCTATCGGTAGTGAGCTGAAGCGTTTGGACTGTATGCATATCATCGCAGCTGATACGTAGTAATTTTTTTTTGTAGTATGTAGTGTATAACATGAGTAAACTCCCTAATAAAGACAAACTAAAAAAACAATAGACTACGCTACTAATAAATGTATTACTTTTATATTCAAAATGTACATAACATAAAAGTATGATAATAAAACAACTGAACTTTTCCCATTGCTGCTTCTTAGAGTACGTTGTAGAGTACGTACGTTGGCGAGAGAAAACAGATGGCAAGATTTCATTACAATATCTCAACGGTGCGGAAGGTGAATCGTTGCGAGACTTGTAATGCTCCTAGATTATACAAGACTTATGGATATATCACGGCTGTACCGTTGGATAATGTTGAAGTTATTTGCTTTCAAATTATTTTGCACGTTTTTTATTTGTATGTGGCGTGCCAACGACTTTGGAGGAGTCATAAATCCTTTTGAAGCCGCTTCAGGCATATGGATGTATTTTGACGCTAAAAACCTGAAAGGCCCCTTTGAGATCCTTATCAATGTTGTATCTAGTATCATAGTAGCATTACCCTAAATACTGTTTCACCCCTATCCCACATCACTGTCAGTATATAAAGTTACATCGTGAAAGGAGGCATTCTCCCTAATTTTTCCTAATTACACTGTCAAATCTTTGAATTTGGTAGCAGCCTTCAATTTACTTATTCCTTAAGCTCACATTTCTTAATTAGCATTTTGGTGCACGAAATTTTACCTTTCAAGAGCAAACAAAGCCGCTTGTCCGTCTTTATCATTAAGTTTAAATTATAGTCGTTAACTAACGAGAAAACGAGCAGAGGCTCTCAATTTGTTTTCAGGTTTAGATAAGGTTTAAAGTTACCAAAGTTGGGAAAATTAAAGCCTCAAACCCAATTTTCTTTCCATATAACAAATCATCCTGAAACTAATCAAACGTAAATTGTCTCACCACAAAATCATAAATAAAGCTTACACAGACGTCAAACGTGGGTGTATCACAACCAAAAAATGTTTAATATTTGTCAAAGGCTTGTTTTAATATTTATGTAGTTAGACCTAAACATGTTTAAGAGCGCTTGAATTTCACATTCAATGGATATAACAATAAACGTAAATAAAGGATACAGCTGGGCTGGGCAGCATTTGGGAAGCTTCGTCGAGTCTTCTCATCGCCCATACCGCAGAGTCTTAAGACGAAAGTCTTCAACCAGTGCGTCCTACCAGTCATGACCTACGGAGCCGAAACGTGGACACTCACGGTAGGACTGGTCCATCAATTCAAGGTCGCTCAGCGAGCTATGGAAAGAGCTATGTTAAGGGTATCTCTGCGGGATCGAATCCGAAACGAAGTCATTCGCCAGAGAACTAAAGTTACCGACATAGCTCAGCGAATTAGCAAGCTGAAGTGGCAATGGTCTGGTCATATCTGCCGAAGAACCGATAACCGTTGGGGTCGACGTGTTCTGGAGTGGAGACCGTGAATCGGCAGACGTAGTGTAGGACGACCTGTGGCAAAGTGGAGCGATGACATACGCAAGGTAGCTGGCAGTACCTGGAAAAATAGAGCCGAAGACCGGGCTCAGTGGCGTGCCTTGGGAGAGGCTTATGTCCAGCAGTGGACTAATATAAGCTGATGATGATGATGATGAACAATAAATGTATCGCTATATTTTGTTCATAGTACACAAGAGCTATCGATGATTCTAAGCTCTAAAATAATTTGAATCACTTGAACTCCGAAAGGAAAACATTGGTTCTCTTTGCATTTTCTACCACCTGTTTTTTGGGAATGATTTGAGGAGTTTTTACATATTTTCCCGGCTTCAGTCTTACATCACAATACATCGCGCTATCAAACACTAATATGAACACAAACATATCTTACATTATAAAATCAACATAATTTTACGAAAATAGAGAGATAAACTTTCTACGTAAATATTTATCTTTCCACCAAGTTTGCTATTGTACAGAAATGTTATGATGTTATCTTCACTCTACCTAATTAGTTCCCTCGTTTTATTCTATCCACAAAGTAAAAAGAACATATATTCCTGTTCGTAATTCAAATCATCACACTGCACCGTACGCGACTAGCGTGCCGTAATTTGAGTAGGTGCCGCCAAAAAGTCTCATATCATAAACGGGGAAATTAATTTACATTTCCACGTTTACATAAATAAAATGGCGCAATACGGCCCGTTGCCGTGCGTTAGTGGGCGCCGGCGACGGTAGGAGCTCTCATGTCGCTGGAAATGCTAATGCAAATGTGAGACCGGTAAAAACTGCTCGGCTGTTCACTTTCTAGGTGCTAATAATTTCAATTTATGCGGTGAACTCCGGCGAGGCTTTATATTGCTCACGTTTTTATACCTACAATTAAATATATACGTTTAACTTCTGTAATGAATAATATAAACCGTCTACAGTTCAAAATATCTCCTTGTAGCATCTTTTTATGGTAGCACATAAATTGATTTTTTAATGATATAACACAGATTTTTTGTAAAATAAAAAAATCGGAAAAAGAATCTTTAAAAAAAACTTTAATTACGAACGGGATTTGAACTCACAAAAAAGTCCTTAAGGCGGGACATGCTTTTACTTAAGCACTTTATAAATTTATATGATTAGTACAATAACTTAATTTTAAGTACCTAATATAAAGAATTTTGAATTGTGAATGTGCTAAAAATAGCATATGAATCCTTTGATTCTTCGACTTTGACTTTAAGCTACCGTGCCAAGTGGTCTCAGAACTCATCCTTCACCTTTTACTACCAACTTAACTACCAACTTAGTTACATATCTATTAAGAGATTCTTGAGAATCATCCCAACCAGCATGGTCAAGTACATCAACGATGATGACTTCGATCAAGATAATATTGGTAATACCGACAGTATGCTGACCTCCACCACCATTGCGGATCATCGTCATTATCCATCCTATTTGCTATGAACGTGTATTAATAACTCTTTTATATAAGTCAAGAAGAATAAAGAATCGGATTGATTCGGGATGGTGGTGGATTTGAGCATACGATACTGTGTATTAATGTGTATGTGTATAATAAAAATAAAGCTTTAGTTTTAAGAAAGCACCTATTCTCTAAAAAATGTATCTATGCGGCTATGTTATGCTTAAGACCTAACGGGTGACTGCAGTCAGGTGTATCCATTCGAACCTGTGACTCGAGATGGGTTCCGCACCCTGAGATACTCATTCTTAGTTCGGGAACAGCTACTTCACTTTTGAGAAGTGGATGTGCGCGAAAATGCGTCTGTCTACAGTCTTAATGTTGTACCTGCTTATATATTACTAGTATTCTACTAGTGTGTTGGCTTTACCTACAACTTTGTAATATGTTCCTGAAAATAAAAACTTGATTAATTGATTATCTACAAAAAAATTATCGATACAGAATTCAGTAAGTAATGCTTTTGTATTACTCTACTATAATACAGGCAGATAAGCCATTTATTTAAATGTATACATATAAAATTCAAAGTCCTGACTGACTGAATGACTGACTTATATATCAACGCACAGCCTAAACTGCTGCTCATAGAGACTTGAAATTTGGAGGGTGTGTTCTTTGTAAGGTGTAGGTATCCACTAAGAAAGGGTTTTTCGAAATTCCACTCCTAAGAGGGTGAAATGGGTGGTTGAATTTTTTTTCCTTTGTCATAGAAACGAAAAGAATGCATATACACTGTCGATGTACTGTAGATTATCCTTATTAACTTGGACAAGCTACGTCACCCAATTTTCAGTAGGTGAATATGTAAGAGTTTCAGTATATTCGACGTCCTATAACAAAAGTAGGGGTAAAACGCCCACCTAATGTTCCACCACCAGTGGTTAAAGGTGCTATAATATTAACGTAATAGCGGGATCAATGTCGTTTCGTTTTAGGGTCCTGATTAATGTATCGGAAGTTACCAACTAACCCATTTTCTTTTATTATTATCCTCGCTCTTTAGGGTTTTTTCGCGGTTGGTTGACATTTCATTACCTGTAGACTGGAGATGATACCATCAGCAGATTTTTTATGTCTTTACTTTCTGAAACGACCAACTAGTTTTCGAGGATTCCTGAGTATAGGGTAATTCCGGGGAGTTGGCTATAAGGTAGAGGTGGCCATCGAATTATTTTACAGATCCACTCAATAAATATCGCTTTGCACTATTTATAAGTAGTTCACTTCGAAAAGTGCATGACCAATATTTTTTGGAAAAAATACGAAAAAACAGTAAAATCATAATAAATAATAAAATGGTTAGGCACACACAAATAACATAGTTGGCATAAGGCCTACTAAAAATGCGTGTTTTTAAATATTTTGTGACCAGTGCCTTGTTGTAATCTCTTTCTTTCTCTCCCGTAAGATTAGGTGAGATGGCCACTGAATGTTAATATCTGAGAAAAGTGACGATGATGTTGAATCAACATCTAACGAGATTTATCGGATGAAGATGTGAACGGAAAAGAAAATGCCGTGGAACTGCAGTGAAAAAATATTATGAATCCCAACTTACCAAAGACTATACACGGGAAAGATGGCCAATCATGATTTAAAAAATATTATGAATCCCAACTTACCAAAGACTATACACGGGAAAGATGGCCAATCATGATTTAAAAAATATTATGAATCCCAACTTACCAAAGACTATACACGGGAAAGATGGCCAATCATGATTTAAAAAAATACTAATTGTCCAAGTCAAAGTCAAGAGTCAAAAGATTTATTGCAAATAGGCTAATTTGAGCACTTTAACAAGTCAAAATTATATTAGATACCTACTTAAAATTAAGTAATTTCACTAAGCATATAAAATAACAAAGTGCTTATTGTCAAATAATATATAGCAAGCCCATTACAATATATGAGTTTGAAAAAAAAACAGTTCTCTTTCTCGCTACTGGTGCGAGCAATCCAGCACAATGCAGAACAGAAAACTCCGATCCGAAGCTTCGATTACAACTGTAAAGAAGACGCTACAAGATTTTTTTTTAATATCATTATTATTCTTTGGCAATGATATAAATTTCAAAAACAAAATAATGGCAATAAAATGGTTAATTATTCTAAAGTTAAATGTAAAAATGTTTCATTACAAATAAAGAGCATTATGAAAAATATACTTTGATTTTAGTGGAGCCTATCAAAAACTATGGCCAACTATCCCAGACTTACCCTAGTAAAATAGTCTTATATCATATTGGAAACTTTTAAGCCGTTTTTTATCTTTAACTTATGTCTAAGTGCTGATTCAGAGTTTTTTATCTCTTAGGTATTATATATGTTATCAAAGTAATAAATTGTTACAAGCCATTTATTATTTTTGTTATCCCGCTTAGTCATTAGGGACTACGAGTTTATTATGTCCTTAAAAAAATAAATCGACTGACATGAAACCGCACCGCCCTCCAACTTTGCTAATATGTGCCCAACCTCTGTCATCTCGTGAAATAATGGTGGTAATATTTGAAAACTTTCTCGAGGTAGCCCATTCTAATACCGTAAAGAATTTTGCTTACTGTAATAACCCGCAAAGAGTTCAAACTTCTTGAATCACTCTTCTTCATTCAATACTAAATTGCTAGCTTACTTAAATCTTCTAAAGCTCATCAAAAACGTGTTATAAAAACTGAAAACTATTTTCACCGTAATAAAACTGCAGTGTTTCAAAACGAAGAAAGAAACGATTTCGAGCTGTATAAAATTGTATACCTATATATGTAAAACGAGCATAGAGATGGTTGTTTCTAGTAAAGCGAAACTATACTTTTATTATGATTCATACACACAGAGTATCGTGTTGATTGATTCAATATACAAAAGCCGAATAAAAAAAGTTTGCTTATCACTGAGATCAGTAAAGCGTAATGAAGTCGAGCTAGCGGACTCCACCAGTGGTGTTAATAAGTGCGATCATTTTTTACCGGGCTTCCGAGTGAGGTTTCGCAAAGCCAAAACAATAAATCACTGGTGTGGTACGGGTTGCGGCTTATTATTTGGGGCCATACAGCGCCGGTCTTTTCTGCTAACTAACCAAAGCTCAGCGAAATTGTGTTTTTTCTTCGCTTTGTGAGTGTATAGAGGACCCTAGCAGCGTTGGTTATTAATTAACCATGCTGGATGTACAGCGTCCGTGACACCTCTGGAAGTGGGAAGTAATCGTGCGACCGTGTGCGACTGACTCGTATGAGAGTTTCGATTAGTTTTATTTCCACTCGTTTATAAAATTGTTTTTAAGTAATCATAGCATATTAGACTTCATATGAAAAGAAAACTTAGCGCTTTGTCATAATAAGTCAACAAGTTCGTATGCGAGTCTTTTGGTAAACGGCAGACGTTGGCGGGAACTAGTAAGCACGTCACTCTATAAAGTTGCTATTGCTTCAATAAGTGACTTGATAATACATACAAAACTTTATGTTTTCCAACTTAACATCAAACTTATATAGAAATAGATCTCTAGAATATTGATTCCAAGAACAATTAAAATTTCTTATAAATGGCTCTGAATATAAATTACTCAACATTCTAAAAAATTGCAGAAAATGCACGTAATAATGATTTTTAAATAGATAAATTGCTTTTGCAAGAAAATCGACTTCATTTTTCATTCTTGCAAGACTAAAGGAAATATCTGAAATGGATTATTCGTCAGGAAATCGATTCCCCACCTAGATGGCAAGGAGTAAGAGGAACAAAACCAATATATTTTCCGACACTTGAGCTCTCAGGTAATTGTGGCAGAAAGTTTTCGAACGCGCGCGCAATATTGATGAGGAAGCTGCCGTTTACGCCTTGCGGTCTATCTTACACACTACGTTGAATACCTATTCAGATTTACTGTTTAATATACTTGAATTGAACTTTTAAGTAGATCGTGCAATGAATAAGACATTTTATTCGAACTCAATTTAATCTCTGCACGTTTTCTTCCTACAAGTAAGTTATTTTTAATGACCCAATATGATAGAGTTATTGTAAAATCAAAACTTTAATTAACTTTAACTTTGATGTGCGATCAAAAGGCTTGCACACACCTCGGTCAATGAATCAGCTTAGCTATTCAACGAGGGAATGTCGCCAACTTTTCGGGTACGCACCCCACAAAAGGTGATCTAAATTCTGTGTTTTATTCGAATAATAAAAATTTTGTACTTTACTTAGGGTTTTTTTTAAACATTTATCATAAATTTTTAATAAATTATGATATATAATAACAGATTTCAGTAAAATCAAAGCTATTTCCTAGTTTTCATTTTTCCTTTATAGTTATCCAATTTATTATAATTTACAAAATGGAGTTCTACACCAGGCGTGTTTTCGGTAGTAGAGATCAAATGATAAAGGTGAAAACCGAAACGGTAAAATTTATTATGGGTACCTACGATTCGAAGGGTCGAAGGTTTTTATTATTCTGCATACAATTCCATTTTCCTAACACAAATTATCTGAACGGCAACGGGTAAGGTTTCACGTAACGTGCAAAATTCCGTTTTCCATTTCGTATTTCTCATGTATAAATATTACTTTCCATCATTGAATGAACATTTTATTAGGAACCATTAAAATATTAACCTGCATCTTCCGACTTACCGAGTTATTAATATAGATAATAATTGACCAAGCAAACGAAGTGATAATGACGCCTACATTTAAAAATAGACCCATTGATAACAAATTGTTTTCTACCAACGGCTTCTAGAGACACTTTCTTGTCTTCTCGTGGCTATTTGTATGTAATCACTTGTATTTAAAAAATATATAATAAATAGGTTAAATAGCAATGAAAATAAAATAAACATTAACTTTCATATCTGAATAGAAAATTTATGCGGTTTTACATAGCTTAAAAAAATATAGAGCCAACGAAACGAATCATTCAGAAATCTATATATATACAATTCAAGGTCCTGACTGATTGACTGAATGACTGGTTTATATATCAACGCACAGCCTAAACCACTGATTAGAGAAACTATGAAAAGGTTTTTCGAAATTCCATCCCTAAGAGGGTGAAATAATTGGTTGAGTTATCTATGAAGAATTTTCTTCTCTAGATCAATTGACTCAAAAATTTACACACATCATGTTCTTCAATTAAAATTATGAGATACGTGTATCACAGTTTTGCCAAAATTATCCCCTTATTCTCCCTTATAACTATCCTAGCTAAATTAAATCTTTGATTGAACTCGAAAGAGTAGTTCCGTGGTGCTATAGGTATCCTTTGAACGAACACAGACTCTCCACAGGAACCACCGGTCAGTATAGAGACCTCGATAACAATGTTATTACTCGCAACTTTTAATATAAATTACTTTGGTGAGTATCAATTACGCAGCAACATAACTGTAGCTCTCGTTCAATTTTAATATGTGAGTTAGACTGGGATGTGTCTTCAATGTGTTCAGAAATACGATCAGATGCCTGTCTGCACTTATGTTTGACAGCTCCTAAGTTCGCTCTTATCCCTCTATAGCTCTATAACGTACCTACTTCTTTTGACTATTACCATTTCTTTTCTAGTTTTACGAAGTAAAACCGTTCGACAATTTTGCTTTGTTTGGGAATGGATCATCCATTTCCTGGTTGTTTAGATCTTTAAACACACGCTTTGAGTACTGATAAAACCATACTACTCTCAGCCCAGTGCTTAATACTATTGCACTATTTGGGATATTGTCAGTTTGTAAAATATATAGTGAGAGCGTTTATTATGTTTGTTTCGGCAGAAAAATATGCCATTCGTTTCCTATAGGCCAGACGGGTGCTAGAAGCAGCAGATTAATTTTTTAAATTAGCTTTGATAAATCGATTGTCTCAACTTATATAATGATCTATTATATTCTTGCACTCATTAAATGTGATTTTACAAATTGTCTCCTTACACTATTTTAGAAGGATTGTTTGATATACCTAGACACAAAAATACACTGAAGCAGGTGTTCCATAATGTGAGTGTGGGTGCGGTATGGTGGGATGTAGATTGATTGATATAGAACGTTACTGTTACAACAACACAAAAATACGTTTTAATGGTGTTGTACAGAATAAGCTGTAAATTGAACTCTGGAAAAGACTTCTGTAATTTTTAGGAAAAGGACCCTGAAAGGTCGACAAATTACTAAGGAATTGTCATTTTCTAAATGCCTCGATCCTCACTAAAATCTATTTAATTAGTATTTCTAAGTTTCTAGTGTTAAGTTAAACATAATATGACCGAAATTTAATTAACAACTAAATGTTTTAGGAAGATTAGAAGAATTTCAGTTATTCCATCAAAATGTTAGTATAGGCTTCATAATTTATTTAGGCACCATTAATGAAATAGCCTAATCAAATATTTAATTTAATTCAAATGTTCCACGTTTTTGACTTGACAAATTATTTCTTCCAATTAATTTCTTTTAGTTTTTCACTTATTGTGTCAGATGCTCGGAGTTTACTACATGTATAATGCTAACGGCCTACCGTATATTTCAAACAGACAGTGTTCAATTGTAAATACTACTCGAAAGTCACTCAACAAAGCAGGTAAATTCTAATTTATATCCGATGTGTTAACAACGGTTAAGTGAGTCTATAATTGCATAGGCCACGATCTCTCGCTGCCAAGCGTGGTGAGAGCCATGCTCGACAGCGAGAGATCGTGGCAGGCGGTGGTCTCCTTCTGCGAGTACGTGATGGCGCAGAAGGAGACCACGGAGCGGGTCAGAGAGGAGGCCGCTGGAGCTGACCCGCTCCGGCGCAGACGAGTGGGAGGGAGGAGGAGGCGTTACGCGCACCTCCTCCCTCCCCCGTAGTGGGGCCACTGGTGGAGAGTCGGGGGACTCTCCGCCGGCTTGCACGGCCCCACACGTCTGGTGGGTGACCTTGGTGAGCAAGGTCACCCATCCTTTGGCGCGGAGAGGCCCGAAAGGGCCTGCCGCCGGGGGCGAGCTGGCTGGACTGCAGTCGCGACCCCTTCTCGCCCCGGTACGGCGGACGAGGGCTCACGGGGGGGTTTTAGTGGGTTCGAGTCCCACATACCCACTGCCACCACCCCCGTGGTGGCAGGGAAGTGCGAGGGCATTTCCCTCCCTCAAAAAAAAAAAAAATTAAAAAGTCTATATTTGCATTTTAATTATAACGACGCTGTCGCATGTATAAATTACAATTTCATTGTCATGAAGAATTCTCAGCTTATCAATTAACATTATATTTTGAACACACGAAAACAGGTTCATGTGAATAATTTAAAACAAAACTTTTATCTGACATCTTTCGTATTAGGAAGGTCTCGTAACGCTATTACAAAATGAAATTAAACATTTATGTGAAAAGTTCTACTGTACGAAGCGTCAAATATAACTCGTCTTTACTTTACTTCGAAATAATACATGGTAAAGCACCTTATAATGTCAGAGGTGAACCTAAATTTTAACTTAATAGGTATAATATTGTGAAAGTAAAAAAAGTTTTAATTTTAAATCAAAAAGGTTTTGTTACTATTGTTTTCGACTCGTTGAAAAGTTACACTCGTATGTAGCCCAGTCATCTTAGTTCACCTCTTAATAAGTATACTGCGGATAAAATATAAATATATAGTCCGGATTAGATCAGTTTTCAAAATGGCCACCATTTTGAATTCACCATATTGATTTTTTTGAGCCACCGTCGGACAGTCCTTATCGCGTTTTCTATAACATTTGACCAAACTACTTCTACATAACTCTTACGGTTTTCAATTTATAAGCAATTAAATTTTAATGGGGGCCAGAACCCCTGGTTTTTTTATGCGAGGCCTACCACTCCTGTTTTGCAAGAGAAGACTCAGAACGTATTGCGCTGGTAACATTATAAGATTTAAGCTTTGACTATTCAACCTGAGTTAAAAGATTGAAGGCATCTGTATAGAAGTAAGAAGATAGCGGACAAGAGAGCACCCAAACATAGATCTAATAGATTCAAAACACCATCCGCATTGTAAACATTTATACCCACGTAGTTTGAATAATTTTGCCTAAATGCAAGTTGTTTCAACAAGGCGAGCCGTGTCGGATCAAATGTTGCCCGGGGGCGCTACAAATCATTGAGCAAAAACCTGTTGTAGGTAATTTCGGACGGGCGATCTTGCCTTGCCGATATACCAAGATAAGCTGAACAAATTGCCGATAGGCCTCAAACGGCGATATTTTATCAGTATATTTATTGCCAATATCTTACCGATGTGATGATTCATCACCGGATGTAGCCAGTGGGAAATCTTCATATTTTAAGGGTACCGTTCATACTTTTCTGCCTAGGTTTTTGAAGAAAAACTTCTTTACGTACGCTTGACTCGGGTAGTAAGCTGGTGAATGCGAGGTGAACGGAAGTTGAAGTTGGTTCTCGTAGATCTCCATTGTCAACATAACAAAGTTTAAAAATTGTATTATTATGTTGGTATGTCCAGTAAAATCTAATTATCGGTAGGTTCTTTATAATAATGACGATTCCAAGCTAAAGTTGTCAACATGTGTAACCATCCAGTCACATGCATGCATATCGTTCTGGCAATGCTGTACTTAGGGGCTCCCAAGATACAGGCTATGCCTAGTTTGGAGCCCGTAGTAATATAGTTATGTAAGCTATGGAAATATTAATAATCTTGTTATTATTGTATAATCATTATTTCTTTTTGGATAATAAAATCCATTCTTATGTCCGGTAAAATGATAATTCACAATTTGTCAAGATGGTGACCTTAACATTAAACAAAGGTGATAGCCGATAGATGGAGCTAATAAACTAAAGCAGTTTTACTTCAGTCGAGTGGTCTAAAGCACACTCGTATTTTATGATTGGTATTATTGAAAGAATATTTGTTTTACAAGATTTAAAAATTTACAGTAAATTTAGTGTTTGGTATCTAAAGTTTATGATTAAACAAACTTGGATCACAACTTTATGGGCACCCATATGTACAAACAAGTATTTTAAAGAGAAATACCGATGATAAAGTATTATTTTACTACTTAAAGTAAACGCAAAAGCAAATGTTTACAGCAAATAAAGCTTACACGGGAGATGTTATGGCAGAAACTTAAGCATTTTATCTCCGGATTAAACGTATCCGGCACCTGGCTAATTTACGCGACTCCGGCTCACGTGACGAGGCCTTGTTGGTTCAGGCATGAAGGAGTGCCGAGAAACATGAGATTGTACTAATTTGCAATCATTTAAAATAATGAACTGTTGAGTGCTCCAATGTGTGGTTTCTATACTCGTTTGAAAAAGGTATTTATATATAAATGAACGATGTAGAATGATATCTTATTTTTATTTTTAAATGATTTCTTTTAGGCTCTGTACAGTACAAATGTTTTTTTTTGTGTAAGTAGTGTAGCTAATAGAATTTAGTCGTTATTATATACTCAAAACTCCAAGCAATTTATATATGCCTGTCATATACAAACTGCTTGGAGTTTGGACTATGTATTTTAAAATCCAAGCAGTTTGTATATGACAGTAGTTGTCGTTATTATTGTAGTTAACAAATAAAGGCACTTTGCCAGCTATAAAAAACTTTAAGATATATTTTCTTTCAAGTTTAATAGAGATGCGCTGCACGAGTGGTTTAAGCGATTCCTAAAAAATATTTGTAAACTGGATAAAGTCCACAATGTTACTGGTTACAAATTTAAAGAGTTATTAATGTCGTGATTAATCACCCTATGTGCGATGAGTTTTATTATCCTGTGGTGTCCAGGACTAGCACTTTAGGCCACTCTCAAAATTAGTTATGAGTTTAAGCGTCAATCACTACACCCATTAAAACAATTTAAAAATATACAAATCCTGTACTCATAAAGCACTTAATAGAGATGTAATCTTGGTTAATTAAGCCATAAAATGAGTAGTAAGAGTAAATACGTATTTCACAGGAACGCCCCCCATTGGGACCATCGAGCTGCGAACGTGGCAGCGAAGGCTTGTTCAACGAGCATTTGATAGGAAGCACACATTAGGAGCGGAATCGTTTTGAACATTTACCTTCACGAGCATTTAGTGAAACAACACTGAACTGTTTCATGTTTACCAAAGGAGTAAAGTTTTGTGCTTTGTGAGCTTTCTCTATATATATAATAGTCATTTATGAATGCTTGTAGCCGAATGTTGATTACGCGTAAATGCTCGTGACGAGGGAGCAGTACCTAGAGAATTCCCCGCTTATAATGTTATCAGTGTGTTATCGCACGGTTATTTGAGGCAAAACAATCACATTTTTCAAGTGAATATAGATAGAAATATAAAATAGATAGATAGAAAATAGCCATATATTCCCAAAAGTGAAAAATGTGCAAAATTTAGCTAAACCTGGAAGTGTTATTTTGTTATCTTAGCGTGCGATAGATAAGGAATGGTGAAATCTACCAAAATATACTCAATTTATGACTTTTTTAAATCCACATTTCTTACTACCTCTGGTTAAAGATAAATTATTTATTTTCTCAGAAAAAAATTATAATTTCACTAATATGAGAAATAATTCAATACAATTTCATGTAATGCTGCACTGCAAGGTGCAAATTTTCTAGAAATATCATTGAAGTAACAGGATGCCAACATTTAAATTGATCAGACCCGGAGAAGTTGCTATCATCCCTACATAAACTCAAAAGTATTGATCAGACTTTCTCGAATCATACTACGAACACTCTTAATTTATTGTACATGTGTTCATGTTAAAAATAAGCTAAATTTATGTATATAAAAATAATTGAACAAAAGCACGGACTCAGGTGTCTGGAAATGCAGAATAAAAAAACTTGAGAGGTGTCAAGGGACACCCGGATAGAAAGAAGTTCCTTTAGATTAATTAGTGAAGGAATTGTAATAAGTACAATTTTATTTTTTTAAAGTTATAATAATATTTTTTTTATTATTTACAAATATAATGTAAATAGAAAGAATATTAATATAATATGAATGCGAAATAGAAAGACGAAACGAAAATAACTGGCTTGTTTTCTTTGAGAGAGAGAGAGAGAGACAGACAGAGAAAGACGCGCACGCCGCACGGCTTCAAAAAGTGTCGTTACAACTTTTGGTCTTAAGTGTCGTTACAACTTTTGGTCTTTATTTTTTCCGTCTAGCCCCCTTTCGCAAAGCGCGATAAGGAACTTCGTTCCAAAAAAAAAACACTCTTAATTAAGTCACATTCAAACGATAAAAAAAATCATAATCAGTTCGATTCGTAAGAGCTACGATGCTACAAACAGGTATATTAAGGTGATCAATTTATAACAACTCCTGTTTGGCTAATAATGGCGCTTGTGATACAAAAGGTTACACTTTGTTCACATTAAATTTTCTCGCCTTATTCCTTCAGATATAATTCCTAGTTAGCTGGTTTTTATTATTCTCTCGTAATTTTATCTGCTTTTTCTCCTGTTTATTTGAAAACAAACAAAATGACCGGCGAGACCGTTCAATGTTACTCTGATTTAAAATACAATTTATTTTATTCCCCTCTCTTTTAAACTTACAAACAACAGTGCAGCGGCTATTTACTTTTATTTCCTCATCACTCAAGTCTTTCGAAGTACACTCATAAATATGCAAGTTCGGAGTTGTTGAGGCAACTCTTCGTATTTCACCACTTTTAGCTCGGATGCCTACACAATAGGAGAGCGAACGCCATCATAGAAAAGGCATCACCAAGTTTCATAGCTGCAATATCCGAACGTTCATAAATATTCACAACAGTGTAAAGGCTACTCCAACACTTTAAACTAGTTTAGTGAACACCAGAAGGCAAGACGATCACTATTTTCATTTAATATGTTTTTTGTTTCTTTGTGGCGCAAAGGTACGTATAATGCCGGCTAATTGGTAATCTTATCTTTCCAGTAATGCAGCCGTCTAGGTAAGCGGCTAATGGATTTACATTACAAAGTCTTGTTTGCGCAGCGAAAGCCTTTGTTTGTTTAAGCGACACTATTTTGATAAGTAAAAAGAAATTGGCGACGAAAATACAAATTTCGTCATTGTCAAAAACCCCTTCAGGCGGGTTGGTTCTCAAAACAACTATTCAGCTCTTATTATAAAGTAAGGAGCTTTGTAATTGGATTCAAAAATACAACGCAGTATTTTTTAACTAAGTAATCGTAACTGAAATCTTCTTTGCGTTCCACGTCAGTCCAAACACTACACTATAATATAACCCTTTAAAGTAATACATTACTCGCAAAAGTGGCCACGTATTTCATTTCGTTACGCAAGTTAGCTACATTTCGCAAGCTAGCTGTTTCGCTAAGAAATAGTGCGCTAGATCGAAATCGGTACAGACGTGTTAATCTCACAGTGTCGGAACCATGTGACGATATTATTTTTCCCGGGATCATATCGAGTGATTAATAACGTTATTCCTTCTTCCGCAATGACAGCCGCTCGATATCTCCTTTCCCTTCTTATATATGAAGTATTCGGTCTCTGATAATGAGTTAATCGCAGCTCTGTAAGACGGTCATTTATTATTGTGGAGGAAACTGTAACTCAACTTCGGGCATCCAGGGCGTAACCCGCGGGATTAGACGTCTAATGCAGCCACGGTCCAATAACGTCAATTCTACTCAGGCCAGTTAATCATAATACCAGTAGACATAATAATTTCACATTTTTCATCTTAAAGTATCGGAAAACTCAGTAAATTCCTTGTGAAATACTCTACGATCGTAAAGAAATAACAACTTCATCGTAGTTAAAATAAATAGCCACGTCGTGCGATCCACTAAAAGAGAATCGGGCGACATAAATAACGTGACTAAAGCATGTGTTAAATAAACTATTTTATAAAAAGAGCCCTGTCCAATAGCTCTGGACTTATCGAAATCATATTTCAGAGACGTGCGGAGGACCTTGTAGCTTACCCTTTTCCAACGCTTTGTCTGTAAAGGCTCGTTCACATGGATATGATTGTGATTCAAGTTACTTCGTGACCCGTCGGTCACTAGGTCAGAAAGCAAAAGCGCGAGTTACTCGCATTATTGAACGCTTGGTCAGTGTGAACGAGGCATCACCCTTCTCTAAAGCATTGTCTATATCACATTGTCATAAGCACGCGGCGACACGAGATATTCTTTGAGATATAACTTTATTCTTGTAATATTTTTGTACGACTCGTGTTGTTTAAACGCCAGCAAGAAGTTACAGGATTTGTATATCTTCTTTTTGATTATAAGGGAGGTTGTGAAATAGGTCTGAATAACAGTTTCATGCCTCTTCCGATGATCTATTGAAAAATCATGCTTGGTATAATTCTAAAATAATGAAATTATTATAGCTGCTGTTGAAATACACGCATATGTAACTAGATCAAATAGAAGAGATAATTAAAATAAATATCCATTAATGAATGGTAAATTGGAAAGTACATTGTGCCATGTTTTATACATAATCTATTTTACTACTTTATACTATATACTTATAATAAAACTGTTACAAAAGAAAAGACTGTACATAGAAAATAGATGTAGGTATAGATAGATAGATAAAGTCTTTATTGTACACATCAAATATTAACAAAATTACAAGAAAAAATAATTAAATGTGTATCGAAGTTGTGGAATCCAAAATTATTGTCTTTAGAATTCTAGTCTGTTAGACAGTTTATCTGTAGATCAGTTTAAGAATTCACCAAAAATACGAATTTTGGTAACATTTACTGCAATTCGGTTTTTGCAGTTTTGAGCAGGTTCTTACGTTTGTTTTATAAACATCGGTTTATCCAAAACGAGATAGAGACATTTCAGACAAGAACGTCCATTTGCACCACATCATCAGAAGATGGACGATCATGAATACGATTAAATTATAGTTGTTACCTAGGTCTTGAATATAAAACGGAGGGCGTAACAACGAATATATGGGTAGGAAAAGGTATAGCGATAACATTGTAAGTGTAGAGAAACGGCAAATAAAGTGGGACGGAGGAAAGAGTCTAGGGAAAACTATTTCGCCTATGCAAAAAAATACCTATATAAATATACATATAAAACGGACCCCTACATCAAACATCTTTATTTCTTATCAGAATTCAAACCGACACACAAAAGTAAACAGACCGCTGCACTAGTTCAGCATCACGAAACAAAACGTCTCGCCGCGCTAGAGATGTTTATGGTTGGAAGACATTCACTGAGTAGATTCCGAGGTTGTGTAGCTCCCTGTGTCCGACTATTCGAGTACTAACGAACTCTAGAGGTAGCCGACGTAGCTAACGTAGCCAAAAGGCGTAGTCCGCCCGCTTCACTCAAGTCTACCGTCTCTAATGAGAGAGTCTTCATCGTTAAATAAATTGGATAAAGACGTTCGTGATCTCTCAAGAACAACTCGGGCCTCTTCACTGCAATTAACTAAATTAAAAGATTGCTTGTGCACTCGCTAAAACGTCTCAAACACTTGAATGATTTTTCTATGTGATTTCTTCGTTAATTTGCGTTTCGATTGTCGTAATTGTTGTTCAGTGTCTGTGATGAAATCGGAAATTTCTTGTCAGATCATTTGGACGATTGACATTTAATGAAAATATCTATTCAAACTTATATCATAAATTTTGTGATTGATATCAGCTATCAGCCACCGTTCATGACACATTGTACTGAAACATGTAAGGAACACAAATAATTTGAATCATTTACAGGTTTTGTCTTTATCGAGAAAAATTTGGTAATAATAAATGAAGATCATTCGCACCATATTTTACGTCCTAGTTTTATACGCAATTATTAAATCACGCTATGCATGTTTTCTTAAAAAAATATCTCTCTGAATCAGCCTGATGACGCGACACTGAAAATAGATCTTCCCCATAGAGCGCTTTTGAACGGCTGCTTGCTTTCTGCATCCACTGGCTCCCCGCGGTTCTGAACAGCACCCTCACCGCGTAACTGTTCTGGGAATCGGCTTCGCCTGCCATCCTTCACGCGCCAATCAACAAGTCCACGAGTGCGAGCAAGAGAGAACACGACCAGTCCACCAGACTTACGCGGTAAGGCCCCAGGTCGTCAGAACACCTAATGGAGTGCCGACCTACGTTGCTTCTTCCGGTGCCAGTTCGCCACTCGAGAACCTTTCTTTCCCATCGGCTGTTGGTTCTGTGGCCTGCCTACTGCCACTTTAACCTACATACCTACCCACTGGAAAACCACAAGAGTGTATTTAATAATGCTATCAGTCGACAACAGATTTAACTCATTATGCGAATATCCTGCAGTGTGACAATATCGGGCAAATTAATTCACTGTTTACTCCGATAAAATATACCGTGTTGACATTCTTCATGCCATTTTACTGTGTTTCTCACTACCTGATTCTTCCTGCCTTTATGGTGATTACTGTATACCATTGTTCTTTATTATATTGGTTTAATTGTGTAACATGTCTTTATTTTAAGTTACGTGGGTTAGGTTTGGAGGTATATAGGCAACGTATGGAGAGTTGATATTGATTTCGGTTGGCTATCTCTCCTTAACATACACCATGCTCATTGAGTAACGTTCTTCTACTTAAACTTGTGTGAGCTTGAACTTACTTTACATGGTACATCGTGCATTATTTTTAGCTTGCTTTTGATTAGATGAAAGCTGTGTCAGATATGAATGGCTTATTATTTACTAAATAACTGCCAATAGCATATGACAGGTTTAGCAGTGGAAGCCCTCAAGCTAATGATGATTGTGAACTGCTAAAGGCAGCACGAATTAGCATTTTTTACATGGGGTAATTACCCAGAATGTGACTCTTAAATAAAGAAACCATAGCACCTCTTATCATTTCAATCAGTCAAAATTTGCAGCATAGTTCACATTTTCTTGAACAAAAGCATTTTATTGAAAGGTTTTTAATGTAATGAACGTTTGACGTCACGATGTTGGGTTGATGCTCGCAAGGACGGCGCCTTCCCCCACGTCAACCGTTCTGGAAAGACCCGGATCAGCGGATTAACTGCCTGTAACCATGTCATCCACCCGTCACCTAAGATTTACACTGTTTTCCTCCTTTGTTTGGATCGTAGTTGCATCAAAAGATATATATTCATATGTACTGTTTTATATATTTTTTAATTTTTTTTTAAATATTTAGTTCATCTTTTTATGTGATTTTCTTAGATTTTTAAATAGCGTGTCCACGTTACTAAATTAGTAGACGTGGACGGTTCACCATACCAAATTATTGAATCAATAATAGAACAAAACATAATGGTGAGAAAAAATATAGAAAGGTCAAAAATAATAGTTCTTAGCATCTCATTGTAACAATTATAAATACAATATGAAAATTACGCCAGCTAAATAAGAGTCTCTTAAACATTTAAGTTACTTACGCAGATATTTCTCTCGTTGCTTGTATTTAAATTGTAAGAGTAATTAAATAAAACTAAAACTACTGCATTATTGCACTTATTATTAACGAAGTGAAGAATGAAGTAAAGAAAAGAATGCCCACCAGTGGTGAAAATTTTAGGAATATACCCAAAACTTTTATAACTTTTAAACCACAATTAATTTATTCATTGCATATATGAGCACAATATTATATTTGGTCAGCGCCGAGCCGCCACCACCACCGCGGATGAGTATCCGCGCGTTGAGGATGGGCATTGCCCGAAAACCGGTCGAGTTATTCGACTGTATCTCGTGAGTGTTAGCCGTGTACTAGATGTAGTTATCAATTTTAATACATTTTCAGAGCGCTGCATCCTGACTTTTGCCATGCAATATTAATGTTACCACTTAATTTACAATGGTAATAAATAGTATGTATAGGTAACGAATAACTGTAATGAAAAAACAAACTTAACATAAAATAGAAAATTCTCCGATATTGCATTAAAACCGCAATAGGTAGCCCTGCGTCAAAATATCCCCTCTCGATATTGACATGCGAGTGCGAGCGCCTGGTGCACGTCAGACTGGGCTCATATTGGATCTAGCCGGTTCCATATCCAGCCGCGGCGCTACCAGTGTAATCCTTTAATCTCTGCATTGCGTCACGCCGAGCGGAATGAGAGTTATCGGTTTCCCTGCTGATAAACACAAACGAATGAGCCCAACCCCACAATCCAGCTCAATAATGCCCATCCGCGGTATAAAAATTGATTGTAACAACCCATCGCGCAAGTACATGCGATTATTTTGTGATGAATACCGTTTATGTTGTCATTATTTATTATTTTGGTGTCATAATTTATCGGTTTTTAGCCGGCCATTAACGAGCGATCGTGATGTTTACGTGGTAACTACAGTAGAGCTGTTCCGTAATCGAATCCAAACAAAGCGCCGCTGGTAATGGACGTGGTTTTAAAGGTTTAACCTTTCCTGGCCTGATGACAAATAACACGTGATTGTTGGAGCCCATGCGGATAGGATTACTAAAAAAACAACTTCACCTAACACGGTCGCGACTAACGATGTATAAAATTTCCATTGTCATCAATCTCTGACACGACGCCGAGGATTCGCAAACTCTTCACTAATTGCAATTTGAACAAAAACTAAAGAGCGGAGTCATCATGGACTGCAATTTTTTACGCTACGTTCTTTAAAAATAACCGCGGAACTGGAAGTTGTTCCCGAATGTTGTACAACTCGGAGTTCGTTATTCCGTCTCCGAAAGGGAAACAAATCAGTGGTAAAATAACAAAATGCAAATAGTTTCGGTTTTCATGTTGCATTTTAGTCTTTGTGGTGTGGTGGTTGAGCAGGTCGGCTCATAACCCGGAGGTTCCAGAGGTTCGATTTCTGCGGCAGGACAAATATTTGTGCACAGACAAAAAGCGCAAATATTCGATCTGAATCTGGGTGTTGTGGGACCATATGGTCCTCGTAGTTCCTGGGTCCCTAGAAACAGGGAATCCTTGTTAAGTTGTAGGATCTATGTATATGATCTTTGGGCGTTATTATTATTATTAGTATCGTTATTGTGGTTTTTGTGTCAATGTTGATTTCCTTTTTGAGTTTTCAGTAAATTGGACAAAGCTTTTGTATACAGAAATGAAGGCGTTGTATAATTTTTCATGGGCGGGGTCCGTATTCAATTGTTTACAGATGACCTTTGGTGTGCATTTGACTTACGTAATGCCTCTCCGCTGTAAATCCAACAGTATTGGTGCTGGTGGATTTATATAACTTTTTTGTAAATAGTTAAAGGCACAGAATTACTTAGAATTTCAGAATTCGAAAAATGCAATCTCTGTTGGAATTGTATTTTTGTTTGAATATCAAAATCATAAATCTTGAGAATATACTGAAAGAAAATGTTAGGATTTTCTGTTAAATTAATGTTTTGTTATGATTATAACTATGGTGCTATCAAATACAATTTAAAAAAAACAACGATTTTGATGGAGATTCTTGACGTTTCTTTTACTAGAATGTCGTCGAGCCGGTGTAAAATGGTGGAACTTTTGTTAAAAAAATGTCATGGTCGGTGGTGAGTTCAGCTAGGCGATCACGTAACTTAATTGCAGCAACTAAAAACAAAAATTTGTATAGATTTGAGTTTTAATACGCAGTTTAATTGCATAGACACAGTAAACATTTTCAAATTAGTAATAAATTTTCTCCTTTTTCATTGCAATCAAAGTTCAGGGCAACAAGTCCTAGTTATTGATAGGAATGTTTGTAATATAATAGCTGTATTTTTCATCAAAATGTTTACAAACAAGGATCCTTGGTGCTTATTTTTGGAATATATACGTAAAAGTAGTCGTACACCTACGTCGTAGCAGTGTCTACGGCGTAGGCACATAGATGTAAAATATTGTAGTTCAATTTAAAAAAGAAGTTTTATAATAAAAATTCAACTGTTTCAAAAAATTTGAAATGTAGGTATACATAAACCGTTTTTTTACAAACACAAAATGGTAATTGACAAACAAAATTAAGCTGAATGAGTATAGCATAGTTGAACATCAATTATTTATACTTATAATAATAGTGTTAACAAGGCAAAGTCTATGCACTATAGAAGAGAATCAGAAAAGTTTTGTACTATAATATAGGCCAGTGTTTGACCATATTTATTACGTTGGTTTTTATTAAAGTAGTTAATTGTTGTAGTTTACTAAGTCGTAGGACCACCACTTTGTTATTTATTCTACCGCTAATCAGTAGTGGGCAAGCACTACTATTCAAAATCAAAAATTATTCAACACTAATAATCAAAAATTATTCCTTTCTAGAAAGATATTTCATAGAATTTGGAATTCCACAAATCGAGTGGACAACCATTATCCGCACGAACTTTTAGGGTACCACACCACAAACACGAAAAACTATTCAGACCCTATTGTCTGACTTTCAACAACTTTGCCCTTTATAAATTATACGACTAACTATAATTTATCTTTAAATCTATTGAGTTTGGTTTACAAGCGTGAATTTTTTTCGTAGTAAGTAAAATGTGCAATTCTAACATCACTACAATAATAAACACCAAATTATTTCCAAATTATTTAATCGTTCAGCCAATTGAGCGCTAGGTTACAAACACATACAATCACATACTTAAAACAAATTACACTGTAATTATCGCATATACAAACAGCTGTAGTTTTAAACAGGTTCAATATTTTTAGACGTAGGTATACTGCCACTACTGTATACATTTATACATTTTTGTATACATTTTTAGTGTTAAAAATAACGCTCGCATGCCACCACGATGAGATCGCCTGGTGCGGTATAGGTATTTGTATTTATTTATTCTGTAACCAGGGATCATATTCCACCTAACATTAAAAATTAATACTTAACTCTTGAGCTGCAATTTGCCCTAGCTAAAACTTACAGCACTTACAGTACTAAGCCTATTTAAAACAACAGCTATATGATAAGTCAAAAATAGGTACGATGGGTGTCTAATCCAATGGAAGGTACAGGTTTAAGTCCCCTTGGTTGTCCATTTTTCATCAATCATCGAACTATCTTTTTTATATAAATTAGAACAGAAACATTGAGAAATAAAATTAACCTCTTTAATTACTTTCTATGCGTTTCTGCTGTACGATTCCGCAGTAACAAAAGTAGTAAAAACTACCCGATAGACATCAGAATGCCACGAAAAAGGCATCCCGATGTTCGATGTCAAAGATCAAGGCGTAAGGGCGTCGACCCCTAGTAATGACAGGATCGTTTGACTATCTTCCGAATTCTCGGCGCGTGCGTTACTCTGAAACTTTTTACGATTATTACAACGGTTTTTGATCCTCTCTCGTCTTTGAGTCACCTTAGACTCGCGCCCCCACATTTATTAACCGCTAAATGATAATAGCCGCTCGTGAAGTCGTTCAAGAATTTATTCTGTGCGCGTTGTTATTAGTTTGGCATAATACCTTTGGGATAGATGTTTTGCCGCTACTTGACGTATAAAGGCATGCGAGGGTTGATTCTTAGGTTTGAATTGCTGATTTAGTTAGTTGGTATTATTTCATAAAGTCCTTAATCTGTATTTTTAGAGTTGCTGAAGTACCAAGAGCCTAAATGGTCATTAATGGAAATAGCCGCAACCAAAGTTAGATATGTAACGAGATCTGCGGTAATAATGCACAAAAATACGGGCTAATTTGAGTACTCAAATAGACATACTAGCACTATTATGAAACAATTGCCTATTTTTTGGGTCTAAATATTACATATTCTTCGACTTCATACTTCAATCTGATATTTAAGTTTTAAATATCGGTCTTCTTTCAACTGCGTTCCTTATTGGAATAGAGATACCTATACCTTAAGGATGTCTCAACTGTGATTGGCTGCGAAAATTCGACTGCTTTTATTTGTTTTCAGTTTCAATATACAGTTTTTAATTAGAGAAAAGTTATTTTGTTATGTTAATTCTTTATGGAAAATAACAATACTATTATTTAGATAAAACTAATTTTTAAGCTTTTTTGAGTATAATCAATATTCTTAGTCGCTATTTTGAATACCTTGACTCCGTATTGAGTCGAGACAAGTCAAAATAGTCGTTAAAAAAGCGCCCTTAAGTAAGTCTGGTTAGAGAAACAACTTTAACTATAGGTGTGAGTTCCTCAAAGAGAACTATCAAAATTACTGGTTGCTCAACCGATACTACTGATAAAATAGATTCGATTTGATCTAGTTTCACTTCACATAATATAAAAGTTAATAGGAAAGTCCGCGTCGAGTTATCTGTACTACATTCGATATAATGCGATATCGGGAGAAATGGTGAAGAGTAAAGTTTGTCCTGGGAAGTTAAACAGTGGTACTTTATCGGGAGTTCGCTTAGTGAGACTCAGGACCGCAACCATCCGATGTCGCACAATGACTTATAACTACGTTTAAATAGTGTAAGAACTTGCACAGTAAATGTAAGTCTGTATAATAAATAAATGTATGTCTATATTATATTGTTTATGTATAGTTAATCTAATATAACATGAAAATTAGATTAACTATGTGGCTATTTGTACTATTAACAATGCTACTTTACTATTTATTTTACTATTTATTGGAAAAGTCGTAACATCGGCTGATAAGTGGTTCCTGATATTTTTCATTAAATTTAAGTTTTGTTAATTGTTTGTAAGAAGAAAAGGCTTATCTAATTATACGTCAGTTAAGGAGAAAAAATATATTCAGAATAGCTCGAGTTCAATGGACAGCAATAATTGCTTGTCAAGCAAGCGGTTAGCATGTTTACATTAAAATAAAATATGATTGAAGTGATCAGACGAGCGCGATAAGTTTTATTAAATAGACAAGAATCTCTGGCAAGTTTACAAAGGACGTCAAAAGTAAATTAGATGCTTACTTTAACGTGTTTTGTATGATCATAATAAAATTAATAAACGTTATGTTTTATCGCCTAGAGTGAACTGTGGCACGTGTTTAGGATTTTTATATTTCCTTTCATTACAGTATATCAACAAGCTTTACGTTTCATGTAAGCTATTCAAAGTCATTTACACAGCTTTAGTATCAGCAAAGGAGATATGATAAAAAATACTTTTTAATAAAACAGATTTAAAGTTAATACCCGTAAGAGCAATGGCAGAAGTCAGTAGAATCCATACAAAGCTTGATAAAATGTGCGTGTATAAACTAATTTGACAGAATTCGTAATAAAAATTTACATAATGCGAGAAAAGACCACCCGCAAGAAAACACAAACGACGAGAATTTTATTTTCATGCTCACATTTGCGCAATTTGTATACAGAATGTAAATTAGAAAGTGCCTTATTCCAGGGAACGGCGTCAGGTTATTTGGCTTAGTGTCGCAATATCACTTCACGAATGATAAGTAAAATGTTTTATTTTAATATTAAATCATTATATTTTGTGAGTGAGTAATGTAATTTACCGGTTTTGTCTATGAAAATTTGAATAAAGAATAATATTGTATTTATTTCAAGCGACGAAAAATGGAGGTCCCGTTGCACAGCTTTTAATTAAAAGTAATGAGCGTTAGCAATTCGAATTAAATTTATCTTTTCCGTCGTTTGAGTACGTTCTTGTCATTGAAATATTGTATTCTTTCTTTATTTATTGTTATTTCTATGACTGCTCCAATATTTAACTGGAATTGTTCAATAATCTTTTTAAAATATATCGTTGTAACTTAAAGTACTGGTTGCGTATTATTAGCATCTCTATCTGTACTTTGATATGAAACGTTGTCTATTTTTAAGTTTGCTCAATATGTGACCTTCACGTGAACATGACTGAACTAATTTGGATGAAGTTCTCCACACGGATCACTCATAATACCAAAACAAGCATAGAAAACCTACTTTTATCCTGAAAAACTAAGTTTGTGCTGAATCTAAACAGGGGCTAATGGCGTCTCTAATCTCTAATACAAACGGCAACGTTAGAGTCTAGAACACTAGAAGGAAATTATTCTTTATAATCATTATACCTACACCTACAAAGGTGTAGGACCATCACCAGATATATGTAGGATCACCAGAACTAACAATAGTTTTGGTGATGTGAAGTTACATCTATAGTAAAAGTGGAACACAAATGCCTAGTATTGAGCGTACAAAATCGAATACATCCATGGAATGCATGTTCCCAACGGGCTGAATGGAAAAAATGTTGTGTCGAGGACGCGTCGCGCTGTCCGCTGCAAGATTTACAATGTTCCATTACTGTGTGCCAATGCGAATACCTATCGATTCTGAGCCTAGGGTTAGTGGTTAGATAACTAGGATTTTTTTCAACTATTGAAGGTTTCGATGCTGCTATTGTATGTTGTGGGGTATAAATCTATACTCTCGGTAAATATTTTATCATATTATACATAATATATATATTATATCACCGCTATCTGAATCGCTCTATCCTCAGTTTGATATGTCTTGTAAAAGTTTATCTGGTATGTATTATATTCAGACCTAAAAATGTAAGTAGTTAATTTATATAAAAATCCTATTTATGTGTGAAAGACTCCATTATTATAAATACAACACTTTTCTTGTCAGTATTACTTCATAGACACAACCATAGACTCAACTGGCAAAATTATATAAGCTCGTCAAAGGAAATAATAATTATTTCTGCACTTATAAACTTCATATAATTTTATAACTTTTGATTATTGAGATTTAGATGAGTTTTTTTACCTAAAAATCTACTTATTCATATAATTTGTGTTAACAAATCAATCGGTTAAAGGTGTTAGGTAGTCTGAAAAATGAGAGTGAAAATGAGAATATAGATTAAATAACGGGAAGCAACCTGTGAGAAGTTCACATAATTACAGTCTCAATATAACGTTTATTACTTTAATGAGCCGTGTCACAAGTAATTAAACACGCACGCTAATTAAAACGAAATCTAGTTCAAATCATTTGCGGTGACAACAACAAAATTAATCCAACGTACTACGAGCTTCTGCCCGCAGCTTCGCCCGCGGCGTGGCCTATGGGAAAATAATACAACCACCCATTTCACCCTCTGAAGGATGGAATTTCAAAAAATCCTTTCTTAGCGGATGCGTCATAACATCTACCTTCATGCCAAATTTGAGCCTGATCCGTCCAGTGGTTTGGCCTGTGCGTTGATAGATCACTATGTCAGTCAGTCAGCCAGTGACCTTTGAGTTATATACTCGTATATTTAGAAGATGTACTCAACTAACGCCAACATTGATGTATGTGATTCTTGGGCGTTACCCTGGATACTACCTAGGATTTCCTGTATTATTATTTAAAAAATATTATTAGTTTTATTATTATTCCTTATATTATTATTCACAATATTATTATTCCTTTATTTTGACCCAGGAACTATGAGGGCAATTACCCCACTATACCCAGACTCAGAAAAAGTATTAGCGCATTTTTTGTCACATGCCACAGAGGCTGTCAAAAATTCAAAATGCAAAATATAAAATAATGTCGTGAATATAACCATTTACAAACAAGATAGATATAAATATTGCGACTCTAATTATGGTCAAAATAATGATTTTGTCCAAACTATAGGCTTCGATTCAGTTAACCATAGAACGCAGGTCTTCTCCTCTAAAGCTCTCAAAAAGACATTTAAATTAGAATCTCAAAAAAAACTATTTTTTATTTAGAACTGAGTCGAAAGTTAGCAGGAAAACGAGAAAGATCCCTTCACTGGATTGTATTATTTTCCAAAATTTGTGCAATTTCATAAACTTGGCGGCGTTTTATTCGTTAAGCACTTAATTAAGGATTACAGGCATGAGTGTGGGAAAGTGGTATAATGATTTTGAAACGTTTATTTCGTGTTGTTTCCAAAACTCCATAGAAGCTTCTAGTATATATCTATGTATAATTGTATATATCTATCTATCTATATATCTAGTATATATATATATATATAGTAAAATCGTGGCAACTTTACTAGAAGCTTCTATGGAGTTTTGGAAACAACACGAAATAAACGTTTCAAAATCATTATACCATTAAAAATATATTTTTTTCTTTAGGATTTTACTTAGACTAGACTTTAATTTCTGGCAAAATATACAAAAGTAAGGACTGACCTAAACAAATTAAAAACTGATTCTGAATATACTTACTGCTACTAATCTTATATTTATAGTTAGTAATTTAATATACTTTAAATCAAATAACCTTAATTCTTAGAATATTTTACTCAATTCTTCATTCAAACCAAGTAACTTAGATGTCTTAGAATATTTAATTCTGTAATCTGATCGTTACTAAGATTTCGTCAAATGTTTTTCTTAAATCTCTTTTCGACCTTTTAGCTATTCAAGTTATAATTCCATTCAGCCCGTAACCATGGCAATCGTCTTGCGCGGCGCTACTTAGTTGAAAAGAAAGCCACTCAACCTCATAGCTAAGATATTGAAAAGAGAAAATGAAATGTAAAAGATTAAAGCTGATTTGTAGATGAAACAATATTACCGTTACAATCTGCTTACAGAATCAGTTTTCTGGAAATGGAGAATTTTTTATAAGTAAATAAGATTATCTATAAATCTAGCTTTATATCAAATAGCAAACCTAAAATTGAACACGACGAATATGACGGCACCGCTTCTACAATGATGATGGATAGTAAACAAGAAATGTGCTGAACAGAAATAAACTTAGCTTTAACTTTGGTTCATAGCAGGAGCTCTGTGAAATATAAGCTGAGATATGAAAACGGCCATCTTTTGTCTTGAGTGAGTGCTTTTCAAAAATAGATTTAAGGAAGTGTAAATAGAATTAAGTTTAGCCATCGCTTTAGAACCAGGCAATTTTATTAAAACAATAAAGTTCAAACATTTTTGAGATTATTTTTCAACTAAGAAATAAGTTATAATTATTTTAACGAGCCTTATGATATATTGATTTGTGAAGTAAATAATTATATTCATATATAGTAATCGGCTATAAGTTAATTTGTCAATTAAGGTGTCAGACTTGGTAAAATAATAAACCATAAAGAACATGTACACGCATGTACATCCAGGGAATCGAAAAGTATTTACGCCTCTGCAAGAGACAAAGACCTAGAATATTTTAGCTACACAAGTCATCGCATTAACAATAAATACATTTTTTCTCAAGCCCACTTAAACAAATGAATAACTACAGCAAAATAAAACTGATTAATGAAGAGACAAAATTAAATGTAACAACACAGAATTCTTAAACTTGTTAAATGTAGCAAAACGTGTGCCTTGAGATTTTTTTATCTCGGAACGGAAAAACAGATTTTTGTACGCGACTCACGCGTCCGGCTCGTTTGTGAAAGTAACAATGTTGAGTGGGAAAAGAGTTAAAAGGCTGCTGCCCTCAGTCGACACTACAGAAACCTGCTAGGGTCGCTAAATTGAACTGCCGGAGCAATAAGGAAATTACGTGATAAAAAGAAAACGTAGGTAGTCTTTGATTTCACTAACGTCAAGAAACGTCTCTAGATTTGTGTCTATTTTTGGTATCTTAATGTCTACATCTGTAAGGTGATCACGAAACTTTGATTGCAACAGGAGAAATTACCATACTAACTATGCACATAAACTGCGTATTTAAACTGTCAAATCCATCAACATCAAATACAAATTTGTGTTTCTAATGGTTGCAATCGAGTGACGTGATTGCCCAGCAGATATATTTTAGATAAATTACTTCAAATAGTAATTGTACGTAATGTATTTTAGGATTCAGATTGTACCAAGCGTCTATATATAATTTTAACGAAAATAATATTAAGAATTTGTTGGCCATTTTCTCAGAATGGATACCATGCGTAGGCAGATTCATCCGCCTACTCATATCCCATTTAAACGCACTCCACTCATTTCTGTCAGACGTCATCTCAGCATTCACTCCCTTAGCACACATATCATTTTTAACACAGTCTAACTCCACTTTTTATGCTTTTTTCTTGGTAACATGGATTTCATCTTCCGTATGACATAGCCATACCACGGTAGCCTATAACTCCTCAGTTTTTCCATCACTGGTGCCACTTTTAGGCTACTCCTACTTATTTCTGATGTTGTCCACCGTCGGTACACCATACATCCATCTCAGCTTTCGCATTTCAGCCGCATGCGTAGGTAGACTGTCAAATATGTACATCTCTCACAATAAAATTAATTATACTTATACAGCACCTTTCTTACATTTTCCTTGTTATTTTATATCTTTTAGTCATGTAATCTGTTAAAACGTCTGTCAACCCTAAAAAAGTGGTGCAGCGTTTCCACTCAGTTTCACTTGGACCGATAACGCTACATGGATTGATGGTATTAACTGAAAATTTAAAACCACACTTATTTTTAAATTTGGTGAAGTACACATGAAATATAAGCTGATAAGGTTCTCGAAATATTTACACGATGTTGATTTTTAGACTAAATAACATTGTTTTTTGCTTTGGGCGGCACATACCAATTATACCCCAAACAACAACACAATAAATTCAATGCAATATGATCTTGATACATATAATCTATTGGTCTGAAGAAATATTTTCTTACAAAGTAAAAGTAACTCGTGTTCCATAATTAATCAATGAATATAGATGAAAATAACTCCAAAAGTTAAGAACTGTGATATGATAACTTTTCCTTTTTTTTAAAGTGGTTAAGGATTACCCTGCCTTTTTGCTGTCTAAAATAAATGCAATGTCATAGAAAATGTTTTGACAATTGAAGGGTTGAGAATAAAAAGGATTTAACTGACAAATTGACAGTTTCGAGAAAATTGACTTTAAACGTCAAAGGCTTGGTTTAAGGCGTCATTTTAATGTAGAGTGCTTATAAGGTAATAGAAAAGGTTTATGTAAGTTTCAGGAGCTTGAAAATGTTTTAATTTATTTTAAATATTAAATATAGTACTAATTCATACAATTACTGTAAAAATATAGTATAATAAAATAAATATAATAATGTTTATGTGTTAAGCGAGCTGTATTCCTGTGACAGATAAACCGTTTAGACTCAAAATCTCGAGATTTAAGCCTCATTTCGGTATTTTGAGAATGTATTATTGAAGATAATTTCACGCTGAATCCAACGATACCCATAAGTCATTTTGTGAAAAAAATCAGTTAAATCCTTTTTGTTCTCACCCCTTCAATTTTAAGTTAACTTAGTTAGTTTAAGGTAAGTTACTTTGTAAAAAGTGTTTCTGCTGTGAAATAAGGGAGACAGAGACCAACTGGTCTTATTTTATTTTATTTCCGAAATTCCTAAAAGCGCAGTTCATTAATTATTTTAAATGAGAAAAATGTACTTTTAAAAATTAAAAAATTTGAGACCTATCGAATAGTATATTCTATATATTTCCCTATATATTTCCCCAGCCCCAGTATTATTTCCTTGTAACATTGGGAACATATATTAAGTTACCGAGCGGTATTTGCTAACTTAGATCCACACATAATTATGCTAATCAAACTGCTCCGAGCGCTTTGTAATAGTTTTGATCAGAGACACGATCAAATATGGATTAACTGAGCAACGTTTGCTCTATCATTAGACTATGTAGAAATAATTGTTCTTGTATTTGGTATTTTAATCCAGAACGTTTAAGTCGATTTGATAAAATGGTGCACATGAAAAATATGCACTACACAGTATTGAGACTCGCCCGGTGCTGTAAAAGTTGGTAGAGACCAACATCATTGGCCCGCTAAAAAAAGTATTTAAAGAAAATATTAAATCGTTGCTGGGAATTAAGAGTTGTAGTTATATATATTATATATATATGTTATATATACTCGTAATACACAACAAGAACACACAACAGCTTCTGTAGTGTGGTGGTTCAGCAGATCAGCTCATAACCCGGAGGCGGTGGGTTCGATTCCTGCGGCTGGACAAGTAGTTGGCAACAGAAAAAAAAGTGCAAAGAGTCTGGCTGTCGCGGGATTATGTTCCTCGTATTTCTTAGTTACCTAGATACAGAGAATCTTAGTTAGGGCCCAGAATCTAAGTATGTGTTATTATTGTTATTATTATCAACTTATTTATAATATCTTATATTACAATTCAGAAAAAAAAAATTGAAAAATACTATTATAAAAAACCTAAGCCTAGAGTGCCGCCCGCGGCGGTGCAAGGCCCAAGCTGCTGGTGGTCTGGGGGGGATCACGAAACTTTGATTGCAATGCAACAGAAGAAATGTTCATAGTAACCGTGCCCATAAACTGCGTATTCAAACTGTCAAAATCATACAAATATGTGATTCTATCGGTTGCAATGAAGTTACGTGATCGCCCATCAGGGCTGCAGAGTTAGAAACCTCCAGATAATACGTGCCATATCAAGGAGTACTGCCTTCTGAATCTGGCTCTTAGTCCTACCGTCAAGCGAGAGCCTATCGAGGTCTTGGTATAATATTTATAATTTTAATATGAATTATAAATATGATGCATAATATTTGCCTGTCCCACTGTAAAAGCTTATCGTTGAAATAATTTCTAATAAGGGCAATATTCACAAACAATCTATGAATATTTATTTAAGCTTTTCAGCTTTGCGACAGGTCTACAATGACATAGTTCTCGGACACTGTCAAACAAAATTGTTTTCTTAAACTCGCCGTAAACTGAACAAAATAATCAACCGAAGGCCAAACGTCAACTTATTCATTCAACGTTCGTCGCCGGAAGATAAACACAAATGGAAATAGTCGCAACTAAATCCGATTCAGGTACGGACACAAACAATTGAAGCTTATGGAAATCGGGGCCGGTAGTATTTTACCGGATTAAATATACTAGCAATTAGTACAGTCCCAGCCACCCTTGCTTGAGCTACTAGATACCGCTGGCTAGTTATTTATCGCGAGGTCTAAGACTTAATTAAAACATCTTACTTTGAGTTACCCAGAACTGAGGGTACATACGTATCCTTTGAAGTCAGTAAATTTAATTAGGTCAACTTTGCACCGTTGCCGCTGTCTGCTAGTAAGAACTATTAAGCGCTTACTTAGCTTTAGTATATAAAGTACAGGTTGGTAGATGATTAATGATTAAGTATCTACAATATTAAGGACACCGTAGTCAATGACTGCGTTAATTAAATCGTTAAAATTAGGTACATAGTTTTATCTCAGACTATTATAATATAAACCTCGATTTATTGATGTAAGCAACACCAATCTTTAATTAATATACATACGAGTTGGACACATACCTTGTGTGCAGCTTTCAATTATAAATCCATTATTGTGCCAACGTCAGCCATTTCACTGTCTAACTAATTTTAAGATCATGTTAGTCATTCAAATCTACTTCTTATTTTATAGTGTTAAGTAAATGCTTTTGATTTGGAATGTACCATTTGAAGTATTTTATTTGTTAAATAATTCTTTTTAAGTAATCAATATTAACCAACTGAATGCTTCTTTAAAATAAAAATAAACTATAATTTTAGTAAAATGTAGTAAATTTGATAACCATACCATATATATTATAGAGAATCTGGTAGACCTCATAGTAATATAGGGCTAAATGAAAATAAATAACAATCCGTGTGAGCACGTAACGAGTACTTTTAATGGTTAAATATTATGAACTCAACACTACAGCGCTACGTTACTTATTCCAATTATCAAGTTAGATTAATTTTCTTCTCACATAATTATATTCAAATTTAAAAAAATGGTTTTCAAACAATGTATATTCCAAACCATGTCGTATTAATTATACTAATTTTCAGCCTGATAAGATAGCTGCCTGTTAAATGAGAAGGATGAAGGCTCGCTTGAATCATTTCCGCAAATCTCATTAATGCATGTTATTATAGAGTGGGTTCATAATTGGATCTCTATGCGTAGTTAATAAAACTAAATTCAAGGGGATGAATGCGCGTGTCTATAGATGAGATTCATTCTTGTTGATTATGCTGACTAGCTTTAATTGACCTAGCATTTAAGCTGTGTGCGTTGCTCGTTCCTGCGGTATAAGTGCCTAGCTTATATCGATCTTTGTTTGGTAAAAGTAAAACTAAACAATCAAAATTACAAAGATAAATGCTTTATAAATATTTTCATGAACAGATATCAACTTTTCAATATGTCCACAGAGCAATAAACGAAATCTAAGAGTTCGTTGAATCCCCACCCAATTCTATAATTAAAATTTGTTTTATTTCACGATCTTTTGAATTACGTTCTTGTCTTTGTTATAATAGAATTTAATCAAACCGGGAAAATAATTAAAGCTAATTAATATTTGTTTGGCTGAATACTCTTTTGCCATTCATCTTTTGTTTTATTTTCGTTTAGCTTTAGAGATAAACTCGAGTTTTGACTAAAATGATTATTTCAATCAAAATAAATAAAGCATTTATTTAAAAAAAACTTATTATACTATATATTTCGTAAAATTAAGAAATAAGTAAAAATAAAAGATAGCATCAAACGAAGGATAGATATAGGTGAAAAAATGAACTCGTTGCACCGATCCCACTAATATATAATATTGATTTTCTTAGTTTCCTATAAATAAGGCTAAAATACAGACTTTATCAAACATACATGTAGTTATACTTGTTAGATACCATTAAACATACTTATTATTCGATGTAGGCAACCGTGGTCGCCAGTATGCAAGCCCGAATTTGTTAATTGTGCCACTAACGCGAAGTAGGTAGCACGTGACTTCCATATATTCAAAACCAAGTTCGTTTATTTAAGATGCGCTATTTGTAGGTTGTCGTGTTTCTTTTTTAAGGAGAAATTTTAGTCTTTAGACCCAGTGCCTAACCGCTGCTACTTGTACAAATATTTATTGTGTAGAGGCGTAAAGCTGGCGTAGCATGGTATTAGCGTAGCATCAGAGTAGCGTCAGCGTAGCATCAGAGTAGCGTCAGCGTAGAGTCGGCCTAGCTTCAGCGTAGCTATAGCGACATTAATCATCATCTCAGGTATACTGTGGACAAACAGTACCCTGACTAATATTGAAAAATACCAATATTAAATACTAGCCCCATATTATTATAACATTTCTTCAAATAATTTATTGTAATGCGGATATAAAAAAGTACCAGCTTTAGAACTACTAAAGTAAGTTTAGTTTAGGGTTTATACAACAGAATTGACACCTCTACTTTAATAGTAATAGCTCCCACTATTTAGTACTTTGGCAATACTTGACTCGGTATTTAATAGTAGTATAATTCATAAGCTTCAAGGATTTTCGTACGCTCAGACATGTTTGGGTGGGCATGTTCACCGTTCGTGAAGGCGCTTTCCAAAGGGTTTCATACGTGTTTAGAAAGGTATTTCATTATTAAGAATCACGCCACTCTGCAAAACCTTTTAACCATTCTCCCTTGGATCAAAAACCACAAAGCCTAACCTGCCACAGACCGTGCAATGTTCCGTTTATTAAATTCTCATAAGTAACTGACGTTATTGAAATAAATGTGCTAAGGTGTTTATACTGTAAAGGAATAAAAACAGTTTTTCTGGTAAGAAAGTAACAATGCCGACCTGGCATTCAGCCAAAGCTAAATTAGATAATGGAGTTTGCGTGCAAAAATATAGGAAACCGAGAACAAAGACAAATGGGCTCTACTGTGACGCTGAAATGGTGAAATAAAATAACACGGTGAGATTGAGGTTTGCCCATGTCGTCACGTGCTCAGAATGTGGTTACACTCGAACAAAACCGATGTTAAGGTAGGCATATTAAATAACGTTTGTTCATAATGCACGGACAAATGTGCATTTTAATAAAGTACAGACAATTGGATAGCCTTTTGTAAAATGCTTTATTTTGAGACCAGACAGGATCTCTTGACGAATAGTGAAATTTATTTATAGTAACATCAAATTAATTCTTACCCGTGTCGACATCCCTATAAAATGTTATTGCTCTGTAAAGTCTTCTTATTATTATAATTCAAAGTCTAAGAAAGTACCATTCATTATAATGTAAGTGCTGAAGTTAAATTAAACATCAGAAGGCAAACAGCCTTTCTTAACCAACTCCACTTCCTATGAAAGTTCATTACGTCACTTTTCAAAGCAAATAGAAAACAAATATCAAGAAAAACATGCCAACGCAAGGAAACCATTATTCTATATTATGGAGGTTCATGCCATTTGACCTGAAGCCCATTATTCAGGAAATAAATTATAACGAATTTGAATTAACGGAAAATGTAATTGTTTGGTAAAAATTCAAAGGCTGTTATGCTCGCTGTTTCTATATCTCCATTCGGATTTTCTCATTTGGAGTCCGAATGTCAATTAGTTAATGGATCCCCATTTTCCTTTCCGAATAGCTTTCAATAAGAAAAGAAGACGTAGAAATCTGCGGCAGCTATTATTAAATTGTCACCATTGTTTCCGAAAGTCTGTTGACACTTTGATGATATTAAGAATTTTCTTTGTGTTACTACGACTAGTAATAACAATAATATAAAAAGTGTAAATATTTTAATTTGTATTACTAATAAAGTTATATTGTTGTTTGGCGTTAAAATAGCTTTTATATTCAAACGTAACAACATTTTTGGCAGTTTACTAATTTGACGAAATTTTGGTTAAACGCCAAATTTATATTACCATATCTTTTAACCCGCTGTAAACACCTAAATGTTTGTACACGCATCATTTACATATATGACCATCACAGTGGGTATTTAACCAAATTTACATCATACAGTTGGGTTAATTTAATGCTTATTTTCGGTTATAGCAAAGCTTCTAAACTGCCTGTAACAAATCTCGATTATGATTTTATAACATGCGCGGATAGCCGACCGGACTTAATAATAACGTCGTGATGCTGGCAACGATGATTTATTATATCGCTTTCCTCGACCGCCAGAATGAACCACATGAAAAATGATCCCGGTTATTGCTACCGCCAACTCTGCACTTGACGCATTGTTTAAGCACAAATGACTCGCACTATGAACTTATTTTGCCCGTCCTATGCTTTTTTCTAGATTTTGGGATAACCATTTGGTTGCGACGCTCAAATCGTGGCTTGTCAAGGCTTGAAGTTGCCCACTCTTGGTTTGATAAATAGTTTAACTAAAGTGTCTCTAGTTTCAAAAATATATGTCACATTCAGTAAGACGCTTCACGCTTTTTAACAACATCATTGGCACCACGATTAAATACTGACTATGCTCTGCGGTTTAAACCCGTGTGAAAAATGTTAACAGAATCACACAGAAACTACTAAATTTTTATTTTACTTGTTCTTTCTACTCGGGATTACAGAATCCTGTATGCTACTCAAAAGCCTAGCATCTATTTACGAAATTTCATCAATATCTGTTTAGCCGTTTAGCACTGAGTGGCAAAAACAGATATGCAGTTTTTGGCAAGTTTCTGTGATTTCTAGTACTCATAGTAAGCTATGTACCTACTAGGAAATGATCCCATAGAGTCATTTGATAATACATGAAATAGACTAAGTTGCTGTTCACCGGAGCAATGCCACCAGCATTTTGGGTACGTTGCCTACTGGTAGCGACTTCTTAGATTAAATTTTGCTAATGTATAGTTTTTTATTTTATTTTAGTTTTATTGTTTAAAACATATGATTTGTAAAACATATGATTGTGAATATTAACGTACATTTCTGAGTGTGTGTGTGTGTGTTTTGTTTTTCAAAATCTGTAAATGTAGTTCAAAATATCTTATGAAGTTACGGATGGTCTCCTAGGAACGTTTTCCTGTAACTCTAATGGTTATAAGGTGCCTGCCCTTCTCTCCCTCAAAAATCCACACCTACACATTAACTTTCGCAAATATTTATAATATATATGTCGGCAGAAACGGGTTGTGGGTAGGTAGCAACCTATATAAATATAGGCCTTCAGCATGTCCACACCGCGCCGTGTCTGGAACAAGAAAGATCCGTAGCACACCAATCGATCCCTTTATATAGTCAGACAGGTAGGGGCGCCATGACAGTTGCCGGTGCTGCCACTGTAATAAATTTAATGCCACCACAGGGTAAATTACGGTGCTCAATCGCTGTGCATAGAGTTTATAACTGGACGTAGCCGCCGTCACGGCCATACTGACGTGCGTACGTCCTCGTACGCTTAGCTTCACTTTGTATCTGGTGAAGGACATAAGTATCAGTGTTATTGCTCGTTCATCCTGACAAATGGAGTTAAACTTAAAATCAAAGTCAAAAGATCAGTTTTCAATTTGATTAGTCAAAAGCATGTTAACCTTCCAGTCATCGTCAGGGTTAACCCTGGTCTCCTCTCCACAAAGGCCATTTACAAAGAGTTGTAGTTGAAGGGTTAACCCTTCAGGACCATCAGTATCCATTCATTTACAAAAAGTGGACTGGATGGTGCTAGACCGGATAGATATTCCTTTAGCAACCAAAAATCAACAAACTAATACCTTATCCCTTCATTTATAAAAATGGACCGGATAGTGCTAGACCGGATAGATATCCCTTTAGCAACCAAAAATCATCATTTACCTTATCCCTTCATTTATAAAAAATGGACCGGATAGTGCTAGACCGGATAGATATCCCTTTAGCAACCAAAAATCATCTTTTCAACTAATACCAATTAGTGCTAGACCGGATAGATTATTCCTTTAGCATTTAGACACACGTTTTTTTGTCATCATTCTCTTTTCTTTCTTTTTTTTTTTCACTTTTTTTTTTACTTTTTTTTTCTCTTTTTCTTACCCTTTTTTTCTCTTTTTTTTCTCTCACGAATCATTACTTTTTTTACCAAAACTTTAATTCTCTTTTTTTTTTCACTGGTCCGGGTTAACCCTGCAACTAAATTTGATATTATTATCACCCGCCGTCACGTCATCATTCACGTTACGTCACGTTTCGCGTTGCTTGAAGAGTGATGTAGAAATGGGCAATCCCACTTCTGATGTCGGCAGAAACGGGTTCTGCGTAGGTAGGTTGCAACCTATATAACGATAGGCCTTCAGCATGTCCACACCGCGCCGTGTCTGGAACAAGAAAGATCCGTAGCACACCAATCGATCCCTTTATATAGTCAGACAGGTAGGGGCGCCATGACAGTTGCCGGTGCTGCCACTGTAATAAATTTAATGCCACCACAGGGTAAATTACGGTGCTCAATCGCTGTGCATAGAGTTTATAACTGGACGTAGCCGCCGTCATATATATATTTGATTTATAATATATAAACGAGAATGTTAGATAGGAAGTAAGATAAGATAGAGATATATATTATGTATAATTTACACCTGCGGGGAAACTAAGCAAGCCGCATCTGTATCACTTACTCAAATACCCATACTGACATTATTTTTCCTGAAATTCGAATATGTCAGCAGCAATTTAAGCGCTCTAACTATAAACGGAAACTTATTTACATAGAGCTGCTAGCGAGCTCTTTTTTGCGGAGAGACCTTTCTAATTGTCACTTCTCGGTCTGAGAGGAGAGTGCGAAACGGTTGTGATAAGGGTTTCTTTTCTCCCCGGTGCCGGAAATTAATTGTCACCGAACGGAAAATAGGGCGAAAGTCCAATTAATTATTAGTCACTTCATTTATTTAACCCGCCTGCGCGGAGCTTCTTTCTGATATTAATGTCCCAAAGTGCCAGACTAATCTCGAGTGCCCTTAAAAATAAAGGTGGACTATTTTTTCTTCCTTGTTTTTTTAAACGACTTTGCAGAGTTATTTCAGCGATGCCGAGAATTTACGTAAAAAAGATTGTCCATCACTATCCACAATTACATTGTACATTTTGCAAACAAAAAGGTCTTAACGCTAACTTTTGTATCTACACAAAAGTTTGCCTTAAAATTGGCAAAAGTTTGAATGAAGTGACTTAGCTAACTCGCGGCGTTTTATGCCGTCAGCTGCGGTGATCCCATCGCCTCCCTAATGTAACGAAATAAAAAATAATATTTTTATTTATAGCTATCTACAGAACAAACTGACATGAATAAAGTTCATTGATATCGTTGCTTTTCGAGTTTTAGAAAGGAACCTTAAAAGCTAAAAGCCGATTCACGATTGTAATCAGGAGATGGTATGATAATGATCCTCCTTTAAAAACAGTTGACTCATTCGAAAGATGATTCAACAAAACGAAATGTATTCAGCATAGAAATCGTCCACATTTCTGCGTATTGCTGCTGTACACAAGTTTGCATGAAACTTAACAAGCCGCTCAATATAATTGCAACGTGAATGGTAGCGCGAGATAAGACGGGGTATTATTTGTTTCCATTAGGTCGGTAATATTTACTGTGGGCACGGATGCATGGATCGGGCGGGCGTCTACGGAGTTAGCAAACAAAATGACATTAGCATTGCCCTAATCGACACCGCGGGAGCTGTACTGCGCCCGGCGAGTGAACCCGACTCTCTCCGCAGGAGCAATTTTCTTGTTTTGACAATTCCACACAATTTGAATGCCGCCATCAGTATTCTGAGCTCGGTACGACTGATTATTTAAATTTCGTACCTCCGCACAAACAGAAACCTCATCTCTTTTGTTTGCCAATTAATTTGGTGACTCGTTTCTTCAAATGCGTATTTAGTATAAATACATAATATGTGGAACAACCATTGTTTTTATAAATATTGAATAGTCGCCTTTAGTTCTACAGCTTTCTACTTTATCGCAGGCCTTGCTTTATAACCTTCAAAGCAAATAGCTATAGTTTTGATTTGTAATTGCATTTTTTTTTCTATTAATACTTAGTATGTTAGTGAACAACTAATTTTAATACCAGAAGTTTATATATGGCAGTTTTAAAATACATCAGCACTTGGTATTAATGAATACTTGCCAATTGCGAACATTTGTTAATTGTTCTGCGAGCTTTGATGTTAGAATATTTATAGACTATTCTACAATAGAAATTTAATTACAATAAATACTGTTTAAATGCTGCAGGCTACACAAGAAGGCCTAATCAGATTTTTTTAAATTTGAAACGATACGACTTAACGTCTTCTTTTACGTGACTGTGAATAGTTGATTTTTTAAACAAAATATTAATGTTCAATAACTATAAAAAAGTACATGGGCTACTCGTATCGTACTGTAGATTTTCATGTAATAGTGACCACTTACCGTCGTAGCTACTTGTAACATAAAATGTAGTAAATTTTGTAAAATCATTATTCGATATTTGACGTATCAGCTCTCTAAAAACATGGAAAACGAAACGATATTCACCCGTTCAATCTGGTTCTGAAATAGTATTGCAAAATTTCCGAATAAGACCTCTGTATCTATGCAGCGGCGCACTCTGCATTGACCTAGTTTATTGGGGTAAAGGAAACATTTATTACATGTTAAGAGCTTCTTTATGTCTATACCGGTGCCAGCCACTTAAAGCAACTTGTACGAACATATTTATGGTGTTAAAACTTTGAAAGATAGGTGTTGATCAAATATTCTTGCCGTGGGCAGTCCTACGTCACGATAAGATCCATTTTGTTCCTATCAAATAGTGACAGGTTCAAACACCTTTGGTAGGGTAATATTGACTAAGGACAACATTAGTCAATCTTATGGAAATCAGATGTACTGAAAGACGCAGCCTCCTCCCTAAAATGTTTGGAAAAAGCCAATATCGATGAATTTTATATTTCTTGACTTTAGTGTCGACTTCTAATACTTTGGGGAAAACACACCCCTCCGGAGCACCCTCAGTGCTCCCCTAATATTATTGGATTTTCGCGTGTGTGCGTAGTTTGTACACAGATGAAAACTTTCAACTGATTTACATCCTTCCTTTTGTTTTTCTTTGCGTCGGCGTTTGAAGAAAAACGATTTGGGGTAACTTTTGGCTTCAGCGTTTGAGTAAGAAATTGAGTAAGCATAACGTACTTCAGATTAGAGATATCTAATTAGATAGAAACAAATTGCGGTATATTTCTCTCAAAGCGGGCTGCGACATTTCTATTTATAGAACGGAATTGTCGTACGTTTCATTACGAAGCGCTTTCATTAGTTTCGCTGGGGCCCAAAAGTAGTTAACAATCTTATTGTGACCTTTCTAGATGTGTTTATTAGTTACTTGAAAATATTTCAATTAATAGGTTACTGAAGAGATTTTTAATATTACTTATTACAAGCTTTAAGTACAAGTTTAATCTATTTGATTTATTTTACACTTCAACTTACTCATGCACTTGAAATTTTATATTGTAAGTCCATTTTAACGAATCTTAATTAAAATGGCTGCTTCTGCTACTTGGACACCTTTATAGCTTACAGAAAGATAATATAAGTTCATGATAATTTAAATATGTTGTAAAGTTACTTTAAATTTTAATTAGTAATATGTGATGTAATATTATCTCGTAGAAAATATGTTGTAAATTACTAACTTAAATACTCTATATAAAAGCAACTGCAGGTAGATCAATTCTAGGAAGATTTTCTACTTAATATACACATCGTGTGTATGTATGCATTAATTGTTTATTGTGTGACTTTGACGCTAAGATGGATGAACCAATAAAATAAATTAATGAAGGGAAATAATAGTAAATATTGTCTAAAATTTAAAATGGAATCGATGAAACGTATCTGAAACTGAGAACATTCAGACTGAATTCAAAGTCAGGTGTTCAAGTATTTTAGAATTGTTGAGCAGCCGTACGTTAGATCCCTGCGGTTCACTAGACATACGCCCCGGGCACTGGCCGTTTCCGGCACGGTATAAATAGGACGGCGTTTCAGTCAGTCCCGATTAATCAAGGTAACCACCACCTGGCTCCTACCACCTGAGAGTGACGGCGCACCGCACCAATGCAAGCAAAAACATAACGCCAGATTACAAGGTGACGTCTCATAATTAATTGTCTCACTTTTTTGCTAGTAAAATGTAGAGAAACAAAAAATGTGGCAGTGGCCACGTGGAGCACGGAAAAGCCTTGTCTTAAAGCTACACGTACCTATGTGTGTACGGGTGGGTTTGAATGGTTAGGGTGCAGCGGTCAAGTATATTTTTGCAGTAAATTGGGCACATTAAAGGCGCAACTCCATTAGGCAAGTTACTTTGTATGCAAGTAGCAAATTGCATGCAACTTGAATAAACCTGCATAAAAATTACAACTTGCAGGTAGTTTGAATTTGCTTCTTTTTTTATTCAATCCTATTAATATTATAAATGCAAAAGTTTGTGAGTATGGATGTATGTATGTTTGTTACTCTTTCACGCAAATACAACTGAACGGATTTGGATGAAATTTGGAACATATATAGTTTATAATTAGCACATATGATACTTTTTATCGCGGGTGCAACTGCGGGGCGCAACTAGTCGTTAATGTATTATTATCTCACAAACGACTCGGCAAGCAGCACTGACCACAGAAGCAAGTTTTTTACCCATGATGTCCTACTCAGTTGTTAAACATCTTTGTTTCCAATGCAAGCAACTTGTACGCAAATCTAACGGCATACTTGCATGCGAGACTTGCCTGTTGGAATCACAGCACGTCACTATCATCCTGACGTCGACTGTTGAACATAGGCCGTCATAGAGCGTCACTTTGTACGTCTGCTTGTCTCTTGCATGCGATAACTCCCGCGATTTTGAGCAAGTCGTTGAGGACCTAACTGCACGTGATTTGAAAAATATGAATATAACTTTTCGATGTAAATGTACGAAGTGACAAGCTCGTTCGCCCTAATAGCTGTCATAATAGTAACAAATTTATTTTAAATTAGTTAAACGAACATATATATCTTTAGAGATTATCATATGAATGACAAGCGAGAGTGGCAAGTGAATCTGCGTAGTCCTCTAATTTGTAATAGCCCCGCACCGCACGGGATAGGCTTCATTTTCAACTAAACCGCAACCTAAACTGCTAGCTAACCTTCGCTCACGAATCCCACAAATATTTACCCAAAGGAGCTAACTCAAAAATGTTAGCGTATTATTTAGTATTTCAATTAAGCACTGTTGTGGTCTTGAGATCGTTGAATATATGTGTTAATGAATTCTATTAGAACCGTATTATATCCAACGATAACCGCAGGTTGGTTCTCTCGCGGGATGGATTAATTATGTCTAATGGAGTAATTCAGATAAGTTTATTGTGCCGTTTAAAACCGTATTATATATGAAATACTAAATTACTTCAGCCTGATTTCTTTATATATTTAATAAAATTATCTAAACCGAAGGCAAGTTGAATTTGATTGACACTATATACATATACTTAATCTGGAATCATGGCGGCAATTAACAAATATTAAATAGAAACAATTAAAACATGCAAAATAAACGAGTCACGGTGCTTAACCAGGACTCTTTAATAATAATGAAATCCAATAATAAAAGGTGAATTTATTTATTTTTACATGTATTTGAAATCCCAGTTGGAGGAAACTGGTAAATTTCCGATCTCGAACTTGTGCGAGGTATAAATAAATAGGTTGGGGACGGCGGGGCGCCTCATGGGGACGATTAATCAGTCGGACCACCTGTGACTGCACTCGCAAACCGTGACGGGCATCGCCGCGATACCAATCAGATATCGCGAATATTATAAAATGTGGGTAATTATTGTATTGATTTACTCAATCTGTTTATACTTTATGGACTGAGGTACAATAATACATTGCTTAATCTATCTACGTGTATGTATATACATACACGTAGATAGATTAAGTTAACGAAACGCCTGTTCGAGTGATTTTCACGTTAAAACAGCAATGTGATTAGAATGAAGTTATGTATATAGATAGCATAGGTGCACTAGATTCCAAGGCCAACATAAGATATACCTTTGTATTTTTATCGTAGAATAAAAAAAACAAAAGCAAGTACAAAGAAAAATTCAAGTTAAGCTGCAGCGCTACATTATAATAACTTTCAGCTAAGTATTTGGTACATTTGAACACGCAGAACATACAAATGTTTTAAACCCGTACTAATTATCTTTTTGTAAACCATTATCAACATATGAGATGGACTTACAGTTTATGTTTTCAAGCCTACTCCATAAAGCAAAAATTCCAAAAATATTATAAATACTAGTTGCGCCCCGCAGTTTCACTCGCGGATAAAAAGTATTTTAATGATTTCACTTTTCCGGGGTAAAATGTAGCCTATATGTTAAACCAGTGTATAAATAACTTGGTACCGAATTTCATCCAAATCCAATCAGCCGTTTGAGCGTGAAGGAGTAACGAGCATACACAAATACACACAAACACACATACACACATACAAACTTTCGCGTTAAATTAACAACATTAATTCTGACTTTTTTCCCTACACAGTTAACAGAAAATCCATGTAGGTATCTGCGAGCGGGTACGTCTTGCCTTTGTGTCCATCTGCATTTCTGCAGCCGCGGTGCAGACGCTCGTAAATAATCCTTTTGGACCTGAAAAACGTTTCAGTGAATCCAATAAAATACGTATCCCCAGAGACTACGCCGCAGTGAGCTCGTTACCATGCCTAGACGATTTATTGAGATTTGAACACTGAAATATTATAGGTTCCGTTTTATATTTTTTAATGAATTATATATGGCCAAGCTAGTTTGTCTTGAGCAACCTTTACCTCTTCTTACACTTACATTGCTAAGATTAAACTGATACACTTGTTACATGTGAAATGAGCCATTTCTGTCTTAGGTTATAAAGGCGCTTTCTTCTGAGTAATGCAATATATAACATAGTTTTTTATAAACCAATCAAATTAAATGCCGTAAATTTTATAATTAGAAGCAGGGTTACCAAATCTGAACTAAAAGGACAGATTTACTTACTTAAAGGACAGATCTGAAACTAGTATTAAGTTAATTTGTTTTTAAGTCCTACATGTAGTCCCACAATATTTTCTGCAAGCAAGGCAGGCTGGAGTCCTTGAAATCGGGATGACTATCGCCAGATTTATCCTGAACCTCATACAGGTTAATAGTAATTTTATTTTTAATTGGAATATCATTTATTAGTAACATACAACATAATATTATTTAATAAACATAAAACAATTAAAAGGGAACTTAATGAAACAAACCACTACCAGTAGGCAACGTGCTCAATATGCTGGCAGCATTGCCACGTTGAATGGCAATGCTCAATCTTTGACCGAAGTAGGTATGTATGTAGTATATGTATAGTATGTAGGTATATGTGTATATGTATGTAGGTATATGTAGAGTTTATCATACTGGTAGGTTCTTTTGCGTATTTTTTTTTATGTTTTAGTTCCACACTTTTGTGTATTTAGCCAGTGTCAAGTAATTGATAATTTTTCAAGTTAATGATATTTACGCAAATATGTGTCAAGTCACAGTTGAAGTCATCAAGTCAAGTCATAGTCTAGTCAAAGTCATACTCCTAGTAAAGTGGTGGCAACTTTACTTGCTTTACTTGCTTCTGTGGAGTTTTGGAAACAACACGAAAAGAAACGTTTCATCATCATTATACCATTTTCCCACACTCACGCCTGTAATCCAGCACTTAACGAATAGAATGCCACCAATTTTATTCACTAACACTGAAAATAACACAAGTTTTGGAAAATAATACAATGCGACGATGCGAAATTTTTCGTTTTCCCGCCAAAACTCCTTTTGTGTATTACTATGACAGTTTAGATATAAAGTATCATATAATTACTGCTTTATAATGAGAGTATACAATTTGATCAGAGTCGGGAAATGTAATTAAGTTATGCTCCGAACACGAGCCCGATAGTGCCTCGTTTAAATTATAAATTATCGAAGCAATAATTTAATAAATTAAGCTCTGAGTTACGGTAAGGGGAAACGTTACACAAAGAAGAGCAATAGAAAACATAATAATTTATTATAATTATTACATATTCACATATTTGACTGGCCCGATAGCTCAGTTGGTAGTAACTCTGCCTTCTGAACTGTGGGTTGTGGGTTCGATTCCCACCCAGGGCAAACATTTGTGTGATGAACATAGGTGTTTGTTCTGTGTCTGGGTGTGATATTGTATTCTATGTATGTATTTACAAACAAAAAGTATCTAAGTATTGTATCAGTTATCTGGTTCCCATAGCACAAGCTTTGCTTAGTTTGGGGCTAGGTGGTATTGTGTGAGATGTCCACACGTATTAAAAAAAACATAAAATAATAATTTATCACACTTATAAAGGCGAAAGTTTATATGTGTGTATGTTTGTTACTCCTTCACGCTCAAACGGCTGAATGAATTTGGATGAAATTCTGTACCAAGATAGCTTATACATTTGATTAACATATAGTCATATAGGCTACATTTCATCCTGGAAAAGTGAAATGTTCCCGTGGGATGAGAAAATAATTAAAATACTTTTTATCCGCGGGTGAAACCGCGGGGCGCAACTAGTTAAGAAATATTGATTGTTGATCAAACAATAATGACTTAATATTTTTCAGTATTTGCTTAGACAAAGGGAATCATAACAGATACAATCCATGACAAGTAAAATATTACGAAAATGTATCAACAACTGTGTAGTCGTGCTACTTAAATTGATGTAAAATAATAAGTTATGACGGTTATGAGAGATTTGTATGAAACTTAACTTAGCTTTAAGTCAAGATACTGTTGGGTAGGTACCTACGATCACTGGTCTACACACACACACACACACTAGTATATAGTTTAATTTTTCAGTTCCACACTAGTATATAGTTTAATTTTTTTTATAGTAGGTTTTGTAACTAGTAGCATTTAGTAATGGTAGGTATTAATGTAGTAATTAGTTTAAAGATATTGGAACAATTATATTTAATCTTTAGTAATGTGGGCCAAGCCACTGAGTGTAACTACACTTTAATCACATCACACTAATATTATAATATTATATTAATATTATAAAGGCGAATGTTTGTATGTGTGTTTGTGTGTATGTTTGTTACTCCTTCACGCTCAAACGGCTGAATGGATTTGGATGAAATTCGGTACCAAGATAGCTTTTACACTAGTTTAACATATAGGCTATAGTTTATCCCGGAAAAGTGAAATTTTCCGTAGGATGAGTAAATAATTAAAACACTTTTTATCCGCGGGTGAAACCGCGGGGCGCAGCTAGTATCTAATAAAAAACACAAGGCCACCTCAACAATAATATACAAACTTCTAAGTTAGATCACGTGAGTCACGTCATATAACAGTACTTTTTTTTGTTCGAATGACAGCAAATACAATCCAGTCGTTCTAATTTGAAAACGCAGTGACTGCCGAACCACAGTTAGATCGAAAATTGAGTAAAACCCCTCGTAAATGTATTTTCCAATGGGTACTCTGAATAAACATTATTTTAGTTACCTTATTTACATTTCGTATCGAAGCGTGCATTTAACTGGCATAATTGTAAAACGTGAACCTCATACGAGAAATTGTTATGCTTAATCTTCATTATGAATGTGAAATCCGTTCATGGCCCGGGGCACTCGCGTTTCATGTGACATGGGACACAATGTAGTAAAGATAAGGTGTCCCCTTCCAAGCCACTGGTTCTATTGTCAATCTCTTACGCAGCTCACCATGTTAAAAGGAGCGTTGTGATAGCTGAACTGTTTCAAAGCAGCTGATTTGAACCGTAAGATATCACATCATGTTGGACCCAGGCATATTCTCTAGTGACAACTAAAATGGTTCTGCAAAATTTGTGACAACTAAAATAATTGATACTCTAGGGTTATCCATAACAATATATTATAAAAATTAGACAGTATAGTTCCGCTTTGGTGAAAATGGCTTCCTTTAGATAGAGAAAACGTATAATGGAATGCAATAACTCTTGACCGGGTGTGCGAAGAAATAACACAGTGTCATATTTCACAACCCTCCCAACATTTTTATAAAAGCGGACCATCTGCTTTTGACCCCTCATTCTTTTTGTTTCACGAATTATTTCTGTGTAAGTAAAATATTAGATATCAGCGGATATAAGTTTTTCAGTACACGTTCCACTTCGATTTGTAATACTATCAAAAATGTTTTTGCTGCGCCATTGTTATGGCAGAAGGTTAGGGTCATTAAACAAGTCATATAGGTCATAGTTATGACTATGACCTATGGGTCATAGTTATGACTATGACCTATGACTTGTTTAATGACTATGATATACGATATCATTGAAAAGTAGTATTTTTGTAAAGTACAAGTTTCATTTAAAAAACGTATTAAAACTATTGCATTGTTGTAAACAGTTTTGTTCTTCTCAAAAGCGGCGAACAATGGCTGAATTATCCGACTAATAAATTACTAATAGATTGAATAAAGAAATTTGGGTGGAACCACGGAATGCATCTATTGTTGAATTTATGAATGTATGTTTTATTTAAAATAATCATAAAATTTCATTTTGCATAAACATTTCTACGAATAAAGCACCCATTTATTTCATGCACGAATCCTCCAAACGAATGTGCACAATTTCCAAAAAACGTCAAATTTCCGGATCCCTAGTTTAAATAAGAGATTTACATACTCGTATCTTGTATGTTAACTGACCTCTCCTTACCCCTCTCCAGAGGACATTCTCTACAATCTACATACCTATCTGTTCCATCCAGCTCCCGCTTGTTCGCTACTATTGAGTTAGCCACTGGACCGTTCAAGCGTTATTTTCGAATCATTTTAATTCGAAACGTTTTCATTGCTACAACGACAGAGTAACGTCATTGTAAATATTTGCATTTTGGGATTTTATTGCACGATTTAATTCCGACCTACCTATTTGAACAGCAATCGGCTATATCCAAGCAAATAAAAAAAACTACTTTGATAAACCCATTGTAAAATATAGCTCTTTTTATTAAAAAGTTTGGGATCGTTTCGGAATGTTTATGTTTCATATTTTCATTTCAAATGGTATCTTTGTCTTCAGAAACGAAAAATCTCAATAGAAGGGCGAGTGCTGCCTGTGTCCATAAAAAGTTCTGTGGGGTGAACGTGTAAGGAATAAGCGTCACAGGAGTCAGGGTGACTGCGGTCATTCCGCTAAACGAAGATCAGAATCGCAAGCTGTTAGCATAGAGATTGCGATCGAATGAAAGCCGCCCCAAGTATTCCATCCCGAAATCGAGGGGCTCGAATATTGCGGCCACCCGATACAGCCCTTTTTGACTCCACAGACATTCCACTACGGCACTAAGCCGCCCTTTGATTTTCTTTGCGCTTTAAAATACCTCCACATTTCCCAAATTTACATAAGGGCAGGTGAGCACCTGCATTTTTATTTCCATCAATTCTCTGGATTTGAATTATTAGCCCGTCGAATAATAAAGTGCCAGTAACTTCAATCCATTCAAACTACACAATGGAAAATTACACATTTAACTGACAAAAAGGTATATATTCATCGATTATTGCATTGAGAATAGAAAACGTTCTTTGTAATTTGATCGACGTCCTCTTGTCCATTAAAGACCTTTTAAAACTTGTCGTTCGATTTCATTGTGCCTCGACAATAATCAGGCGTTTTTTCTGGAACAAACTTTCAGAAGGAAAGCATTAATCATGCAAATGTTTTCGTTTTGATTTATTTTATTTGTCAGAGTTAAAGTTGATTGCTGGAGACAGTCTCGGTGGCGGCGTGACTCGCAGTTTGAACAATCATAAATTGGCTTACTGGAGTGGTTTGTTTTATTTTCGTATATTTCGTTGGCTGTGATGGAAATCAGATTCTAGATACGAGATTATGCGCTACCGCGTTTCGCGATGGCGGTCGGAGGTGTCGAGGTTGCAGAAGGTGCCAATATATTTCCTGACGGTTGAACGGTCAGGTAATTGTGGCTGAAACTTATCTCAAGGGGCGGGCGTGAGCTGAATACCAAAACTTTTGCAGCTCTCGAGCAAATTGTGAACGTTGTTCTCCATGTTTCTCTTGCATTCATGATCGACCTTCGAGCTCAGTTATTACAGTTTTTAATAGATTTCAAATGCGTAATCCCAAACAGTTTTACCAAATAGGAATTCAAATTGATGAAATTACTCATCTATGATGATAAAACCGATGAATTACAACTCGATACAAAATTTCCTCTCAGTAAAAATTGGTTACTTATAATTATTTACACTTAATTTTATTTATGTAAATGAATGATTTGACGAGCTGGTCATTTGCCTGATATATATAGGTATCACAGCTGCCCCTTTCAGTTACAGTAATATTAAAACTACTCAAAACCCTTATATATAAAGTTTCGCGTGAATACAATGCACACGTCATGTTGAGACATCAGCGCAATCTCGCAATTTCACTGCGACTGTAAGATCAGGTCATATAGTCTCATTTGCCCAGTCATTTCACTAGCTTCAGTGACCTTCGAACCAGAACACAGTTGTGTTTACAGACTTGGCAGCAGATTTATTGGCAATGGTACCTCGGTGACGAACCTTGCTGAAAATTCCTACCACCTGGTAAACACTACACTTAGATAAGCTAACCTTAAAGCACGTTTAAAAAGCGGAAAACATAAATTTAAAGTCAACATCTACACCAGAAAGCAAGCTATAAATAATTCAAAAGGCACCGATTTCAACCTGTCACAAAACTTTTAATAGTAACAAGAACACGCCGACCAAAATATACCCAATTATGCCTTCCATCCAAGATTTTGCAGCAACGAACTTGCCTGGTGCCAGATGGTGAAATAAGTATTTTTTATTTTCTTACGTAACAAGTCGGTTGGACTCCAGACTGGTATCAAAGGTTGCCTGAATCACTGACGTACTTTGTTCAATTTACTTAGTGCGCTCATTAGCTAAATGACCGTGCTTTATTGAAAGAGTAATCACAAGTGCAGAAAGAAGAATCTTTTGGTTGCATTTTTGAGATAGTTAGCTTAGAGTTTGATCTGTGTGAGAAATAGAGTACTCTTTAGTTACATTTAGAGATTATTTTAGTTTGCAGATTTTTGGAGCTACACCTGCGCAGCGCCGGTATGTAAGGAGGCGTAAGTAAAGGAAGACGAGACCTTAAGGCGATTCCATTCCCGCGTGCAAGTATCTGTTCCATTTATACTTTCAAAAACTTTAACATGCTAAAACTAGAATATTATGATACCTTAATATACTAATAATATAAAATATTGTATTAAGAATAAGTAGGTATTTCAATTAGAATTAATAAGCTAACAGTGAACACGACAAGGGTGCCGTATCCTCATAAATGTAAAAGTGCTGTACGGAATACTTTGCACCTCATAAAAACTTTCTGTTGCCTGTAATACAACCATGAACTCCTGAAACGTTCATTAAAATTATACTTTGGAAAATACCTTCTTTCTGGACTCAACATTAAACGTGTTGCAAAAAAATAAGGTTTTATAATCTTATAAAGCATGGAATTTGGAATTAAACTCTTCAGTTCTAGCATAGAATATCTGCATTATTGATTTCGCATAAAGTATGTTCATAACAATTCCAAAAGAAAAGATAAATAGACATTACAATAATTTGATTAGTTATATTTGGATTACTACCTATTTGGTCTCCTGTTTGATAAATCCATAATAATACTATTATTTACGGGGACAAATAGGGGTCTTGCGGTGGCTATCTGGACACTAATATCTAAATAAGTTAAATAAAAAAAATAAAAAAAAATTAAATATCATTGATATCTTTTAGAGTATAGCTATGGCTTCACACGGATTAGTTTATAATTCCTACACAAACCCTGTCCAAAGGAAAAGATAGAGGAAAAGGATGAATGGATGCAGTGGCGAATAGAAGCAGGTGCTAGCGCAACTGTGTGTAATATAATATCTTGTACTGTTCCAAAAACTATCAAAATCTGTTGAGGTTAAAAATAGAGGGGTAAAAATATGGAATATGGATCTTGACGGACTGCTTGCGGTAAGCAAATAAGTGGCTGTAGTAAGCTGAATGCATCTTATAGCACTAGAAAACACCACATGGGAATCACACTTTTTGCGGTGGGAACAAAACCGATATACGGTTATACCCTGACAGCTGAGCTCTTAGGTGATTGTGGCGGAAACTTTTATCGGATGCCGAACGTGAGAGAAATGGCGATTCCCGCGAGCTTACCTGTGTACGCTTGTAAACATTGCTGGATGAGGCATGGCTGTGTACGCTACAGACGAGATGAATAACTCATCAAGAATAATTCAAAATAATTAAATGAAATAATTACTTTAAATAAAACTATATTTCTATTCAACCGACTTTAACCGACAAAAAGAGCAATTAGTCAAATTCGCGTTTTTTTTTTAAATAATTGTTAACTCAGAACTCCATTATTTATGAACCTATTTGAAAAAAAATTGATTGAATTGAAATGCTTTCATATAGTTTTTATTTAAATCAGTTTTTAGCTATGTTTTAAATTAAAACATTAAGAAAAAATATATTATATAAGATAATATTATCCAAAATTTCTCAGTATAAAATTACGGTAATCGAAGTCAGTTTTCTAATGGTTATTATTTTGTTTTTTTTTTTTTACATAAAAACTCTTCTGTCTATGTCACAAAAAGGCAAGTTTTGTACCTATAATTAGGTATCTGTTATTCTTCGTTGGGTCAGCAGCAGGCACTAAACTAAACAACAGCTAAACTATTAAGTTCAGCTTGAAAGTTGGTACCTATGACGGGATTATTTCTGGATTGAATAATAAAGGCCACACACCTGCAAGTTGTGGAATGAGCTACCATCTGAGGTATTTCCGCTGAGCTACAACATGGGGCACTTCAGACGTTGGGTAAATAGAGTCTTAAAAAGGTAGGCAACGCATAGGCAGCGCCCCCGGTGTTGCAGGTGTCTATAGGCGACGGTAACTGCTTACCATCAGGCGGGCCGTATGCTTGTTTGTCTGTCTATGTTAAAAAAATAAAGGCAAGACGAGGAAGACAAAGGCAACGAAGAACATACATAGACCAATTTTAATAGAGTTATGAAATTTCTCCACTAACAATAGCTTAGATCCCTACTGATATGAAAGCTAAACGTTATTTGCTTATTATAAGTTTGTGTGTTTGTATGGCTTACTCATCAAAACTACGTAACCGATTTGAATTCCGAGAGAGTTTTAAGGGGAATATAACGATATATCCCCCTTAAAACTCTTAGTTTTAGTATCAGCAGTGTAGTTTGTGCGAACGGAATTCAATCGATGGAATTATACGCTGGAATAACACATACGATGTGTATTCATTCATTATATATTCATTCCAGCGTATAATTCCATCAAAATTGGTTCAGCAGTTACGGAAATTGCATTGTTCCGTGTGCACAAACTAGACTGCTGATACTAAAACTAGGAGTTTTATGGGGAATATATTGTATGTGTTATTCCAGCGTATATTTCCATCAAAATTGGTTCAGCAGTTACGGAAATTAATAACAAAAATATTCATATACACTCAGATACAAAATTTTACGTTTAAATATTAATAGGATTGTAGGTAAAAGCAATAGCCGCGTTAGCATAGCATGAACTATTAACTAATTTAATCATTATTAGCTTTAATTAAAATGGTACAATTCAAAAAGTTGAACAATCAGTTTAATTTTAAAAATATTTAGTTCAGTTCATTCATGTTTACACTTAATTATGTTGTTCATTTTATCTGAAAATTACAAACTGGCCTTTAACGATTACCCCTCAGCAATTAGGGACGGTGGCAGTGTAGCATAATTAATTATACCATTTATTGACGGGCGGCTGCCTTTCTGATGTTGATGCCTATTGCGACATTAAACATTACTGGACATCTCTCAATTGAAGTCACTCAAGTAGACTTCACGATAATGATCATAACAATTTTTTTTATGTTAATGAATGACATGTCAAAGTCTTTCGCCCGATGCTAAGCAACACGGACGAAATGCGGAACTCTAAAGAATAGAGTTTCGCGTTTCTTCTAACACTACATCTGCGCGCATCATCCTGAGATATCAGCATAGTCCAATACACTAGTAATAAGATTACTCTAGTAATTAGTAGGGGTAGGTAGTATTGATTAGTCTAGTGATAAGTTTATTAGACTAATTCACTAGCTAAAGTACCCTTTAGACCATTTATTATGATAGTTCGACAAACGAGTTTTTGGTATGTTCAAAATTTTCATCGCCACCAATAAAATTGGTGTGAAAATGTCTCGTTTAAGGGTTGCTGTACATTTTATAAGCGTAAAAGGATGCTTTGTTTTTGATTTTATTATAATTATTGAATGTTGATATTCCAAGGGATTGAGAAAACAATATCGTCTGAATACATCTTCGAAATCATCAAAACGATTATGTAGTTAGTGGTGAAGGAAGTAGGCACTAAAACTCTAATTACTTTGCAATAAATCTCACACAATTGAACCCAAATAATCTTTGAAAATGACGACTCAAATTTGAATGATTTCACGTCGTATGTTTACCATGATGCCTAACTAATGAAACAAAGTCAACATTATTACTTCGTTAAATTACTATTAATTAATAGAACCCTATACATTTACATGCATGGATTTGGACATTCTTTTTTCGTTTTACAGACATTATCTCTGAATTTCTCTATACATTTATTCAAAATTACAACTATACCGATACTGTGATACCATCCATATTCATAGATAAAGTAATAAGTACGTTTCAGCCAAAGTGTTTTGTTGTTTTATTAACACATCCAGCGTCCCTTAGTTCTTGACAGCTTTTAGCTACCAACACTGAACACGGGGTTTACTATCAATGACGCGTCATTTTATTACATAAAACGTAAAATATTCAAATACAATGCGAAACAGTTGAATTAATACAGCACTGTTGCAAGCTTTTAGAAACGTAAAATAAATAATAGCCTGTATAATTTTAACAGCAGTCAATTAAAACTGAATTTATCTAAAATAACACTTCGTATGCACATAACGTGATTATATGTACATCTTGTTGTGTCTGAATTCAGTATCATGGAGATAAAAATTAAAGGCGATTGAAAGCTGGTATGAACGTGTCGTAAAAGTTGTTTTAGAATATAATTTATTGTCTCATTTAATTATTACTTTATACAAGACTTAATCATGCTAAAATATATTTTTATTTATCTTGACGTTTTGACTGAGCTGCATTGAGCGTGGTCTACGCCTATATTTTCAAATCGTGAGAATTCAATTATTTTACATAGGATTTTATCTGTTAACGGACGATTAAACATTTGTTAATGCTTAAAATTGTTCAATCGTTTTGGTGTAATCAGTAGTTTAACAAATCAGCCGCCGTAATGTAAGTGAACTGCAATTATCCATCCATGAAAATATACTTATTACATAGAAACTTTAAATTCTTATCCAATTTATACTTTATATTAATTATATATTAACTTTTAATTGAATAGTCGCCTGTGTTCATCCTACACATACAACTTAGTACGTTAAATATGTTTGCGAATCTATGTCCTATAGAACAATACAAGGTGCTCGTGTGGTAAACAAGGAAAATGAAATATACTGGCTCCAGCTAGCTTCATATTTCTTCACATCCATTCTCGTTATAAAGATACAAATGTGACACAATCGGTCTGAAAGGTTTCTATTACACAGAGTGTTAAAAAAGTTTTAAAATATATAGATATTATAAAAAGTTAAATATTGGCATTATTTTATTATTCTGAAATTTAAATAAAATTGTTATTCTCAAGTGAAGTCAACAAATTTTCAAAATCAGATCAATATATTTTTGTAATCTCTTAATACGTAACTTTCTTATTTGATATAAAAAGACATTTCTATAATTTTACTCTCGCCGGTTTAATGAAAAGAACACAAGCAGAGAGCAAAGCTATTGAAACCAATTGAAAGGATTTTTATTAGAAAACCTAGGTAAAAATCTGAACATTTCAGAGTTTAATAAAAATAAATTCAAATAAAAGTGCTTCACAAAATGGTACCTTGCCGACCGCACATCCTTATTGTATATCGCTCGAGCAAAAGGAGCCCAGAATTCCCAGAGAAGCTGAGTATTACGCCTCGGTAGAATATACGGCCTCACTACGGTGCTACGGGCTACGGTGCTATGGCGCTACGGGCTACGGCTAACTCGAGCCGTAGGTAAGGGATGTTCTCTTTCGATCGCGCAAGCTCAAGATATCTGTAATGGCCACTCGAGCTATCTGCTCAACCGTTATTCTCAACAAATCTTCCATACTACAGTCGGCCGGAGTTCAATCAATACTGCAACGGTGCTCGTGTTTGTTTTCATTTTGTTTTCAATTTGTAAAGTCCATTTTTGCCGTTACATTTTACGATGCATAACAGTTTTTTGATGATGCCTGTGATTAAATTCAACTGCGCTTTGGGTTTTTATTGTGATACTACGTTTAATTCCGTTTTAAGCCAAACGGCTACTGGTGTTTTTGGAGAAAAGGTATTACAATTTCACTGTGACGGTATTTTTACGATTGCCTTACTTTTTACATTTACATTTAACTGTAAGAATTAGTATGCTAAATTAATGAGATGCAGCCGAAGGGTAAAGCTATTTTAACAATTTAGGTACAGTAGAATCGTTAGTTGTCGTTATATATAATATAAAAAATATTTCTAATTTCGCACGTTACGTGAAGTTAATGAAGAAAGTAAAGTGCGAGTAAAATTAAGATAATGTTCTAACGGATCGCGTAAAGGAAAGTTATCATAACCAGAAGCACATTCGTAGGTGTCGGTCTGTTTTGTTTCTCTTTGCAAACTTTGGTGTGAGATCCGATGACTAGAAAATGATAGAATAGATAGCACATTCAAAACTAGAAAAAAATACCAGAAAAGGAATACGCAATCACAAAATTATACCATTTCACCCGAATTATGATAATAATGGTTTCGCCGTATAGTCCTGGTGGTGTGAGAATAGGACGACTCCGTTTCTTCCCGTGGGTGCCGTAAGAGTCGCCAGATAAGAGTAATCATAATCATAATCAATCATTTATTTGCTAGGATACACACATCAAATACATTTCAGATTAAAGGTAATGTCACAGTCACTGTGCCCAGCCCGCAAGCAGGCGTGCTAATATTTATATAAATTAATTGAAATTCAAATTGCTATTATAAGAATAAGAATATTTTTATTGCTCAGAAAAAACAAACAGAACCTGTACGATAGGTAGGTATATTAACAAATCAGATTTTACTGATATTATTATTATTACATGTCAATTATTTTAATTAAAATTATCACTGATATAATTTATTACCTACTTGAAATTTAAAAACTCTTGCATGCTGTAAAAACATTTGTCGATCAGCCAACTATACAAACATCTTTTAAATATGTTTCCCTGCAGTATCTTAATATTATCCAGCAACTTATTATACGCTACTATACTCACAATACGCTAATATACTCATGTACCGGCTAAGGGAATGTCCAGAGAATGGCCAGCAGCATTCTCATTGGTTAAAACTACTTCAAACCTTCTGCGATCACCAAGTCGCCTACCAAGCATGGTGATAATGGCAAACTACCGTTATGATAAGCGTCCAAAATAGCGTTATATGGAGGAGCCTTGTGTTGTAGACGTCTTATAGTCGTATCGTTAGTCTTCGTCTGCAGTAGACGTCTTCCAGCTGTTGAAGGTGATGTGAATGGAATGGGTGCAGTGCTGGTCTAGGGGGCGTATTATACGCTGCATTCAAAAATGTAAGCGTGCGCACTCAATTATTTCTCAAAAACAATGTGGATAATAGCTTAATAATATCCAGAATACTTTTTACTTCTCTTTTTAGTGTTAAGCATGCCATCTATGTTCTACTAGTCTGAGGTTGTACGGTGTTCCTTTCAAGGATAGGTACCTATCTACAATGTACCTACCAACAAAATTGTAATACTAGTTTCTTGCTTGAAAATATTGCTTCTGTAATGTAATTACAATTATTCTGATGAATTTCTAGATTTAATAATAATAATATTATGATGTAAATAAATTATTAATTACCAATTATATTATTTAAATAGTTTAAATAATATAATTGGTGATTAAAGTTAAAGTGTAAAAGTAATTAGTTTATAGTTGATTTCTATGTTAATTGCAATAGGTACCCATACAAAGATATTATAGTAACTAAAATTTGTTACCTTTGACACTTTAAAAATCCATTCCACGAAGTACTCAGTATAAAATCAACTTTTACCAACTTTAATATTTTTATTCTAACATAGTAGACAAAGATGGAGCGGCGTCGGGATTAAGTGGAGCCTTTAGAGAAGTGAAGGAGGAAAGGCGGTGAGGTGAATAATTGCCGTAATCACTGCCCGAGCAAGAGTCACAGGATATATAAGCAAGATTCTAAAGTATAATTATTTTCTAATAATAGAACGACTAGATGAATGAAAAATGAATACTTTATAGTAATAGTATGTATTATAAAGTCTATTATATATTTATTTTAGTATGTATATGGTAAGTTTGCCATGCTCATTGATCTATCTCTGTTTATCCAAAGGTTGTCTGGAAGAGATCGTTTTTAGCGATAAGACCGCGCATTGTAACCTACTTATAAGCTTTCCTGTTTTGTATTTCATCATCTTGGTGTCAATGAAGAGTTTATCTATCTGTACTCATAAGCGCTCGATGAAATAAACGGATAACGAAATACATAATAAGTTTAGTAGATTATCTGAAATTATTCATTTGAGATTATTTAAAGTTTCTGTATGATGTACATTTGCAAATTTGTATTTAATTGATGTATCTATACTATTATAATAAAGGCTTTATCTTGTGACTGATAAACTGACACATTGACAAACAACGCACAGTCGAAGCCCCTGGACCTAGAGTCTTGATAATTTGAGGGTGTCGTCCTTACAATAGGAACAGAGAGGTAGGGACGTACTAAGAAAAACAAATTGAAAATTTAACACCTAACTGTCAAGTGGGGTATTCAAAATTGTATGAGACGCGAGTAAAGCTGCGGGCTGCCTCTATAGTCATTTATAAGCTATTAATGCAAGAGCGAACATTTGTCTTGTAGTGAGCTATACGGATGTTGGAGTCAGGCCGTTTTTATGGTCTGAAGTTGCCGGAACAATGCCTTGGAATGTGCGAAGTAAACACTTAACTGCAGGTTTGCTTGTCGTAATGCAGTGCAAGTTTCACCGCGTTCTCGACCGCAGTTTCAAGCCGAAACTGGCCAAAGTTTTATAGTTGCAGTTTGTGCTCTAAGCTCCAACGCGGTGACTCCGTCAGGAACCGAGACTCGCTCGGTCGCGGATCAAATTACATATTTTTTCGCTCCACCCCGTGAAAGCTACGTAACCACTTCTCGGAAATTAGTTTGCGAATGTAGACAAGCTCGCGGTTGTCAAACTCAATTTCTATTACGCTATTTCTAAAATTGCTTTCGCTCCAATTCCTTTTTTATTTTCGTTTACACACAGTTTTCACATCGACTGCATAGGATGATTTTGAAGCGCTGTAAAATAAATAACACGAATGTTCACGTAACGGTCGGTGAGTCAGGAAAGTTGGAAAGTAAATGGTATTAGCATCGTCTAATCACTACCAGGGGAGCTCTTCGTCTAGTGCTCGGAACCGAGCATAGCGTTCCCGTACACTTGCTTGCCCGTTCAAGGAGCCTTCTTGAATGCAAATAAGCATTAGGAACGCCTTTACAACATTGAGACGCTCTTTATTGGGCCTTGTCGGGCATATAAACTGGCGCGGTTCAAACGCTCGCTCCACGCACCACGCCCTCTTCGCTCAAATAATGAAAATACAAACTTAAAAAGAACTCCGATGAGACAGAATCTTATCGGAGTGGAGGTAAGTACAAAAATCAAGAAATGCAAATTCAACGGGAAAGGCGAGCTTAAGCGGAGCTGTAAATGTAATTAGATTTTCAAGTTTACAAAGACAAGAGCGCTCAGGTTGGTAGATTTACTGCTGGCTGACCCACCTCCCTAGAGAACGATAAATGAGATGCCGCGAGGTAGCGATACTAATTATGCTATAGGTAGACACGTTACGTCGGCCATGGCCGCTCTAAATCTTGTTAGCGGTCGGAGGTGCAATTCTGATAAATGCACTTGCTAAAATTTAGCGTTGCCCGCACAATGGAGGTAAGTCTTAATTTATGCCGCTGTCTTCTTGCTTTTGTTACATTTTATTTCACGTGTAATGTGGACTTTAAAATGTCTAATCAAAGCAATGCTGTAAAATTGAAACAGCAGTACTATTTTAGTAAAAATGAATAGCAGAACATTTTATATTTTTCTGTTGTAAACATAGGAAAAGAATCAATCGTACCTACAATCGGTATTTATATATTATATTATTATATTATTTTAACTCTGCAGCACACTAGATGCGGAAATTCACTAACAATAGTTGTAGTAACATTACGTCAGGATTTCCCGGTGAATGTTGAATGTTGCCAGCAAACAGGGCTGCGGGAAGGCATTACACTTGAATAATTGCAGCAATCACTTGATGGCGAGTGACTAACGTACGCTCTTGTAAGGTGGGTTGTAGCTTAAATTAGGAAAATCACAAGTAATACACAGTCCACGTAACGTCTTTAACGATATTTTTTAAATTCTATTTAGTTAGATATGATGTTGTTATTTTACTACTACTCTGTAAGATTATCAGTCATTATTTTGCAAATGAAAAAACGGCGTAAATACGCACAGGTAAGCGCAAATCACGAGTTTGTTGCGCTGGCCGTAGACACATTAAGCTCGTGGTCGTCCGACACAAAAAAAATTATTCGACAAGTTTCAACTCAATTGGTTCTTGCCTCGGGGGATCCCAGAGCTGGCACATACTTTGCTCAGAAGCTAAGTCTTCTAATTCAGTGAGGTAATGCTGCCAGTATTCTGGGAACCTTACCACGCGGTGGTGAGTTGGATAGCATATTTATTTCGTAAATAATGTTTTATTAGTTGTAACTTTTTATTAGAGATTATAGAGTGCCTGTACATGTTAATGTTTCTGTTGAATAAAGTTATCTTCAAGTGTTATAATTTTGATATGTCCCCCAGGAATCTCCCACATATCATATTAACAGCCGGAAGACGTCTACTGCTGAGCATAGGCCTTCCCATACAACTCCATACATGAAGGGGAGGGAGGTTGTGCTAATCACCACACTTAGTGTAGGCGTCTTGGTGATCACAAATTTTAATTGTTCGAGGAGAATGCTGCTTCCCATTAAACTGTCATGTATGACAGCAACATGTCATGTGTGTCATGTACGACAGGTACAGGACAGGTATTGAAACTGTCAAATCCATTGTTTTATTCCAGTTTTATATATACTAGGTCTATATCTACTAGGTGGTAGGACTTCACTGCAAAGTTCGTCTAGGTTACCACCGCTTTGCCAGTTATTCTGCCGCCAAGCAGTAGTGCGCAAGCATTGCTGTGTTCCGGTTTGAAGGGCACTGTAGCTAGTGAAATTACTGGGCAAATGAGATTTTATGACCTGATCTCACAGTTTAGTAATCCTATTACTAGATTGTGCTGATGTCTCTGGATGACGTGCGCAGTGCAGTTTCACGCGAAGCTCTATACTTTAGAGTTCCGAGTGACACTGCAGCTGATATGGGCAGCCGTGTCGTTTAACATCAGGCGAACGGATAGCTCGTCACGTCATTCTTTAACATAAAAAGAAAATATCCCAAAATACATTGTTTATAAACTAAATAAGATTGTCATATGTTTCATATAAAAGTACTGGATTTCGTTGAACTGTTAAACACTTATAAACTTCATTTGCTTTTACGTCCAAGTGTTTGTATCGTAAATTTAAAGCACAGCAAACAATAGCTCACACACTATTATTAATATAAAACAATTAATTGTATGTCTGTAATCCAATTAGTTGCGAAACTAATATGGGATGACAGAATCCTATTAGCCGTTGTTCATGCCATATCACGGGAATCTGTGTTTGCCTAACTTTGGCGGCTATTGGCCGAGAATAGATCCTTATTTGATATATCTAATATCTAATAAAAGAAACTAATATACAAGCGTGCTGAATGCGATAATCATTCCGGTATCATTCATTCAAGAGTACATTATTGGAAAATATGCGGTAACAGAAGGTATACAATTAAAAATAACTCTGGAAAAATATATAATAAAAATAACAGCTCCAATTTCATTACGTCAGATGAGTCAGGCACTTAAATTGGTTACTGAACACAATTACATAAAGAGTTAATAATGTTGAAAGGTAATGCATTGTGGTACTAATTGGGTAGCCCACCGCATAGTTTAACACAATTGAAGGGTTGAGAATAAAAAGGATTTAACTGACAAATTGACAGTTTCGAGAAAATTGACTTTAAACGTCAAAGGCGTCATTTTTATGTAGAGTGCTTATAAGGTAATAGAAAAGGTTTATGTTAGTTTCAGTTGCTTGAAAATGTTTTATTTCTATTTAAAATTACCAAATATAGTACTAATTCATACAATTACTGTAAAAATATAATATAATAAAATAAATATAATAATGTTTTTATGCTAAGAGAACTGTATTCCTGTGACAGATAAACCATTTTTAGACTCAAAATCTCGAGATTTAAGCCTCATTTCGGTATTTTGAGAATGTATTATTGCAGATAATTGCACGCTGAATCCAAAGATACCCATAAGTCATTTGGTCAAAAAAATCAGTTAAATCCTTTTTATTCTCACCCCTTCAATTACATAAAAAGTTAATAATGTTGAAAAGTAATGCATTGTGGTACTAATTGGGTAGCCCACCGCATAGTTTAACACAATTGTCATAAATAACCATTTAGTCCGGTACCTGAGGAACATTTGGGCACGTAATAAAACACGTATCCGCAGAGACTGCAACGCCTGTGGCCACATCTAGACAATTTATTAGATTTACGAGCTACCTACGGATGATTGTGCTAACGCTTCTCTAAACGGACTCTCTCTTTGTTAACTTTACACACTTTCTTTATAGCTTTTTAAGCACTAAGTGTATTGTCTTAAACTCTTTATTGTTTGCACTAAGCATATTGTCTTGAACTTGTTTAAAGTATGCGGTTTTTGTAGCAAAACTTCTAAACGCACGTTTGACTTGCGAAGTAAGCTGGTGAATGCGAGGCAAACGGAAGTTAAAGTTGGTTCACGTAGATCTCTATTGTCAACATAAAAAAGTTAAACATTTTGTTTTATTATGTTGCTATGTCCGGTGATATGACAATTTACAATTGTCAAGATGGAGACATTAACATTAAACAAAACAAAAACAAAGTTATACCGTCCGATAGAGCTAAATTAAATAAGTTTTACTTGAGTAGTGTGGTCTAAAGCACAATTTTTTTTTTCATGTAACAATTACAATATTTATACACTTTTCTAACCTGCTGTAAGATATCAAATCTGCAGAATATAAATATCAATGGCAATTTTTGTTCAGAACTATCAGAATATTGTATTGAAATAATATAGCAAACGGGTGCTCGGTGTATGCGATTTCCAATTATCTGTGCTCTGTTCCGACAGTATTGCCGTCCGTATATGACGAAAAATATTTCGCTTCCGTAACGTTCCTATACGTTGGTCGAAATTCGAACAAATCGCTGAAATACGAACGAATTTGTCGAAATAGGTGCACCTATACTTGATGTTGAGTCTGCTGGCTATAAGCGCTGCACACGTCTTAATCTAATATTTGGATATTTTAGAGTTTATTTTATGACTGACATGTGACGAAATAGTACGTACATATTCTTTAAAGAAACAATAAAAGTATTTAACTGGCGAGTTAAATGCGTTTCATTGTTTCCTTCATTCATGGTTTATACCGAAATAATGCTGGATTATTGAGAGAGCTAAGAGTGATTGAGGCTAAGCGGTGGATTAAGAGCTATACTCTATCTCTCTGTGAGGAAAAGCCCGTTTCTTTATAGTGGGCAGTAGGTAAGTAAATTATCAATAAAATTATGTAATAAATAACAACTATGGTGCCTATATCAGATTAAAATTATATTATAGCTTTGTTTCAGAGCTCTACTAAATATTTCAAAAGAAATGAAATAATATCTGGAATACGGTAAAACTTTGTTGCGGTTGCCTCTGTCTAGAAACAGTTATTCTAGTCGAGCATGAGTGATATATCTGTAGTATAAAAGTTTAGTGCTGCAAGTTCTGGCAAGTTTAGCGAACGGCGCTATGAATATTCACATATACGCCTCGGGATTCCTCACGTGTGGAAAACTCTTTAAATATCACTAAGTGCCGACAAATGAGACATATATCCTTATTTTAGGAACTATTTTGTTTACCTCAATAATGTGCATTGAGCTCATTATTGAAAAAACTAACAGACGAATATAGTTATATTATTCTTGAATGGTATGAAAATAAACAATGATTTAAAAATTAAGCCTAAAGTGGTTATATATTTGCGCCTCTCGGTGTTGAGACGTTGGGGCCGTGGGGACCGAGTGCCCACAAAATTTACAAAGATCTTTCAGAACGACTGATCGAGGTAACACGTGACCAAAATGCTGGTTTTTATTAAGCCCAAAGACTAAGCATTGCCATTCAACGGGACAATGCTGCCAGCATTTTGGGCACGTTGCTAACTGGTAGCGGCTTCTTAGATTAAGTTTTGTTAATGCATAGTTTTTAGTTTTCATTTAATCTTTGTCAATTTTTCTGTATAGTAGTTATTTCACTAAGCATATAAAATTACAATAGAATACATAATTTATACTTATGTGCAAAAAAAAGCCTTAAGCTATTTTGACTTCTAATGGGGTGAAGATTTTGAAGATGCGCTTCCTTTTGATAACGTTTTCCCATACCGATAGTGAACTATAATAATTGCTTCTATCTTGCAGATCCTGCTAAAAGCCATTTGCTGTAATTGATAGTTTAGCAATGCTTCCAGTACAGTGCTACGTATACATTGGTGACAGCAAACGTGTAATCATGATGACAAATCCCCATATAGGTATTGCGTCCACAATCGCAGCGCTCGGCTCCATGGAAACAGATAAATTGACTACAAAATAGTCAGAGCAAAGCGGATACAGTCCTCGCATGAAACAAACAGCCGAGGTTTATGCAAATTGGGCTCCTTTGTACTTTGCAGGATTAAAATATAGCAGGAATTAGTTCCGTGTCAGATATCCAACCACCAGCCCACTTCGGCCCACACCATTTTATTACTATAGGGGGTACTTTATTTAAAACGGTCCAATCTACTTTTAATGAAGATAAGTAAGTATTAAAAGTAAATCGTTTTTCGTGAGAAAAGCCGCAAAAGTTTTCAGGGCTATTGATTAAAAAAGTATTCAGACTTATTTCCCGGTCTAATGATGTTGAATGACGCGAGGGGGTATGCATATTCAAGATAGTCTCATCATTTAAAAAAGATGGTTTTCCTTTCATATTCCCTTTCGCATAAAAGAGCCTCTTCGTAATTCAAAGAGACTTTAGTGTTGGTTGCCGGCGAGTCGGTGTTATTGACGTGGCGTTGGCCGCTTAAAATTATCTACCTTCGCCATACTTTATGATATTAGGCCGAATGTTTTTCTAGAATATTCCAGCTTGTGTTCAATATTTTTTATGTTAGTGAATGATGAGACGAGCTACTCGTTCACCTAAAGTTAAGTGACGCGGCCGCCCATAACAGAACAGTGTCACTCGGAACTCCAAAATATAAAGATCTGCGTGACACTGCACTGCGCACATCATCCTGAGACATCAGCACATTCTGGTAATAAGTAATAAATAATTACTCGACTGTGAAATCAGATTATAAAGTCTCAAATTGCTCATTTCACTAACTACATTGCCTTTTAAGTCGGAACACAGTAGTACTTGCACACTAATGCAAACAACTGGCAAAGCGGTGATACCTACCTAGACGAACTACGCAGTCAAGTCCCACCATTTAGTATAGTATAGTGACTAGATGTAATTTCGTTAAATGCTTTTATATGAAGAATGTAACACTTTTTAAACTTTCGCGACTTAAACTCATATTGTAAAGATAAAACGGGTCTATTCGCGCACAAAAATTTTCAAAACATAATTTTGACTAACCTCGACGTTTCGACCCTTGGGACCACGGCCAATGTAACTTGGTCGAAACGTCGAGGTTAGTCAAAATTATGTTTTGATAAATTTTGTGCGCGAATAGACCCGTTTTATCTTTACAATATGAGTTTAAGTCGCGAAAGTTTAAAAAGTGTTACATTCTTCATATAAAAGTATATGAAGTATGAAGTATATATGAAGTATGTGTTTTGCTTTAACTATTAAGCTGCAGAATTTGCTTTATTTCGATATTATATCCTTCCTAGAATAGGCGGGCTATTTTCTATTCTA